>JALMGJ010000004.1:50178297-51378297 GCA_023362775.1 Charina bottae
GTCATGAAATGACAGGCAAGATTCCTCAAGACTGCATGGCAGTTTGAAAAAATGGACGATAGTAAGCATAAATTGTGCCAATGACTAATGTTTCTAATTGCTTCAGATGATATCTGAGTTAGTAGACTATTTTAAAAGCTATGTTTACATAGTATCATTGGCAAATGATATTACTATATGTTGTGATTTCTTGACATATGATGAATCCATAAAGATTGGAGCAGTCTTTGGTTTGATGAGACTAAAATGATGTTGCACTTAAACACTAATGACGAAAAGATTATAAGAGCTTTCATCCTATTCAACATATGCTTTATGTTTTAGGTACAGCTGTTTTGCATTTGCTTATTTTCATAGAGACACAATGCTTTAATTTTTAACTGGCCCATTAACTAATGCATTGAAGTCTAATATGAACCTGACAGTTTCTCATCTCTGAAGGAAATAAATGCTGCTGTTGAAACAGTGCTCTGGAGGAGGAGGAAGGTGTGTTTTCTGTGTGTGTTTCTCTGTGTGTGTGAAAAGAAAGATTATTAGAAATTTAATCCTTTCAATTAGTTTTAACTTTCATTTCCAATAAATGCCCACATGCAACAATTATGCAATATCAGTGTTTATGATTATTTTCTTCCGTAGAAATTAATATGTGCAAGCAAAAGATATTGGTTGAAGTAATACATTTCAAACATTTCTAAATCTGTGTCTGATCAGGATTTGTGTTTCAAGTTATAGTTTGAAGATTATTTAGATCTAACTTCTTGGATGTTTTGTTACTATTGAAATATAAATGTTAGTGTAGTGGGTAAACTCTTTATGTTTTTTTTAAATTGCTAATTTGATTTGCCCCCCTCAAGTCCTGCTATGTGCTTCATCGTAGTGGTGGTGGGGTGTTCCTGGGAGAGAGAAGTGAAGAATACCAAGAATCTATGCCAAGAGTATATACTCCCAGCAGGGTCATATAAGGCATGAAGGTTATCCCAGCTGCCCAGATACAGCAAGCAGGCACCTCTATCAAGCAGCAGCGATATAGAAAGTTCTGGAGGTAGATAATTAACTTTAACGACAATAGCAAAGGTATCATTTCATACTGCATGGGAGAAGGCAATTGTAAACCATTCCTGTATTTTACCAAGGCAACCACATGGATAAAGACATGGCAAGACCGAGTGGCTGTGGATTGATGGCCCCGCGCTATCCGGGAAGTTGTCATCTTTGGTTCTGGATGGGGTGGCACTGCCCCATTCGGAGCTGGTGTGGAACTTGGGGGTCCTCCTGGACTCACGACTCCTGCTCGAAGAGCAGGTGGCAGTCGTGGCTAGGAGGGCCTTTGCACAGCTTCGGCTTGTGCGTCAGTTATGCCCATTCCTGGACCGCGATGCCCTTCAAACGGTCACTCACGCCCTTGTCATCTCCCACATAGACTATTGCAACACGCTCTATATGGGGCTACCCTTGAGGAATATCCGGAAGCTACAGCTGGTACAGAATGCAGCCGCGCGGGCAATTTTGGGTGCACCAAGATCAGCACATATAACACCTTTGCTCCGCGAGCTGCATTGGGTGCCGGTTTGCTTCTGGATCCAATTCAAGGTGTTGGTTATTATCTTTAAAGCCCTACATGGCATGGGACCAGGATACCTGAAAGACCGTCTTATCCCCATATCATCGACCTGCCCCACCCGATCATTCAGAGAGGGCCTGCTACGGACCCCATCAATAAGAGAATTTCATCTAGCGGGGTCCAGGAGGTAGGCCTTCTCTGTAGTGGTGCCTGCCCTCTGGAATATCTTGCCCCCAGAGTTGAGGCAGGTTTCCTCCCTCCCGACCTTTAGGAAAGATCTGAAAACCTGGTTCTGCCGCCTAGCATGGGAGGGGAAAAGTAATAGCTCCTCCTGGGGGTGGTTAATACCATAATGTCCTTCCTAGTATTTAAGATCAACTCACCAGATTGGATTTTACATTTATTTATATTATGTTATAAATTTGTAATTTTATATTTATATTTTAACCTTGGTTTTATTGTAAACTGCCCAGAGTCCCCCATTGGGGGAGTTGGGCAGTCATATAAATTTAAATAATAAATAAATAAATAAACAAACAAACAAACAAACAAACAATATAAATTGATAGACAATATATAGCCAAATGATGGGTCCCTCAGGTGAGATGGCACTCAACATGCTACTGATGATCAGCTGAAGAGTACTAATGGTGTTTATGACTCAGCTAGATTAAAGCCTTTGGGATGTCTAGTTGCTGATATTGCCATGTAGAAAAATAAAATCCGAAGCTGTAGAGACAGAATTACAATGGGAACATGGAACGTAGGAATCATGACCATGGTTAAGCTCAACACAGTGAAAGATGAATTGACTATAGATTGACATGCTAGGCATCAGCAAATTAAATTGGACTGGAATTGGACACTTTAATCAGAAGACCATACTGTTACTACTCAGGACAAAAAAAAAGAACAAACACCATTGATTTCATAGTCAGGAAAAATAGAGAAAATATAGTATTTGGGTACAATGCAGTCAATGATTAAATAATATCAGTTAGGCTCTTCAGACAACCCTTTTAATATGATGAATATCCAAGTTCATGCTCCAACCACTGATGCAGAAGAAAATGCAGTTGAAAATATTTATAGTTAAATCCATCTGAAATCAACAGAACATGCAAGCAAGAGGTACTGATTCTAGTTGTAGAACACTGGAATGCCAAAGTTGGAAATAGTAAGGAAGAAAACATAGTTGGACTGTATAGATTAGGAAAATGAAATGAAGCAGCAGAACAACCTATTGGTTTCTGCCAATCCATTGATTTTTTTCATTGCTATCACATTCTTCAAACAACCAAAACAACATGAACATCATCAGATGGAGTACACAGAAATCACATTACCTATATTACTGGTTCAAGGAGATGGAAGACCTTAGTTATTACAGTCAAGATGTGGCCAGGGATCAACTGTAGAACAGATCATGAACTGCTCATGTGTTAATTCCAAGTCAAGCTAAAGTCAAAGAAGAAAACTAATCAGTTTCCGCAATGTGATCTAAACAAAAATAATTTGCTAAGGATAAACGTGAAAAAGACTTCCAAGACAAAGAAACAGAACAATGTCAGAAAAGGCTATGGAAATTGCAAAGAAGAAAAGCCAAAGCCAGGAAAGTCAAAGATAATGTAATTTTATATTTTTATTTTAAACTTGATTTTATTGTAAACCGCCCAGAGTTCCCCATTGGGGGAGATGGGCAGTCATATAAATTAAATAAATAAATAAATAAATAAATAATCAGGAAGGAACATGATAAAGAATTTCAGAGAGCTGCTAGAAGAGACAAGGAGCAGCATTACAATAACATTTGTATAGGTGGTCCTTGTTTAACGACCACTCGTTCAGTAACTCTTTGAGCTTGCAACAGTGTTGAACAAGTGGTAGTTATGACTGGTCCTTGAAGTTCAGCCAGCACAGCACCCCTGTGTTCATGTGATCGCAATTCAGGCACTCAACAACCAGCCTGGATTTCTGACTGTCACAGCGTCCTGTGGTCATGTGATTGCGATTTGCGACCTTTTCTGCTGGCTTCCCACAAGCAAAGTCAATGGGAAGCCGGCAGGAAGTTGGAAGTTGCAATCATGTGAGCTCCTCGCTTAACAACCTGCAAGGTCCTTGCTTAATGACAGTAACTGAGAACTGCTGGAACTGCCATTGCTAAGCAGTGTGGTCATGTGATGTCATGCTTTACAATTGCATTGCTTAGCGACAGAAATTCCAGTCCCAATTACCATAGTTAACCGACGACTACGACATCAAAGATGGAAACAGTTACAGAAAACAAGGAAAGTCTTCCAAACATCTCTGAACTGAGAAGGAGTTTCCAACTTCAAATTGTTATGCTAAAGGATGCCAATAGACAGTAGTAACTGATTCAAAGCAGATCAAACAAAGGTGGAAGGAGTATACTGAAATTCTGTACAGTATCAATATCAATCAATATCCAAGACTCTTTAGAAGAAGTTCTCTATTTACAAGAACCTCTAGTACTAGAAGATGAAGTTATATCAGCACTCCAGTCATTACCAAGTCAGAAAGCTACAGGAATTGATGGAATATCTACAGAAATATGGCAAACAACAGAAGAAGAATCAGTAAAGACTAACCAGATTGTGTCAGCAAATCTGGAAAAGGACAAAGTGGCCAACAGATTGGAAGAGTCAGTCAACATACTAAAACCAAAGAAATAATACTTAACAGATGCACAATCTATCATACAATAACCTTAATTTCATGAATAAGCAAAATAATACTTAAGGTTATCCAACACAGGTTAGAGCCTTTTATGGTAAGAAAGATGCCAGGTGTTCAGTCTGGTTTTAGAAAAGGGTGAGGAACAAGAAACATTATTGCTGAGAAAGCCAAAGAATACTAAAAGGGAATCAGCATGTGCTTCATTGATTGTAGAAAGACTTTTGATTGTGTCAATCACGTCAAGCTGTGAAATGTGCTTAGGAAAATACGAATCCTAGAGCACCTCACTGTCCTCATGTGGAACCTATACACAAGACAGGAAGCCACAGTCTGGTCAGAACATGGTAGAACAAACTGGCTTCCATTTAACAAAGGAGTGAGACAAAGCTGTATACCTCCTCTTATTTATTCAACCTATATGCTTTTTTTCTTGTGATTTCTTTATTTATCTTAACAAGTTTTACCAAAAGAAATAGGAAAAAAATAAAAACGGAAAAATACAAAAAAACAAACTACTTGATTTAACAAAAGTAAAAAAACAGTCAAGGGGAAACTATACATGTTGCATATTAATATAGATATAGATAACCTATGTGCTATGCTGATAACACTACTAATAGCTAAAAGTGTAAATGATCTAGAAGCTCTAGTAATGAAAATCAAGGAATACAGTGAAAAAAATGGGATTAAATATACAGAAGACCAGCTAACTAATGACAACCAGCCTTAGAATTGATAATGAAGATACTGAAGTGGTGGACAATTTCTGCCCTTTAGGATCAACTATCAACAGTAAAGAATGAGCAGTCAGGATTTATGGCATGGACTAGCACTTGGTAGGATGCCAAAAAAGGCCTTGGAAAAGGAATTCAGATGCCATGACATGTACATACCTAAAAAGAATTGTGCTGTCAGTGTTTTCCCCTGGACTTTGAAGAAGCAGGATAGAAAGAATATTGATTCTTTTAAAGTCTGGTGTTGAAGATGACTCCTGAAAATGCCATGGCCCAAGAAAACAAACAAACAAACAGTCCTAGAACAAATCAGTCCAGAGTTCTTATTGGAGGCACAAACAACCAGGTTCAAATTATTATATTTTGAACATATTTATGAAAAGACCCAGCTGTTGTCAGCCCGTCCAGGTAAACCAGACAGGAAAAATGACTAGATGAACTAATTCTATTTTATTGTAAGGCTACATTAGAATCTTGCAAGTCTGAAAGTACAAATCTCCTGCCCTCCCTATTTATGGCTTGAGTGGTCAGGGTGGGTCTTTCCTAAGTTTCTTCTTTAGACCATTACCCTCTCTTGGACTCCCTTTCCTTTTATCTGATTGTTCCCTAGGCAGCATCTCTTCCCTCTGTTCCCCAAGGTCACCCTCCCATTACAGCTGTGTATAACACATGCAAAGGTAGAAAAAAAAGAAAGACCACCACCACTAGCAAGCTGGATGGACTTGATTACAGCAGTGATGGGTACACTGTTGGAGACTGGGACAGATCATCCTGCAGAAAATCTATGTGGCTGCTAAAAGTTGACGCTGATTTGATGGCACGTAATCAATTTGATCATAAATAAATGGATAGTAAATAGAGGTTTGCTGGCAGGAAATAAGGGAGGTTTAAGCAATTTCTTGTTAAAAGTAAAATAAGACGATACTACCATTTTTCTTCTGTTAGCATTAAAAAAAAAGTAATGTCAACAAACAATGCCAACCCAAAGAGGTGGAGAAGAAATTGAACTGAAACAGACTTTATCTTCCTAGGGTCAAAAATTCACCAGGATAGCAAATGCAGTCATGAAATAAATAGATGTCTGTCTACTTTGGAGAAAAAACTATAACAAAACTAAACAAAATATTAAGGAGCTGAGGTATTACACTGGCAACAAAGGTACACATTGTCAAACCTCTAGATGTTCTAGTTAAAACATGCAGCTGTGAAATCATCAGAAATTGTGAATTGTGGTGCTGGAGAAAATCGTTGAGAATACCTTGGACCAGAAGAACAAATCGTTGAATGTCAAATGAGTATTTTAGGCACCTAAGGTGAAGGCAAAAGTCAGTAGAGGAGACCTCGATAATTGGGTAAATCAAAGGCAATTGAAAAATAGGTCTACATAAGTCAAGACAGTGAGATACTATCACTGATGACACAAGCATGAGCTTACAAGTATTAAGAGAAGCAGTTATACTGATAAATCCTGGCAAACCAATATGTATTGGGTCAACAAGAGTCAAACGCAATTGAACAATAATGAAAAAGGTTTCCAAAACCTCATTTCAAGCTCAGGCAACTTTTAAAAACGGTCACAAGAAGAACATCAAAATATTTCCTATGATGTGGGAACAGCCTGTTTTGAGTTTGAAATGGTGAAGACATCAAATTCAAACTGCTTTGCATTTCTGTAAGGGTAATTTCCCTGGAAAAAGATTTTCTGTTCTTAAATCATATAAGTATTATTGTAATTTAAATATGTTGAACACTACTATTAGCTGTTGCATTTTATCATAGCTGGCAAAACTATTAAGGTAAGAGGAAGCATAATTTTAATGTTTGTTTGCTGGCGTTGTATACATGGTATAAAGCAGATGCACTTGGAAAATAAATATATACAGCTTTATCTAATAAATGTATTAACAGCAACTCATCAGTTCAGTGGAGAGGTATGTGCTTTATTAACTACCTAATCTTTACATTCTTATAACTAGAAATAATTAATTTGTAAATGTAAATTTTCTGTCAAGCTTCTCTAGTAGCAAACTATGAGATTTTGTGCATCTTTAAGTAATAAGAAATAATAAATCCTGGCAAAGGATTTGTTTTGATGTTCCTTCAAAATATGTCATATGCTTATTATTCACATATAATTTCTTTGAGAATATATAGGACTTCACAGTCTAGGAATGCCAGTCTGTTGTGAAGTCCTCATTGGGACCGGTGGCAAGCTAGAAATAGGGATCTACAGGAAACCCACACACACAGATCAATATCTGATGTTTGACTCCCACCATCCACTGCAGCACAAACTAGGAGTCATCAGGACATTGTCACACAGAGCAGAAACCATCCCCACCTCCATGGATTGCAAAAAGAATGAAAATCAGCACCTGAGAACAGCCCTGAAGGCCTGTGGATATCCAAATTGGGCCTTCACCAAATCTAAATCTACCAGACCTAAAACAGCGACAGATAGGGCTGAGACTCAGAGTAAACGAAAGAACCTGGTCATTCCCTACATGGCTGGCGTGTCTGAAAAGATAAAACGGATATTTGGCAAACACCGCATACCTGTATATTTCAAACCCACCAACACACTGAGACAGAGGCTTGTACACCCCAAAGATCAAACTCCAAAACACAAGAAAAGCAATGTAGTTTATGAAATCCAGTGCAGTGAGGAGTGCTCTGAACTCTACATTGGAGAAACCAAACAACTTTTGTACAGGAGGATGGCCCAACACAGGAGAAGTAACACCACAGGACCAGAGTCAGCAGTTTATCTTCATCTAAAGGAAAAAGGACACTCATTTGAGGACATTAATGTTCACATTTTAGACAGAGAAGATAGGTGGTTTGAGAGAGGGGTCAAGGAATCCATTTAAGCCAACTTGGAAAATCCTTCCTTGAATAGAGGTGGGGGCCTCAGGCACAATCTTTCCCCCATCTTCCTCCCTGCTTTGTCTTCTGTGCCTAGGAAGATTAAGACCATTTCACAAGCTCAACAGCAGCATGGTGATCTTAACGATCCTCCTTTAGATGATAAAAGGACTTAAAATAACATCTCAATATAACCATGACCTAGCCCCAGGTGTAAGGTCACACAGCTACCTAGAAACATATTTAGGATTCCCTTACTAACTTTGCTCAGACTGAAGAAGCTCCTTGGATAAGGAGCGAAACGTTTCCACTGAGAAAATAGAAATCCAGTTGACATGATTCAAGCTACAAACAATTCCACCTGGATGACTGAGAACCTTCATAGACATGTTAACATCAAATTATGTGGACTGGAATTTGTTTTTCCTGCTTTACTAATCAAGAACTAAATCGACATTATGTCAAATGCTTCCAGTTGGATGTATCCTTTAAAAAAATGTCCCATCAACAATATATGCCTATTTAGATTAATACTACATGAAGATTTCGTACTGTAGATAGTATCACATACTCTTATCTCTGCCATTGTTTTGTTATATATTATCATAAGCTGATTCTGGAAGCCATTAATACTGATATCAAAAGTTTGATGGTTGGTCACATAAACTAGATAGTTGGCTCTCCTGTAAAGTAGTTCCCATATTTTTTTCCACTATTGGAACATTATCTAAAACCAAATATATTGCTATATATTCTTACTGTTACTAATCTTTCTAACTTCTTATATCCATATTCTTCACGCCTTCCATTGATTGCATAGGCTAATATTTTTATTTATTTATTTTTTATTTAAACTTATATTACCGCCCTGGGCAGTTTATATATGAATATGAATATCAATATATTAATAATTTTTTAAGCTCAAGGTGTTTTATATTTCAGAAAGACTAACCAAAGTTCTTACATCTCAGAAGTAGGTCATGAAGTAGAATCTAAAACAATCTAACTAATTAAGAGGTTTGATTTTTTTTTTCCACTGAAGTGATAAGAACAAAAAATCAATACAGTAAAAGCCCTTTTCACTGTGGAGAAGAGGGAATTGGAAAAGATCCATTTCTACTTTCAGTTTTTAAATGCTAGAGGCTGCTGTCATTAAAAAACCCAGCTGCGAACTGAAAAATAAACCAAGCAAACTAATAGGTATTGTCGAAGGCTTTCACGGCCGGAGTTCAATGGCTGTTGTGGGTCTTCCGGGCTGTGTGGCCGTGTTCTGGAAGTTGTGGTTCCTAACGTTTCGCCAGCATCTGTGGCCAGCATCTTCAGAGGGCAGGAGCACAGACAGAAGATCTCACAGAGATTTTGCTTCTGTCTGTGCTCCTGCCCTCTGAAGATGCTGGCCACAGATGCTGGCGAAACGTTAGGAACCACAACTTCCAGAACACGGCCACACAGCCCGGAAGACCCACAACAGCCATCAAACTAATAGGGTTTAAATGTTAAAAAAAAATTCTCTATCCAGTAATATCTGAAATGGTTGTCAGTTTTTAGACTTTGTGGCAGAGACACATTAGTTTCTGAAATAAATTTACTTTGGTAATAAAACCCATTTAACCTAGAGGCATTTTTCACTTTTCTGTAGTTGTTTTCTTTTGTCTGAGGAACATGGTCACTGCATGAAGCACCTACCTTTTCTCTTGGTGTTTTTTCTTCCTAGTTTTTTTCTCTAATTCCCATTGTTTTCAACCATATTTATGAGTCACCTGGTGGTATTTCTTATTTGAAACCACATCACCACTGGTTGTTAGAAAGCAGTGATTTTCAAATTGTCTACCTGAAATAATATGCTTAACTGATATACTTTCATGTCAGCCTGTCTATGGAATTCAAACCAACATCCCTACGTATTCTAAAGCCCATGAAGTAGGTCACTGTGATATTTTATGACAGAGAAATGAGCTGACATTCAAACAGGTATTTAGGACTCCAAAATAAGACAAGAAGCCCAATTTTGTAGTGTACAGTATTTGTTTTATTCAAGGTTCTACTTTATTAGAGAATGTTTCATTTTCCATTAGCCTTGGGGACAGTGATATGGAAAACAATCTGAGAGTGTTTTATACGATATGGCATGGTTAGTCCTTATTTTAGAATAGTTCCTTTTTTCCTTTTTTTTTCTTTGTGAAATATTTATAAATAAGTTTCTGAAAACCTGGGCATTCTCCAAAGTCTATTAATTCCACACTCTCATATACAGTGGTGCTTAAAAGTTTCTTAAACCTTTTGAATTTTAAATATTTCAGCATGGATAATGACCTAAAACAAGATCTGTTCTCCACACAAGTCTTAAAACTAGATAAAGAGAACCCAATTAAAGAAATGAGTAAAAAACATTATACTTTTTCATTTATTTATTGAGGGAAGTGATTCAAAGCTACATATTTCACAAACTTTTAAGCACCACTGTAAGAATGTATAATAAAATAAAAAATCTTACATTAAAATTGTTTTGTAAATATATTAAAGTTTTTTTTGTAAATAAATACTTTTTATGACTAAATTGTAAACACATGTAATAGTGACATGTTAAAATATTTATGTATTTCTTAGTTAAAGTATAGAAACTAGAAAGTATAATAGTATGTCACATGCAGGCCTGAAAGTTGTACCTTCAAGTGATTTTGGACTCCTGGCAACTGTTCCCTGCACTTTTCTTGGCAGCAATTTTCAGAAGTGACTTGGCAGTTCTAGTTCTTCCTAGGGGTGAGAGAAGTGACTGGCTTAAGGTCACCCAGCTGGCTTTGTGCCCAAGGCAGGGCCAGAACTAACTAGGCTGACCATATTTCCTTGAGACAAAAACGGGACATTGGGATGGCAAAATGGGATGGGGTCTTATGTAATATTCCGTATTCATGAAAAAGACAGGGGTCCCTGCCCCTCGGTCTGCGCGATTGGCTCCCACCTGCAATCCCCGCCCCCTGGTCCGTGTGATTGGCTCCCGCCTGCAAAAAAAGAGAGGAGAGAAATTAAACCTCTTTTGGAGGGAGAAAAGAAATGAATGCAACCTGTTTTGGAGGGAGGAGGGAAATTCAACCTTTTTGAAGGGAGTAGAGAAATTAATTGAACTTGTTTTGGAAAGGGGTGCTCCTTTGTGCACTGGAGGCTTTGGGGTCTGGAGCAGGTCATCTACCAGGGCAAGGCTGGCTGGCTGCCTGCTGTCCAGGGAAAAGCGCAAGCTCACTGCCTCACCTTAATTGCAGCAGCAACGTTGCTCTGCACCGCTGCAGCCCAGACTGAGAGGGAGCTCCTGTCACGTGGTCCTCCTGCTCAGCCTTCGCTGGGGCAGCACCAGGCAGTCTTTGCTGCTGTAGTTAATCTCAGGAAGTGAGCTTGCGCAGGACTTCTCGCGAGTCGCAAACCTAAAGTTTTGGCGACTGGTAACTAAATTTATTATTTAGTTTTAGAATGTAGTATTATCTATGTTTTGTTGTATTTTTGTTTTATTTTCTTAAACATTACCCAATTGCACAGTATTTGGTGCTCAGTGTGTTTACCTGTAAAACACCAGCTTGAAGTGCCAATAATTTTACTGGCACAATTGAATCTTATACTTTATTTATAAGTTAGCCAGCTGTTGCTTGTCTTCTAAATCATTTTTAGTTTTTTTTCTCCTAAAAGCCTATTTATTTATCGGCTTTGAAGAATTTCATATAAAAGAACACTTTGATTTTATAAAACCTGCTTTAAAGTTTAGTATGTAGTATGGTTGACAAAATGTGTGAGGAAAGGGGATGACTGTGAATGAAAGTAGTCTTGAGAGTTGCTTGAGAGTTTTCATCAGTATAAGAAGTTTGTGTTGGAATGATTATGGACTTTTCAGCAACACAGATGTTTTATGTTTCAACCAATAAAGATGATCCATACTTCCTGTAAAGTTTTTAAAAACTGTCTTTTTTAAAGCTGTCTTAATCCATGCTTTTTTTGGCATTCTGATAAAAATGACCTTCTTAAGTAGAAAGAGACCACTGATAGATTTTGGGAAATTGAATGGGGACAGCAAGGAGTGGCAGTGCATTGTTGACGCAGAGATAGTAGAGCAGTAGACAGAGCGGAAAAGAGATTCTGTAGTGGTTCAGAAAAGGCAGGGAAAGAGAACTCTCACAAAGAGAAAACAAAGATGTTCTAGGAATCCTGGAAATGTTGAGATAAGTTAGATTTTAAATAGTATCTTGAATTCTTTTTCAAAAATATCAGTGAGTCTATCTCTGTAGAAAGGTGATTGTGTCTAAAATATTTTTCCAAGCCATGGAATATATTTGTGTCCTATTTGTGCCTCACTCTCCCACACATAGAATCTGAATATTGTTCCAAAAGTGCAAAGAAAAAGCTGCCCAGAGTGGTAGTATACAAGATGGGCGGCCGAGAAATTTGATAAATAAATAGGCCAAGGTCAGCCTTAGCAATTTATTCTGTTGCCTTCAGCTGTATTGGTTGGCATCAGTAGCAATAGTAGTAGTATAATAGTAGAGCAGCAGCAGCAAATAGTTATTTCGAACATGGAGATAATGTATATGAAAATGCAATTTATATGTTAATTGGTATTATTTATTAGGCTTGCTGGATCATAACAATTTGTGGCAAGTTCTTGGTGGTATGGGGATACCAAGTCATCTTGTCTGCCTCCTGAGGAATCTGTATAACGACCAAGTAGCAACGGTAAGAACAGAGCACGGAACAACGGACTGGTTTAAGATTGGGAAAGGAGTACGGCAGGGCTGTATACTCTCACCCTACCTATTCAACCTGTACGCAGAACATATCATGCGACGTGCTGGGCTTGAGGAATCCAAGGCTGGAGTTAAAATCGCTGGAAGAAACATTAACAATCTTAGATATGCAGATGATACCACTTTGATGGCTGAAAGCGAGGAGGAGTTGAGGAGCCTTATGACGAAGGTGAAAGAAGAAAGTGCAAAAGCTGGGTTGCAGTTAAACCTCAAAAAAACCAAGATTATGGCAACCAGCTTGATTGATGACTGGCAAATAGAGGGAGAAAAAGTGGAGGCAGTGACAGACTTTGTATTTCTAGGCGCAAAGATTACTGCAGATGCTGACTGCAGCCAGGAAATCAGAAGACGTCTACTTCTTGGGAGGAGAGCAATGGCAAATCTTGATAAAATAGTTAAGAGCAGAGACATCACACTGACAACAAAGGTCCGCATAGTTAAAGCAACGGTATTCCCTGTAGTAACCTATGGCTGTGAGAGCTGGACCATAAGAAAGGCTGAGCGAAGGAAGATAGATGCTTTTGAACTGTGGTGTTGGAGGAAAATTCTGAGAGTGCCTTGGACTGCAAGAAGATCAAACCAGTCCATACTCCAGGAAATAAAGCCAGACTGCTCACTTGAGGGAATGATATTAAAGGCAAAACTGAAGTACTTTGGCCACATAATGAGAAGACAGGATACCCTGGAGAAGAAGCTGATGCTAGGGAAAGTGGAAGGCAAAAGGAAGAGGGGCCGACCAAGGGCAAGATGGATGGATGATATTCTGGAGGTGACAGACTCAACCATGGGGGAGCTGGGGATGGTGACGGCCGACAGGAAGCTCTGGCGTGGGCTGGTCCATGAAGTCACGAAGAGTCGGAAGCGACTGAACAAATACACAACAACATTAGGCTTGCAAATGGTTCGTTGTGATGAGAGTTCTTTCCAACGAAATGTCTATTTTGGTGTGATATAATTGTGTGATATTGATACTGTAAGAGCCATAGTGATTATTCTTAGTGTCATTGATACAGGCAGTCTTCAAGTTATGACTGCAGTTGGGACCGGAATTGCTGTCGCTAAGCAATGTGGTCGTAAAGCACAATGTCATGTGACTGCATCGCTTAGCGATGGCAATCCAGGCAGCCCTGGTGGTTGTTGTAACCCAAGACGTGAGGGTTGTTAAGCGGGAAGCAGAAGTCCCAGGTAAGGAGTGAGGGGGTGCCACAGGGGAGCGGGGGAGGCCCTGGGAGGCCTAGCGCAGGCCACATGCAAATCAGGGGAGGGGGTGCTCGGTGCAGCACGAGCTCAGAAAGGCCAAGGAATGAGGGTGTGGGGTGCATGCGATCACAGGAAGGCTGTGAAAGGCCAAGGAATGAGGGTGTGGGGTGTGCGTGATCACAGGAAAGCCAGGGAAAGAAAGCAGTGCCATGCATGCATGTGTGCGAGCACAGGGAGGCCATGGAAAGAGGATGCAGGGTGCATGTGGTTGCAGGGATGCCAAGGAAAGAGGGCATGGGGTATGTGCATGCGTGTGTGCGATCGCAGGGAAGCCGGGGAAAGAGGGCATGGGGTGTGTGCAGGGGAAGGGAGAAGCTTACCCCAGCAACTTGGACCGTCCTTGCTGGCTTCCCATTGACTGCTTGGGAGAAGCCAACAGGGATGGTCATAAATGGCGATCATGTGACCGCGGGATGCTGCAACTGGTCATAAGTGCGAGCTGGTTGCCAGGCACCCAAATTTTGTTCACATGACCACGGGTGCGCTGCAGCGGCCAGAACTTCAAGTACCAGTCGTAAGTCCCTTCGTTCAGCACCGTTGTAACTTAGGTTGTAAGTTGACTACATGTACAGTATATCTGCTCTCTGAATTGAAAAGGTCTCATATTGTTCTGATAGAGCTTATTCAAAACGAACAAACAAACAAACCTATGGCTGTGGGCTAAGCTTTGAGAACACTTAAAATGGATAATTTATCAGTCTTGCCACTGAATACAAATCATTTATGTCTTTCCATATTATAGATGTCTCTACAGTTGGATATTCTTCATGGGCTTTTTAATCATTTTTAAAAATTATAAAATAATCCATGTGCCTTTCCAAAGAACCTTTTTACTGAAGATAAGATGAAATATTTTTCTGTTAGGAAATACAATAGAAGGAAATAAAAGGAAATTACCAACTCTATTGTACAAAGTACAAATTACTGCAGTAAGTATAATTAATACCTAGGCAGAAGAGTTCTAATTTTCCATGATTGTAAAACTGCAGGGGGAAATCAATCTGTATGGATGATAGATTATATGAGAACACTGAAATAAAAGCACCAAATAGTTCCAAACAGCAGCTCACATAAATAATGCAGAGACATCTGCTAGACTAATGTCTGACCTTCAGCTTCGAGGAAACCTGTAGATTAGTATAGCTGACTTAAAGTAGCAGATGCCAAGCAGAAGGAATTGCTGAACAGTTTGAATAATTGTTTTCCTAAGTGCCAGAAAGAAGAGACATTCCACATATAAGTAAAGAATTTGTAAAGAATCCATTCTGTTGCCTAACATTGTTATGTAACTTGCAGTGGTCAGAGAGTGCAACATTGACATTGGAACAATTAGATTATATATTTTAAAGGCCATTTGATATACTTTTTATTCATAGTCATATATTTAAAAATTATATTTTATTTGTAATTTAAAATATTTAAAAGATATATAAGCTGCAGAATCACCCACCATGTGGTCCTAGATAATCTATTTTATATATGATTACGTTAGTAAATTTTTCAAGACCACTGAAGTTCCTAAATGGCTTCTATCTTGCAATAGATAGTTTTTTTCTGGTATATGGGTTCATTTTACTGGGTCAACCATGTAAATTTGTGAATAGCTTCAAAATAAATGATGAAAACCTCATTCAAAACTGTAAGTTTATTCTTGGTAGTCTTATTTCACCCAACAATTAAATATTTCAATCAGTTAAGTAATTACTTGAATTCTTACATTTATTTCATTTAGATGCCCTTCAGCTGTAACTCAGAATAAAAGCATAGCTATCTTTTAAAGGAATTTAAAATTCTAAATTACATTAAAATTAAATAATTTAATCAAAAGATATATTTCTCATTATTCCTCTTTGAACAGAGCGTGGATCACACTTCTTGCAAGCCTCATTGTATTGAGGTGGGGCTAAGATGAGCATAACCAGCGATGAAGTGAATTTCTTGGTATATCGTTACCTCCAGGAGTCAGGTAATTATTGTCCTTTTAACAATATAATATATTTCTCAAACACAAAGTACTTTAGAACAAAATAATTTAATCATCTAAGGTAGGTTAAAATAAATATTATGTTAATTATTTTGTTGAAAAGTATTATTTATCCCCAGTATAGCTTAACTGGTGTTTGTTTTCTAACATACAAAGACACTGTACTTCCAATTGGCTTAAATAAATTTGCAGTTTCTAATAGGATTTCAATTAAAAATCCTCAAAATGAAATGCAAAAAAAGTATTTAAAAAGCAGTAAAATTTTTACACAGTAAAAGAATGCACTGTCATTCTGAAAAATAACTTCAGAAGGTTCTATGGCTTTTTTTTTCCTGCTCTATTAAATAATATTATTTAATTGGTGAAACAATATTGTTCCATATGGGCTTTAACAAATACTTGTAAAGAGGACAGGGCAACAAATACCTGTTGTCCATACATTTCGGTTGATAATTAAATGAGAAGCAGCATCTTTCCAAAGAACAGGAGATGGGGTGATCATGCAGGAAATCGTTTCTCGGTAATATGGTGATTCTGAACTGTTTAAAGCTTTAAAAGTAATTATGTTGAATTGGCCTTGGAAATAATCTAAAAGCCGATTTTATTGGAGTAATAGAAGAATCAAATATTCTACCAATCTCATTTGAAACTCTCAGTGGTGGTTTCTGTTTCAGCCATTCCTGAGCATTTTTTGAAGGCAGCACTACAACAAGCACCATGTAGTAATTATACATGTCTTCTGTGGTTCTAAATTGCCGATATGTACTTGTGTACATATTAGAACCAAACTATAATCATCATAATGCGGTAAAACCTTGATTTTCAAGACAAATCGTCATCCATAGAATGGGGTTGAAGTCTGTATGAAAAAATTGTCCATTGTGTCTGAGGTCCATTAAACCAAGGTAGCACTAAAATAATAAAATGGATTTATAATGTTAATCCATACTATGAAAAATAAAGTTCAAACTCAGATCATTTTATTTTTGGTTTTTATAACCTTTTGGTTATTTCAGCATGTTCTTCCTTGGCGTAACTTGTATTAATTAATGTTGAAAAATGTTATTATTTTTTTTGAAAAATATCATTTTATTTACATTCAACATAAAACATAAAACAAAACACATAACACATAACAATGATCACATATAACACATAACAATGGTTACATTTATGTTTATATATTTACATTTGATTTTACATAATCATTTTTATTATATTTAATATAATGTATCCTTCTTCCTTGTTTTTTTTTTGTCTCTAATCTTTTCCCTCCTTTATCTTCCAATCTCTTCTAACCTATTCTCTCTCTATCTTTTCCTTTCCCTTTCCTTCCCTTTTGACTCTTCCCTTAATTCCTTTTCTCTTTCATCCACTCCCTTCTTCCTTTTTTAACCCTCTCTTTCTCTCTCTAATCTCTTCTCTCACTTGCCTTACTCACTCTTTCTAACCCTCCCATCTCTCTCTATCTTTTCCTTTCCTTTATCTTCCATTTTCATTCTTCCTTTTGTCCCTTCATCCATTCCCTTCTTCTACTTTTTTTTTGACCCTCTCATTCTCTCTAATATCTTCTCTCATACTCCCTCTTTCTCTCTCTAACCTCTTCTCTCCCTTCCCTTCTGTTCTATCTTCTCTCCCTATCTTTCTTTCCCTTTTCACCCTTTCTATCCTCTTTTTCTTTCTAACCTATTCCTTCCTTTCTCTTCTTACTTTATATATGTTTATCACTCTTTTTCTCCCTTTCCTTACATTATATTATTTATTTATTTATTTATTTATATATATATTTGTATCAAATTCAATCTTAACTTTTAGATCTTTGTTTTATAATACATAATACATACATACACTCCATTAAAATTCTTCCAGTTTTCTTAACAAAAAAAATCTTGTAAATACTTGATTTACATTTTTTCTCTTCTTATACCTCTTTTTTTTCCCCTCGCCCCTTCTTTATTTGTACTTTTTTAAATTATTATTATTATTATTATTATTTGTTCTCTACTTAATGTTATATTCTTTTTGAATATACTTTATGAAGGGGTCCCATGTTTCCTTGTACTTCCCCATTTCTTTTCCTTTTATTAAATTTGTTAATTTGTCTGTTTGCATTAAATCCATTACTTTTATAATCCATTCTTCTTTTGTTGGAATATTTTCTTGTTTCCAGTATTGGGCGTATTTTATCCTTGCAGCTGTACTTAGATACTGAAATAAAACCTTTTGTTTTTTATTTATATTGTCTTCAATTTTGCCCAATAAATATAATTCTGGTCTCATTCTTATTTCTTTATCGAATATTTTACATACATATTTGTGTATTTTGCCCCAATATTTTTTTGCTTTTTCACATAGCCACCATACATGGTAGAAAGATCCCCTTTTGTTTTTGCATTTCCAACATAAATTAGAGTTACTCATTTTTGATTTAAATAACACCTCAGAGACATGTACCATCTAAAAATCATTTTATACATATTTTCTCTTAGATCATTACTTAAAGTGAATTTTATATTTTTGACCCAGATTTCTTGCCAATCTTCATATGTAATTTCAATTCCTAAATTTTCCTCCCATTTTCTCATATATTTTTTAATTTTTATGTCCTTGGTTTTCATTTCCAGTAACGTTTTATATATTTTAGAAATTAAATGTTCTTCCTCTTTTTCTAGTATATTATCCCAATTATTTTCTATTTTTGTAAATTGATAGTTTTTTTCGTCTATTTTATATTGCTCTTTCAATTGGAAATATGTAAACCAATGACATACTATATTTTCATTTTCTAGTTCTTCCCTTGTTTTAAGTTTCTGATTATTTCCTTCAAATTTTAACAAATTTTTATATCTTATATATTCTTTTTTATTTTGACTCCCTAATCTGGTACATGCCTCCTGGGTTGACACCCATAATGGAAGATTTGGTAATAGTGTTTTTTTGTATTTGTTCCAAATTTTTAGCAAGGATTTTCTTATTATATGGTTATTAAATGCCTTATGTATTTTACTTTTATTATACTACATGTAACCATGCCAACCATACCTATTGTCGTGTCCTTCTAAATTCAGTAATTTTTCATTTTCTAGTTTTATCCAATCTTTAATCCATATTAGGCCGCATGTTTCATAATATAATTTAAGGTCTGGCATTGCTAATCCCCCTCTATCTTTTGTGTCTTGTAAATATTTTAATTTTATTCTAGGTTTTTTCTTTTGCCATATAAATTTGGATATTTCTTTTTGCCATTTTATAAAAATTTGGTCTTTAATCGGGATTGTTTGGAACAAATACAAAAATCTTGGTAGTATATTCATTTTTATTGTAGCAATCCTCCCCAGTAATGATAGCTGTAAATTTGCCCATTTTTCAAGATCTTTTTTAATTTCTTTCCATAAATTTTCATAGTTATTTTTATACAAATCTAAATTGTTATCTGTTAATTGTATTCCTAAATATTTTAATTTTCTAACGTTTTGAAATCCTGTTATTTGTTCTAATTGACTTTTTTCTTCTTTTGTCATGTTTAAATTTATCATTTTGGTTTTCTGTATATTAATTTTAAATCCTGATAAATCGCCATATTCTTGTAATGTTAAAATTAATTTTTCTATTGTATTTCTTGGGTTTTGTATTGTTATTACGAGATCATCTGTGAAAGCCTTTAATTTACTGTATGATTATCCTGTTTTACCTTGATCCCTTCTATATTTTGATCTTTCCTGATTTCTTCCAGTAATACTTCTAGAACCAATATGAATAATAATGGTGAAATGGGACAACCTTGTCTTGTGCCTTTTGTTATTTTACATTCCTGGGTTTCTTCTTCATTTACCATTATTCTTGCTTTTTGAATCTTGTATATTGCTCTTATTGCTTTTATAAATTTTTCCCCAAAATTTCTATTTTCTAGTACTTTAAACATAAATTCCCAATTAACGTTATCGAAAGCTTTCTCCGCATCTAGAAATAATAACATTATTGGTTTTTCATTATGAATGTTTGCGTATTCAATTAGATTAATCACATGTCTTATATTTTCTTTTATTTGTCTGTTTGGTAAGAAACCATTTTGATCCTGATTAATAATTTTCTGTAATATTTTTTTAACCTTTCAGCAAGAATAATGGCAAATATTTTGTAATCATTGTTTAGTAAGGAGATTGGCCTATAATTCTTACATTCTGTTAAGTCTTGGTTTTCTTTTGGTATTAACACAATATTTGCTTCTCTCCATGATAATGGTATGTCTGCACCCTGTAATATTGAATTGAATAGAATTTTTAATGGATTAATTAGATGTTCTTGAAATTTTTTATAATATTCGGCTATGAAACCATCATTTCCTGGTGTTTTCCCTGTTTTCAGTCTTTTGATTGCATCTTTGATTTCTTGTGTTGTAATGTTATTATTTGTAAAATCTTTATCTTCTTCTGTTAATTTTCCTAGTTTACATTTTTCAATATATTCATCTATTTTATTTTTTGATATTTGTTGTTTTTGATATAGTCTGGTATAGTAATCAAAGAAAGCCTTTTTGATATCTTCATTATATATCAATTCTTTAGTCTTATCTCTAATTTTTGAAATGATTTTTTTTTCTTTTTCTTTCCTTAATTTGTATGCCAGCCATTTTCCTGGTTTATTTGCCTGTTCAAAATTTCTTTGTTTGATAAATTTTAGTTTTCTATTCAATTCTTCTGTTAGTTCTATTTTGATTTGAAGTTGCAATAATTTTATTTGGTTTCTTAATTCCTCTTTTTCTTTTTTCTTTCTATTGTTCTTTTGCAATTCTAATTCTCTTTTATCTGTTCCATTATTGTTTCTATTTTTTTTTCTTGTTCTTTTTTTGATAATTATTAAGTGATAAATGTTATTTTGATGCTGTATATTCTTCCTGTTGAAAGTCAGAAGTCACCTTTCTATGTAATCTTTAAAAATTCTTTTTTCTTGTGTTTCTCACTTTTTTAGTTTTCTTTTTTTCTTTTTGTAGTTTTTTGCTTTTTTGTAGTTTTTATCTTTGCTTTAAGCTCAATAAAGCAAAGATAAAAACTACAAAAAAGCAAAAAACTACAAAAAGAAAAAAAGAAAAAAAGAAAACTAAAAAAGTGAGAAACACAAGAAAAAAGAATTTTTAAAGATTACATTGAAAGGTGACTTTAAAAAAAAAGAAAGAAAAATGTTATTTTGAGCAAAGAAAGCAGAAATCATGGATTAGGTTTACAAAATATATCCTGATGGATCTGTTAAGGTTATTTGGTTAAAGCATTCTATGCAGAATTAAACGCATGGCATTTTCTTCCACTGTGTCTGGCCAGAGAGTGGAAAAATACAAGTGAAAACAATCTACATTGTTTTCCGCATTGTAAGTTTGGTTCTCAAAAACATCTGAGACGTAGATGGCAGGTGTTGAGATATCTCTGTAGCTAGACATAATAAAAACCCGTAATCAGGATTGTTCTCAAAACAAAGAAAGGCCAATACACAACACTGCCATCGTGTGACGCTTTATAGTAAGTACAATTACCACCAAAAATGCTATGCTAAAAGAGATGCCCATGTTTGAACCAATCAGATGTGAGCTATGAACCATGGGTAGTCCTTTATACTTATGTTCTACATACATATGTCTTCTTTTCTTTATGTAGACTGCTATCTGCATGTACTTGTATCTAAACTGTAACCATGCCTGGTCTTTGCACAGACCATGATGTTATTCTTTCCTCACTTCTGGTGATGGAACTCTGCTTATGCTTTGATTTTACCTTTTTGCAATAATGCACTATACATCCATTATTGCCTTATGCTATCAATAAAGATATTGTTAGCCTTACAACACGTTGTTTGGATTACTTCAAGCCTGGAACCCCGCATAGTTAACCATCACCTAACAGGTTATGGGCCCAGAGAGAATTTTGTGTTTTTCTTTGCTGCGCTGGATCTAGCTGTAACAACGGGGTTTGTTTTTAAGGCTGCATTTTGAAGTAAACGTGTTATCTTTGAGTGGTCAGCATGGCTGCTGCTGCAGGGCTAACCAGTCTGCCCTTTGAGCGTTTGAATGGCACAAACTATCGGACCTGGTGTGTGAAGATCAAGTCTTTCTTCCTAAAAGAAGGTTTGTGGAAGTATGTGAAAGACGCACCTCCAGTTGGTCCCATTACTGATGAAGTGCAGTTGTGTTTGGATCGTGCTTATGGCAACTTGATTCTGGGACTAGAATCATCACAGCTACTGCATATCAGTAATTTGGAGACTGCACATGCCTGTTGGGAAGCTCTTAAAGCCCTTTATTCCAAGCAAACCTTTGCTGCCATTGTTGGTCTATCACGTCAGCTTTACAACTTGAAGCTGCAGCCCGGTGGAAACGTGATGACCCACCTCCATAAAGTCAAGACTTTGTTTCTTGAACTTGAGGACCGGGATGTTGTGATCCCTGATACCCAGAGAGCTTGTATCATCCTGTCAAGCTTGGACAAGAGCTTTGACATGCTCATCGAGGCAACTCAGACGTTGAGGCCCCAAGACCTAACTGTGGATTATCTTACAAATCGCCTGCAAGAAATCCAGCAAGCTCGTGATTTGGAGAAGATGCAGAGTAAGTCATCTGTTGCTGTTCCTGAGGCTTCAGCTCAGCGTTATCCAGTTGGAACAGAGGCTGCGTGTGCTGTGAGGAGATGTTTCCGGTGCAACTCGACCCAACACTTCATGAGAGACTGTCCCCAGCCACCTCGCCCAGCCGGTGGAGCCAGTGGAAAGAGGTTCGTACGAAAGAAGGGGAAACAAGCACCTAGACAACGTACCCAGGTGTCTGCTTTGCTCACGGCTGTGAGTAGACGTTCCCCAGAGACTTGGCTTTTGGACTCAGCCTGTAGCCAAATCATTGTCAACAATGAACAGTTGTTGTTATCAAAAAGCAAGCCTAAAGTCCAACAGGTTGCTCTGGCTGATGGATCTATGGCTGATGTGTCCTTTCAGGGTGAAGTATACATTCCTTGTTTGGGGATAAATATGCAAAATGTGTTGTGTGTACCTACACTTGACTTTTCCCTCCTTAGCGTTCCAGCCCTGGTAAAGTCTGGTTATACTGTTGTGTTCAAGGGTACTGGATGTTCTATTGAAAAAGATGGGATAGAATGTGCTAGGGGGAAGTTAGTGAATCAATTGTATGAAATGCTTCCTAAGCAGGGGATTGTGTCAGGAAATTGTATTTCCAATGTTCCCCCACATAACAAATGCATTCACTATTATCACAGAGTTCTGGGACATCCCGGGTGGGGAAGTTTGTCCCAACTGGCCAAGGTGTATCCTGAGTTAGGATCCAAAAAGTGTGATGATTTTCTTGATTGTACTGTGTGCAAACAATCTAAAATTAAGGCTGCTCCTATTGCTAGAAAAAGTGACAGAGTGTCAACTAGGCCTTTTCAGTTGGTTCATGGAGACTTAGCCGGCCCCAATGCTCCTAGTGAAGGGGGGGCGCGTTTCATGTTCCTTTTGGTGGATGACCATACTCGCTATACGTTTTGTTATTTGCTCAAATCTAAAGCGGAGGCTTTTGCTCGCTTTAAGGAGTTTGTTGCAATGGTGGAAAGAAATTATGGCTATCAAGTAGGTCTATTTCAATCGGATTGTGGAGGAGAGTTTCTAGGCCATGAGTTTCAGAATTGGCTTCGTAGAAAAGGAATCTCCCATAGACTTGCCAATGTTGGTGTTCCTGCTGAGAATGGAATAGCTGAAAGGAAGATTGGTGTTGTTAATACCATTAGAAATAGCCTGATGTTAGATGCCCAGGTGCCAGCCCGCTTTTGGGGTGAGGCTACCATGACTGCAGTGTATCTGACAAACAGGGTGTGGAATTCAGCTGTAAATGAAGTTCCTTATTTCCTTTTGTTTGGCAAGCGCCCTTCGCTGAAGCATCTGCGTGTTTTTGGAACATTTGCATATGTGCATATTCCTACGTCTCAGCGAAGGAAGAACCAGCCAAAAGCACAACGCTTAAGGTTTGTTGGTTATTCATCTAGATCTAAAGGTTACCGTTTCTCTGCAGGCTATGGTCGTGTAGTAATCTCTAGAAGTGCTAATTTTGAGCACCCTACTGGTTGGGATAGGTTGAATGCTAGTTCAGAGGTATTGTTGCAATCTAGTGTACAGCCAACTGTCCATGCTCCTGTGGCTGGACAACAACCAGTTCAGCTGCCTTCTGGTTCCCAGTCTCCTAGTGTGGTGAGAGGATCCCCTCAGGTGAAGGAAGAGGAAATTTCACCTGAGCAGGTTCAGGATCTGAAGGGGGATTCAGGTAGTGAAAAGGCAGAGGACAGTGATGAGGAAGAGGCAGTGGTAATTCCTCGTAGGTCTGCACGCTCCACAAAAGGTGTGAAGCCTGACAGATTTGTGATTCAGCAGGTGAGAGTGTGTCAGATTACCTGTGAACCTCAGTCTTTCCAGGAGATGTTGCATCTGCCTGTTGAAGAACAAGAGAAGTGGAACACAGCGATGGATAAGGAGTTTGAGGCATTAGTGAGTCAAAAGGTGTTTGAGGTCACTGATTTGCCCCCTTCCCAGAAAGCTGTTGGTTCCAGATGGGTTTTCAGAAAGAAGCTTCTTCCTGATAATACAGTGCAGTACAAAGCCAGGCTTGTTGCTCAGGGATTTGCACAGGAGAGGTTTTTGAACTATGATCTCACATATGCACCCACAGCTAGACCAGAGTCTTTACGTATGGTACTTTCTCTGGCTGCACAGCGTGGACTTGTTGTCCATCATTTTGATGTTGACACAGCATATTTGAATGCAGAGCTCCCTGAAACTGTGTACATGAAGCAGGCTCCTGGCTATGCTTGTGACAATTCTCAGAAGGTGTACAGACTGCGCAAGGCGCTGTACGGTTTGAAGCAGGCCGGACGTTGTTGGCATCAATGTTTAGATAAGGCTTTGTTAGAGCTAAAGTTTAAGAAGTCTGTTGCTGATCCTTGTGTGTATGTAAGAGGTTCTGGAAGTGATTACACAGTGTTGCTAACGTATGTTGATGATTTTTGCCTAGCAACTGGTTCTTTGCACCTTGTACAAGAGTTTGCAACACAATTGAGACAGTATTTTCAATTGAAAGACCTAGGTGAGCTGAAATACTATCTAGGTGTTGAAGTCACTAGAGCTCAGAGTGGTGAGTTCTATCTGAGTCAGAAAAGAAAAATTGACCAATTGTTGAGTCAACTTGAAATGTCAAATGCAAAACCAACCAAAACACCAATGACTCTTGATTTCCCAAAGGGTGATGCATGTGAGGAATCTTGTCCTCAACCTGCATTGTATCACTCAGCTGTAGGAAGCTTGCTACATTTAACACAATGGACACGCCCTGACTTAGCTTACTCAGTTGGAGTGCTTAGTCGTAAGGTTGCCAAACCATCCATGCGGGATTGGAAAGGTTTAAAGAGGGTCCTACGCTATCTTAAAGGCACAGCTGATCTTTGTCTCAAAATATCAGCCACCAAGGCTGAAATGCCTGTAATTTATGCTGACAGCTCTTTTGCAGAAGAGAGAGACAGAAAGTCTGTGAGTGGTTTTGTTTGTTTGTTTGCAAATACACCCATTGCCTGGAGAGCAAGAAAACAAACATTAATTGCCGTTTCTACCTGCGAAGCCGAATTTGCGGCCCTCAGTGAGGCAATCAATGAAACATATTGGTTAAAACAATTGTTTACAGATTTATCTGTAAATATAAATCCACCAATAACAATGTATGAAGATTCCCAATCCTGTCTATCTCTAGCTGCTTCGGAAAATGTCAATAATCGCACGAAATACATCCATGTAAAATACCAAAATGTAAGGCATGCAATTCAGGAAAAATTTATACAATTAGAGTATTGTCCATCTGAGCTAAATATCGCAGACGTTCTCACGAAAGCACTTTCTCCTACAAAGCATACAACCATGGTAACCAGATTGGGGTTGGAGCAAATGTGTCTGAAATAAAATCATTTGTGTCTCTGTGTGCTTTTGAAATAACAGTTTTTCCCCCACAGCGTTTCAAAAAATCCATGCGGAAGGGGTGTTAAGGTTATTTGGTTAAAGCATTCTATGCAGAATTAAACGCATGGCATTTTCTTCCACTGTGTCTGGCCAGAGAGTGGAAAAATACAAGTGAAAACAATCTACATTGTTTTCCGCATTGTAAGTTTGGTTCTCAAAAACATCTGAGACGTAGATGGCAGGTGTTGAGATATCTCTGTAGCTAGACATAATAAAAACCCGTAATCAGGATTGTTCTCAAAACAAAGAAAGGCCAATACACAACACTGCCATTGTGTGACGCTTTATAGTAAGTACAATTACCACCAAAAATGCTATGCTAAAAGAGATGCCCATGTTTGAACCAATCAGATGTGAGCTATGAACCATGGGTAGTCCTTTATACTTATGTTCTACATACATATGTCTTCTTTTCTTTATGTAGACTGCTATCTGCATGTACTTGTATCTAAACTGTAACCATGCCTGGTCTTTGCACAGACCATGATGTTATTCTTTCCTCACTTCTGGTGATGGAACTCTGCTTATGCTTTGATTTTACCTTTTTGCAATAATGCACTATACATCCATTATTGCCTTATGCTATCAATAAAGATATTGTTAGCCTTACAACACGTTGTTTGGATTACTTCAAGCCTGGAACCCCGCATAGTTAACCATCACCTAACAGGATCATCTCATACCGACCCAAACCCATCTTGTCTGTGTATAACTGTACGTTGGTTGTTCACATCCAGTGACTTCCTGCTTACAAATGTTGTTGAAGAACTTTCAGTGTTTTTTCTGAGAACAATGAGAATGAAGTTGATATCATCTGCCTATAGATGTCGTACAATTTCAAACTTCCACAAACCCTGTCCTCCTCAGCATTTTCTTTCATGTTTCATTGATCATAGAGCTGTATACTGATTGTTTACACACTGAGACAAGCAAAAGCATCAAGTGCAGATAATAGAAATAGTTATAAAATTAAGATTTTTCCTTGAAAACACAACATTGAAATTACACCTTTTAGAAAACAGTGGTTGATTTGAGTGATATTGTGGATAAATGATATGCTGTAATTAATGTAGAAATACAAAATAACCTTTCACATTTATTTTTACATTTTGAAAGAAGATCAAGTAAGAAGAGTAAAATATGGAAAGCATTTTGCTTATTGTCTATGTTATTTGTAAAGAATACTGAGAGACTGAACTTGCTGGTGAACATCTTCATTGTGAATTTACATTACACAGGAATTCTGCTTGTACATCTGTTTAAATTGTAGTGCAGTATGCAGGTATGCACACAAATCATAGAATGTAGGGGTTGGAAAGGACCTTGGAGATTATCTATTAAAAATTCCTAGCCAGTGCAAGAATCTACTACTAAATATTCCTGATAGATGGTCATCCATCGTTTCTTTAAACACCTCCAGAGGCAAGGAAGGCGTACCTCTGGAGGCATTGCTAGTACAGTTAGGATTTATTCCTGATTCTGATTAATACCTACTTTGTTGTCATTTAAACTTATTGTTACGCGGGCTCTCTTCTGGAAGAACTTTGAACAATTTTGCCCATGTTCTTATACCCTCCAAGCCTGTGTTACTGAAGAAAAATATATTTAGCTGAAGATCTTCAAGGAACTATAAACATGTCTACCTTCAGTCATGGATCCCTGAAAGTCAGAACCCTGATTATTGATTGGTATTGCAGATCCTTTGCACTAGTCACGTGAAGAGACACTTAGACATTGAATATGCTGTGGCAAGGCTTATGTGCATGTTCCTTTTCCCATCATAGACTCTAGACATGTTCCTTTTCCCATCATAGACTCATGTATGTGCTATGCAAAGGGTTATAAAGTTCATTCCTATACATAATAGACATTGGATGAATGTGTATAGGAATTAAGCATGAATATAACTTCTGCAAATATGCCACATTTTATGATGCATAATCATTAAAACTAAAGCCTGTTCTCAGAAACTTGAATTACATAACTGAGTCTGGAAAGACACTATTATGGAGTCTTTGGTGTTCTCTGAGCCTTGTTGTTTTCTTGCAGACGTTTCATTGCCAGACTAGGCAACATCTTCAGTGCAAAAAAGGAGTGGGACTTGCTTTCTATTTATATAATCAAGGAACTATTAACTCGGTCAATCAACCAAACAGCCCAGTCAAGGAACTCCCAAAGAGTGAACAACACCTCCACCAGCACAAGCAGGACAAGCCATGGTATATAAACAGAGAGCAAGTCCCACTCCCTTTTCGCACTGAAGATGTTGCCTAGTCTGGCAGTGTCTAAAAAGTGTGTCACCAACATGAAAAGTTTGGAAAGCTCTGCTCTAGTTCCTGGAATAGCATGGTAATAGAGAACAAGAATTTTGGAGGGAGATGACCAGATCAGACTTTGCTAACCCCCACCCTCACTCCTAAAGCAGGCTTGAATGGAATTTGTACAATTCTACATTTAATAGGGCTTGTTCATTTATCATATAAACAAGTAATTCATTACATTGCCATGTTTATAAGACTGCTTAGCAAATTAGAATATCATTTTGAATTATTAATTTACCTAGAATTAGGGATGGTTTGTTGCTATTTATAATTTTTTCATCAATCTTTTTTTCCCCAGTCTATAATCTGAAATAATAGCAGTCAAACGGCAGGTAATTTCCTGAAATTAGCTATTCTGGAAATTTTATTTCCAGTTTTATAAAAACTTTTATAAGGATCGAACACAATCTAGAGCCGCTATTAAGACCTACCTTGTGGCGGTAAGAGCGGCGAAACGTGAATATTTCTCCGCCCTTATTGCATCCGCAGAATGCCGTCCGACGGCCCTGTTCAAGATTACTAAATCTCTTTTGGGCCGGGTTCAATCAGTGACCCACTTACAGCCATTTGGAAGAGTTTTCAGAGCATCTGCAGGATAAAATCGCTCGGATTCATTCTAAGTTGGACTCAGCGTGGGGCACAGTCTGGGGAGATGCCAGGGGAGCGTACTTGCCCTATTATCTGGGAACGGTTTGATCCTGTTGGACCTGAGGAAGTGGACAGGATCCTCCGAACTGTAAATGCCACCACATGCCATTTAGATCCGTGCCCTTCCTGGCTGGTAAAATCGGCCAGGGAGGTGACGTGTGGCTGGGTCCAGGGGATGATTAATACATCTCTGGGGGAGGGAGTGTTCCTGGTGGCCTTTAAGGAGGCATTGGTACACCCCCTCCTCAAGAAGTCATCCCTGGACCCTACCGTACTAGACAATTTTTGTCCTGTCTCCCACCTTCCCTTTTTGGGAAAGGTGGTTGAGAAAGTGGTGGCACTGCAGCTTCAGAGGATCCTGGAGGAAGCAGATTATCTAGACCCCTTTCAGTCAGGTTTCAGGCCGGGATATGGGATGGAGACTGCATTGGTCGCGCTTATGCATGATCTCTGGCAAGGGCGGGATGGAGGGAGTGCATACATCCTTGCTCTCTTAGATCTCTTGGCAGCTTTTGATACCATCGACCATGGTATCCTTCTGGGATGGCTCAGGGAGTTGGGGGTGGGTGGGGTAGTTTTATGCTGGTTCACCTCCTTCCTCCAGGGCCGTTCCCAATCGGTGGTGATAGGAGAGGAGAGATCTGACCCGCGACTCCTCTTATGTGGGGTGCCGCAGGGTTCGGTGTTCTCCCCTCTCCTGTTCAACATCTATATGAAGCCGCTGGGTGAGATCATCCGTCACCACGGGATGAGGTATCATCAATATGCAGGTGATACTCAACTGTATATCACCATCCCGGGTGAAGTAAGTGATGCAGTCGATGCCCTTTCTCAGTGCCTGGGGGCTGTGGGGGTCTGGATGGGGAACAACAGGCTTCAGCTGAACCCTGGTAAGATGGAGTGGCTGTGGATTGGTGGCCTCTCGGGTTCCAGGAAGTTGTCATCTTTGGTCCTGGATGGGGTAGCAGTGCCCCATTCAGAGTCGGTGCGGAACTTGGGGGTCCTCCTGGACTCACGTCTCCTGCTTGAAGAGCAGGTGGCAGCCATGGCCAGGAGGGCCTTTGCACAACTTCGGGTTGTGCACCAGTTGCGCCCATTCCTGGATTGAGATGCCCTCCGAACAGTCACTCATGCCCTTGTCATCTCCCATATAGACTACTGCAATGCGCTCTACATGGGGCTACCCTTGAAGAGTATCCAGAAGCTTCAGCTGGTCCAGAATGCGGCCGTGCGGACAGTTATGGGTGCTGTAAGATCGGCCCATGTAACACCTCTGCTGCGCGAGCTGCATTGGGTACCAGTTTGCTTCCGGGTCCAATTCAAGGTGTTGGTTATCACCTTTAAAGCCCTACATGGCATGGGACCAGGTTACCTGAGGGACCGTCTCATCCCCGGAACATCGACCCGCCCCACTCGGTCATGCAGAGAGGGCATGCTAAGGATCCCATCGGCTAAAGAGTTCCATCTAGCACAGAGCTTTCCAAACTGTGTGTTGTGACACAAAAGTGTGTCACCACACACAGTCTGGTGTGTCGCCACACAACCCGGAAGCGCTGATCATCGTCAGCGCTTCCGGGTTTTCCCGCAGCGACACACCATCGGCGGCACGCAAAAACCTGAAAGCAGCAGCGCTTCCGGGTTTTTGCGCGCTGCTGCAACGGCGGCACTTCCGGGTTTTCCCGCGGCAACACACCAACGGTGGTTGGTGTGTCGCCGCGGGAAAACTTTGGAAAGCCCTGATCTAGCGGGATCCAGGAGGTGTGCCTTCTCTGCAGTAGCACCCGCCCTTTGGAATATCTTGCCCCTGGAGCTGAGGCGAGTTTCTTCACTCCCGACCTTCCGGAAAGACCTGAAGACCTGGTTCTGCCGCCTGGCTTGGGATGGGAATGCCAATAGTTCCTCTTGGGAGTGGCTGGCGCCATGAAACCCGCCTTATTATTAACATCTTTTTGTTTGGATTTTATATGTAAATTATTGTGGCTGTAATTTTACATTTTTATCTTATCTTATTATTGTGAACCGCCCAGAGTCCCCAGGTGTGGAGGAGATGGGCGGTGATACAAATTTAAATAATAAATAAATAATAAATAATAAAAATAAACTTTATTTGCACCAAACAAGGGCAACTGTAAACAAAAAAGGGTTGCTGTCTTGGCAATGCAAGAAACTCTTGTAGTTGCCTGAGGAAAATGCCAGTGTTTAAAACATTGCTAGCTTATTTATGTCAACATTGATCTGTTCACTCTTCATGGTTACAGCTGGTTATTATGATTAAATGCAGAGTACAGTTTAGGTAAAATTTGCTAAGAATAATTTCCTTTGTCATGAAATGACCCTGGTTATTTGTTTTATTACATCCCTTAAGGGGTTTTCTTACAATAATTTTCATCTATTATGTAAAAGGGATCTGTTTTGTGCCCTAGCCATATTGGAAAAATTATAGGTTTATGGATCAGCATATGTAGCTTTAGTGAGTAGTATTTTTGCTGCAAATAGTTTTACTTTATGAAGAAGAGAATTTTTCCCCAGAAAATATAACATAAATAAAAAGGTTTAGAGAAGTTTTAAATAATGTTAGTGTGAAACTTACTTTAGCTTATTAATTTTTTATTTCTTAACTTCAAAAACATTACAATTAACAGTTGTTAAAACTTCAGTACTTTGTTGTAGTATATATAAAATAAATAGCAATATAAATACTGTATGTTACTCTTATATAAATATTACATAGCTTACAAAAGAAACCTAAACTGTTATATACTGAAGAGAAAAAAAGTAGAAAGGTAAAAATTCCATACTAAACTACCTAGGAAATAGGGAAAAATACTACAGTATAAGAAACTAAGTAAAACTAAAAACTAAAAAAAACCTAAATAATATCTAATTCTAAATAAATAAATATATACACCCAGATACTTAAAGAATATCTATTAAATTACATATTTTTAATATTCAATGTCATTAATTTTTAATAATGTAATGTTGTCATATTGTACATTCTTGTGTCTCTTTCAGTACAAAGTTGATTCAAAGGTTGAAAGTTGACAAATTTCATTAATCAACATTTAGAATCTGGGGCACAAGCATTTTTCAATTAACACTTTTTTTGCAACAGTCTAAGTTCAGTATATAAGTCAGTTTGGTCTAGTGGTTAAGGCAACAGGCTAGAAACCAGGAGACTGTGAGTTCTAGTCCCGCCTTAGGCATGAAAGTCAGCTGGGTGACCTTGGGCCAGACACACACACTCAGCCCAACTCACCTCACAGGGTTGTTGGGGGAAAATAGGAGGAGGAAGGAGTATTAGGTATTTTTGCCGCCTTGAGTTATTTATAAAAATAATAAAGGTGGGATAGAAAATAAATAATAAATTAAAAAATAAAAAATATACAAAGTTCTTCATCGGTAGAAAGATTCCAGATTTTGGAAGTATAATTTCTTTCAAATTAACATCTTTAACCCCTAACTGTCTTTGAAGAACATGGTTTACCCTAGTAATACTGTCGAATCCATAGCTTTCCAAAGTGTGTGTTGTGACACACTACTGTGTCGCCTGCGGTGTCCTGGTGTGTCACGCAAAAACCCGGAAGTGCTGATGGGGGAACCGAAAGAAGCGACACCTCCGCCAATCAGTTCCGCCGGCACAATGGTGGCGGCGGCGCTGATTGGCGGGGGTGCCGCTTCTTTCGGTTCCCCTATCAGCACTTCCGTGTTTTTTGCATGACAGACCAGGATACCACACGCCGCGCCGCCACCGCTGTTGGTGTGTGTCGCCAACGTGAAAAGTTTGGAAAGCTCTGATCAATATGCCCATGCAAATGGGCATGCCCATAATATATGTACCAAAGTTCCTTCAAAATTATTACATTTGCAGCATAGAAAGGATGATAATCGACCTTTTTAAAACATTCTCTTATTGGTCCAATAATCCCTAAAGAGAATTGTTTTGCTGAATTAACTGAGCTTTTAGGTAATAAGAAGCATATAATGCATTCCCATTGATTGTATAATACAGGATTCTCCAACTCTAATACAAACGTTTTAATGCTGTATATCGTCCAGTTTGTACAGAACAGGACACAAATGGTGCACAAGATGAACCTATGTGAAGGCCTTCATGGCCCAACTCACCTCACAGGATTGCTGTTGTGGGGAAAATAGGAGGAGGAAGGAGTATTTGGTATGTTCGCCGCCTTGAGTTATTTATAAAAATAATAAAGGAGGGACAGAAAATAAATAAATAAATAAATAAACTGCCACTTCCTCTTTAAGCAGGAACTGTGAGTTCAGGAGGACCCACAGATTTCACACTAGGCCTCTAATCTTGGAAGGAATGGTGTTCTAGACAGCAGGTGCTGCTACAGAGAGGATATCCTTTCTTGGTCCTGACAGGTGACACTCTTTAATCAACAGGACTGGAGCATGCCCTTTATGCCAGATCTGGTGGGGCAGATATAGACAATTGGAGAGAGATGATTGCTCAGATGTAATGGGCATTGTTCCAGGAGAAAAAAATATTGGTGAACTGAGTAATGATTTGAACCCAGGTGTTTCTCTTTAATTTTGTACCCATTTGACTGGCATTATGAATGCACTCGCAAACTTCTTTTGTATCTGATTTCAAGTAGCAGCTGCACAGGTAGACATGCTGAGTGGCCTTTTATAGTTATGTCCATGTTTGCTCTATTTAACTCATCAAACAGAATTTCTATGGATAAAACTGTGTGCCGGTCCTAAATAAAGTTGGTTCAAAAAAGTTCATAAAACATTAGGTGATAAAATGAGGAAGGGTTTATTTCATAAACCAGCTATAGTAGATCTAAGTAAAAAAAGAAGTGGCTGAAATACTGGTTTGAAGAAATTATTTCAAAGGATCTCATTATACTATCTTCCCCCACTTCCCTCAAAGGCAGTCCCAAAATCAAGGTGTTCTCTTTGCTGTCAGAACACCAAAGAACTTCAGAAGTATTGCTAACTTTGATGAAATTACTTACAATGTTAATTGTATAGCAATTTTGTTAATTTGATTTATCATTAAGCTAATTTGCCTTTTGTAGATATCTTTTTACTCCTAGATTGTCTTATGATTTTTCCCTTTGTGGTCTGTATGCTTTGGTCTGTAAAATCAGCTAAAAAAATGAAGATGTTTTCTGCTTGACAAGATAGCAGCAAACACTTCAAGCTAATCTGGGCTACAGATAAAGTTATGATGCTGATGATATTTTTACCTTGCTCAAGTTGTACAGGTCAAAAAGTAATTGAAACAATGATTAAATAGGTTTCATCTCTTGGTAATTTCTTCATCCAGTTCCCTGTGTGAACTTCATTCCGGAATTTATCAGATAGCTTTCTAATATTGCAAATTACTGATTGTACCCACCAAAATCAATTGAATGTAGGGGCAAAAAATGAACGAATGAACGAATGAATGAATACATAAATAAATATGTCCCCTAACATTTTTCAGAACACGTACACACACACACACACACACACTTAAAAGTATAAATGATGGTTGCTTATTTTTACCTTGAATCAAGTAATAATATATGTTCAAAATGCACAGCTATGAAATTTGGTAATTTTAATTTTATTTTCTAAGATAACATATTTTTGTTCATTAGGGTTCTGTAATCTGTGTTTAAAGCAAGTTGCACTCAATGTGCCCTAGAGCACTGATTATGCCTGTTACCTCTTGTCTCCCTCCAGTAGCACTGTTGCAGTTGCCAGCTCCAAGTTCAATGCCATTATGATAAACTGGTGCTCATTGCAGTTTATTGCAGAGACAGCATTGGATAAACTTACAAAAACTACAAACAATGTGGGGAGTTCAACATTCCCTTTGCACTGCAAGTAGAATTACTTTATATAGCAGTTCTGGCATAGACCAAAACTGTCAGCTAAGCCCACTGATACGTACCTTCAGAATCACCTCTTCCAACCAGAAACAACCATCTTATTCATTCATTCTCCTAGAGAAACTGTTGTTAGCTTCCTATTAATGCACAGTACAAGGGGCTGAAGCCTGGAAATGCTGTTTTTCATTAGGAGCATCTGTCATCTCAAACAGTTTCCCCTTGGAGTTCTACTTGCTTGAATTGAATATTCAATTCTACTTGCTTGAATAATATAAGTTCTACTTGCTTGAATAATATAAAGAGAGACTTGCCGTCTCTCTTTATATTATTGAAAACAGCTCTTCCAGTGCCTGGAGAGTGAGGTTATGCTCTCTGTATGTGGATTACAGTTATATTTACTTTTTAAATTATGTTTTATTTTATTTTATCATGGCTATTTTTGTTAAATTATCATCGACATCTTGATTATGCCATTATATAAAGTTGTCAGGATGCAACCATAATGAAGAGCATACTTGAAGTGACTTCTGCATGACAGCCATTCCATTAAGTGAACTACTTGGGTGTGCCAGATTAAAGAATGACCAACCAGGATTCATAGCCAGATCCTCAACTCTGGAAGCAGCCCAAGTAGCTTTGCTTCAGTCTGGAACGTACTATCCTGACACAAATAAGAATAAAGTGGTGCACCGCCCTATCACTATCTAACACGTGGGGAAAATACATAGCTATAACATTTTTTAAATGTGAACAGGATGAAATCTGCATGACAGATGTAACATTTTAAGTGAAGAAAGCAAGCCACCTCATAGAGATTGCTGCTGCATTCTTTATGCTATGTATCTTTTTTTAAAGCCCATAACACATTTGTTTATAATCAGGACAGAATGAAATACAAGAAAACTAGATCGCTATTAAGAACTGAAGCATTGCAGATATAGTAGAAATCAGCCATTGATTTTAAAATTATGCTCTTGGATTTCCAGATCTGTTCTTTAAGGTCATCATAAAATAGTCTTAGTTTTAAATTCTGAAGCTGAAAATCAATTTCCGTACAAGTGGCATGAATAGAAATATCACAAAAGTCTAAAAATATTAACAGAGAAGGGAAACATTTTGTTTCAATGGAAAAAGAGAAATATTACAACATGGCTTGTGGCATTCCAGCCAACATGTGTAAAAACTCGTTGGTACTATGCTTACCACTAAGCAGGAAGCGCTGCATGGGTACAACTAAGCCTGGTAATCTAGTATACATTTTCTCAGTATTACTAAAACAGTGTTAAGCAAAAGCCTCGATTCAGGGGTGCTGGTGGTCAGTATCCATGCACCCATCTGATGATCATGGTGCTGTCTATGTCTTTAATTTCTTTCCTTTTTAATCCGTTCAATCATGTCCAATTCTCAGAGACTGCCTGGAGAAGTCCCTGCAGTTTTCTTGGCAAGGTTTTTCAGAAGTGGTTTGCCATTGCCTCCTTCCTAGGGCCTAGAGAGAGTGACTGGCCCAAGGTCACCCAGCTGGCTTTGTGCCTGAGGCGGGACTAGAACTGACAGTCTCCCTGTTTCTAGCCTGATGCCTTAACCACTACACCAAACTGGCTCCCTTTATTTCTTAATCTCTTAACCTTACTCCTTTTCTGCACCTCACATGACACTGCCTACAATGAAAGGGACTAGCTTCATGAGTATGTGATGTTGATGAGGTTGTCAGTAATACAGTGGGGCAAAAAAGTATTTAGTCAGCCACCAATTGTGCAAGTTCTCCCACTTAAAAAGATGAGAGAGGCCTGTAATTGACATCATAGGTAGACCTCAACTATGAGAGACAAAATGAGAAAACAAATCCAGACAATCACATTGTCTGATTCGGAAAGAATTTATTTGCAAATTATGGTGGAAAATAAGTATTTGGTCACCTACAAACAAGCAAGATTTCTGGCTCTCACAGACCTGTAACTTCTTCTTTAAGAGGCTCCTCTGTCCTCCACTCATTACCTGTAGTAATGGCACCTGTTTGAACTTGTTATCAGTATAAAAGACACCTGTCCACAACCTCAAACAGTCACACTCCAAACTCCACTATGGTGAAGACCAAAGAGCTGTCGAAGGACACCAGAAACAAAATTGTAGACCTGCACCAGGCTGGGAAGACTGAATCTGCAATAGGCAAGCAGCTTGGTGTGAAGAAATCAACTGTGGGAGCAATAATTAGAAAATGGAAGACATACAAGACCACTGATAATCTCCCTCGATCTGGGGCTCCACGCAAGATCTCACCCAGTGGGGTCAAAATGATCACAAGAACGGTGAGCAAAAATCCCAGAACCACACGGGGGGACCTAGTGAATGACCTGCAGAGAGCTGGGACCAACGTAACAAAGGCTACCATCAGTAACACACTACGCCGCCAGGGACTCAGATCCTGCAGTGCCAGACGTGTCCCCCTGCTTAAGCCAGTACATGTCCGGGCCCGTCTGAAGTTTGCTAGAGAGCATTTGGATGATCCAGAAGAGGATTGGGAGAATGTCAGATGAAACCAAAGTAGAACTGTTTGGTAGAAACACAACTCGTCGTGTTTGGAGGAGAGAGAATGCTGAGTTGCATCCAAAGAACACCATACCTACTGTGAAGCATGGGGGTGGCAACATCATGCTTTGGGGCTGTTTCTCTGCAAAGGGACCAGGACGACTGTTCCGTGTACAGGAAAGAATGAATGGGGCCATGTATCGTGAGATTTTGAGTGCAAACCTCCTTCCATCAGCAAGGGCATTGAAGATGAAACGTGGCTGGGTCTTTCAGCATGACAATGATCCCAAACACACCGCCCGGGCAATGAAGGAGTGGCTTCGTAAGAAGCATTTCAAGGTCCTGGAGTGGCCTAGCCAGTCTCCAGATCTCAACCCCATAGAAAACCTTTGGAGGGAGTTGAAAGTCCGTGTTGCCCAGCGACAGCCCCAAAACATCACTGCTCTAGAGGAGATCTGCATGGAGGAATGGGCCAACATACCAGCAACAGTGTGTGCCAACCTTGTGAAGACTTACAGAAAACGTTTGACCTCTGTCATTGCCAACAAAGGATATATAACAAAGTATTGAGATGAACTTTTGATATTGACCAAATACTTATTTTCCACCATAATTTGCAAATAAATTCTTTCCGAATCAGACAATGTGATTGTCTGGATTTGTTTTCTCATTTTGTCTCTCATAGTTGAGGTCTACCTATGATGTCAATTACAGGCCTCTCTCATCTTTTTAAGTGGGAGAACTTGCACAATTGGTGGCTGACTAAATACTTTTTTGCCCCACTGTATATACTGTATGGCTTCAGTGTCGAAGGTACTATATAGATGCTACGTTAGAGGGGGCTGGACTTATGCTGCTGCCAAAAAACCTTGCGTAACAGTTATCAAAGAAATGTAATAAATGATAAATGTATTTATTTATTGCATTTCTACTTGTGTCAATCATAAAACTGCCAGCAGCAATTTACAGTAAAAATGTCATGCTCTAGATGTGATTAAGAGATTGCCAGGACATTTTGATTAAGCTATTCATGCCTACTAACTAACATTGCTCCTCAATTTAACGTTAAGTGTTTTACAGGCATTTCCTATTTTGCTACTAGTTTACATTTTTAAAAAAATCTAACAATTTTTATGCAATCATGAGCAATATGTTATCTGTCGTATGAGCCAGCATTTCTTTGTGTATTTTATCACAGCAGTGCTATTTGATTCTTGTGATTATAGAAAACACTACAAAATTGTACTATATCAAAATTTCAAAACAAAAGTACAGTACAATCTCTATTTTAATTGTAAGCTTCCCAGAGTCATTTAGTGCTGGGCAGCCTCTAAATTTAAATCATCGTCATCATTATCTGGAATGTATAAGATACAAGACAATTTTGTAGTAGTTATTTAATATAAGAGATTAAATTCTACACATTCAGTTTTGAAAGTCATCCTAAGAATGATCTTTTGAAAATCATTTTGTAGTTGGCTAATTTTGTCACAAATCTATTGAACTACAATCATTGTCATATTATTACCAGAGAAATTTTAATGTACATAAACATAGGAGAAATACTGTAAACTTTACATCAAACAGCAAACTGTCTACTAAATGAGAAATAGATACAGAAGTATCAGATGAAACTACTTCTATTTACCAAGAGCTTTGTTAGTTTACAAACTATGCTTCTTTTAAGAGTAAGAGCCTCTTACACTGCCCGCTATATTTTTTTTATCAAAATGCATGTTTTCATTACAATTAAGTCAGCAGATAGTTGTATAATTTCCTTATCTATAAAGGTTCTATACTTTTTGGAAATGGTAAGTAGAAGAATCCTTTTTCATATGAAAGGAAAAAACTTCAGTTTTATCAGAAGGAGTGGAACTTCAAAGGGCTCATAGCTGTTATTTAATATTGAAATAACTCTGTTACTGTATGAGTAGAAAGTCATCAGTTCTTACACTGGTGTGTTACCCTTATTTGCTTCTGTGTCTTACAAAAACTCTATTGCCGTTCTAGAAATGTCCTTATATCTTTTATTATCCTCTCTCTGTATTTAACTAGGCCAGGGGTGCCTAGTTTCCATTATTTAGAGGGCTGTACTAGACTTTGTGTGCCTGACCTTGGGAAAGAGGTTCCCCTGGAGATCTGTGGGGCTTCCATGCTGTTGGAATTCCAGAAAGCTTAAAACCTTACCTGTTTTCCCAGGTCTTGGGCCGAGGTAGTTGGGTGGGAGGGATGCTCTGTTGGATGTGTTGGATGTGTGGGTGCTGTTGGCCAGATGCTCCAGCTGGTTCTCTTTTTATCTTTTTTAATTGTGTTTTTAAAATCTTGTTTTGTTTTATTGGGAGCTGTTCAGAGTCAGTTTGGAGTATCTTTGAAAACAAATCTGAAGTGCTCTCCAGCCCTATTAACTAATTATATTGTTATAAGCTATCTAATAATATATGGTAGCTAGTTCTTCCCAAAAGTTAAAAAAAAAACCAATAACTTCAACTCTGGGAGTTGAAGTCCACACATCTTAAAGTTGCCAAGGTTGAAAAACACTGTTTTAGAGGATATGTGAATGATAGTGACAGAACCTTTGGCTTTTAGGTAGATGTATTTGGGTGAAAACAGGTCCCTTGGGAGCTTTTAAGTTTGAGATGGGTAAATTAAATTCTGTCCAATGATTGACTGGATGCAGCTGCAGCTGGTAGACTTTTTGTGAAATATATTAGGAATGTCCAGTTCCTAATTTGGATTAAGAACTGTTTTTATTAGAGTAGTTTGAAAAGCAGCCCCACATACACTGAATAACCACTGCCTAGGTAGAGCTTATAAGAGCATAGGTAACTTGGCTCAACTGTCTTTAGTTATGGTCACTGTTGGCACAACAGCCAAACGTGGATACAAGATACTTCACAGAGAAAGACCTCTTGAGACTTTGGTAATAACGTGGGATCAATAAACGTCTCAGATTGTGTATCAGATCTTTCAGTGAGAGTATAACCTCTTTTCAGAATTGGCTGAACAACATTCATTTTATATTCCCTCTGATACTAGAAACACTCGGCTCATTACTGGCTAATGTGCCACTTAAGCTTTATGCTTTAATCACCAAATATGTAGAGGAGAAATCATCATCAAACTGACAGATGTGTGATAATGTATGCCCCATTAAAGTATATTATTGCTGTTGTTTCATTTTTGTTCTGGTTTATTAATTAAACTTGCATGTCAGATTAGCTGGTAATTACTGTGTTCAAGAGCTAAAAAGGTACATTCCTTTTCTATATGTGGGCAGCGTTCTCCTGTATGATCACTGCGACGTGACTTTGTCTTTAGCATTTCATTTCCTATGTAATAAAAATAGCTCATTCCATTTTGTTTGCTTTTTAAGCCCACAGCGTCTTACTTCACACTAATGATTTCTCCCCAAAATGCTCATTCTTTGAGAAATAGGTTTGCAAGTGAAATGTCAGGAGGGGGACCATTATAGTCTTTTTCTCTATCAGACCTGATCTGGAAATTTCTTTTTCTGATTGGGTTGGCACAGGATTCAGCTGTGTTGTATTTAGTATATGTGTCACATTGCAGAGAGCTTAGATTTCATATCATGGCTTCCTTTTTCTCAGGTTTCTCCCATTCCGCCTTTACATTTGGAATAGAGAGTCATATTAGCCAATCCAACATCAATGGAACACTAGTGCCACCTGCTGCCCTTATCTCTATACTTCAGAAAGGCCTACAGTACGTGGAAGCAGAGATAAGCATCAATGAGGCAAGTATCACCCCTTCCTTAGGTGGAAAATGCTTAACCATTAGATCTTGATCAGCCTAAGGTAGTTTGCTTGGATTGGTGCTAATTCCGAAGGACAGAGGAACAAAAAACAGACCTGAGTTATTTGTTACCGTTGGTTTTAATTAAGATGGAAGTGACTTTTTTTCTTTCACTGGTGAAAACCCCAGTGTCTCTTTATTATTCTGCGCCTCTGAAAAATGGAATGATTTTCATATTTAATCAAATAAAATGCTTTTAATTTCAAATATAACTTGGAAGTATCAATAAAATATAAGTTACATAATTTTAATTTTTCTAGAGTGCTTTGATACATTGCATTGTTTTGAATTGAGGATCATACTGAAATACATGCCTTCCAGTTGCTTTGGAGAGATTCTAAGGTGGAGTTTCAATGGATTTTCAAACAATCTCAAACATCATTGCAACTGTTGTTTCATATACTGTATAAACAAATCTGAAAAGGGATTCGTGGGGTATTCAGCTCTAATACTGATGTGAGTGGCCGGTGAGTTTTATCACCTCCCAAAACCCACTTACCAAAGCACGTGGAAAAGTGTTGCTCTGTTAGTTGCATCACTCTTTTATTAGGATTTTTTTATCATGGAGAGAGAGAAAAAAAATCAGATTTATTCTGCTGCTCATTTTTCTCTGGTTTATTCTTTCTTGTGTTTTTCTCTACCTTTTCCCATGTTTATATTATTTTTTTTTGTTTTCCTCCCTCATCTCTTAATCTACTTGTCTGATTAATAGTCTTTGTTAGTCCCTCTCATGTTCTTCCCAAAAGAATCAAACAGAACAAAATCTGTTATTTTTGTTACCCGTCTGCCTCTCTCTGGTCTTGTATTGAATGAGTATGTTTCTTTATACCATACTGACATATGTAGTAGCAATAATACACACTGCTAAGACTTTTAAAAACACAATTGTTGCCCAAGCAGCTCATAATGTGCCATCCTGGAAGTAATCTTGCCAACAAGCCATGCCAACAAGCCTGCCAATCCTGAAAAGCAAGTGGTTAGAGCGTGGTGGATTGTTCAAGTTTAAACATTTTTTGCAAGGTTTTATTCTTAATCTCATTATTTCTTAATTGGAGTAAGACAGTTTTATAATAAAAAATTGAAAGATGCTGTGTTAGACTTTCCTCACTCCACTATCTCTGCCCTAAAAGAGAGATTTTGAATATTTTGAACATTTATTGAATGAAATCCTTGATATTCTCAAGCAGAAACGTTGAAATCAAGTGTTTTCCAGTGGGTTCTTAATTTTTAACAAACTATATACTGTAAAGCCAATTTGAAGATCCTACATCCATAAATGTTTCCATTAAGATAATTTCTAATAATTTAGAATATGAAAGATCCAACATAGGGATACGTTTCTGAGCTCTAGACATTCTGATGCTATTAGCATATATATTATTTGTTTGTTTATCAAATTTCATTACTGCCCATCTCGCACAAAGCTAATCATGTCTTTGTTTCTAATATTTTCATTTTCCAGTTTAAACAATAATAAAATACATCGTTTTGCTGTTTCTTGAACTAATGAAAAAATATATAATAATTTTTTAAATAAAAACAATACAAATTTTGAAAGAGAAAAGTAAGGAAAGGAAAGGAATAAGTACGTGAAAAAAAGTGCAAAGAAACAAATAGAAAGGAGAACATACGAAAAGAAAAGAAAAAGAAGCAGCTTCTGGTCTTCTTAACAGCAGTTACAAGTACATTTATATTTTACCCTCTCACTCTAAGGTTATAACATAATTTCCTTCTTTCCATAGTCTACCCTTTCTAATCATCAAACCCATAAATCACAAGTTCATTTTTTTATTTTTTCAGCAAAAAGTCAATAAGGGATTTCCAGTCACTAATAAATGTAGTTATTGTCCTTTCTCTAATCAAACAAGTTAGTTTTGCCATCCCTGCTAATTCTGTCATTTTCACCAGCCATTCCCCGATTGTGGGTATTTCAGAGTCTTTCCATTTTTGTGCATATAATAGTGTTGCAGCAGTTATCATATATAAAAACAGTCTTCCATACCTCTTCTAATTGTCTATCCATTAGTCGCAACAAGAAGAGTTCTGGATTCAACTGAATATTAATCTTTAAAATTCTTCATATCACTGTATGTATTTGAACCCAAGGTTTTCTGGATTTTTTGCAAGTCTACGAGGCAGAATCAGGTCCTATTGTCTTCTGAAAAGACTGCTGTCTAAACTGTTGGATCTTTGAGTAATTCAACCAAATATGTTGGTATGTTCCAACATTGCCACATTATTTCCAGCATTTCTGAGATGTAGTTTTTGAAAATGTTGCTAGTAAATTGGGGTATAATACCGCTGAAACATTCATGTCAATGAATTTTCTCAATTCTGTTAAGAACAGACCTTAATAATTTCTGATTCCACAAAGAATTCAATTTTTTATTTTCAAAAATTAAATCAAGATTCTATTCTTGATATCTAATGTTATCCTTAGATTACCATATAATAAGACTTGGTATATTGCAAATAGCATAAAAAGTAACCCATTTATTACACCATCAAATGGGACAAACCTTATACTCCTTACTGAGACATGGAAAGACTTTATACTTTTCATCAACCAAAAAAACTTTGGTAAACAACTGTCTACTTGTCACACTCAGTAATGGAAGTTATGTGTTCTTTATAAAAAATCCAAAAGTTGGTAGGTAATAGTTTATATTAGAAATATTTATAATTATAAGTAATATTTTAAACTAGATGTTTATAATGGATGAACATATTTATAATAGATGCTGTGAAGCCATTTCATGATATACTGTTTTTAAATAAAGGAAACAATCCTGTTCTTAGTTACTCTAAACTCTGATTTGCCTGGAAGGAATTTTGTAAAATTTCTTCTTGTCTTTTAAATATATTCCCTTATTAAATAATATAACTTCTTATTCTTGACTAAAATAAAGGCAATTTTTAAAGTTATTCCAAGTATAATGTTATGAAGATGCCTAATTCAGTTCCAAACAGCTGTCTCCTGATAAATCCATATACATTCAAATCAATATAATTATGTTTTATGGAGTTTACTAGTCAATAATATAAATATTTGAGTGCCTTGGTTAAATAATAAAATATGCATATAATTTGAAATAGCTACATGATTTCTCCTTGGTTTTGGGATGACAACTATTCTAGATTCAAACCAAGAATCACAGATTGTTCCCCCTTGTAAAATAAAATTATAGAAATTACGTAAGTGTGATATTAATTGTGTGTTAAATGTCTTATGAAACACACTGGAGAATTCATTAGGAACCAGGGTTTTGATTACTTTAAGCCTTTTGATAATATCCTCAAGCTCCATCAATGATTTGTTATTCAAATAATTCCTATGTTGCTCAGAAATAACAAATTACGTTAATAAATCAAATGAGTTGTTTTTATTGAGATACCCTGCACTTAGAAGTCATTTTAATTATTCCATCTCCAACTGGGAGCTGTACTGCAAGGCTCAGAAAGGACCCCACAGCTGAAAAGGAGGTAGAGGAAAAACAGAGAGAGATGCTAGTTATGCATCTAACATAATATGCAATTAACCATAAAATAAACTAACAACAGGCTGCATGTAGGGAATAAACACTAAAATGTACTATTGGTTATCAATTTAGGTGGGAGCAACATATTTATTTATGGCATTTTAAATTACTCAATTAGATACAGGAATTCAACAATATAGTTTGCTACTATAAACTGCTGACGTATGTGAACTTTGGCTTAGGCTATAAATAACTATTAAGCCTCAATGCAGCATTTCTTCAAGATCCAGAGTAACATGATTTTTAATAATAATTGTGTTAAAAGGTAGAAGAGAGTTACACTGTGTTCTGATAGACCACATAGCCATCTGGTTGATCCAATGTTGGACTAGAAATACTTTTGCTTATCTAAAAAGGGATTTTCTTATTTTCGCTTCCTGAGAATAAAGAAATGGAATGAATTTTATGAACCTCTCAAAATGCAACTTTTGTAAAATCAAGATTCTGGATCAAAAGGTTTTGGATCAAGTCTTACTTTTGTTAGTATATTTTTATGTGATACTCTGAGCAATATCTTCTGAAGATAACTTAGGATATTTTTGTCTTGTTCCTAAGTATGTGACTGTCAATTCCTCTTTCATAATTTATTTTCATCCAGGGCTTTCCAAACTTTTGCCGTTGGCGACACACCAACGGCCAGCCTACAAAAACCCGGAAGCGCCGGGCCAGTGCCCCCGCAAAAACTGGAAGTGCTGGCGGCGGTGCTTCTGGGTTGCTGGCGGTGGCGGCTGCCCCTTCGAAAGGGCAGGCTCCGGGAACCCCGAAAATGGTTTTCCATTTTCCGCTTTCCGCCACTCAGCTGATGCGCAGGGAGAATTTCCACCCCAGCCCCCATCAGCTGTGCCGGGAATCCTGGCAGCGTGCACGCGCATGGGGAGGCTTTTCACCTCCCTGCCAGAACCAAGGAACCGAGGGCATTTTTGGGGTCCCCGGAGCCTGCCCTTTCGAAGGGGCAGCAGCAGCAGCGGATAGGGCAGGCTCCGGGGACTCCAAAAATGCCCTCGGTTCTGGCAGGGAGGCGAAAAGCCTCCCCGTGTGCGCGCATGCTGCCGGCACAGCTGATGGGGCTGGGGTGGAAATTCTCCCCGCGCATCAGCTGAGTGGCGGAAAGCTCGTCAGCGTGCATGTGCGGGGAGGCTTTTTGCCTCCCTGCCGGAACCGAGGGCATTTTCGGGGTCCCCAGAGCCTGCCCTTTTGAAGGGGCAGCCCCTGCCACCGTGCAACAACCCGGAAGCACCGCCGGCGCTTCACACTTGGGGCCCCCAGGCGACACAGTATTGTGTCGCGACACACAGTTTGGAAAGCCCTGTGTTAATCATTCAAAATTTTTGTTCATGGCTGTGTAGTAGTTGAACGAGTTAGTGATAAAAATTCTATAGCTTCAATGATAGAATATAATTGCAGTTTACCTGGTAATTGTATTCTGCTTAGCTAGTGTTTAGCCTTATTTCTCAGGGAAGGCCTAGCTTAATTCTTTTTCTTTCCCTCTCTCCATCCCTAGGATGGTACAGTGTTTGATGGCAGACCTATAGAGTCACTGTCGTTGATAGATGCAGTAATGCCTGATGTAGTACAGACCCGGCAGCAGGCTTTCAGGGAGAAATTAGCACAGCAGCAAGCTAGTGCGGCAGCAGCAGCTATAGCTACAGCTGCAGCAGCAGCAACAGCAGTCACAACTACTACGACAGCCACAGCCACAACTACTGCTGTCCCACAGCAAAATACACCAAAGACTGGAGAAGCCACTGTGAATGGAGAGGAGAATGGGGCGCATGCAATAAGTAAGTTAAACTATGTTTTCTAATGGACATGGTTACATCAAATGCAAACTTATGCAAGAGTGCTGTAAATTTGTAATTAACACCATAGAAAAAGAAACCTCCAATTTCTGTTGCTGAAAAGAGATAAGAATGACTATTTCCTGAATTTCTGAGGTTCAGGGATAATGGGAAAATAACATTGGATTAGTTTTACTAATGTGTCTAAAGAATATTTATATTTATGAAACCACTATCAGCTAATAACAGTGCATATTATCTGAATTCAGTGGTATTTACTCTGCATTATCTACAAATAATAATTGAAAAAGAAAAGGTGAGTAATGATAATGTGATGCTGATTTTTAAAAAAATCCTCTTTCCTCAAGATGGCATGGTCATCTTTCATGGTCAGAACTTAAATTCTGTGGATGCATGCCTTCCATGCATAGGTTTCTTCGAATTCTAGACATTCTCAATTCCAAGACCAAAAGCCATATATAGATTGCCCTCACCTTAGCCTTAAATGTTACTTGATGCCTTTTCACTATCTCTTTTCTGTTCAGGTTACTACAAGGTTATTACCAAATAAGCACTCTGAAACAAACATGTATCGGCATGTTTAAGTACCACAAGTTCTTGTTGGTCTTCATATGCTGAGAATAGAAACTTGGCTTAAACTGCTCTGATGTCAGTGGATAATGTCCTCTTGAGAAAAATTTAACATTTCCAATCAATAGTTTTGATTAATCCAATTTTCCTATTAGTGTTGTTACTGTTGTTTTATTTTCATTGCTACTGATATAACTGTGCCTAGTATTATTTTACATAAGATTTATTTATGTTTTGCAGATAATCACTCAAAACCAATGGAAATTGATGGGGATGTTGAAATTCCTTCTAATAAAGCAACGGTTCTTCGGGGTCATGAATCAGAGGTGTTCATCTGTGCCTGGAATCCTGTCAGTGATCTACTAGCATCAGGGTAAATTAAGGATTAAAACAAATGTGAACTTATTTTTTACTGCTTTCATGTGCCCTTCTGAGACAGAGAACATACATTACTGGCTCTGTGATTTGATGACCAATGTTCATATACAAAACATTAAAAACTGCTTTATATTAGGCCAGGTATTTTTCATTCTTGCCCAGTAGTATCAACTCCAGCAACAATAGAACAGTCAATAGAATTTAGCAGATAGTCTTCCTTCTTGGAAGGAAGGCATGTGCACATACCAAGGAGTGGATATTCTACTAATATCTAATAATATTATTTGAAAACAATATTTTGGGGAAAACAACAATTTTTTCTCTGTGTATAATATATGTATTCATTCTTTTTAGATCTGGTGATTCCACTGCCAGAATATGGAATCTTAATGAAAACAGCAATGGTAGTTCCACACAACTAGTTTTGAGGCACTGTATAAGAGAAGGAGGGCATGATGTCCCCAGCAATAAGGATGTAACATCATTGGACTGGAATGTAAGTTGACAGATAAAACTCTTGTAAGTTGTGTATAAAATATAGGTTGTGTATAAAATATAGGTTTTATATTTTTATTATATATATATATATATATATATATATATATATGTCCAATTTTTCCTTATACTGTAAGCCTGATTGTATTTTACATTAGCACAGGTATAGGCAATGTGATGCCTTCTACAGTAAGTGTTTTGGACAATGGTCCAATAGGTCCCACTAGCATCATCAGTGATCTTAAACATACATGCTAATAGTCTCCTTACAATTAGAATCGGGCTAGTGTGCTTCTGGAACAAACTCAAAATATCACAATATTTTCTGCAGCAACAGTTCATTTTGGGAATATTGTAGATGGAAACCATTCATTTATATATTCAAAAATAAAAAATACATATGTAATATTAAAATTCATGTAAGTAGTGAATCAAATAATATATGTCTAAAGATCCAGAAGGAATCTATCCTGTGGTCTTGTATTTTTCAATGTTATAACATTTGGAATTTGTAGTTTAGAGGAAAGTGAGTTATTCTTGTGTATTAAAACTTACACATATACTAAGATACAAAAAATATAGCATATCTAATAGGTATGAAATACCAGAGCACAGATTTTATGCTCTTGCAGACAATTAAGCAGTTATCCCCTTTCAGTATTTGCAGGCAAGGTATTTATAGAATTTCAAGGCAACAGTTATCATATAGTAGATACCAAATGAATGAAGTTTTTCATTTGAAGAAATGAATTTTTCCAGATTATTGGCTTTCACTTAGTACATTATCATATTGCCTGTAGTTGTTTGCATTTTGATCCAGCAACTTTTGTTAAGGAAAGGGAGTTCATGAAGTTCTTATTAGGAATATATTATTGGGAGGAAGAGGGAGGGAGAACCTGAATATGTTGAGATAAAATTTTGAAAGTAAACCCTCTCAGTTCAGCTAAAAGACCTCATTAAAATAACTATATATTAGCTAAGTTATTCTGATATCACTATACTGCATTAGCAGGCTAGTTTCCACAGAGTTGTCAAACCAGCCGTTAATTTTTGGTATAACCTGATAATGATATTTACTCGTCATGAAAGCATTTGCTTTTGCTTATTAAAAGTCAGAGTTGAATTATTGGATCTTAACTGACTTGTGCCTCATATAAAAAATCCTCTCATTCCCTTTATGCACATTTTACAGAGTGACGGAACACTCTTGGCTACTGGATCATATGATGGCTTCGCAAGAATATGGACAGAAGACGGTAAGACTGAGCAAATGAATTTTTCCAGATTATTAGATTTTTTGTTTTCCTAAATTTGTTTCAATTCTCAAATTATTTAAAATATTATTTTTTAATTTATCACAGGAAATCTTGCAAGCACCTTAGGGCAACATAAAGGGCCCATCTTTGCTCTGAAGTGGAACAAAAAGGGAAATTACATTTTAAGTGCAGGCGTTGATAAAGTAAGTGTTGAATTCTATAACTTGCAACTATCAATTATCTAATTATCTTGAAGTTTTTGCATGCTTCTGTTTCAATTCTTGAAACACTTGCTGTTGGGAATTAAGTGGTATTTCTATTTATTCATCTGAGGGATATTTTCAAAATGGTCTGAATTTCCTAAACTAAATGATTGCTGTCTTAAGGTTTGGTAAACTCTTGCCATGTGCAACCTGTCTTGACCCTTCCTTTATTTGCTGCATGGAATAATGAGCTTTCCTTCAAAGCTGTTGTTTTCACTTTTTAAACATTGTTACAGTACTAATTTTACAGATGTATATGCAAGTAGACATTTATTTTCTAGTAACTGAAAAACAACAACATTTAATTTATTGATTAGTCATTTAACCATATCAAGAATCTATATAAGCAGTAGTAAGAAAAGGGTAGAACATATTCATAATTTATTGTTGCCCCTGCAATCAATCCTAATTTGTTCTAGGTGGTCAGTCCTCTTTTGGATGGTCTTTGATATAAAAGATGCAGTCCTAGTAATGTCCTCTGCAAAAAGTATAACAATTTATTCTGAGTATCCCAGTATATCTTAGATTTTAAGAAAGGATCTAGGCAATCAGCTCTTGCTACAGAGTATAGTTTACAGTCAAACAGGATACGTCCAATGTGTTCAACAGCTGGAGCACTACATATAAACAATCTTTCTGCAACATGAACTTTGTGAAACCTCCTGTACCTTACCATAGAATCAGGTTGTTCATACTGTGCTTTAGAGAAATCTCTTCCAGGTGTTCAGGCATGGAAGCATCTTGGCCTTTTGGCTAAGATAAAGTGTACTAAAAAGTAAATCTCATCAAGTTCAGAAAAAAATTACTTCTACATTGTAACCCTGTGGTCTCAGGGACAGTATCCAAGTTAGCTATTGTTTAATCCACCTTGTTACAGTTCATTCCCACCCACCCAATCCCCAATTATCTTCTAGCTTCTGCTGCTAGTGCTTTCTGACCATGGGAAATTCTGATCAGAAGAAAGAATTCTGATCAAAAGAAAGCCTGCAGGAGGAGTCTTTTCCCAATATCTGCCCAGTCCTAAACCAAAGAGGAAAATGTAAATTAACAAAAGTACAAAGACAGTAAGATTGGCGCATTGCAAAGCCTTCTAAAGGAGAAAGTTTAAAAAATACTGGGGGACCACCATTATAAAAGGTCCCCTATTGAATAGCTATCTCCATTTAATGTAGTTTGGGGAAGAAAGTGTTGGGAATGTACATATTCAAACAATGTAAATTAGCCTCAATTGTTAGAATTATCTTTCAGTAAAGAAAAAGTAAATAAAGCAGTAAGTTATAATTTAAAGTAGAATGGGTCACTGATTATTTCAGAAATGGATATATTTTAGAACCACAGGATAAATTTCTAATATTACCATACTTGGCAGTTTAAAACTTTAGTGTAATGGACATTCTGGTGGATCACCCATTATGTTAATGCACAATGTGTTTTCGTTTTAGCCTAGTGTAATGTGTGAATAGGATCACCACAGGATTTATTTGGGAATAATACATGGTTTATTTGGGAACAGTATACTTTAATCTGAAACCATATTTCATTGTTGACTTTTTAATTTAAATATAGTTTAGTGTGATGTGTCAAAAGCAATACATGCTTATTTGTTTTTGTTCTTTGTTCTTTTGTTTTGGGGTTTTTTTTTGAAGCTTGGTCCTAATTCACTTTTCTGAATGCCAATCTACTAATCCTAGCCCAAGTAGGTACAAGGCAAGAATTATTTAAAAAGGAGAAAAAAGCAAATCAGGAGTTTTCCAGATAAACCATACACACTTTACTGACCGCAAGACCGATTCTGACTTATTCAACAAAACATGCTTAAAACATACATAGCTTTATATGATGTTCGTGCTTTCAAAATATTTTTTTAAATACTGTATATTATTTTATAAAACAGTATATTGAAGTTCACAAATGTGAATAAGACAGCAATTGCCCCCTTTCACTTTTGTCCCTCCAGAAATGTAACATGCTATCTATGATTAGGCAGCAGCTGTCAAGACTAGCAGTAGCCACAAATGAAAATTTTCAGCTTTTAAAACCATTTAAATTGATAGCTACCAACACATTAAAGGCAGCAGATCCTGCACTTTAGTTGTCTAAAGAAGTATTGTATTTTATTGGTCCTAAAACTCCCTATATTCACTTAACTTGAAGTCTAGTAACAGAAGAGGAGAAAATATTACTCAATCTATATTTTCTGTAACATGCTTGATTTGATGTATCTCCATCATGATTCCTCTTACCTCTTTTTGTTCCAAGTTAAAAAGCCCTAAATACTGCATACTTTCCTTATAACAGTTGCTAGACCTCATAATCATTTTGGTTGCACTTTTTTGTACCTGTTCCAGTTCTGCAGTATCCTTCCTAAATGAACACCCTTTCTGAATCTTGTATTTTGTACTTTGTATATTGGAACTGCAACCCTTTGAATTTCTCTATCTGGATGTAGCTTATATAAGCTATTGTGTTTGTAGCATCTAATACATTATGAGGCAGAACAATTATGCTTCTTCTGTTGAAAGTATTTATCAGATGGTGGTGCCATCCTAATCTTCTTTTCTGGATATGTATAAATATTATTGTGACCAGCTCTTGTCCAGTTTACAGATGGCCACATTTGTTATGTGATGAAGACCCCATATTATCTATTCTGTGTTATAATTATTGGGGATTGTTTTGACTTTAAAACTGATAATGCTGATTGACATCTGTCTTTTTTCTTTACATTTGCCCTTCCTTCCCTACCTAGACAACAATAATTTGGGATGCTCATACAGGTGAAGCTAAACAACAATTTCCTTTCCACTCAGGTAATTAACCTTCAGCTGTTTTATAAAAAGATGTTTTATTCTTGCTATATTTAACAAATGGCAAAAACAGTTTACGCTGTCATAATAAATTATGAGTCACAGGTAACTATTAAACAGATTTAGGCTACTGCATCCTACTTTGCTTGATTATATTTGTCTGATAAGAAATTACAAGTCAGGTAATATTTGTTAGACAAGTTTGAGAGTACAATTTTGGATATTACCATACAATGAAATGTCGATAGACCAGATCACTGGGAATTATCCGTTATTCTCAATTGTTTGTTAAATAGGAGATTATATCATTGTACTGATTTATGCCAGTCACATGATTATGTCATTATACCAGTGACATAAATTTACACAAATGATGCCATTTGTGTAACAACATCATGTAAATTGCATAAATTATGCCATTTGCATCTTACATTATGCAAACAATATAAATTGCCATGGATATTTGGTGCACAGAAATTTAAAATGCAAAGTCCATTGTCGATGTCGAGATTTCATCTTGTATTATTTCAGTATAGAGTACGGCATCTCATCTTTTAGTACAAACTGATAGTGTTCCAAAAGTCTATCCTCTGGTTTTCCAAAAGCTTTATTCTATGAAAAAGGATTATAGTGTATGTATGTGTGTGTGTGTGTGTGTGTATTTACTATATTATTATCTAATTTCTTTTGATAGTGCTTTAAAGCTTACTTTACATTTTCATGGTTACAGAAAGTATGCTGCGGGAATGTTTTTAGGTTTGTTTGTTTTTTCTATTTCGTATAATTCTAGTTTTCTAAGGCCTAGTTGGGAGGGATTCTCTTAGGATGTTTTTTCTGGAGTTTAACTGAAGCCTGGAAACCAGTAAGGTTGGAGAAAAGACTGTATTAGAAAAGACAGAATAATACACATTCCTCAGCCATCTAATAGCTAAATAGAAAAAAAATCATATTCTTTCTATGGGAAATTCAGTAAAATTCTTGCTTCTGGTGGGAATGGTGGACTGAACAACTGTGCCCGCTGGTCAGCGGGCGGAGCTGACAACGCGGTAATTTTTTTCGGGCTCAGGTAGGTTTTCCTGAAGCCCAGAAACGTTCTCCAGATCAAGGAGAATACCTGGAATCATCCCATCTGTCCTCTGGATGGCTGCTTGCAGTCAGAAGATCACAAACAGCGTTTTGCTTTTGACTGGTAAGAGCCAGCTGGGAGGCGGGGACTTCATCACTTTCCAAGCCACGCTGTAGCCTTAAAGGACACTAAGACCGGCCACCCCATTTCTAAATCACCAATTTGTATTTTTTTGAAAAGTATATGTAACCCAAGAGAGGCTTTCTACAGCGAGGAGAAGCTGGTTCTCTTGATGCTTAACATTATTTTTGGAATTACTTTTTTAAAAAAAAATATCTTTTAAGTTTTGGATTTTGTTTTCCTTCCAAAGGAAATTCCAAAGATTGAGAGTAAACAATTGTCTTCCTGTTATTATTTTTGTGTTAAATTTGAAGATATTAGCATTTTCCTACACGTTGAATCAGCTGATTTGAACCTTCAGTTTTTTGTTCTCACTTTCCCTTGAGAACTGTCTGCTATCTCACTTTCACTTTATGTAAACATTCTTTGGAATTCTTCGATATCTTCAACTTCCATTGGTTAAGCTCCTAGGGGGCGCCATAATCTACTGGTGAGACATGGAGGATTTCAAACAGATTTCTTCTGACTTTCACCAGGATTTTAAACAGATTTCTTCTGACTTCTATCAAACTTTTATGCAAGATATCCAGGACATTGTGGAAAATATGAGGTCTAAAATGTGCCACCAGGTTGGGGATGTGGTGGATGAAATTGAGGAATAGAAAGGGGTTTTTTTAACACTGAAATTGGGATTTTTATTGAGATGGTGGATGAAGATTGGTTAATGGAGTTGGAGAAATCTAAGGGAGAGAGTGATCTGCAAGCCATAAGGAAAATTGATCTCCTGGTGGAATGCCATGAAAAGAACCTGGAATCTTTGAGGGGGGCAGTTGGGCTGTTTGATTCTTTCAAGAGGAGAGCTCTGTGCACATTGTGGGGATATGTAACTGCTTTGGTTTATTTTGAAGTCGGATAAGGGTTGAAGAATGTTCATATGGTTTGCTTTAAGGGTTTGATTGATGCTAATTGCCTTTAAAGATTTGGATTTACTGTTTTGAATTGGCTTTGTTTTTTGGGTTTATTAAGATTAAATTTATTAAAACTGTTGTATTAGGGTTAAAGAATGTTTATCTGGTTTGCTTTAAGGATTTGATTGATGTTATTTCCTTTTAAAGACATGGAATTACTGTTTTGAATTGTGTTTGTTTTTTGGGTTTATTAAGATTGGGATTATTAAAATTGAAAGCCTTCGACTATACATTATTAAAATTGTTGTACTATTAAGTATAATAGCAGACAACTTATGTGCTTTTTAATTTGATTCTTATTATAGTAGACAGAAATGTATAGAATAGTGGTAGGAAGGGAATAATTAAATACGTTTTATCTTTTGGAGGGGAGAAAGATGTTTAGGAGGTTTATATGAATTTTTAAAATTTTAATATAAGGGGGAGGAGTAACTACTTACTGATTTTTATTATGTGATAAAGTGGAATGACTTATAGAAATAATGTGGTGTTTTGGTTTAATATAGAGTAAGAGATTGATTATGGAAAATTTTGTATATCCTTGCCATTAAAAGTTGGAAGCCACATCTTTTTGTAAATTTTTAAAAAAAATTCTCTTGTGTTTCTGCACTTTTTTCATTTTTTTCTTTCTTTGTAAATTCTATTTTCTTTGAGGCAAGGGAGAAACAAATAAAAGCAGTTTAATTTTTCAACACATTGGATAAGTATGGTTGTAAAAATATCTGAATAAATATTGGCCCTGGCATGCTATGTAATATAATTTTTATAGATGTATGTCATTTTTGTAATCTTAGCAAACCCTAATTTCAGTTTATTCCTGGGTGATTCATCTTTGGTTCCAAGTTGTGGCTGTTCCATGAAACATTTCATGCAGGCCACAAGTCATTGAAAAGATGATAGAAGGAACTCTCACTTTGTCATTAGTTAGTGTGCTTTATGGACGCAAGCACAGTTAAACCTCATTTTATAGACTAATTGGGGAGGCATATCCATTATTCAGGGACGACTTGAATCAAAACCTAGAGCATTGCAGGGATTTATGCTTTAATGTATGTCATTTGCGTGATAATGTCATTAGAGTCGAAATTAGATCCACTGCATGCCAAGTCTGTGGCATCAAGGTCTGGTAAATAAAGGTTTCACTGTGTTGTAAATGTTGGTCATATTATCAGAATAATGTTGGTTATGCTATTGGAATAATACTACAGTGTTATGATACTGCATGTGACTAAATCAAATTAACATTTGCAAAGGTAATTTGCTTCTTGGTCAAATTTCCAAATGGTCCCTTTCTGTCCCCCTTTCACAGCCCCAGCCCTGGATGTAGATTGGCAGAACAATACTACCTTTGCATCTTGCAGCACTGACATGTGCATACATGTATGCAGACTTGGCTGTGATCGTCCAGTCAAAACTTTCCAAGGCCATACGGTAAAATTAAGCAATAATCTTAGCACATTGCAGTTAAAACATAGATTTTATCAGTATTTCAGGAATGCTATATGAATCATATTCTTAAATAACAGCTTTCTAATTTATTTGGCTGGTGGGCTCATATTGAATTCTGAGAATATATGTATGTGTTCATGCAAAAGAGTAAGCAGGTTGCTGTGGGGTAAGAGTTTCCTCATTCACAAATTGGCTGCCAAGGTGGTCATGTCCAGTCACAGGAAGCCAAGAGTACTCCATTACTACCCCAGCTTACAATACAATTCTTTATTACGGTCACAGACCAGAATGATAAATGCAATACATTAAAATACATTAAAATACATTTAAAATACATTAAAATACAAAATACATTAAATGAAATGAACCCAGCTTATTTTGCCTTCTTTCTAGGCAGTATCCATACTTCAAAATTAGATAATACGTTAGGGATTTCAGTCTTAAATTTAATCCTATGTACTCTTGGCAGTAAATTCATTAACATTAATAGGAATGTACTGAAATCAATTCTTATTTGTTTTTTATAGCTTTATCTGCTCAGTAGGAGAAAGGCTATTTTTATTACAACATTAACTGGAATTCATGATAGTCAGATGCAATCATAGCATATTAATAAATTACAGGCTTTATCAATAAATGGTCATTTGTATCTTCAGAAGCATCTTCTGTCTAGATACCTGGAAAGGCTGCTAAGACAGTGAACCAGTGGTCTAAATTAGTATACAACAGTTTCCCCTGAGATGATTTAAAACCCATAGGTAATGAGTTATTTATAAAAATAATAAAGGCGGGATAAAAATCAAATAATTTTTTTTTTTAATCTATGAAGAAAACTGCAAAAGGAGATAGCTAACTGTAATATTGGGAGAATGCAAGAGAATTTTCCAGTGAAATATCAAATCCAGTAAATTTAAATGTTATAATTTTATTTTATTTTTTTAAATAATGTTTATGTTTATTATTATAATTATTATAAAATCTCTTTACATTACATTACACACATCAGCAGATATAACAGCTTATCCATTCTTATATCAGGCAATTTCATTTTTGGTTTAAATTTTCCATGCATCCTGATGGCTATTCATTTGTAAAACAGATAAAATCCTGCTAAACCCCATAAAGTGATAATGTGCTAATAATAATACCTTAAGATGTTACTTCACTGACATTTAACCTCTATAAGCATCTCACACAAAATTATGAACTCTGGATGGATTGTAATCAAAAAGGAACTTCCTTCTATCTGCAGTGGGGATGCATTAAAGTCTTGACATTTTAAAGGGAGGTCTTTAATGAAATGATAATAATAACCAAGCAAAAGATTAAATTCTCCCCAAATTTAGACTTATTATGTTTATTTGACAGAAGGACTAAAAAGTTGCAAACCAAGAAATTTTTTGTTTACCTGCTTATAGCAGCAAAATTAGTCATTATCTATCAGTGGAAATATCTTAATAAACTTTTGCTTAAAAAATAGTTTAATAACATTTGGGCTATTGCTCTGTTTGAGAAACTCTCTGATAAAATTTACATGTTTGAAAAACAGAATATTTTTACTTGATGTGCCAATAAATTCAGCTTAAGTAGCTTGCTTGTTTGTAAAAAGTACAGTGCTGTTTATCGGGAATATACACTAATGTAAAAATAAACCCTTTATTTCAGAATGAGGTCAATGCAATCAAGTGGGATCCTTCTGGTATGCTTCTAGCATCCTGCTCAGATGATATGACGTTAAAGGTATGATCTGAAGTCCTAGCACAGTGTTTTTAAGAACTTCAATTAAAGCATATAAAATATTAGTTGTAAAGTTTTCAGAGGATTTGCAATGTCATTAAAACCATCTGAAAACAGAAATGACTGGTTTTCTGCATGCATTTTTTCTTAGTGACCTGCATTGTAGGTGGAGAAAATATTTCTAAATATAGATTTTATTTACCCCCATTCATTTGATTCTTTATATAGATTTGGAGTATGAAGCAAGACACTTGTGTACATGACCTTCAGGCACATAACAAAGAGATTTACACTATCAAATGGAGCCCAACGGGACCAGGGACCAGCAACCCAAACTGCAACATTATGTTGGCAAGGTAAAAACAAAACAATGCTATGCCTTCTATTCTTATAGCAAAGCACTTTGAAACACAGCTTCTCTTCCCAGTCCCTTGGCATTCTGTATTCTCAGTTATATTTAACTAAGCGTTTATGTATTTACATAGGTATTGATTTCATTATATTCTTCATAGGATATTAGAAGCTTAAGCATGTCTTGTAACAAATGTTCCCAGCAGTGTCAGCTAAGAACAGGCAAAGGAGGAACAAAGAACTACATTTTTGTGCTGAGCACAAAATAAGGGCTTTCTTCCTCTAGCATCCAGTGTAATTTCTATGATGCAGACCCTGCTTCATCCCTTCTCCTCCAAACCTACTTATTTATCTGTATTGAGTGTCATGGCTCACCTACATGCTGTTTGTGGTTACTTATAACTGCTGAGCTAATATGGGGCTGTTACTCTGATAACCATAGGTCACCCAATGAGCTTATTACATTGGGAAATCTCAGTTTCAGCAATGGAATGGGGAGGTAAGCCCAAGCATATATTTGCCTAGGAAGCCAGAGAACCTTGCATAAGACATGATCAATGGTCTTATGCAAGGTTCTCTGGCTTCCTGGCAAATATATTATTTTATATTTTATTATTTTAACGTTGATAGAAATGTTTTAACCACTCACATGAGCAATATCCTCAATGAAAAAAAATGTTTTTATCTCTTTACTACAGCGCTTCATTTGATTCTACTGTTCGGTTGTGGGATGTAGAAAGAGGTATCTGCACTCACACGTTAACAAAACATCAAGAACCTGTCTACAGTGTAGCTTTTAGTCCTGATGGAAAATATTTAGCCAGTGGGTCCTTTGACAAATGTGTTCATATATGGAATACCCAGGTATGGTAATTTGACCCCATAGCACTAAGATACGGGCTTAAAGATGCTCTTTAAATTGGAATAAACCTGTTTGTAACTGTATGTACTGCATAATATAAATATTTTTGATATATATTAAAAAATTGTGGCAGAAGCCTACAAATGTAATAGACTACCAAAAGGATATTCCTAGCACTAGTAGTCTTGCAGCACTAGTGTACCTCTGTCTGTATATAGTATACTGTAGAAAGATCTTACTTATATTGAGTTATAAAATAACTCCTTGTGAGGGAGATGGGCGGGATATAAATGTGATAAATAAATAAAATGTATGTCCAGGATTCCTACTCTGAAATGAATTTCAGCAATAAACTATAAAATTTCATTAAACCATACTCTTTAAAAGACAGGGGCGCAATGGCTCAGTGGTTAAGATGCGAGGCTTGTCGATCAGAAGGTTGGCAGTTCAAGACCCGAGCGCCGCATGATGGAGTGAGCTCCCGCACTTGCCCCAGCACTTGCCAACCTAGCAATTCGAAAGCATGCAAAATGCAAGTAGATAAATAGGGACCACTTCGGTGGGATGGATTGCGGAAGTGTCTTCGGACAGCGCTGGCTCTTCGGTTAAGAAACGGAGATGAGCACCACCCCCTAGAGTCAGACACGGCTGTGCAGGGGAAAACCTTTAACCTATACTCTTTAAAACTAGCCACATCAACATTAAATCAGAGAATATACCATAATACACCATAATAAAACTGCTAGTAAGATTATCATCATAGCCTCAAAAGAACAATTGAAAAACAGCTTATTCCTTTTCCTGAAATCCAGCAGTGCGATGCACCTCCATAATGCATGCTGTAGCTCTGGGTAGCACAGAAAAGAAATAAGTCCTTTCCTTCAGCCTTCATGTTTTCATTAATTGAAAGAGATTATAAACAGTGCTCTTTCAAATAGCTTAATTAGAAGTAGACAACCTAGTGCTTTTCAAGTATTTTAGACTCCAGCTGCCACCAGATTCAGACTGTATAATATATATTATATAATGTAAAATGGCAACAGAATGTGGGGTTTATGGTACAAAACATGTATCAGGCTGCTTGTTGGAAAATAAATGAAAATAAATTTCATATGGAGACAGTTAATCTCTTTAATGTGCACGTTTAATGTGCATGCCTTTGCCCATGATAGACTCCATGTCAAAGATTTTGAATTTAGTCCAAAAACTAACCAAGTTTAATATTCTTGCCTCTTTTTATCTGCCAGAAGGACTTATTATTCTTATGTTGATTCTCAGTCAAATTCTCAAAGGCAACTTTGATGGTAATGAGATTGGCTGCATTCCTGCCTAGGAATAGCAGTCTGCACGCAAGATAAGAGAACTTTCAATTAAGAAATTATATCAGTCCAGAAAAATTGCTCAGAATGCAGATGTATTCTGTTACAGGTGTGACTCTCACAATGTTGCTGAATTCTTGCCAAGCCTCACCATTTTTATACTGGCTGAAACTGCTATCAGTTGTAGTTTGGAACTCTTGCAATAAGGTCACATTCTTATAAATTAGAGGCAAAATTACATTTTAAGAGTAGTTCAGTTCTTCTTAGTAATTTTTTAAAATTCAGTTTTCAGTTTATCTAGATTCCATCTTAGTTTCTACTCACCCAGTACTCACCCTTGGGTTAAAAGCCAGGGTACTTTGTATAGTAAATTAATAGTTAATAAATCTCGTGTGTTATCAAGACTAATGACATAAGCATATAGTTATCCATTTGGAGCATTGATGAGCAACATATGGCTTAAATATCCTCTTGTCATCCCCAAACCTATTTTTACATCGTTTCTTTCAACTGAACTGCTGAATTGTGATAGTGGAAGTTCTAAAAATGAGCAGAGCTGTTTCCTGCCATTTAGAAGTAGACTACACAAAAATGGAAGTGGCAGTCCTAAAAAAAAAACAAATAGGCTCCCCCCAATACAACCTAGTCTGGTTTAAGAATCATAATTACTGTTCTCTTCCTTGCTTTCCTTCCCATTATCTACTGACTTGGGCATGGGAGATTTTGACTTGCCATAAACCAAAGTTATTTGTTATAACTGTAACAGCAAACTATAGCTTAAAATGAAGCCAGGAGCGATGACCCAGATCCTAGGTATCAATAATGACCTTCAGAAATGCAAATGATCAAATTGTTGCTCCATAAGCCACAGGCAAAACCAATGCAAGCATCATTTACACAAATGCACGTGTTACTTAAGATATTTGTATTAAAATTACAAACAAAACGATATAGATTTGCCCCTTGAATGAAGATGTTTTATTTATTTATAGAGTGGAACTCTAGTACATAGCTACAGAGGCACCGGTGGGATATTTGAAGTCTGCTGGAATGCTAGAGGAGACAAAGTAGGAGCCAGTGCTTCAGATGGATCGGTATGGTTTTTTCAGATTGTTTTAGTTACCCACAAATGAGTTCATCAACACTGCAAATATTTCTTCTTGTGATACATTAGCGATCTCTCTGTTAGAAGGCATGATTCAGACAAAGGGACATTTACTCAAATATGTTGGGAATCCGAGATAAAATCCAGTGTGCGATAAAATCCAGTCTGAAGCTGGTGAGGCAGGAAGCCACAATTTTCAGCCTAGATAGAATCATTAAGTAAACGTTGAACAGGTGTCCCCAACATTTAAGGATGGCCAAGAGTTCTTTGCCTTGAGAAGTCAGGAGGAAAAGGCCAGAGAGAGAGAGCGCACATGCTATGGTTTGTTAGTGTGTTCTGCAGTACCTACTGTAGATTCCATCCATCCATCCATCCTTTTTCTTTTCTGCAATGAAGCAATATATCTGTGTTAAGATTCTGATATTAGCTAGCTACAGAACACAGAACAAAATTTCAGAAAGCTGAGATTTATTGTTTTCTCTGACTCAGTGGGATTCTTAAGATTCCAATTTTTAAACATCTGATAGTTTTTGTTTATTTGAGAGCTTTGGACAAATCAATAACGTTTCCTTTATTGCCTTTGGATAAGTTCAGTGGTATTTCATAAGAGATGGCAAAAGATCTGATGTTTAAAAATATGTTACTTTCTTGCATGTTTTCTCCAAACATCCCATAGTCTTTGAACAGCATCTAATGGTCAGGTTCAAATAAAGATATTCCTTGCCTGCATTGTAGGCTTTTGCACACATACAAAATTTGAGTAAGGGTTTGATCTTGGGCAATCCTTACTCTTCGGATAGCCTTTCTTTCATGGGACTGTTTGCAGTATTCAGAATTTAAGACTGAGTGTGAACATTTTATGAAAATGCAAATGTGACCTTGTTCATTATTCTGATAGAATTGAATGCATAAAATTATCAAACATTATTAAGAGTTTAGAATCATGTATTTGGTGCCCAATTCACTTTTTCTGTATTCCAGGTGTGTGTTCTAGACCTGCGAAAGTAAATGTTTTAGAAGAAACTGCAAATGGACCAGCATTGAATGTGGAGGTAGAAGCACTCTTCAAATGTACTTTTAACATCTCTAGAATGGCAAGAACTGGGGGAAACAAACAGAAGCAGAACTCAAACAAATAGCGCAATTCTCCCAGGCAAAAGGAGCTTGCAATGTTTTGTCCATCAACCTTCACCAAGGGTTTAAAACAGAATCACTTAGGGAGGGGGGATTTTTCCACTAGGAACCTACAGCCTTTGGAGGAAAGCAAGAAGGTGGCCATCAACAGCTAAACCTGCTGTGTTTGCTTGGGGTCAGGTCTCATTTTGACGGCTGCTAAAGAGAAGAGGAAAAGCTGTGCCAAAAACAATATCAATTAAAAGGAAAACAAAACCTATGAAGCAAAATGCTTTGATAAACCAAAATGGGAAAAAAATTCTCCTCCATGTGGTATTGCATTGTTTTTCTTTCTAGTTCGGACACTACAATTGCTCTCCCAAAGGACGTTCAAAAACCAGTTTGTATTGATGATACACTCAAATTTGTAATCCCAACACTTTCTATTTTCTAGACTACTATTATTTGTTCAGTGATTTTTTTTTCTTATCAGCTGGAATGTTACAGCCTTGAGGATAACAGGCATAGGTTCAAACTGAATGTCTTTCTTTCTTTCTTTCTTTCTTTCTTTCTTTCTTTCTTTCTTTCTTTCTTTCTTTCTTTCTTTCTTTCTTTCTTTCTTTCTCTTCCTTCTTTCCCTCCCTCCCTCCCTCCCTCCCTCCCTCCCTCCCTCCCTTCCTTCCTCTTTCTTTCTTTCTTTCTTTCTTTCTTTCTTTCTTTCTTTCTTTCTTTCTCTTTCTTTCTTTCTTTCTTTCTTTCTTTCTTTCTTTCTTTCTTTCTTTCTTTCTTTCTTTCTTTCTTCTCTTCACCAGCTTTTTTTGCTTTGTTCTTTCCATTTGTGCCTAGAGTTAATGCAGCAGGCAGATGGGCATCATTAGTGACCGCTTCTATTTTCCTTTTCTTTTTCTTCTCCCCCCCCCCCCCAATCTTTTCTCTTAACTTTACCCTCTGATTCTGCTACTTCTTTAAATGTTTCCATGCTTCAGATCTTAAAATCTGAAGGGCACTTTCAATAAATTGTGTATTAAGTGCTTTAGGTGCCGGGAAAGCTTTTTACAGAAGAAAGATTACTTTTTAAAAAAAAGAAAGAGCCCAGTGTATTTTTGGAATAAGAAATAAAAGTCGTAGTATTTTTATGTTAAACACAATTTTGGAAACTTAAAATATCTACCAGTAGTTGATTGGATTGTGTTCCATCATTTAAAAGAACAATTCAAATGAATCCCTATTTAAAGATGCAGTATCCTTTTAATCTTCATGAAAGGCAGTTTGCTAAATAACAGTTTTGCAAGTGCTTCTTTTAAAAAGATTCTTTAAATTAATCACGTTATACAAGGTGGAAAATATTCCATGGCATAAATTCATTAGCATATGTTATGACTTGGTAGAATACTAAAACATAAATTTCAGAATTATAGACTTCAAAACATACCTTTCATTAATTTTTTCTTTAAAAATCATGACTTTTTAAAGGAAAAATAATACCATTGGTGTACCATGATTCTGCTTTTAAATATAATTTTGACTTCTATTTGAAGTTATGAAAGAATTAACCTTAACATTTTGCAATGTATAGAAATACTATTGTTTGCTAGCCATATTTATTTACAAATTATGCTAGAGACAAGTTTGACAGGTAGAACAGATATTTCAGCATTTTTATTTTTTTCAAATAGTATTCTACCCCAAGTTACTAAGCTTGAGTGCATTAAACTCAATCGAACTTACTTCTAAGTAAACATGCATAATTTCACTAAGACAATAATTTAAATTTGGCTTCAAATCAACAAGCAGCTATTTTAATATTGAAATGATGAAACTTTATTCCATATTCTCCATAACCAGTTCTGGAACAGAATTCTGGACATTCTATTTGGATTTAGACTTAACAGAGATACATTTGAATTGACAGGATACTACATCTTTAATATGGTAAACAGGGGTTCTTATATGGGGAATCACAATGCCTGATATTCCTAGGGTTCCACAAAGATTTGTTCTTAACACATAAGAGATTGCATTTTTATTTTTTATTTTAAAACAGAAATTATGTAATTTTGGACCCGAGTGATGTGCACTTTGTTGTTTTCATTTTTACAGCTTGCTTTTTCTTTTTCTCTTCCTTCTTTCCTTCCTTCCTTTTCAAATTGTACTTTCGGCCATTCTCTGATAGTCTATATTCTGGCTTCTGAAGTTTTATTGTCTGTGTCAGACTTGAAGCCAGGCTTGGTTCTCATTTCAGCATTTCACAGATTCTGTTCAAACATCTCCCCTTGCCCATTTTCTCTCTATACCCTGTCTCCTGTCCCTCTAACACATGCACACACACACCCCTACGCTCACTTTCTTTCAACAAATCACCCTGTGTGTTGTAATTCATTTGTTCCAAGAAGAAAATCAAGAGATCATATTCAGTGTCTTGAATAAATTGCTATATTTTGATATTAGAACAATTCTGTGTGATTTATTCATTCTTTCTATGCTATTAGCATTTTCTTTTTATCTTTGGTTCTTATGATTTTAATATTACTAAAGTCTCATGTTGGAAAATTGTGCAATTCTATTTGTGCTGGATGTGGAAACATCTTACATCTTAGTTGCTAGAAATCCTTTAAGTACAGTATATATTACATATAAACAGGCATATTGCTGAGATTTCATGAAGCACTATCTACCTGTTCATCTTTTCCGAGTAGAAGACTAGAAACTTACAGAGTAGTTTTATTGTGGGTTTTTTTAGTCTGGATTCCTAAATTCTGTATCAGCTGACAAATCCCATGCTTGCAGTGTGTGATCAAAGCAACTGAGAAATAGTTCTCGTGCTGTCTTTTTTGTTCCAAGGGGAAAAATAAATAATATTACTTATTAGAATTGTATAGCTAAAATTACTGTTGAATTATGTGAAAATTCATCAACGGAATTTACAATCTTTAATAGTGTTTATAACAGAGCTTTCTAAACTGTGTGTCATGACACATTAGTGTGTCAGCTGCAGTGTCTGGGTGTTGCTGCTGCTGCCTCCAAGCCCTGCCAGGATTCCGTGCAGGTCCTAGTGCCTGCCTTGTGCCTGGCTGCCTGCAAACCTGCTGTGATTCCACGCAAGTCCTAGTGCCTGCCTTGTGCCCTGCTGCCTCCAAACCTGCTGTGATTCTGCGCAGGTCCTAGTACCTGCCTTGTGCCCTGCTGTAAGAGTGTCACGAAATTATGCCCTGCTGTAAGAGTGTGTCGCAAAATGATGCATGTCTAAAAAGTGTGTCACCAACATGAAGTTTGGAAAGCTCTGGTTTATAACAAAAAAAGGAAAGCTACTGCTGTGGTGTTTGCTCAGAAATAGCTGCCAATATAAGCAGACCATTTTTTGATTTTTTAGTCAAGTGCTATGTATATTTGTATCTCCAGATAATGGGTAATTCTTTTTAAAGGTAATATATTTTATGAATATCCCATAAGCAAAATTAACTAAAGAAATAACAAAAAACATTGGTATGTGGCAGGATTGCGCTTCTGGTCATTTTTTTGCTTGTTATAATTAGATCTTGGCTAGCATTGTGTTTAGAATTTTTTTAAGCACCTTACCCAGCCCAACTGGAGTGTGGAAAATCAAAAAGGAAGAAAGGAATGTACTTTGAACCAAGAGAAAACTTTGTTCTGTGGAGTTGGGAAAGTGGTGGTTTATCCCGCATATTTAGAATAAAGCAAAAAACAGTAAGTTGTAATCAGTACATTCAAATGAGTAAAATAAGGAAGTGTTTTCAGGGCTGGCTATGCCTTGAAAATTATTTGAAAGAAATGCTTCAGTCTTTGTATTACTTCAGTATCTCTCTGTTGTTCATTAAATCAGCCTGACTTTTTACAGGCTGAAAAAAGAAGATGCAGCTGCTTGAAGAGTCCATTAACTTTAAAGAGTGGATTCCTTAAAGTTGTGGCATCTCTTTTTCAGGTTTGTGCAGAAGCCTGAGAAAAGTCAGGATTAAATGAATAGCCAAGAAGTGGTGTGCTTGTATGAGATCCAAAATATCATTATTTTCAAAGCATGCACAGCCTATATTTTCTGCCCCAAAAGTTGCAGGAAGAATCATAGGCAATCAGCATTTCAGCTGAGGAAGGCTAGCAAGCCACTTTCCAAAGGTTTTGAGCTCATTATTTAGCATAAAAACAATTCATAGATTATACTTGAAATGTAGAGTTCAGTTGTACTAGAATCAGTACCTAGCAAAACAAAGAGAGAACTTTCATTAAGTTCAGAGAAATGTAGAATACTCGTCTCTCTGTTTGCTTTTTTAAGGAAGAAAACTACAGTATATAGCATAGAGTGCACATTAAACTCATTAGAGAAGGAATTTTATTATACAAATTTACAAAGTCACAGTAATAGTTGAGATGTTGAAAACCCAAAACTTTGGTGTCTTTGCCTCATTTTCCATCTCCTATCATAGATGGAAAAACCACAGTGGAAAAACTCAATTTCCTAGTACTGATAGGAAAACAGCTGAATGCAGTTACAATGCTATTTGGAGCTGGAAATGTGTCTCTTGGGCATCAAAGTTATTGATGCATTGTTTGTCTTCCCCTCCCTCTCCAAGCCTCTTTAAAACAACAACAACAACAACAAATAAAAGGGGCTATAGCCTTTGAGTTTAAACTGTGTAAAAGTTCAGGCTTCTTTTATTTTTCATGAACAGATTAAATTTACTTAAACTGTCAGGCCTGAAAGTATTCCTTAATTTAAAACAAACCAACCACACAAACGAAGGACAGATGGTAATGTGCTGTTTTCTTTGCCATGCTAATAAGTTGAATTCCACAGATTTTCTCAACCATTTTGAAAGCACCCACTGCTGACTGTCGAATTGGTCCCATCTTTTATGATAGAAATGGGACAAGATTACAGCAAGGAGCTGTAGTGTCAGTGAAACAAAACTTCAGTTCTTGATCCCAGAGGGAGAATTGTTATCCAAGGTTATAGGAACTCTAATTTCTTTCCTCCCTACAGTTACAGTACTACATTAATTACATGAATAATCACCTGTTTGGCACTCCATGTTATCTTAAGTCCAGATCTAATAGATCAGATGGAAACTTGCTTTGGATTAACCAGCAATTATTACCATATCTCTTCAACTGATTTTCTGGGGTGGGGGTGGGGAACCTGAATACAATATCCATACTGAGAGCTGAAATATAATACTTGTTTTTTCCTAATGCAGAGCCCTGGATAAATCGGAAAACTCCAACTGAACCTGACATCATGAAATACCAGATGTTTAATTATAGATCTGTGCCTTATAAATCCAAGCCTATAATGTTTTTTCAAAGAATGTGTATCTGATACCCAGAACTGCTTCCTAATCCTTTAAAAATCAGCCTTGATAAATTTCAGACTAGCTTTCAATGCTAGGAAATAATACTTTGATACTTGTTTTGCCTAGGAGCTTCACCTCTTAGACCAGATTTCCCAGCCTGATAGTAACTTTCTTAGGTTTTGGACTATGCCACCTTAGGTTTATGTGAGTTGAAAGTACATAAGGTTAGGAAAGGCTGTTTAAATGGTGGTGACTCATAAAGAATTTCTAAAACTCTGCTGTTGCTTTAAGGTTTATATCAAATCACTGTATAATATTACATGCATGGTCACAGTAGCAGTGCCAGAATCAGAATTAACATAAGAAAATTGGAGTCAAAAGGTTACACCTTTTCCTGTTTCACCATCCCCAGGTATGCTCGTGTCAAGTCTAGAAACAAATAGTGATATCACTGTGTGTACCATCTTTGCACCTTTTGGTTTCTCTGCCTATTTAAATGTTAAATAACCAACCATGTTCAGTTGGTTGTCAAATAGCTTGCTTGCTTGCTTAATTAATTAGATTTGTCACCACCCATCTCCTCCCACCAGAGGGACTCTGGGCGGTTATGGGTCAGATAATTCCTTCTCAAGGTTTCCTCCCCTTACCCCCACCCCCTACAAGCCAGACTCTTGCCTCCATAACTATATTCTAATGGATCCCTGCAGTGAGAGACTAGAATTTCCCATCAAAAACAGTTAGATATTGTCCTGGGGAGCCTGATCAAAATTTTAGTGCTCTGAACATACAGAATGTTATAATCCAAATGGTAATAACAAATATTCAATAACAGGATAATCAGCAAAGCACTTGATATATATTAAGCAGACCATAACTAATACTAATAAAGTTATGTCTCCTCTGTCAAGATTCTGATATTTCTTTCTATTGTATTCCTGCTGTATCAGATCAATTTAACTCAAAAGTCAGAGCTGGCATTTTGGGCCCACTCTTGCGGCACCTTGCTCTGTGTTTTCACAGTCATAAAGCTTCAATGCATATACAGTATCCCTTTGCTTAATATGACACGCTCCCATCCTTTTCTTTCTGCAATACAGAAGATGAATAATTTGTTCTACCATAATATTTCCATATGTCATAACAAAGAGTGCAATTTTAAACTAGCTTATAGGTATCCTGGGCTGATAAATCATGCATTAAGACAAAAGCAGCCACTGAGCCCAATCATAACAAAGTACGGGATTTTATAATTTCTATATAGATGATAATACGCCAACAATATATAAGACTGATTTAAATTGACAGAAAGTGTAGGCAAATGTTAACTAGAGGATTCTTTATAAAAATTGTGTATTATGTAAGCAATAACATATTAATACAGGTCAAAAACTAATTTGATAGTTTATAAACATGCTATAATTTCCGTTAACTGTTATTTGTTGAACAAAATCTATGGTTTGGTTTCATACAACAGCCCAGAGGAAATTATGGCTAACGATGCATAAATCATTAAGATATACTGTATGTCAAATCTAGATATTGGACATTGCTATTCGGGATGCCATAGTTATCATCCATGAATCTGCATAATTTCTGTCACTGCATCTTGCATTAGTGGTTCATGTTTTTTTTTATGTACAGTATTACCTTAACGGAAATCACTCCATCACAATAGCATCGTAAGTAACACGTAGCTAGCAAGACATAGGAATGATTAATACAATACAAAGCAACCTGCCTTCCCCCCCCCTCCAAAATACAACGTTCCCAACTGTTTAATTGGTCAGTACAGAAACAGAATGCAGAACTAAATCTTAATCCTATGTATTTTGGATATAGCTGCTGGCTAGAAGGTAGGCAGAATAAAGGAGTCAGCATCATCAGAGGAGTGATGGAATTTAGAGAGAAGCAGCTATGACTAAGATTGTGAGATTGTTTCAACTAAGGAGAAGCAAACAAGAAAAGGAGACAATAGTAAGTGATGTATATTGTATTGATGTATATTACTTTGTATGTTATATACTATATTACAGTGGCATGTTTAATTTTCAATTATAAGGCAAATCATTAGAATTATAAGATTTCACTAGGCAACCCATGACCTGTTGGGTCATCCTTTCAGAGATATTTCCTTACCTAAACAAACAAACAGAATGGCCACAGGTGGGCAAAAAAGCAGTGGGAGCGGGAGCGACTTCCGGCCAGCTTCCCAATGACTTTGCTTGTGGGAAGCTGGAAGGAGAAATTGGAAATCACTCCTACTCCTCAGCTGACCAGAGGAACTGCCTGCCACTTTGCTGGGGGGAGAGGGAACAAGGGAGCCAGGGACCGTGAGGAAAACTGCATCCCCGTTCCCCATCCCGGCATGTCCCCAAGGGCCCCCAGCCTCCAGGGAGGAAGAGGGCTTATCTGTTGACTGCCGGTGCCCCCCAACCAGCCCTACGTTGCCAGCAGGCATCCGAGTCGCTCCCTCATCCTTCCCTCACCGCCCACTGCTGTTAAGAGATTTCAGATTTTGGCCTTGGTTCCAAAGCAGCCAATATCCCTGCCTTCTTTCGTACCTCCCTCTGGACCCGGGCCTTGCCACCAGCCGATTGGGCCAGGGGCCAGAAGGAGGTGGGAAAGAGGGCAGGGATATGCTCCTCCTATCTTCTCTTGGGTCACACAATCTACAGGTTTCCAGGAAATGTAGTCAGAATGTGCAGTGGCACTGAAGCAGCTACAAGTTTGCCAAATTTCAATCCCATGGGAGTATTGGGTCCCGGATTGTGGACACATCCTGTAAGTTAGCCTATTTGAGGTACCTTGGTTCAAAAATTGTTGCCCTATGATGCACCGTTTTGCCAATTTAAGGTTACAAACAGACATGAGAGTTTTAGTAGTATATAGATAATGTATTTTATTAAGTAAATTTTGTTTTACTGGCAATACAAGTTACAGAAGACATAAAGTATGTTAAAGAAGTTACTGATAGTTCATCCTGTCATGCTCAGAATTTATTGGTATCATAATTGCCTCAACAGCCATTTATATTTTGCTTTGCTTTTTTTAACAAACGAATGGAGAGTCCCATTAAAAATATGTATGAACTGGTGTAAATATTAAGTGGAACATTTCTTCAAGGCCTGGATCATGTACTCATGTATCCATTCATTCTTCTGCACTGGCTTGGTAGCTGAATAAATAAACTAACAGTATTTAAAGCGCATCAAATCTTGCCAATGAATGGGTGAATGAATCCTGAAGTTTACCAGCCTTGATAGACAGGAGAGTTCTTAATTAATCCATCATTGGTGCCCATATTTCCTTCAGATAGTATACTTAAAGTTTCATCTGTCTGATGGCTGGGCACTGTTGGTGTTTTCTTTGAGTCATGGAAGTTCACAGAGATTCCACTTGGCAAGGCATAGCCATTTTCAGCAGCAGTTGATGTGGACGTAGAATCCCATGGAATTTTGGTTTTCTGCCACTGAAAATCCAGATCCCAGCCAGTCCATCCATAAAAAGCCAATGTGAAAAGAAAGCCTTGCATGGGGTTCAGCACTCCCTAGAAAGGAAAAGGAAAAGGAAAGTTATTTGAGGGCCAAGTGCAGACTATTACACTTTTCAGTGAGGACTCTGACATAAAGTAGCCTGTCTTTCTTTACTATTATTATCTCTTATTTCAGAATAAAGAATCAGCCCCAAAAGCATACAGATCATCCACTGAAAAATGCAAACAACAAAATGAATGTTGGTTTCCTTATGTTCCGGCCCATCACTCAAGACAGAGTAGGGAGGCATCCTTCAGGGTATCGCCAGAAATTTGTTGTGCAGTGACTTGAGATAAATCATTTGGACAAATCGATCTGGCTGTGGAAGTACCTTCTCTTTTAGATCTGGTTGATGCCATCTTAAGATGTATCTGTCTGCCCAACATGTAGTTAAATAGGTACTCCAGCACAATATGATTTTACTTAGTAATGCCAGCTGTTTATGGTTTTTAAACATAATACTTCAGGTATTTTATTGACTTATCTTTTAATTTATGGTGACAGTTTAATTGTTCCCTCTTTAGGATCTTTTTAACATTGAAAAATAAATTACAACATTTATGAATACAAGTATGAGCCAAACACCCCAAAATGATGAAAGTTCCATCACGACAGTATATTAAATTCTAACTGTGGAAGGGAAACAAACTGCCCTTTGAGTCTCTCTTCTCTCCCAATCTTGCAACAGGCCATCCCTGCATTGGACTGCATGCACATCAAGCCATGCGTGTAACATTACAAATACTGCTCACTCCCTCTTTGTGAGATTCACACAGGCATCTAACAGTCTAATGCAGGAACAGCATACAGGACTTTTTGGTCATGTCCAACAAGGCAATTCTTACATTTTTTGACAGAGTTGCTGGCTAGTAGGAAAGCAGAATGAGTAAAACAACATTGGGCAAGGAATGAGATTTCCAGCAAAGTCAAATCCCTGCTAAGGAAGAGAAGCAAGAATAGAAAAAAGCAGCTATGAATGAGACAGGAAGATTCCAGCTCAAAAAGCAAACAAAAAAAGGGAGAGAACTAAGGAATATGGAAGAGGAGGAAATGAATGGCGCAGAAAGCACCCAGAGATAAGACACTAGCAAAATGATAGAAGGTCTACTGTCAGAGGAAAGATAGTGGGAGGAGGCGGCAGATGACGGGAAGAACAAACTTGGTGCACAATGCACAGTTGCTACATTGCAGGAGAAAAAAAGGGAAAACTGGCCAAGAAGTGATTAGGACCCAGGTTTGCTATGACTCAACTGGTATCAATGCAGCTACACCGTGGTGCTTAAAAGTTTGTGAACCCTTTTGCAAAAATACGACCTAAAACGTGATCTCTTCTCCACACAAGTCCTAAAACTAGATGAAGAGATACTTTTGTCACACACAGATATGTAGTTTTGGATCATTTTTACTCAATAAATGAACAAGTATAATGTTTTTGACTCATTTGTTTAATTGGGTTCTCTTTATCTACCTTTAGGACTTGTGTGGAGAAGAGATCATGTTTTAGGCCGTATTTACACAGAAATACTGAAAATTCAAAAGGGTTCACAAACTTTTAAGCAGCACTGTATATATGTAAAGTGTTTAAAATAGCTTAGAACATGTTTCCCTCTTAGCCCCCTTAACAAACTTTTAATTAAATGAATCTTAACACACTTATGCATGGCTGGACTCATATGGCATCCAGAGCCATCATATAGTTCGTCTTAGTAATGTTATACAAACTCAGCAATCACAGATTAAGTAAGTTACTGTCAATCAAACCATAATGAGGTATGAAGTGTGAACCCAGCCAATTTGCTTGACACTTCCATGTGGACAGAAAGAGGCCTTAAATACGCTGGCAGCTTTCCTAGTGATCAATGTGCTAGAATAGCCCATACCATTATAATCCAGGTGATCAATGCAGCAGTTCTGACATTTTTCAAGGAGCTTCCACTGATATCTGGCTGCATTTCCAGGTAGAACAGAAGGCCCTCATTCATGATATTTGATGACCAGCTTTTATGGGTGTAAAAGTTATGGATAAAAACAAAACAGATGGCTTTATGTTTATTTGATATTTTCAAAGTAGGATTAAAACAACCTTTCTGCCAATGTTAATCTTTTCTTTTTTATTTCAGTGAAAATAAATACTAGTGTGAGTACAAGTAATTATTTTGTTAGAATTCCTTCAAAGAGCCAGAAGCTAAGACAAATTATCAAATAATAAAATGCTAACGCTAGTTATAAAATGAATTGACTTTTTTTAATTTCTCAGTATTAACACCAAGCTGTGCTGTTGTATATGAGAGGTAAAATATTTTTGTCAAAGGCAACTTTAAAAAATAGTTTTGAGTTACAACAGGAACAAAGGAATACTACTACATTAAAATTACATTGGAGCACTTACGTATCAAGAAAATACACATAGTTCAGCTACAAAACCAATATATGGATTTGCCTGCCTTTGAAGTTTCCCTTAAGATTTTTTTAAATCTTACCAAATAATGATAACCAGCATAATTTTGAAAAAGCGATTTTTAATCTCTGTCCCCAGCCGTCTTTCATTCTCTGTGTAGATTCCTTGCCTTCCCTTCAATAAAGATGCAACTGAGAAGCAGAAATGAAGTGTGTTCAATATATCATTAAATAAAGAAGCTGAGGGGGCACAGTGGCTCAGCAGTTAAGATGCCAGGCTTATCGATCGGAAGATTGCAAGTTCAGAGGTTCAAATCCCTAGCCCCGCGTGACGGAGTGAGCTCCCGCACTAGCTCCAGCTCTTGCCAACCTAGCAATTCGAAAGCATGCAAATGCAAGTAGATGAATAGGTACCACTTCGGTGGGAAGGTAACAGTGTTCCGCATGCGTCATGCTGGCCACATGACCGTGGAAGCGTCTTTGGACAATGCTGGCTCTTCGGCTAACAAACGGAGATGAGCACCGGCCCCTAGAGTCGGGCACGACTGTGTGAGGGAACCTTTACCTTTACCTTTAAAGAAGCTGATCCTGCCTGGCTAGAGCAAGCCTGTCAGGTTTTGAATGCAGAAGGTAATACACCATGGATCTGCCCCCCACTTTCCTAGTAAGTACAATTGCTCGGTTAATCTTCATTTTTCCTATTAAAAATCCAATTGCCATTTGGAATCTTACCAGCAGTCACAGTTCTACTGAAAAGAATTGGGTTGGCCATCAAAACAAGCACCAGTGGAACATATGTGGTGACATAATGAGGAATTGCATGCTCCAATCCATTTTCACAACTGAAAAAACAGGGAGAATGAACAGATTATAATTCTGATTTATTTGTCCCCAAATTGAGAAAGCTCCCTGCTTAATCACAGAAGGTTTCTTGTAGTTTGCTTACAGGGTGACTAGGAATACCTTGAATAGACTTCTCCAACATGGCAGCATCCAGATGCTGGCTGGACAGAGGGCTGTATTTGTATGAACATTCACAGTGATAGTATAGTGACGGACAGCCTCTTTTTGAAACTAAGATGACTATTTGGAGAGATCCTTTGAAGGTGGAAGCTTTCAAGAATCCACTCAATTAATCCAATTATACACAAATAGGAAAAGGGACTGAAATGCATTTGAAAAATGGCCTAATGCAAGAAATCAGCACTAACTGAATCAACACCAAAAAGGCTAAGTATGGACATATCCTAATGTTCTATGTGGATAAAAAAGAAATGGTTCCATAACTTGTATTTTGGAGAAGTTTAAGTCATTCAGATGTCTTTAAATGTGGTCAGTGGCTGGCAAACTGTAGCTAACAGAATATAAAAGCAAAACCTGAAGGTTGCACCTTTTTGCAAACATTGTGCTGAAGAGGTGAGCAAGACAACATCCAAAACTGGTGAGATAACTTTCTTTCTTTCTTTCGTACACCCTTTCCCCCTATTTCAACCCCCCCTTTTCTCTCTCATGTCCTCCTTTCTCATCACACAGCAAACTGATGGAAAAAGAATAGATCATTTCTGTAACAGTTGTGAAATGAAACTAGACTTAGGGTCAGTCACAATTCTATAATGATATGTTTCTTAATGGTTTAATTGGTTATACAAATGCAGCTTAGGCTGTCAGTTACACGGCCCATTTGATGAAATAACAGAACTTGAGGACACTGGCAGAAAAAAAAATCAGAAAATGAAAAGGATGTTACAATAATTCTGTCCTGCAAATTTTACTTCTCACTGGTTTAACAACTCCCCATCTCCCACAGACCTCCAAATACTAGAGTACCTTCAGGGTTAAAATTCCCTGGAAGAATGGACATTTGCAGCTAAATAACAAAAACTAACAGTGGGAAGGAAGATCCAAACATTTACACACATTCATGTCCTCCTATAAATGGATCCTGTCAATGTCCATGATAGTGTTGGAGGTTCCAGCAAATCAGCATGCCTTATTAGCATATGGCTGATTGCTCTAGAAGCTGCTTGTTGCCCCTCCCACTTCCTTTCTCTCTCTTACTCCATTTTCCCTCGAAGCAGGAGCACGTGGCTGCGGCTCCCTATCGAGAGGCCATGCCTAGGCCTCAACCTAGGAGTCTTTCCCCTTTCTGCATGCAGCCCCTGGCAGCAAAGAGGGCCAGGGGTCTACATACAGTTAGGGAGAAAGAAGAACAAGAATGTAACTGGACCAAATAAATGTAAGAACTCTTTTTACTTACTTTTGAACCTACTTTGTCTAAGCGTGTAATTCTTTATGCTTGGGTGGGCTATGTGCTTAAGATCAATAGCCTATATCTCTCTAGTGTGCTCATTAATGCTATTTTGAATAAAACTCCTTTCTGTATGTGCTTATTGCTCCGCTGCACTAAGCTCTGCTCCATTCAGTGGTCCTAGCAGTCCACTAATGGCAATCAGTTAGCACTATATTATGAAAAGAGCTTGCACTGCAGGGTTTTCCTTATAATATTTCATTAGACCCTAAGACTTATTCAAGTAAATATTAAGTCAGGTCTTTTAACTACTTTTGACATGTATATACTTTCTTACTTTTTCCCCACCATGCAAGTTCCCATGTTGTCTGCTATCCAGACACTGACAAGTTCCAGACTTCAGAAAAGTATCTCTTTCAGAATGAACAACAAAACATGGGTCAGGACTTAATTGTATACCATGGCAGTGAAGCTGGCTTTCAAATGGTTAGATTTCCATCCCTTTAATAAATATGGACCAAACCGGTGTCCTTTGAATTAAACAAATCATTGAAATGCTTTATAATCCAGGCAATGTTAGGCTTACCTAGAAACTGAAGGATAGTAGAGCATAGCAACTCCCTCCACACACAGCAAAATTGCCAAGCCCCATGTCATCATATGGTACAACACAATAGTGCTGGAATGATATTGCACAGAAAAACAAGATGTCAACATTGCTCCTTGTCAACTTCAAAAATTACATGAGTTCCTCTCATTTAATGACAAGGCACATTGAACTGATGGAGAAAAAGAATACAATGATAAGCTTTTGAAAAGAGTTTCAGTTTACCTCTCTCAAAGCAATACAATATAACAACTGGAAAATATCAACATGAAAATACACATTCTGCAGCAAACCTAAGCAGAATAAAAGCCAACTGAATGTTGATAGAGATGATTAAGTAGCAAGGAGATACTGTATATTAGTTATTAGGCAAGCCATTATCCATAAAGTTATTCATCCATGAAGATAAAGCTATCTAAATGTGCACATAACCGTGAAAATCTGGGTCATCCTGAAAATATCCCATTTTTAAAATGTGATGTTATTTGTGATACCTTACTCCTGCTGATCTTCTAACTACCAAGTACGAATCCACAGCATAGCAAAACAGCCACCAAAAGACAGCACTGTACAAAAGTTGGATCCACATCTGAGAAACAAACAGAAAATCCTGTGTGTCATAGGAAGTCAGGACAAAAGGATTATTGAAATATTGTTACTTTTAAGTTTGAAATGTTATGTCCATCTGTGTTCAGTATACTACGTAGAATAGAACACCAAAGACAACCGGGTCAAATAATCTCCATGTACTCACAACTAGCATGTTGTTCTTCAATGCAGATATATGTAATAGGTTTGTTCAGAGCTTCAGAAATAATTTGGAAAAAGTGCTTCAGGGCATGAATACAGCACCAGTCAGCAGCTCTTTAAAGTATCTGCATCTTTTCCCGGAATCTCACCAACAGCCATGTGAGTGTAGGAAAACACACAGCTGCTTTAAAGAGATGCAGACAGGTGCTTGGAATCTGTGATTTTTAGAATCAAATCCAAAATCCTGCATAATTCAAATGTACAGTGTATTTGACTACAGTATTCTCTCTTTTTACCCCAAAAGAAAAAGTACAGTAAGATATTAAAAAGATACTTAAGCACAGCATACTTGTGAGAATTCCAACTAAAACAAGCCAAGAGTGGTTCTAATAATCAGGACTAGTGACTGTACTCCTTGGCAAAATTATTAAATTACATTTTAAACTTGGTTGCACTTATTGCTCATGAAAGTCTGATGGAAGTTTGAATATGCAGTTTTTGAGCAAACTAAATTCTATGGCATTTATCTGTACACAATTCACATGTTTTGCTTTAGATCATTTATCAGTTCTCAACAGTATTTACAAGTCTAGCATTCTTGCTCACAGGAGCTGGGTTTTCACTGTACACTTCCCCCCTATACACTGATCTGAAACCTTTATTTCAGTCTGACCCGCTTCAATTCCTTCAACTCTTTATTTTTACATAACTTACTTTTGTCTTGTATCTTTTTTAGTCATTATTGCCAAAGGTGACTATATAGTTTACCTGCAGAATTCCATAATTTAATCATGCTGCATGCAATACTGAAAGTCAAACTTTTTTTCTCAAAGAAAAAATGAAAGTAATTTTCATTATTCAGCTTTAAAAAAAATCAGTTATTGAAATTAAAAACTGCTAAAGGACATTAACAGAACATTAAATAATAGAAGTTAAGTACATTCAAGATGATTATTACTAAATAAATGGGCATAGGATTTGATGCTTTAGACTATTATCTTTTTATATATATATATATATATATATATATATATATATATATATATATATCCCATTTTTGCAAGAGTCATAGAATTGTTGTTAGCCACACAAAAAAATTGCACGAGAACTAGTATAACAGGGTGTTTACCAAATCCTATAACTGCTGGAATTTAACTTGACTACAGTTTTGGCCTGCAGGGGCAAAACCATTCTAAAAAGATTGAAAGGCTAATATTGAGAAATACCATAGAACTTTGGCTCAGAATATTTAGAAGCTGTATTGGGAGAAAGACTATGCCTTCAGGAAATGGTTCTGAATGTGGTTGGAGAAGTAAAGAGTTTTCTATTGAACCAGTCTTAACACTACTTCTGTATTCTGATTTATTATAAAAGCTACATATCTGTTAGCCCTTTGAGATAGCCCAGACAGGAAGCACAACCATGAGTACCATCTTTATTGAAGGATACATTAACAGAATCTTGCAAGTCTGAAAGTACCCTTCCCACCCCTTCCTTTTACTCTCCTGAAAACTAGGGAGGGTCCCTTTTGAGGTACTTTCTCCCACCCTTCCACTCATTTATCAGACTGTTCTCTAGGCTATGTCTCTTCCTCCTGTCTCCCAAGGTGATTTCCACATACCACTACAATATCTGAAAATAATGCTTCTCTATTCCCTGTTCTTTTGTCTATATGAATTGGCAGTACATCCTTCTGCAGCCTTCTCCAAGATATGTTGGTGTCTACAACATCCATCATCCCCAGGTACTGTAGCAGTGGATAAGGGACTCCAGAACAAGTGCTGGATATTAAATAGGGGGAGATTGCACTAGCATTTTTATCCATGTATAGTTGTGACATATATGGATTTGCCTCATGCACACTTTTGCACATAAACCAGCACTAAGAAAAATGTGAACAGTTCATGAATGTCACATACCCATTCCATTCTGCTATAAAGCTCACATTCTGAATCAACTTACAAGACTATTGCCAATATAAAACAGGAAATAAAAGCATGAGGAACATGTCTTCTGGAATTCTTTATAATCCTTTTACCAGCAGTGGCCATATGTTTGTATATTTGTGTGTGTACTGGGAAGCATAAGCAGAGCAGGCCACATATGCTCTGTTTGGGATCACATGATCAGTCCGGAAGAAGGCTGAGAATGGAGCAGTCACCAAGATTGCCCAACTGCCTCTCCCACAGGGATGCACTGGAGGAATGTAAATTGCAACACTGCTGTGGGTAATTTCCAGTTTAGTTTGCATACAGCACACTCCCAGTTACTTTTTCTCTACTGCCAATGGCCTGAACAGGCTCATTTTTAAGCTTGGTATTTCTTTAATCTGCTTCTCCCCCCATACCAAATGTGATCCTGTTCTTTCCCCGTGCAAACAGACAGGCAGAATCCCCATATCTTTAGATAATTTATTTCCAACATTCCATTGGGTTAGAAAGAATGAAAACACACCCATGTATGCTATCCTGACCTTTTCAAAGGAGGGAGGGAACAGTACAGCCTAGCAGCAGTTTCATTTATTTATTTATTTCATTTATACCTACCGCACTTCCTACACAGAACGTAGCAGGCCATATATCAGTTTGATTCACTAATGATATATTTGCCACAAAGTCTGGGAACCCTAACCAGACAATAGATCTGAAGATTATACCTATAAGGAAGAGAATAAATCCATGTTAATAAGCTACAACTCTGGCCAGTTTAATATTCATGTTGTTTTACACTACTTACATCCAAAAGTATTAAAAGAAAAAATAAGTATTTCCTTCAGCTTTCCATGATGGTGTAATAACTATGTTAGTGTTCTAGTTAAACGAAAGAGTAATTTACTCCTAAGAGGGAACGGCAGGCCGTTTCATGAACACTAAATCCTAAGCATGAGCCTCCCAAGCCACTCCCTACCCCAACTTCTGGGTCAATCTCCTTGCTAACTGTCTGCAAGAACTTACATCCAGCAAATCAAATCAGATGTAAATCTCAATGGGGTGGGGCTATGTAGTACTTTGGATGCAAAGGCAAAAAGATGCTTCAGGGAGCCCAGGGTTGAAACACAACAACCGTTTACAACTTGTAAAACAGCAGTCCCCAACCTTTTTGGCACCAGGGACCGTTCGTAGAAGAAAATTTTTCCACGGACCGGGGGGGGAGGGGTTTGCAGGCGGGAGCCAATCGCGTGCACCGGGAGGGTTTGCAGACGGGAGCAAATCGTGTGCACCAGGGGGCGGGGTTTGCAGGCAGGAGCCAATTGCACGCACTGGGGGCGGGATTTGCAGGCAAGAGCCAATCGCACACACCTGGGGGCAGGGTTTGCAGGCAGGAGCCCCGCGGCCCACTTCCTAACAGGTTGGGGACCCCTGTTGTAAAAGCATCCTCACCCTCTCCTGGGGTTGCAGAGTTGCCCCCTCCAGCTACTGCACAATTCCAGAAAAAGTTGTCTCTGCTTTAAGGAGTTGCAGGCAGCTGCTATATTCATTCCCCATACACTTCTTTGCCTTCAGATCCAAAGCGCTGCCCAGCCCTACAGTGGTTTCTCAATCATGTTCTGAAAACATTCAAATATATTCCACATGTCTCAAATACAAACAAAAGAAGCATCACATTATAGATACAAGCAAAGTGTGTGTGTGTGTGTGTATGTATGTATGTATGTATATGTATGTGTGTATGTATGTGTGTATGTATATGTATATGTATATGTATAAAATATTGTATGAGTTTGTTGAACTCGGGTATCAAAAACATGAATGTGACTATAATGAGCCTGGGAAAAGTTATCTCCATGGAACATGAACATTCTTAACACACAGCATATGTGAATGAAAATAAAAGTGAAAACAGATTCCTGCAAAGATAGAATAAGGCACAGAGTTGTTTTTACCTTTTATAACTTGAGGCTATTCTATTTTAGACGTTTACTGAATTATTTTGAATCTCCCTGAGAATTGCCCATTTTTAGAAATATTGTTATATTCCATCTATGTTGCAGTCATTCTAACGTCCTTTTATGTCTGGTTTCTGCTTTCAAGTACCCTTGAGGGGGGGAAAACATTTTCTAAAATGGGTGTTCCAAACATTTTTGTTGTTATTGTTGATTTCAGTGCCTTCTCCCTCTCCCTTCTTTCTTCAAATACAAACAGCCAACAACACTGCAAGCAGCAGCTATCTAGAAGAAGGGTAGATGACGGACAAGGATTTGGTTCTGCTGCTGTTTTCCAAGGCTTGTTTCCCAGGTAAGCTACACTGTTGGTGACAGGGATGTGCCCTGAGGGATTGGGAAATGTTCTTTTTATCTGTTTTTCTGTTCTCTCCCTAGTCTTATATCCCCTGTTGGACTAAAGGGGGTTGAGTACACCCATCCCCTTTGCTATTGCTTTTATCTTTCATTAAAGGTCTGTTTTTATTGCAAGGTGAGTGTGTTTTCCTTCTCAAATGGTGTTTTGGTAAAAGCCCTGGCCTGACTGTCAAAGGGTGGGTGATCCCTCTGGCAACTTGTCTTCTATGGCTGGATTGGGGAGAGAAAAGATGCAGGCAGTGCAAAACTGGGGGAAAGGGGTTGCTGGAATGAAGAAGAGCAGCAGCAAAAAAAAGGCAGTCAGAGCAAGTACAGTAGAAGCTGTACATTTTAGTATGAATCAGGATTAGAAGTACTACAAGTTTATTCCCTCTCACACACATACACCTCCCCCTTCCATCTTCCTGGTCAACAGCTGCCTGCCTGGCCAATAAGGAAAGGAAAGGATCGGCAGTATAAGAAGTTCCAGCCAGTTCTCCAAATTCAAAGCCCTGCAGAATCCTAGCCATTTTCTGGAAAGAAGGATGAACGGCCTGCGTTCTCAGTGACTTTTGACACAGTTGGTCAGATTGCATGCCGCAAGAACCACCGGCAAGGAGATGTGACTGGGTTAGTGACTGACTGGACTGTCTTCTATGGCTGCGTTGTGGGAGAAGGGCCAGTAAATCATAAGCTTGCCTGCGGATCCAGCTTTCAAACTGTCACCATGGTCATGTGAATGCCTAGAGCTGAAAGGATGGATTTCATTCATGAACTGAGACATGTAAGGGATTAAAAACTGAACAGTTTTAGCCAAATTCTTCAGAGCAAATGTGGCAGTGAAAGTAAATAGGTCATTCAGCGTGCTCTCTCTCTGTCCCCCCTTTTGGAGTCCAAAGAGAGCTTGTTGAATGGGAATTTTACAAACTGTTTTGCAAATACTGGAAAAGCAAAATTTAGATCTAAACATCATGTTTGAAAATAGATATGAAGCAGTAGATTCAATTCCTTCATATTCCATCTAAGTCACTCTTAATAGATTAATCCACAGCTTTCCAAACTGTGTGTCGCGACACTTTAGTGTGTCGCAACACACAGTCTGTTGTGTCGCCACACAACCCGGAAACGGCAGCGGGGGTGTGTACGGTGGCGGCGGCGCACCATCAGCGCTCCCGCGTTTTAGCGGAGGCTGCTACCGCGGCCGCCACTGCCGTGCATGCCCCCGTCCCCACGCGCCCCCCCGCACCGCTGCCGTGCACGCTCCCGCCCCGGCGCGCACCCCCGCCGCTGCCGCCGTTGGTGTGTCGCCAACAGCGGCACTTTAGAAAGCACTGGATTAATCAGTCTTTCATTGTAGATTATGGGTTAAATTGTGGAATAACTAATATTCACTGCTTATTTCCTCTAAGTACTAATATATCTTAAAAGATATATGAATTTCTGTTAGCACATACCAAGTCTAAACTGCATATGGATTAAGAAGTAATTCCCATCATACCCAAAGATATTTCTTTCTATGTGCATTTAGAACAGCAAGTTTAAAAACACCTCTGGTCATTTAAGGCTTTTCTGTTTGGCTTCAGACTTATCAAATTATGGGTCCTGAATATTAAGTCTGTGGGAAGGGGATCAAGAATGCTTACATACAAGTAAACATACCAACTTGCCAACAGAATAGCTGGGCTTCCATATAATGCTAAATTGAACTGATGGCAAAACAAACTGCAATCCAAGTCACAGGTACAAACCACAAAGCATACCTTGATTTGGACTGACAAATAATGGTTTGCTGCACATTAGAAAGTCCAGGAGTAAATTTCAACATACTGTACCAGACATTGTTACCCTTACTTGCCTATTCTTTTTCTTCATCTGTGACAGAGGAGCTAATTTACTGGTACTGTTGTCCTAAGACAACATATATTCCCTATTAAGATTTCATATTCTAAGTGTTTGCTGTACTAGTTCCATTGGCCCAACTGCTAGCAGAACAACGTCACTTCTTACACTTTTCCCATTAATGTAACTCTGTAGACAACCTGGCTTACCCAGTCCTTATGAAATGCCATGGTAAGCCTTTTCATCCCCTCTGGAAACATTAAAGTTAATGAACACATATGGGACTCAGTCTTAAACATCTGAAATTCCATACTTCCTGACCTAGGAGTAAGTCCACTTGAAATCACTGGGCTTACTTCCAAGAAGAAAGCAGGCTGCAATGCTAGTGAAGCCCTATTGCAGAGCTTTCCAAACTGTGTGTCGCAACACAAAAGTGTGTCGCCACACAACCCGGAAGCGCTGATCATCAGCGCTTCCGGGTTTTCCCGCGGCGACACACCAACGGCGGTGCGCAAAAACCGAAAGCGGCAGCAGCGCTTCCGGGTTTTTGCGCGCTGCCGCAACGGCGGCACTTCCGGGTTTTCCCGCGGCGACACACCAACGGTGGTTGGTGTGTCGCCGCGGGAAAACTTTGGAAAGCCCTGCCCTATTGGTTTCCAAATCATAGATGTGTACTGTAAAGTTGCTTATGTCTCTCCATCACCTCTACCTCAGTCTCGCATTCGAATAATCTTGGGCGGCTGGAACGGGGACTCTCTCTTCTCTCTCTCTCTCTCTCTCTCTCTCTCTCTCTGCTCTTAGGCGGCGTCCCCCAAAACTTCTTACCCAGAGAGCCCAGCATGTCACAGGCGGAGATGAGGAGGAGGATGGTGGTGGAGGAGGAAGCCTTGGAAATCGTCCGGGAGCCTCGGCCCTTCTTCGGGAGGAGCTGCAGGGTGCTCAGGAGGACCCCGGTGGAGGCGCTGCCAAGGCAGACGCCGCAAAAGACCTCCGGCTTGAAAGACACCACAAGCTGCGTGGCGACGTCCCGGTTGGGGCAACAGAAGGTTTCCAGCCTCGGAGAAGCCATGGAAAGTTTGGGTGACTAGCAGGCTCGGGGTGGGACGAAGGGCCACGACTTTCTCTCGCTCCTGGAAGGCTCTTGCAGGCTGTCCTTCGCATTCTTCCTTCAGCTTAGAGATGGGGGTCACGCGACGGCCGGATCATGTGGCGAAGCGGCGGCTAAAGCCCCCCGGAGCTGCCATTCCCAGCTCCGTTTTCTTTTTAATTCCCGCCAGGCGGAAATGCTAGTACGGCAGCGAGGCGGGGACGGGACCCGAAGCGCGTGTCTTCCCTTCTCTTTACTCCGAGGCGTTGGCAGGGGATCACTCAAAACGAATTGGCTTCTTGCAGGACTGGGTGAGTCGGAGCCCACGGGGGGGGGGGGGGCGCCAGAGAGAAGGCGAAGCTCTTCGAGTCCTGAAGAGGCGCCATCTGAAAAGAAGGAATCCCTGAAAGGGGTCAACTTCCGTGATTTGTAAATTGGGGACAGAGGATTACCGTTTTCATCAGTTATCTCTCTGTGTTTTCTTAGCATGACTTTCTGTGGCATAGATCCTCCTCCCTCCACGCGGTTCTGTTACAGCTGTGAGGTCTGTTTCTTGAAATCCTGACGGCCCTAAAACAGTTTTTCCCGTCGGCTAGTAGCCATACTCCAGCACTCCTGAAGAACTTCAAAGGCGCGAGACATGAGATCACATCATCTGACCCCCCACGCCCACTAATTACTGCTCAGAGATGTTATTGCATCTGACAGAGCAAAGAGAAAAAAGTAAGGCATCGATCGACTGCATCTTGAATTACCACTTTGCACTATTATACCACATCTCGGCTCAGAAATCCATATGAAAACTAGATGGTGTCAATGATGCAGTTTTCTGTGTCACTGCAGCTGTCTAGTGGTGTCTACTGGGCTTTTGCAGCCCAGGTTCAGTAACCCTTTTTTTTACACTAGACCAGTGTTTTTCAAACTTGACAATTTTAAGATCCGTGGACTTCAACTCCCAGAATTCCTCAGCCAGCATTCTGGCTGATGAATTCTGGGAGGTGAAGTCTACTCATTTTACTCATTGCCAGGTTTGAAAAACACTACATTAGACTGGTTAGTAGACTGCAGAGTTGTCTCTTTTTTTTTAAGAATTAAAGCCAGAAGTCTCCCCAGCTTTTGGACATTTCTTTTTAATGTTAACTTCTCACTCTGTTCTTTGTGTCCATTTTGATTTTCATCTTAATAGTACATTCAATCATATGTACTAAAGTCCAATTCAGCCGATAAGACTTATTTCTAAGTAAATTAGTATCATGATCATTATCAGCCCAAATCAATCCACTACAGGATTAAGGTCTCTTCAGCTGACTGCAAATTGTAAGGTGTTTCCAGTTAACACCTTTGAAATGAGTCACTATCTGCCCAGCAATTATTTGGGTGTTTTCTGGGTCCTTTGTCAAATATACAATCAAGGATTGTTGTTGTCCAACACTGATCTGTTTGTCCTGTAATAAGGCCAGCCCATTATCATTTCTGTGAGGCTACTCACTTTGTTACGCTATATATCTTTGTCTGTTGGTGGAGCCATGTATTTTTCTTGTAACATCTTGTTATGTTAAGCATTTGTATAGTTTTCAATTTCTGTACTTCTTTTGCATTTAATACCCAAGTTTTTAAACCATATGTCAGCACAGGTAGTATACACTGATTAAAACTATTGAATTCCTGAAGTAGGTTGTTATGTTCCTTTTGAATACAACATGAAATGCTCTCCAAGCTAGTTTCTTCTGTGACATTACTGTCCATGCTCATTTTTTTACTGACATAGATGTAGCTGTCAACCTTCTCCAGTTATTTTCTATTTTTTTTTTTGGCAAAGTTGTAAATAATTATGAAAATTATTTCTGTCTTCAAGTTCATTTTTAAGCCACAAATTCTATTTTACTGCTTTTACTGAGTGGGATTGTTTTTGTTTTGTATGTATATAGGGTGCCACAGCCCCATACACATGTAAGTAAATTCTTCCATTTCTAAATAAGCATGTAGCTGACTGTAGACTTAATCTGATGTCATGATGAAGGGGGAGGGACATTTTTCAAAGTTTCTGAAAGAGCAGGATTTTATTTTGGTGTATAAAATGCATGTCTCTATGTTAGACTGACAGGAAAGTCTATTAGCCAACAAAACCAAGTCTTCCTTTGTTTAACCATGTTGCACCATACTCTTAACATTAAATGTCTGTAAGATACCTGTCTTTGAGGTTGTTCATCTGTTTTACACATTTAGAACTGTGGTTTTTAAAACTATTTTGAAAAAGAAAAAGTTTGCTTTCTCTGTCCCTTTGCATCTACATAAGAAAGACATAGGATGCTTTGAAATGGAGGCAGCATGATAGCAATATGGCTCATGATGTAATGCCCCATTATAAGATTGAAATGAGGTCAAAGGATTTAAAGTGTTATCCTTGCAACAATAAAAATACTGTTTTAAAGGGGGAGGAGAATGTAGCCAGAAGTGCCCTTTTCTTTCCTTGATTTACATTAACTAGCAGCAGCAGCAGCTTTGAGGTTACATTGTTCAGAGGTTTTCTAAAGAGCAAAGGTTAATGAATATAAAGTGAAGAATGATTTCTCTAATTGCTTTCCAATGGATCCAGTGAAATGATTTAAAAAACAAGGAAATTAAACATATTGGGGGGGGGGGGAGGCCAACTTTATTCATTTCTCTCCTTCTATTTTTGCAGGACTCATTTACAGCTGTTACCTGCTTTTGGAAAATTTTGATACCTTCAAGAGTGAAAGACAGATGCATGTCTTACTTGCTTCCTTTAACACTGGATGTGTTGATTTTGTTTATGGTTTATATGAATTGGACAATATTAACATTAGACTTTCTGTTAACACGGAGTTAGGCTTTGTCATGCATAACTGATAGAGTTTAAGAGGGCCATCTTTCACAATACAACATCCCTTGGAATCTAGCACAAACAGCAATAGCAAACAAACAAAAAGCAACACGTGTGTTGCAACCTTATGATATAAACTGCAGCCTTTCATACTTACATTCCAATGTCTGACTGAAGTCATGTGATTCATTCCCCGGCCCCGCCTCCTCTGTCCCCCCTACCACCTCAATGAAAGTTACTACACCATTTTGTTCATGCAGGATATTGTTAGAATTTTTTCATTTCCTTACCAGGTTCCTTTCTGAGCCGGGATCAAAGAAACAGGCAGTTGCATGGAATTAAGTTCTTTATTCTTCACCCAAGAGCAAAAGCAATGACAGCAAGCTGTTAGGTGGGCGATCACGCAGAACCCCCTCCTTACAGCACATTATATACATTCCATTCAACTCCTCCTTTAGAATACCACCCCTTACTCAGTTACCCATACTCCACCTTAAAAAAGGTAAAGGTTTTCCCCTGCACAGTCATGTCCGAGACTAGGGGGTGGTGCTCATCTCCGTTTCTTAGCTGAAGAGCCAGCGCTGTCCGAAGATGCTTCCACTGTCATGTGGCCAGCATGACGCACGCGGAACGCTGTTACCATCCCACAAAAGTGGTACCTATTCATCTACTTGCATTTGCATGCTTTCGAATTGCTAGGTTGGCAATTCCACCTTACTCCACCTTAACCTCATTCCATATTAGGAATTTCCTTCCTTTACTCTACCTTAACCTCATTCCATATAAGGAACTTCCTTCCATCCTTGCTAGGGCCCCTTGACTGTTATTAAACAATACCTTTCCTCTGGAGAGCTATCTTTGGAGTGTACACCTTATCTTTCTATGGGCATAGCTATCTATCAAGGCCTGTGAGAAAGGAAGAGTAAGAAACCCAACAAAACTCTTCAAGGAAATAAAACATGGTTTCAGAGCCATAATAATAGTGCAAATGTTTCTAATACTAAATATAAAATATATGAATATGAAATATATTTGTATTTAAGTTCTATATATGTAAAATCTTCTATCTATATAACCACCATTGGTACTTCTGAGGGATTACTTCACAAACTCCCATGCACATGAGCTCCCCATAGAACTATATCTGGTGAATTGCCAACTCCAAGTGCATGGAGATCCTGGTCCTTTGCTGTAGGTGTCACAACAATTACAATGAGAACAATCCTCCTCCTCCTCCTCCAGTCAGGCCCAGTCACTCCCTTATTAATAGTGGCATCCAGCACTACAGTGGCTGCAGCAAGCCCACCAGATATTGGTTCTCTGCTGAGAGTTGGTCAGGGTCCATTTGAATTGTTTCATCACTCACCGTATGGGGTAGCAGCAGAAGCAGGTGGCAGTGTGACTCCTTGATTTGTACAGAAGCAGCAATCGCAAAGCAGTCCTGGTATTTATTGTAGACCAGACAATATTGTAGACCAGCCAGTTTCGTCTAGTGGTTAAGGCAACAGGCTAGAAACCAGGAGTCTGTGAGTGCTAGTCCCGCCTTAGGCATGAAAGCCGGCTGGGTGACCTTGGGCCAGTCACTCTCTTTCAGCCCTGGGAAGGAGCCAACAGGAAACCAGGAGACTGAGAGTTCTAGTCCCGCCTTAGGCATGACAGCCAGCTGGGTGACCTTGGGCCAGTCACTCTCTCTCTCAGCCCAGCCCACCTCACAGGGTGGTGGTTGTGGGGGAAACAGGAGGAGGAAGGAGTATTAGGTATGTTCGCCACCTTGAGTTATTTATAAAAATAATAAAGGCGGGATAGAAAATAAATAAATAACTGCACAACTGGAAGAATGAGTTCTCAGATGACTCATGCATTTGGTCTTGTATGGTACATGTTCCCTCAGCAATGCTGAACAATGTCACCATGACAATTGCATGACAAGACCAGGCCAACAGACATAGTAATAGAATGTAGTAGACTATAGACTAGTCTCTAGCGGTGGCCGGGACCCAGACCTTGTTGCCCACAGGCATGGCATTTGCTGAGTGGCTGCAAGCAAGCTGGGGATGAGCATCTTAGTGCAGTGTTGACATGCATCCCACATGCTTATCCAAGTTTTGCAGTGGCCCTGCATTTTCTACCTTAAGTCTTCGCACATCTCTTTTGATGGATTTCAGATCCTAAAGCAGAAAACACAATGGGCATTCCTGGATGGAAACAGTCGGCAGTGTACCACCCCATGCAGGGCAGAACACAGCAGCTGTGTGAATTTGCCCTCTTTTGTAAAAAAAAAAAGTACCTACACATTGCTCCGAGCATTAACGGAACAAAAGGAGGTTAATGTTTATGTATGTCTATATGTATGTATATGTGTGTGTGTGTGTGTGTTTATAGCCAGATGCCATAACCACTACACCAACCCGGCTCTATCAATGTAATAAATACATGGGTTTAAAAAAAGATACGAACTTAGCATAAACCACCAAGGAATTCGAACTCCGTTTAGAGCTTTTGCACATCTGCTCCTTTGCCGTTCGGGAAATTGCCGCTTTTAGTCCCCGGCAAAGCCGGATTTCGACTAGGCTGTGTAGGCGGCTGCACCGCTTTGACTACTTCTAAGTCGGCGCTGCTCTCCCCGGTTCTTCCCCGCCGCCGCCGCTAGAGGGGCTCTGAGGATAAACTGCCGCCCTCCCAGCCGCTTCACAGGTAGTTCGGAGGCGGGCGTCCCAGGCCGCCCACGCGCGCGCCTTCCTGCCCCTCCGGTCTGGCCCCCCGCAAGGAAAACGCCGAAACCTCTTCGCGCTGCAAGATCCTTCAAGCGGCGGGTCCTGCCTTCCTCTCGGCCGCTGAAACGCCACTCCGCGGGGCCTCTTGCAAGGCCGCTAAGCTAACTCCTCCCCGCCCTCCAACACAAAAGCCGCCTTTACTCAGCCGGAGAAGGCGCCTGCTGTGCGTATGTAAAACCCTGCGGGGCCAAGGAGCCGGAAGGAGCTGGCACTGCCTGCTTTTTAAGAAAACCTGGAAGGGGAAGAGGGAATTTTTTTCCTGCCGTGGTTCAGCCGCTCCTTTTTTCGGCGCCTTGGGACCGGCAAGGTTGCTGTGGCGGCTCCTTTCCTGGTATAAAGCCCCACCGGCTCTAATAGGACCCCTTCCAAGTATTCCGGGCGCAAAATTGCGCCCAAAGGAGCGGCTTTCTTAGTGGTCATGGCCCCCCGAGGAAAGGCGTTACTCCCGTTTTATGGACGAGGTCGCTCGGAGGCTTCCCCTAAATGTTGGAGAAAACTTTTCGTTACTATCCTTCGTGGCTGAACGGCAATTCTCAGGGTCGAGCTTTCCCTGCTTTTTTAAAAACCCCGTTTCAAACCATCCTTTTTCCTGCTGGGGAGAGTCGAGCTCCCCACCCACCCCTATCCGAAACGGAAACTCGGATCACCTTCTGGAGAAAGTGGGAAATGCCCTCTGTCGCTTCCTTCGTTTCCCTTCGGGCTCTGCTCGCGCTCTCTCTCTTTCGCTGTTCCCTTGGGGAAAATTGCCTCAGTTTGTTTCCGTGAATATATTAACAGGCGCACGCAGGCAACTAAGCCAACAGCCATTAAAGCGTGAATAAATATTTTATGCTTTGGTCGAGCTGTACCTGGCTCAATCAAGCGAGCCTAATTTCCTAGGGTCGCTTCCTTTTCCCCTTTCTTTGGCTGATTTAGGCTTCTGGTTCCGAGAGAGAAAGAAAGAAAGAAAAAGAGAGACTGAACTCCGGAGGAGGAGCCAGGGGGTGGAAGGGGTTTGCATCCCCCTCCCTTCCCATATGGGAGCAGGCTGAAAACTGCTGCTAGGTATGTGGTTCCTAGGTCAGCGGCGCGTTGGATCAAACTAGGAAGAAGCTGTTGGGGGCGGTTTCGGGAGACCATGGAGAATGTGGACTTCAGAGGCGGACAGGAAAGGGCTCCTGACGAAGATCCGACACTGAATCCAGTATTTATGGATCAGGGACACCCCCACAAGCTGGCGATAGGAGAGCAGAGAGGAGCTGATCTGCACAAGCTGGTGGAAGTACAATTAAGTGGCGGAGCTCCCTGGGGATTCACGTTAAAAGGAGGGAGAGAACATGGAGAACCTCTCATCATCACTAAGGTAAGGGGCAAGATCTGCGTGTGTACGTTCGCTGAGGTCTACCTTGTCGAAGCGGGTGGGGTGTCCCTGGGTGAGGGGTGCTGCTCTGCCTCTTTTGTGAATGTGGTCCGCCCGGAGAACAAGATTATGCTACCAATTGAGACTGAGTGAACAATTGAGCGAGTATACAAAGGGGTTGGGGGGGCGGGGGAGAAATGAAATGGTGATGGCTGCGATCTACCTTAACAGGACGTTTGTGAGGTTCTTGGCGGTGGCTGAGTTTCTGTAATGTAGGACTAGAGATCGCCAGTAAGAAAGAGACTGGTAGCCAGACTTTCAGGGTGGGTCTTAAAACTGCTTGGTCACTGCTGGGTGGTGGTGATTTGGGGAGTTACAGAAAAGGCATGAACAGGGCAATCAAGAACTGAACCTTTTAGTTGTAAGCGTTGGCTGTGCCCTGATACAGTGTTATATTTGGAGATGTTTTTATTATAGTCCATATATACTGACGTCCCAGTAATTAAAGGTCATTTAATTTAAGAATGTATTGAAGCTTTAGCTTATTGTTTTATAAATACTTACTCAGGAACAAGCCCCATTCAGCGATGACTAAACGTTTATAGGCTTGCATTGATAGAGTTAATACCCCCCAAAGCCTCATTAATTAATTCAAAATAACATTTCAAGTTAATTCATCAGCCATCACACAGCCATTGAACTGGACTGCCACTGGGAGGAAAGTTCACCTTTGCACTTGTGTACAATATTTAGTGTGGGTAGGAAAAGGCAATTCAAGTGTGTTGGGGAAACAATCTACATACCTTATTTGTCTTTTTTGAATTTTATGAATGATTAGGCAGTGGTGCTTGATTAAAAATGGCCATTTGTTCCTTGGAAGCAATACAGTTTCCTCCTTTTTCAACTGGCAGAACAGTGTCTTCCTTCTCTGTCCTTGTTTGGCACCTGTACTAAATAAACAATATCTCATTGTGGGTTAGACTCTGGGCATTGCACAAACAATATGTCAAACTAAATTTCTTAACTTGTGAGCTTTTGTGGTATCTTTCTTACTTGAGATAGAAAAATGCCCTGCCAGAAAAGGGGGGCAGGGTCTTTATTTAATGGTTATAACTGAGTATATAGTTTTATTTTTTCAGACAAGTTCTTCCTTTTACTGCTTTCAAAAATTTGTGTGTAAGGTCAGTATTCCTGACCCTGATGCCCTCCATACGAGTTAGACTACAAAGGAGCTGAGAATTATGATAACCGTAACCTGACACGTTGGTGGGGGTCTAGGTTGAGAAGGCTGCAGAAGATCATGTGTGATAAGCTGTGTGTGCTTCAACAATGATTTGCAAAAAGTACTTTGAATCTCTCATGAGCACAGCACCCCTCTCATTTCATTAAAGCAGCCCCTCTATTTTCAGGAGCCTGAAAAAAAGAGGGGCTGCTTTAATGATTACCAGAGAGATACTGTGCTTGTGTGGGTTACAAAGCACTATTTCTGAACTGCTTTCATATACATACAAAAAAGTACTGCTGAGCCATGATTAACTCAATCTTGATAAATAACCCAGATACCAGACCTCTTATATATAATACACTGAGCTTCACATTAGCCAATCAGTTTTAGCCCAGTGTGTTTATGCAAGCCCAGCTTGTATCTTTTTATATGTTAGTGGGTCACAGCTATTACTTGTACAGAAGAACAAGATTAAATTATCAAAAAGCTTTAATTTCCCTATTCTTCCCACGGGGCATGGGCAAAAGGCAGATTTTAGCGAAGGTTCTCATTCAAAATAGTTGAACAATAACAAGTAAGCAAAATAAAAAGAATTTGTCAGTGTCTTTATACTAGACTCTTATATGTCAAGCATGCAAGAATGCCTTAAATCATTTTGTGTGTGTCTGTGTAACAGAATTATTTGCAGCTTCAGGTGATGTATGGATCGTCAATGTAGGGATGTTCTTTCCCTGTGCATTGTACTTGGGTCTGTTTGGTGGAATCTCAGGGTTGTCAAATAAGATCCTGAGAGATTGTTCCCCATGTTTCCAGCACTTTGCTAAATTTGTCTGTTTCTTGATGAAGTGAGTAATGTATTTTTTTTCCCTTCACTTAAAAAAACATTGTTATTACACATCCTTTTTAAATATTCTAAGAACAATCGGAAGTTTGTTGCTGAAAGAATGAATTTAGATATGAACTGAAAAGAAATGTAAGATTAATTGGTGCTATAACGTTTTTTAAATCCTTTATAGTGAACAAACCTGAAGGGAAAGCTGCCAGAGGAAAAAGCTGTGCACGGCTGCCCTATGTTTTCTCAGATATAATATTTATGTTTAAATACATTACTGCTCTTGTCTGGACTCCAGGAAGGAGATGGGAGACTTCTAGGGAATCCCAGGGCTTTAGGCTAGACTGAGAAGTTGAAGAAGGCAATGGCAAACCACTTCTGATGCTAAGAAAAGCATGTGAACATATCGAACAATTCACTAGGAAATGAGCTCAGCTTGAAGGAGACTTTACCTTTTTAATAATAGACAAGTATTAAATCGTATGATTCTCCCCTCCTCCAAAGTGGTACCAGCCACAACAGACATTTGATTTTATTATTGAAAGGGTTTATATTCAGCCTTGCTTTGCCAGATTACTGATAAAATGGAAATACTACAAGGTTTTTCATGGCTTGATGCAGCTGGATATGGCAAGAGGTTATCAGTAAATGCTAGTTGTTTTCACCCTGTGTCCTAATGATTGTGCTGGAGATGGAGACATTTAACAAAAAATATGGTTCTCTTCCTTTAACAGTAGAAAAATGTGATTTTCTCTGTTATTAAACATTTGCCAACAGAATTTAAAAAAAGAATTAAAAAAATTAAAATAGAATAATTAGTTTGTCTATTGTTATGCCCAATTTTTAGCATGAGCATGTCACAAAACAAAAAGGAAAAACTCATGTTAGTTCATAGCTACTTGATTGAGTTTCAATTTATTAAACACTACAAAAGCCATGCTGTGGAACCAAGCAAGTATCAATATGCAAACCATGAAAGTATCACCAGTGATAATTTTTTTCCAGCTGATCTGTATGCATTTGTTGCCTGGACGCTGTCAGGCATTTGCATGTACTAGCAGTTCTCTATGAGAAATTTGTATAATCTTCCAATAAAGGAAGCATGTACGTAACTCATTTCAGTTTAATAAATTAAGGAAATGTAAGTAGGCGCCAACATTTTCGGCTATTCTAATTCTAAGCAAACTCTTAACCAGGGGTATCTGCAGGGATGGTCACTGACTTTAAAATGGTAAGCTCAACCAGACAAAGTATGATCCCTTTGAACATGCAACACAGATTAAAAGACCCCTTTCAGTCAGGTTTCGGGCCGGGATATGGGACGGAGACTGCATTGGTCACACTTAATGGATGATCTCTGGCAGGAGTAGGATGGAGGGAGTGCATCCATCCTGGCTCTCTTGGATCTCTCAGCGGTTTTTGATACCATCAACCATGGTATCCTTTTGGGGCAGCTCAGGGAGTTGGGGGTGGGCGGCGTAGTTTTGCGCTGGTTCACCTCCTTCCTCCAGGACCGTTGTCAATTGGTGGTGATAGGAGAGGAGAGATCTGACGTGACCACTCTTGTGTGGGGTGCCGCAAGGTTCGGTTCTCTCTCTCTCCTATTTAACATCTACATGAAACCACTGGGTGAGATCATCCGTCACCACGGGATGAGGTATCATCAATATGCTGATGATACTCAATTGTTTATCTCCATCCCGGGTGAAGTAAGTGATGCGGTTGCTGCCCTATCTCAGTGCCTGGGGGCTGTAGGGGTCTGGATGGGGAACAACAGGCTTCAACTGAACCCTGGTAAGACGGAGTGGCTGTGGATTGATGGCCTCTCAGTATCCAGGAAGTTGTCATCTTTGGTTCTGGATGGGGTGGCACTGCCCCATTCAGAACCAGTGTGGAACTTGGGGGTCCTCCTGGACTCATGACTCCTGCTCAAAGAACAGGTGGCAGTCGTGGCCAGGAGGGCCTTTGCGCAGCTTCGGGTTGTGCACCAGTTATGCCCATTCCTGGACTGAGATGCCCTCCGAACAGTCACTCATGCCCTTCTCAAATCCCATATAAACTATTGCAATGTGCTCTACATGGGGCTACCCTTGAAGAGTATCCGGAAGCTTCAGCTGGTCCAGAATGCGGCTGCGTGGACAGTTATTGGTGCCATAAAATCGGCACACGTGACACCACTGCTGTGCGAGCTGCATTGGGTACCAGTTTGCTCCCGGGTCCAATTCAAGGTGTTGGTTATCACCTTTAAAGCCCTACATGGCTTGGGATCAGGTTACCTGAGGGACCGTCTCCCCATAACATTGACCCGCCCCACCCGGTCATGCAGAGAGGGTATGCTACGGACCCCATCAGCAAAGGAATTCCATCTAGCAGGGTCCAGGAGGCGGGCCTTCTCTACAGTGGCGCCCGCCCTTTGGAACATCTTGCCCCTGGAGCTAAGGCGGGTTTTCCCGCTCCCGGCCTTCCAGAAGAATTTTAAGACCTGGTTCTGCTGCCTTACCTGGGATGAGAAAGGCAATAGCTCCTCCTGGTGCTGTAGTGCCCTCCCTATTATTTGAGATCTATTAGCCTTTGGATTTTATACTTATTTATTCTACTTATTCTGGTTATTGTAATTTCATGTTTATATTTTTAACTATTGATTTTATTGTAAACCGCCCAGAGTCCCCCAGTTGGGGGAGATGGATGGTGATATAAATTTAAATAAATAAAAGGGGTAAGGCTTTGATTGCCTGGTTGTGCCCGCCATTTTAAAGCCAGTGACTATCCCTGCAGTGTGGTATCTCTCCAATATTTTGCCTAGATTTGTTGTCTTTCTCTGAAATAGCAGACATCTCTTTATTTCATGGGTACTGTCCCCATCCCTATAAACCAGGGCTTTCCAAAGTTTTCCCGCGGCAACACACCAACCGCCATTGGTGTGTCGCCGCGGGAAAAACCGGAAGCACTTCTGGGTTTTGACGTGACACATCTGGGCCCCGCAGGCGACACACTTTTGTGTCGCGACACACAGTTTGGAAAGGTCTGCTATAAACTTTTGAATCTAGGAAGATAAAGCCTGTTAGTCTCTGATTTCTTCACATTTACAATAGGGTAGAATTGCCTGTTGATACAATCTCAGAGTTATGTTTCTGTTTAATATTGAACAGCATACTGTTTTTTGTCTCCTCTTTCACCTTCAACAAGAGCTTCCTATAAGGAAGCTCTTGTTGAAGGTGAAAGAAAGTGCAAAAAAAAAAGCGCCTATCTGCTACTTAATATTTCTTTAAAAAAAAAGTTACATGCAAGAGCACACAGCAATATAATCACTGTATGATTAGAAGATTGGAGCTTTCCTCCTAGAAGAAAAAAAAAACCCTGTATTTTTGGTATTGGAATGCTGGGTGTAGAAAATGTTGTGTTTTTGTAGACATCTTTGAGTCACATTTTTACTATTCAATTATTAAGAAAATAACCCACAAGTAACCCATGAGAGTGAGTGGTTAAGTTGGCTCAATTCTGTTGTGAGCAGAGTACCTGAAAAACATGCATAAACAAGTGCAAAGGATAATACATTTTTAATTATATACTATAATTGCAGCATGAGGATGCACTTCTGTCATGAAGAGATAACATTGTCATGCTACTGAATATGGACATTCTGTTCTTTGATATAATAGTGTTTCCGTCCCAGTTATCATTCTTACAATTGTTGTGACTGCAGATTTCAAGGCAACCAGTTGGACAACAGCTGTGATAAAAGTGACACACATATATTGGAAATTGCTAGCTATTGAAATTGCAATGGCGGCTTCTAAATATACAATCATGTTCACATATGAAGAATCTTTATGAAGTCAGCGAGGCTTATTTCGAAGCAGAAGTCTGACCCTTTGAATGTTTAATCATTACAACAGTACAGTATAGAAACCACTGTCACCTTTGTTTTTGCAAAATATATTTTATAAAGTTACCTTGTCTTCCTGTTGAAAGCTGGAGCACATATTGTTTTAGATATATTTTGGGAAAAGGTTAACAGAAGTATGGTGTTACCTTCTCATTTCTTCTGACTTACACTTTTGCCATAGAATCAGTAATTATAGGGCTGTAGATTCACTTATTGTCTGAATAAGTTCTCACTAGTGCAAAAAAGTTTTTTGGATGAACTTTCTTACCCACTTTTGGTAGTTAAAAAAACAAAACCTTTGCCACTTCTGTAAATGCACAGCATTTCTTTAAAAAGAATAATACTATTGCTGTGTGAGTGATGACAAAATTAAGTACAGTAGTTTTCATGGAAAACTATAAAATTATTTGTATTTTTATAATGGAATTGCCTCATAGATGGCTAATGAATCTAATGGACATTTATTTAAATATACCTTAGCAGTTGCAAGTTGTGACTCCAGACTATTTTCAGAAATGGTTGCAGGAGAATTCTCAGAACTTAAGTCTACATATCTGGAGGCACTCTGACTACACATTTGCCTGTAAGTTAGTTCCATTATGCTTGGAAATATCTTGGTAGATGTGTAGAATCGTTCTGCAGAGTTCCATTTCACAACTGAATTTAGTTATATAACATACCAAAAATATTCTTTCAAAATTTAAATCTTTGCTACAGAATACATTTTTTAAAGAATTTGTACTCTATTAAGTTATCCAACCCCCTTCTAAAGCCATCAAAATCAGTAGCCATCAGCATATCTTATGGTAATGAGTTCAGAGGTTAATTATTGATAGAGTAGGTATAAATATCTACATGAGAGAGGGAGTGGGAAGAGAATTTTTAAAACATGCTTCAAGTGCATTTGAATTTGAGAAAGAGGTAATTATCATTGGAAATATATATTGTGCAACTAGCAAAGTGGAAACTTTTTATGTTACCATAATAAATCATTCCTAGTAGTATGATCTAAAGCATATATTTTGATCTTGATTGCTTTTTTAAGCAAAAGCTACTAAACATTCAAATTCAAGCATGCAAAAGGAAAGTAGTGGTACACAAGAGATGGCTATATTACTTAATGAACTGTATGGTTAAACTATGGAATACATAATGGAAACCAGTTTACAATGGTTTTGAAATGTATTAAATTCATTCATACATAAATACATAACTGTATTTTATCAATAATTACTAGGTATAATAGTTTTACAGTCTTTTGATTGTAAATCATACTGTCCAAATACCACTATCTAAGAAGAAAACTGTTAATTACCTCTGAGCCCATCAGAGGAGGACACACAACCTTTGTTAGCTGATGAATGGATCGCTAAAATGGTGTCAAATTGGCCAATCATGAAGGAAACTGCAGGAAGCTAAAAAGACTTATAAAAAGTTCGCTGATAAAAAACAGTTCCCTGAGTGGGAATTGAAAGTAGGGGACAGCGTTTATTTGTCCACCAAGCACCTTAGATCAACATAACAATTGAAAAAATTGGGGCCAAAATATGTGGGTCCTTTCCGTATTGTAAAAGTGATCGGTAACGGTACGATTGGATCTTCCTAAGAATTTAAGGAAAGTACATCCTGTGTTCCATATTGGGCTCTTAAAACCGTTTAAAGGCTCCGAGCTTTGGCATCCTGAAGAACCTGAACCCCCTCCATTAATGGTCAATGGGGAACAGCATTTTGAAGTTAAAGACATTCTGGATTCAAGGCATCACAGAGGACAATTGCAGTATCTAGTCCATTGGAAACATCTTCCCAAGAGTTTCAGCGAATGGGTGGCAAGCAAACATGTCCACGCTCCGGACCTCACTCATCAGTTTCACCTTCAATTCCCTCGCAAATTTATAATGCATAATTAACATTCTCTTTTCTTTCAATTGTGAGTATCTTGAGGGAAAGAAGATTCAAAACTTGTTAGGCCGTGGTCTGATCTAGTTGGGTTCCTCCTTTGTTTCCAAATTTGGACTGACTTATTGATATCTCCCCTACCTCTCTGCATCTTTTTTTCCCTTGTTCTTTCTCTTGTTTGCTTTTAAAATAGTAATTCTCAAGCTTTTTCTAGTTGTGGACTACTAAATATTCAGAAAATGCGGAAATCGTCCAGTTGGACATATCTCCATGTAGTTTCCTCCGAAAAAAGTCAATTTTTTTGCAAATAATTTTAAAATTAAAAATTTCCCCAAAATGTACCCAAAATTTAGTAACTATTTACCATTTAATTATTTTATGTACCTTATGTAATAATAAAACTGTTTACATGACATTTTTGATCAAGAATATTCTTAAATAAAAATATCTGATTATGAAGGAATTAAGGTTAAGTGGGTTTTCAGCCCACTGAAGTCCTATTCTTAGATATTGCCTTATTTCCTATTAACACTTTCCTTGTGCACGATCACAATTTGAGTGTTAGTATGGCACATATAGACTCATAGTCAGTAACTGTCCTTGAGAATTCGTTAGTTATCTGAATTTTATCACTCATGATACTACTTCTATTATCAGTTGTATGCTTAAATTAACCAGTTTTCAGCCCCAATCCATTTTTGGAAACCAGCTGATTAGCAGTGAATTTGGTGTGGGGGAAGCTGTGGTCTGGCCTGCTGACTATTGACAATGAATGTGAAAGTGTAGAACTGAGGTGACATGTCGGTTCTGGCAAGGAATGTTGGGAAGCTGCAGCAGACCACTTGGTAGAACTCTGGACCACTGGTGATCTTGAGATCGCAGTTTGAGATTTATACTTTTTTAGGGTTTCTTTTTATTAGGATGTATTTTATACTTCTACATCAGAGCTTTCCAAACTGTGTGTCGGGACACGTTAGTGTGTCGGCTACAGTGTCTGGGTGTGTCGTGGATGCTGCTGCCTCCGAGCCCTGCCAGGATTCCGCGCAGGTCCTAGTGCCTGCCTTGTGCCTTGCTGCCTCCAAACCTGCTGTGATTCCATGCAGGTCCTAGTGCCTGCCTTGTGCCCTGCTGTAAGAGTGTGTTGCGAAATGATACATGTCTAAAAAGTGTGTCACCAACATGAAAAGTTTGGAAAGCTCTGCTCTATATCATTTACAATATTTTAAAAATATTTTACATTGATTTTCTACTTCAAAAGCACTCAAAGTAGCTTGATTATTAGATTTAGTGTACTTGAGTATTTGTATTACTACACTCAATTTTTACTGCAAAATACCTGAATTTCTGTTTCCAATTTTTTCCCCTTTTACTTCAGTAATTTTGCACTTGGATAGGACAGGAAGTGGGCATGAATAATTTTCTGATGGATGCATGACATAGCTGTGAACCGTAACTGTTGCTGATACTAGGATACAAGTATGGATCAGTTCCAACAGTTTGCAGTTGCATTTATTCATCCCGATTTCCGTGCACTTCTGTCTGTTCCAACAGGAGCCATAATGTATAAGTTGCATAAGATAGGAAATATGGACAACCCAGTCATCTCCTGAAATTTTGAAACCATTTAACACAAGATGACATCAGATACTTTTATTTCTACATAGCTGATTGTTTTTTTGAAATGTTCCACACCTGTTTCATTAGAACTGCTGATTAATTCTGAAAATTAATCAGCAGTTCTATTTAAATTGTGGAGTTTCTCATCCAAGAATTTGAATAGATTCCAGCATAAAGGTGGAAGAAAAATCTAATAATAAAAATAACAACAACGATAATAATATATTAATTGATGTTTTCCAAATGCAAACTTTTTGCCTAGTCTCTGCCCTTCCCTGACTCAGACTCAGAATGAAACTTGTTTGGATCTATATTAGAGGTGGGGAACCTGATACAGTACAGTCTAGATGTTTAGGTTTCAACTTTTGTAAGTCCTAAACAGCACAGCCAGTGTTTAGAAATTGTGGGAGTTCTAGCCTAAAATATCAGAAAATGATAGATGACTTCATGCACTTCAGTTGAGTGTTAACTGTCTTTAAGATAGATAAGCAAAATATTGCTTTAGTTCATTTAAGCTTTAGTACATTTTAGTACATTTCAGCGTTAGCACATTTGAAGCTTAAATACTACTATCCTAAAGGTTTATCGATGAAAGAAATCCAAAATAAGGATTTATTCCAATTACTTCAATTTGTTCTTTATTTTTTTAAAAATCAGTTTTATCCTTTAAATGGCATTCACTTCCACTTCTGAATGAGGATGAAACGAGAATTCCTGTTTAGAATTTAGGTCAGCTGATTCTTCATTCATTCATTGGCGATCACTCGTAGCCGAGTAAGATTGTCTTCCAAAGGTAAAATTTTAACGGTGGATCCGTAAGTGGCTGTAAAGGCCAATTCTGGATCCGCACAACCTCCCACAGTGGGGGCATAGGTTTCCGGGTGGGAGACGGTCATGATGAGGGTTTGCCTGACGTGCCTTCCTTTTAGCTCTTTTCTCCCTTTCGCCCTGTACTCGTGCTTCTTCAAAGTCCATAGCGCCATTAATAAAGGCTGACCTCCACTTGAAATGCTCATGAGTTAGGGCTTCCCAGTTCTCAATGCTGATATTACATTTTTTTAAATTAGCTTTGAGAGTATTTTTGAATCTCTTTTGCTGTCCACCAATATTCCGTTTTCCATTCTTAAGTTGGGAGTAAAGTAGCTGCTTTGGAAGACGATGGTCATGTAACCACCTTGGAATTGCAGTCCAAATTAACCTTACGATAACCGACTTGGGAATATGAAATAAAACATTGAGCGTACTTGGAACATTCAGATTTATTGTTAAATGGTTTCTGAAATCCTGTCATGAAACTGTCTGCTCATGTTAGTTGTAAATGAGTTATGTGATTGATTGTTGGGTGTTGAATTTTCAAATGAAATGTGGTTTTGTTGCAGGAAGTAAGAGTGTCTATTTAATAGACAATAAATAAATGTATGGATGTAGATCCTTAAGGTAACTGTATTGATGAAATTCAGTTTCACTATCCTAGAAGTCTTTGTCTTCAATTAGAATTGCAAAAGGAGAAAAAACTTTTGAAATTCCTAGGCACTAATGTCAAATTACTTCAGTAAAAACAGTTGTATGTGTTAAGGGCAGCCTTCTATATCTACTTAAAATTCAACATTTTTGGAATTACCCTCTGGTAGTAGAACTATACATGATGATTTAGGCAGGGAATGTTCCTGAGTTCCTTAAGTATCAGTTGATTTCAGTTATTCTACTGTCCTCTTCAAAACTATGGTATGACATCCATTGTTGAGTTTTGATCACATTTAAGACTAGCTCAACAAAAACATATGTGATATTCCTTGATTATTTTATAATTTCTAGTAATGTTCAGTAACATAGTAATAGATTTTCAGATTTTATAATTTTATGGAATAAGTACATATATTGATGCCCAGTTCAGATGAAGCGGATACTTTGGAAACTGCTGAATGATGAATTTTCTCTTTAATCTCATTTGAACTAAGCAGTCTTCAGCTGAATCATTTAGGTTAGTTTAAGTAGACTCATCTTGAGAGACTGTTTCTTCAGTAGAATGTAATGTTTTGTGAGCCACCACATGTCTGGTAGGAGTTGATGACATAAAAAATTAATATATTCATTATTAAACCATTATAATTTAGTTAAGTGACCAAAAGGCTCATGTATGTCTAGCATTAAGGATACAGAACTATGAATATATGGATTTCATTCATACTGGCATAAATGAATGTGTGATGATTTCTCTGGGCAAAGGATGCAAACCTGTGGCCTTCCAAATAGTGCTGAATTATACTGTAACTCCTAGCAGCATAGCTAGTGGTAAGAGATGCTAGGAATTGTTATCCAAGAGCTTCTGGTGGGCTACTAGGTACCTCCCATTGATTTAGGGTTATTCAAAAGAATGTGTTTTAATTCTACCTTGCTAATTTACAATTTAGCTAGAGAGAGAGAGAGAGATCTCACTATATCATTTGATTTTTAAAAATAGAATCATAAATTAAATTAACAGTTAGGAAAACAGTCACTTGAGGTGGTGATTGGTTTATTTTTAGGTATGTTGCTCATATTTTTTTTATGTCTCCCTGTTCCCTTTTCATTACATAAAGCTTTTAAATATGAATATTTTAGATGCTATAAATTTAATTTATAAAAGTTTTCACTTTTAGAGAAATGCATATCTGCATATTATTTTAAAGCTATAAGCAGTTTGTGTGCTTTGACTATTTTTTTTTTTCATAATAGATAGATTCTGTCCAATCTATCCCATTTATGTGGACTCTCCCAATTCTTTTTGTATTTTCAACTTGGAAACTATGGAAAATTATCAAGAATACTGTTATGCATGATTTATTTTTTATATTAATGATTCAAGAAAAGGAATGATTGTGGCTTGCCTTAAAATCTCTGAATGACTTTTTCTGGCAAATTCAGTTATAAATATTCATATGCTACACTAAACGTTCAGATAGTTGTATATCTCTGTATAGGGTTTGACTGTTCATCCCTTAGATTAAAGCGGTAAGAGGATATGAACATGTGTTCAGTTCTTATCCCAGGTTCTCACTCAATTGTTTGAAAAGACCTTCACATGATTAGAATGAAGATCTGCAAGGGTGGTATTTGACTGATCATGCTTAGAGCTCTATCCACAGTTTGGGACTTTAATAAAAGAAACAAGGACTTAGAGATACTTATGAGCATGTGGACATATGGTCATGCCAAGGTATCCTATTGTAGGTTTAACATTACCTTCCTCCAGGTTTCTGTATGTATAGCATGAGATCTGTAGGAATCCTTTATGCACCGTTACACTGTATGTGCCAAACTCCTTCCCCGTTGATGTCTGATTTATATGCACAAACATTAAAAAAAGTTAGATGTCATATAGCAACATTGGAAGCAGAGTTACTCTTTCTGATCCCATGTCTGTTCATATTTTATTTACTTGTCCATTTTTTTTCCTACAACAACCAGGTGAGGTAGGTTGAACTGGGAATGAGTATTACAAAGTCACACACTGAGCTTCTGTGGCTGAGTGGGACTTGAAGCTAAGTCTCCCTGTTATTTGAGTAAACTCCGGGAGACAGTGGAGGACAGGAAGGCCTGGCGTGCTATGGTCCATGAGGTCACGAAGAGTCGGACACGACTGAACAACAACAACTCCCTGTTACTAGTCCAGTACCTTAAGCACTACAACATAATAGCTCTCCTATAGGCCAATGGTGTAGTTTTATCACATATGGAGAGAGTTTGTACAAGTCATCAGTCTGCTTATGATGCTTATACATTTATTCACATGTTGAATGTTATGCCCAAAAAGTATATGTATTAACTATCTCTGTATGAATGTTCACTGACTATGAGTTGCATATAGCATACAAGCAGCTGTAATATTAAAACATAAAAATATTCCTAAAACTACAACTGGAAATACATTCATATTTATAATTAGTTGTGATAAGGACATCTGCAAGCACAACTCTTGATATCTATCTATCTCCACACACACAGACACACATACATATACATACGCACATACAGAGTATAAAGAGTTGTGCTTGCAGCAGGTATGACTCAGCCTCTACAATGAACATGTCCACAACTCTTATATGTGTATGAAAAATAATAAGAATCAGTCGTAAGGGAATACTATTTGGAAGAAGGAAAAATTAGTGAGAAACTGAATTGGTTCCTTTTGTTCTTAATGGTATTAAATTATGCACTGTTTTTCATTTAATTTATAGTAACTGGGCATGTTTTCAAGGAAGTGGATGAAAAGACATTAGTTTCTTGGAAAGATAGCAAGCCAAGTATAAAAGCATTATTCTAATTTCTTAATCTCTGCCTGAGATCTGAAATGTGAGAATGTACAAATAAATGTGTACCATCCCATCTCTCTGAAATTAGATACTACCCACTACAAAGCCCCCCATCAATCAGTATGGGTGATACTGATAATTTCATGGCTTCTTGCAGCCCCAGAGCTGCAGCGTGCCAAGAAGCCCTTGAGACGCAGCGTGGCAAGCAGTCCAGAGCTGTGCGGTTCTGGGGCTGCTTGCTGCCCCACAAGGCAGGGTGCAGGGCAGCCAAAAGGGCATAAATGAGGGGGATAGGCTGGTGGGGGGAGTTGAAGTACTCCTGCGGTCATAAGTGCGGGCGGGCTGCCAAGTGGCCAAATTTTGACCATGTGACTGCGGGGGCGCTGCAACGGCTGTAACTTCAGGGACCAGTTGTTAATCCATTTTTTCAGCACCGTCATAACTTCAAACGGTTGCTGAATGAATGGTTGTAAGTCGAGAACTACCAGTAGTGCAACTGACAATCAACCTAGATCAGAGCTTTCCAAACTTTTCATGTTGGTGACACACTTTTTAGACATGCATCATTTTGTGACACACTCTTACAGCAGAGCATCATTTCGCGACACACTCTTACAGCAGGGCACAAGGCAGGTACTAGGACCTGCGCGGAATCACAGCAGGTTTGGAGGCAGCAAAGCACAAGGCAGGCACTAGGACCTGCGCAGAATCCTGGTAGGGTTTGGAGGCAGCCACAGCCGTGACACACCCAGACACTTCAGCCGACACGTGTCCTGACACACAGTTTGGAAAGCTCTGACCTAGATGATACATTAGAAAACCTTATTCTTCGAACTATATTGTTGTTCTTGTAGTTTTGTGTTGTTGTTTAATCTCCAAATAACAATCTTGTTCATATTTACTTGAGAATGAATTCCACAGAGAACTTTTAAGAAAGACATATAGCTTCCCACTATTTATACTTTAAAGTATAAATAATCTCATTATAAATATAGTATCTCACTTATTTTATGCCATTTCCATTATAGTAGTAAGGGTACCGTTTCAGTTTTGAAACAATCTACAAATGACTAGATATTGACAAATGATAATATACCACATTGTAAGGGTTACAGTTCATAATTTTTATGCTATAAAACATAATATAATTTATGAAAGCAATAAGACTGCATAAACATTATTTGTACTACTTAGCTTTGTTAACATTTATGAATGAAGGAGCAAGATGAAGTAAGTTCTTTAAAGAACTACCATTGGTTCTGAAGACTTTAGATTTTTCCCATTGCCGAGCCCTAATTCTTCACCAACTGGTTCAAAATTGGGAAAGGAGTACGACAAGGCTGTATATTATCACCCTGCTTATTTAACTTATATGCAGAGTACATCATGAGAAATGCCGGGCTGGATGAATCACAAGCCGGAGTTAAGATTGCCGGGAGAAATATCAACAACCTCAGATATGCAGACGATACCACCCTAATGGCAGAAAGTGAAGAGGAACTAAAGAGCCTCTTGATGAGAGTGAAAGGAGAGAGTGCAAAAGCTGGCTTGAAACTCAACATTAAAAAAACCCAGATCATGGCATCTGGTCCCATCACTTCCTGGCAAATAGAAGGGGAAGAAATAGAAGCAGTGACAGATTTTATTTTCTTGGGCTCCAAGATCACCGCAGACGGTGACTGCAGCCATGAAATTAAAAGACGCTTGCTCCTTGGGAGGAAAGCTATGGCAAACCTAGACAGCATATTAAAAAGCAGAGACATCACCTTGCCGACAAAGGTCCATATAGTTAAAGCTATGGTTTTTCCAGTAATAATGTATGGCTGTGAGAGTTGGACCATAAGGAAGGCTGAGCGCCGAAGAATTGATGCTTTCGAGCTGTGGTGCTGGAGAAGACTCTTGAGAGTCCCTTGGACTGCAAGGAGGTCAAACCAGTCAATCCTAAAGGAAATCAACCCTGACTGCTCATTGGAAGGACAGATCCAGAAGCTGAAGCTCAAATACTTTGGCCACCTAATGCGAAGAGAGGACTCACTGGAAAAGACCCTGATGCTGGGAAAGACTGAAGGCAAAAGGAGAAGGGGACAGCAGAGGATGAGATGGTTAGATAACATCACCGATGTAATGAACATGAATTTGAGTAAACTCCGAGAGACAGTGGAGGACAGGAAGGCCTGGCGTGCTATGGTCCATGAGGTCACGAAGAGTCGGACACGACTAAACGACTGAACAACAACAACAAAAATTCTTCTCTCTGTGTTGAAATTGATTCTGAAACCAAATGTGGTTTCAACAGTCTTTGATATTGGAGGGAGTGACTAATTTCCTATTAATAATAACATGATAATTGTTTTGTAATTTCAACACATTTTATCCATTTCAGCACATAGTTGCTCTTAGTGAGCTTAAAAATCCTTTTTTTTCTGCCTTAGATTTATGAAATATATAATCTCAAATATGTGCTCTGATTTTTTTTCAGGATAACTGAAGAAATGAGTGCTTATATTTTGAAAGTATTTAATGTACTTTTTTGGGCATTCTTCCAGCTTCAGTAGTACAGATTTTGCCTTTGTGTCTTTTAGAATTTTAGAAAAATCTAAATTGTATATCAGTTTGTATTTCTGACTGTTCTTTTTAAATCTGAGAATTACAAACGCTTTCAATACTTACACTGTTGAGTTGTTTTTAGCTGTATCTCATTTGAAATCTTTGGACAGACATGGAAGTCTCTGTAGTTGTGCATAATTCCTCCTTTGAACTGATTAAAATCTAGAAATGAAAATTTGTCCTCCTGAAGAGGAAGGCAGGACCACACTACTTATTTATATTTATATTTATATTTATATTTTTTATATTTATATTTATATTTGAGTTTAGTCTCTACACACCTTCATCAAAGGAAGATAGTGAAAAGAATCATGCAGTTTTTGTTCCATCCCTTTCATTTTTCTCTCGCATTCTCTGCATCTCATTTTTGAAAGAAAAAGATTTTGAATTTTATTTCTGTCATTTATGGAAGTTGATCCTTCCTGATGGTTGCTCCTGACTCACTAATTTGTTTCACTGCATTCTATTGTATATTAAGAATAAGGTTCAAAATGAGAATAGTAAAGTGATTTACACAGTGAAATGATTTGGAAGTGTTTTCAGAGTAAAAGAGGCAAAGAAGGAAATGAGGATTGAAATAATGTATGTCCTAGCATATTGATAAAGCCAGGATTATTGTAAATACATTTATGGTTAAGTAACATCCATGGAAATGTAATTAAAGATGTTAATGAACCTCATATATGTAAGAGCAGTGCTTTTGCAAAACAAAAACAAAAAGTGAACTCATTGAGTTAAATATGAAGTCATATCATTTTGCATCTATGGGAGTAACAAGAACCCTAATTTACAGTGGTGTGGAAAGTGATCAGGTAAGATTCTGCATGCCAAGGCACAGCAATAAATCTCTGTCTAGAAATGCAATCAGAAGCTAACAGAAGAGGCAAGGACAAGGCTCAGATATAGACACGCTTTTATTGCAGACACAAGAAGTCCTGTGTAATTAACTGCTAAACCTAGCAATTCAGGCTGCAAAGTGTAACAGCCCAAAGGATTAAATATTATGTCTCTCTCTTCCATTCCTACTTGGTAATAGTCTTGCTGCTAGGTTCTCAGCCTTGGATGTGGAGGGCACCTTCACTGTGTTTTGATAATGGTCCTGTCTGCTCTCAGGCTCTAATTTCTCACACTGATAAGAAGTCTAGCAGTAGCTACCAAAATAATCAACAAATGCAGATTGCTCCATCTTCAGAAAAGAAAAGCCTTCTCCCGTTTACACTGAAAAGACACAAGAAAACAAACCAGAGTTTTACTGTGTTAGATTAGATCAGTGTTTCTCAACCTTGGCAACTTTAAGATTTGTGGATTTCAACTGCCAGAATTCCCCAGCCAGCAAGTCTGTAGAATCTCATTTGAATATAGAGTGTTCACTGGATTCTTGTTCTTACTTCTAATCAGAGTTCTAATAAACTTGTTATTTAGAATAACTGTTTCAAGTCCAAGTCCATATTGCAAGGACAAAAGTCTGACACTTTGCTTCTGAACTTTTCAGCTTTGGCCATCACACAATGTCAGAAATAGGAAGTTTCAGAAGTGGAACATAAAATATTCGAGAAGTTCAAGAGGTTTATGGGAACAGACTCTTCTCTACTGTAAAATAAAACACGACTGTAACACATCAAGCATATGGGTGGTGGTTTGACTTTATTTTGAAACTGATTTCATTGACCTTTGATATATTGCTATTTTGAATGTAATGCCATTATGATGCAGATAATCAACAAATGTTTATCTTGGATGAGACTAAATGTGAAGAGATGTCATCAACTTAAAAACTGTAACAAAATTCATCAATTTCTCTCCTTGTATTATGAATGGGAGAATATCCAATTTGCCCTTTAAAATTATATAAATTAATTAGTTTAACATTAAGGTTGCAAGAAATAAGGAACATAATCATGGAGCCTTATGAGGAAATGGAGGGCTTTGAATCTACAACTACTCCAGCTCTCTGAATAGGGGTCGACCATAACTAGTAATACCAGCTGAGTTTTCCCACTGATTTTTTCTCCTCCTCCATAGGGGTGGGGTGGGGTGGGGGAGTCCTATGCCTCATCCTAAACTGCCTGAGTATTTTAATAAAAAGTAAAGGTTCCCCCCGCACATTTGTGCAGTCGTGTCCAACTCTAGGGGCCGGTGCTCATCTCCATTTGTTAGCCGAAGAGCCAGCATTGTCCGAATACACTTCCACGGTCATGTGGCCATGACACGCGTGGAACGCTGTTACCTACCCACCGAAGTGGTACCTATTCATCTACTTGCATTTGCATGCTTTTGAATTTCTAGGTTGGCAAGAGCTGGGGCTAGTGCAGGAGCTCACTCCGTCACGCAGGGCTAGGGATTCGAACCTCCAAACTTGCGATCTTCCGATCGACAAGCCTGGTGTCTTACCCACTGAGCCACCACGCCCCTTTAAGTATTTTAATATTGCACTGTAATTTATCAATAGTTAAAGATAGGTATAGATAAAAATCAAAATGTTACTGATTTGTAACAATGCATATTATATTAAAAATGAATTATTTACAGCTAAATACATGTTTACGAGAGCCAGTTTGGTGTAGTGCCTAAGCCTAGGCATCATGCTAGAAACTGGGAGACTGAGTTCTAGTCCCTCCTTAGGCACAAAACCAGCTGGGTGACCTTGGGCCAGTCACTTCTCTGAGCCCTAGAAAGGAAGCAATGGCAAAGCACTTCTGAAAAATCTTGCCAAGAAAACTGCAGGGACTTGTCCAGGCAGTCTCCAAGAATCAGACACGATTAAACAGATAAAAAAAACCATATTTACATTTCAAAGATTCAGATTCCACAAATGCATACTTAAAACACATAGCACATCTCAACCTAATACATTTATCCAAAAGAAAACAACCAATTGATATCCCCTCCCCTAAACTGATTTATAACTCCCCTTCCGCCAATTAGTCAGAAACTATGACCAATAAGCTAATTATGTTTTTTCCCTCTCTAGGTTATTATCTTCTATTATTTTGCATTCAATCTCATTATTTTATTTAATTATTGTTACTTTAATGACAAAGTTCCAGAATCTAGTTGTGTTCCCACTAAATATGCCATTTACAATGATGGAGCAAAAAAAGAAGCTTTTTGAATTTCCTGTTGTACAAATGATAAATATATTTCAGGTATTCTGGTCAAAATTTTTGTAAGATGCTTTATCTTATAACCAGGACTTTGAATTGTGACCATAAGTTGACTACTAGCTAGAGAAGGTGTTGTGACAAGGAGGTGCGTGTTATTATATAGACGGCCCAGATCAGTGGCCTTGCTGCAGCATTCTGGAACACCTAAAGTTTCCAAATACTGGCTGTTGTGGGTCTTCCGGGCTGTGTGGCCGTGTTCTGGAAGTTGTGGTTCCTAACGTTTCGCTAGCATCTGTGGCCAGCATCTTCAGAGGGCAGGAGCACAGATAGAAGCAAAGATTTTGCTTCTATCTGTGCTCCTGCCCTCTGAAGATGCTGGCCACAGATGCTGGCGAAACGTTAGGAACCACAACTTCCAGAACACGGCCACACAGCCCGGAAGACCCACAACAGCCATTGAACTCCGCCCGTGAAAGCCTTCGACAATACATTTCCAAATACTCCTATATGGTAGCCCCCAAATAAAACACATCCCATCAATCCAAATAAGACACAATTAACACACCTGTTACAGTACAGATGTGGCATATCCAGGAATTGGCATGAGCTGCATGCTAAGGCTGCCACTAAACCCAGTCATTAATGTTCAGGATTTAAACCATTCAAATGCATGGAATTCTTATTCCTTGACTGACCTTTTGACTGACTGAAAGGTTTCTGGATAAGTTGCAGTGTGTATTCCCTCAATTCTAATGACGAGTTACACAAAACATTTGAAAGTGTACTTCACAACACCCCCCCTTTTCAAAAGGCTGAAGCAGGCACATCCTCCAAAGGGCTCATGCAACTGCTTTGAAAGCTTCCCTAGATCATCTCTACATATCTGTTCATGCAATACCACTTTGCTTTCTTGGCAGTGGTAGCAGAAATGTTGATTGTACATACATGCAGACAACCTGGGAAATCCTTCAAAGCAGCTGCGCCAATCATTTTGGGACATGCGGCTACCTCACTGCTCTGTGGGGAGGCATTTAATTTTCAACAAAGCACTTCACAAAACACTCCCTCAAATGCTTTGCACAGCCCTAATAATTACACTGATTTAGAAATTGAATAGCATTAGTGGTTTTAGATAAAAATAAAGGGCAAAAAGATGAAATGTCAGCAAACATTTCCCTTTTTTATTGACTTGGTTATTAGAGCTGTGCAAAGCATTAAAAAAAAGGTGCTTCATAAAGCAAGTTGGCAAAACTAAAGTTTCAGGGATGTATACATTACTGTATTCCAGGGCTTTCCAAAGTTTTCCCGCGGCGACACACCAACCGCCGTTGGTGTGTCGCCGCGCAAAAACCCGGAAGCGCTGCTGCCGCTTTCAGATTTTTGCGCGCCGCCGTTGGTGTGTCGCCGCGTGAAAACCCGGAAGCGCTGATGATGATCAGTGCTTCCGGGTTGTATGGCGACACACCAGACTGTGTGTGGCAACACACTTTTGTGTCGCGACACACAGTTTGGAAAGCTCTGCTGTATTCCAAGGATGAAACATTCCAGAAAACTCTGGAATTTTCTCCAGATCAGTCTCAGCTGGCTAGAAGTAGTCCAGAAGGGTTCCACACATAAATCTTCCAGGAGTGAAAGTGGTTTGTGGTGTTTCAGATATGGTCTGAGCCTAAGTAGTCTACTCCATACACTATAAGCTTATTGTAGGGACTATACTTCTGGAACACTAGATAACTATTAGGACAACTGAGTAGGTATGACCCAGAGAAAAATGGGATATATTTTTTGTTCCCTGGAACTTTCAGGCCCTGAAGCAGAACATGTTGCCCATCCCTATGAAACACCCTCTTCAAAATGTTCAAGACAGCCATGTTTGTTCTTCAGAAGGTTCAGCATCGCTGCTTCCAAGACTTTCCCCTTCAAAGGGCACAGCCGGTTTACAACTTTGAGGAAGTTGTTTGGCTTGTGTCCTGTTGCTTGCAAAACATTTATTTCAAATACTTTGCATTGCCATACAGTTTTTATTAATAATGAAAGCAAATTATTGTTTATTCTGAAATATATATATTCTGTCTATTTTGAACTGGATTTCTAAGGTGCGGTATGAAATAACTGGGAAATATACTGATAGGTAAGGTATGCATGCCTATTCTCAATTGGTATCGACTAGAACTGAACAGTAAGAATAAGAAGTGAGAAATTGAGTAAGAAATAGTTTTGAGGATGACGTTTCAGTGGGAGTTATAGATACAAATGCATACAGTTATCTTTTTATCTCTTCACTTTTGGTTTCTAAAACTTCTCTGTGTTAATTTTGCATTTGCTTGATATTAGAATTGGATTTAAGTATTACCTGTGCTGACAAATGCTGTGCGTATATTCTTGATAGCCTCTATCATAGTCATAAAAATAATGTTTTCTGTGAATTTGTATTATTGTTTTCAGGGTATAAAGCAGGAGTGCTGGCTGGTTGTCATGATGGTTTTACATGGGGAAGGATTTGTGTTTTTCCTGGCTATTTTGGTGTGTGTGTGTAATACTGCAGCACTTGGACATGATTGGCCAGTATATTTTCTACCCCAACCCCCACTCTGATACCAGAATAGCAGAAGGTCAAGAATCTGGCTGTTAAGGGAAACTGTTTGTTTTGTAGGACTTGCATTAAGATTAATGGAGCTTGAAGGAACCAGTATAATGTTGCTGACTTGTTAAATGAGCATGCACACATTGATTCACGCCTTTCAGTAGATTAATTTGTTCTCTACTTTGCATGCATAGAAACCACTACATAACATATACAGTACATACTGGACATAGTTGCAAATGATGCAACTAAGGCATCATTTGCATAGGGCCCAGAGAAATCTGATGTTCCTAGAGTAGCCGATTTCAGTAAAGTCTAGAAGTGTACTTTAAAAGATTCAAAATATGTTATAACATATGTAATAAGTATTTAGTACTAGTATATGTGCATAAAATTATAAGGAAAGTGCATAAAAATGTAACTGGAATAGTTATTGATAATATATATGAAAATGTATTAAAATATGTTCAGTTTGGACTGAAAAAGTGTACCCAATCCTACCTTCTATCCATATTTACATACAGCCCACTTATCACATGGTTTGCTGATTAGGAAGATAGTTAAGTTTGGGCGACATGGCATGCCAATGGAATGGATATATACTGTAGGTGGAAACTGAAAATTGTACTTAAGGTCTGCTCATCAATGGTTCCTCATTAGATAGGAGAGAGATCTTAAGTGGGTTGCTGCAAGGTTCAATCCTGGGTCCTGAACATGTCAACATTTTTTTTATTAATGACTTCGATGAAAAGGTGGGATACTGATCATATATGCAGATGACACAAAATTAGGTGAAATGCCCTAGAACAATTCTGAGCTTATGAGTTGCAATCCTTAGGGGATTGTGAGCAAATTTGAGGAGCATTGAAAATATTTTTGGCTTGTCCATGCAAAGCAGAATTGCTGTGAGAAAGTGGTCCCACTGTCCTTGGAGAAGCCAGCAGCCTGCTTGTCCAGGCTGAGTGGGAAAGGTTTTGCAGGGCTCTGACTTTGCATATGCAAAGCTGTTGGCCAGTGAATTTTGGTAGATATGGACACTGCCTTACCCAGTTTGGCACGTGGATGTTGTGAGACTGCACCATTCCTGCACAGGGAGCAGCCTGCTCACCAGCAGCAAGCAGATCAGGTCACTGAGGGTGGGAAGGGAAGAGTTGTTTTGTCCTTTTCCTCTCTGCTGAGTGAAACACATGGAGAAACATTGCAGTGGATGTGTAACATATACATGCTGGTATATATATGGAGAATGTGTGTGTGTTGTGCATTCTTACTGCCAGCTGCTGCTGGGGCCTTCATGCTTTTTGGTTTTTCTGTGGGGGAAGTGGCTGCTGTTGGTGCTGATGAGACATCCCACCACTCCCAAAGCCTCTTTAGCCTCCTCCAGATGCTGTTCACTTTCACCCACTGCCATACTCAACCCTGCCACAGATTCTTTGACATCTTTGGCTGCCTCCCATACTCTTACTCACTGCAGGATACATGCCAAACCTTTTTCACAGCTCCACACCACCTTCTTCCTTACCACCAAAGAAGTTGAGGAAACCATACCCTACTTTAAAGGGCTGGCTCATCCTCTTACTTGGCAGAACCCTTAAACGTTACAGGCCTGTGGGAGACCTCAGGTGTTTTTCTAGCTGTCTTCTCAAAACAAATCCCCACATATACATTTTTAGTGAAGGCTCCAAAGTTTTCCTTTGGCTTATTTTTTTTATCGTCTTGGGGTATTTTGCTATATTGTCTAACTCATTATGGGTGGCACATTCTATATCTATTCCATACATTGACAAAAAATCTGCCACTTGAAGTTGTTTGCCATACTGATATTAATGTCAGGCTCCTGGCATTTTCCTAAAACTGCAAGTAATTTCTTTTCTAAGCACAATTCTCAAAGTCTTGTTAGCAATATTTATTCAAAAGAAAGGGATGAGGTTACAAGAATTCTGGCAACTGAACGGTTTCCCATCTATAATTGGTATGTATCCTTAATACTGAGTAGAATCTTCCTCATTTTCTTTTTCATTGCCTTTGTGTCAAATGGGTGCACAAACAGGTGGGTCTCTTCACTGATAATGAAGGAATTTGCAAGTGGCTGTTTACAAAACTGTTTCTTGAATCCTTATCTGTCTGGGAACTGGTCATTATAGTTAAGCTGTAAACTTGTATGATTGGAAGGTGAGGAACTCATGTGTGAGTCTTTGAATGGTATCTTTCACCCACTCCAATTGGTAGTCTGTGATTATGGTAAAGTCACAACAACATAGGTACATTTGTAGGCTTTCAGTAGTCCACTTAAGAGTGTGTGCTTCTTTCTCAATCATGCTGTTAATCTTGCAGGGCAAGGGTTGTTGTTTTTTTGAGAGATTCAGCACCAGATGGCCATGACCTTCCTACAGATACATCAAGACCAATCCAAGGCTCACATCACATGTATCAACATATAGCATTCTTTTAACATTGGGTTCATGCACAGGACAGTTTTCAACTCTTGAGATGTTTTCTGGCATGCTGATGTGGGCTGCTCTTAGTGAGATCTGTGAGGGTTTGTATTTTAGGAAATGTGAAGGATCAAATGTCTGTAATAGCATCCAGCCCACAGAAATAATTGCATCACCTTCTTGGTGAAAGGAGGCGTGCCTTCCTGTATGGTATGGACTTTTTAGACTTCTGCCTTGGCTTCCTGGTGACCTACTATCTAGGCAAGATATTTGAGCTTGGTAAAGTTGGCATTTGGCTGGATGATACAGTAGTCAAGCCAGCCTTCCAGAAACTGGTCGTGACAGTCCTAAAATCTCGTAAATGTGGTCTTATTGGATAGTGAAGGAAATCTCCTCCTTGAAATGGCTTTTGAAAGGATTTACCTTTCATCAGATACAAGGCCTTAACTGGGGACTTATAAGACTCCCCTACCATCTTCAGCAGGGACTGTTCAATAATTGTGTAGGGTTGCTTACATTGCGCCTTTCCGAATTTTACTCAGGCAAGTCTGAGCCAAGTACTGGATTTCCCATACACATTCTGCCCTGGCCCTCTGAATGACCTTTGCTTGATCTGGGTTCTAGCTTTTCTTGTCTGGCCCTGCTTTACTAAACTGTTCTCTTGAATCTCTGATTTTCCTCCTAGTGGAAATTCCTGCCTTTCAAATACTCCTCCCTTAGTCAGTTAGATTCAGTAGTAATTACTAATTCTATGAGTCACTGGATGATCATCTGCTAACTCTCCCATCCTTCTCTTTGTTTCTGGGTGATATTCCAGAGAGATGGTTAGCTGTCCTTCATTAGATGTGTTCAAGCAGAAAATAGACAAGTGTTTGTCTGGGAAGCTTTAGTTGGGATCCCTGCACTGAGCAAAGGGCCTGAATGGCACCTTGCAGTTCTATTATACTATTATTCTATGAACCTTTATGTACATCACAAGTTTTAGAACAGGGCTTTCCAAAGTGCTGCCGCTGGCGACACAGCACTGGTGGCGGAGGCGGCAGGGTGGCGGTGGCGGGCGCGCGGCGGCGGCACGGGGGGCGTGCGGTGGTGTGTGCGTGCACGGCGGCAGCCTCCGCTAAAACACGGAAGCACTGATCCTGCGCCGCTGCCACTTCCGCCGTGCACGCGCGCATCGCCGCTTCCGGGTGGTGTGGCGACGCACTTTTGTGTCGCGACACACAGTTTGGAAAGCTCTGTTTTAGAAACTAAATAGATTTTATAGGAACAAAAGTATTGTCTGAGGTCAGAATGTTGTCTGAGTTCAGAATTTCATGATTTATAGATTTTTAAATTATTTTTCAAATTCATGTGATTTTATCAGATCATGGAATACTTCAGTCTGTATTCTGTATCTTGATGCCGATGATCTATTACACAGATCAGCAGTTCACATTTTATTTTAACAATACCTTTAGTTCTACTCACTGCTTAATGTGGTTTCATATTCTCAACTATGGGCTCAGTTGTTTTTAATCATTGCCATTGAATATTTCAAGGAACAGGGCACATTACTTGCTACAAAAGCAACATTGCTTTATGTTAAAAGAGTTGAATATTTAATAACTGGGTATAGTTTCTTGGCTGTATACTCTCACCCTACCTATTCAACCTGTACGCAGAACACATCATGTGACGTGCTGGACTTGTGGAATCCAAGGCTGGAGTTAAAATCGCTGGAAGAAACATTAACAATCTCAGATATGCAGATGATATCACTTTGATGGCTGAAAGCGAGGAGGAGCTGAGGAGCCTTGTGATGAAGGTGAAAGAAGAAAGTGCAAAAGCTGGGTTGCAGTTAAACCTCAAAAAAACCAAGATTATGGCAACGAGCTTGATTGATGACTGGCAAATAGAGGGAGAAAAAGTGGAGTCAGTGACAGACTTTGTATTTCTAGGCGCAAAGATTACTGCAGATGCTGACTGCAGCCAGGAAATCCGAAGACATCTACTTCTTGGGAGGAGAGCGATGACAAATCTTGATAAAATAGTTAAGAGCAGAGACATCACACTGACAACAAAGATCCGCAAAGTCAAAGCAATGGTATTCCCTGTAGTAACCTATGGCTGTGAGAGCTGGACCATAAGAAAGGCTGAGCGAAGGAAGATAGATGCTTTTGAACTGTGGTGTTGGAGGAGAATTCTGAGAGTGCCTTGGACTGCAAGAAGATCAAATCAGTCCATACTCCAGGAAATAAAGCCAGACTGCTCATTTGAGGGAATGATATTAAAAGCAAAACTGAAGTACTTTGGCCACATAATGAGAAGACAGGATACCCTGGAGAAGATGCTGATGCTAGGGAAAGTGGAAGGCAAAAGGAAGAGGGGCCGACCAAGGGCAAGATGGATGGATGATATTGACGGACTCGACCATGGGGGAGCTGGGGATGGTGACGGCCGACAGGAAGCTCTGGCGTGGGCTGGTCCATGAAGTCACGAAGAGTCGGAAGCGACTGAACGAATAAACAAAAAAAAATAGTTACTTGGGTTCATGTAACAGTAGTAGTAGGTAAACAGTAAAATATCATATGCTTGCTTAAGCTTATTTAGAGCCAGTTTGGTTTAATGGCTAAGGCACCAGGTTAGAAACCGTGAGTTCTAGACCCGCCTTGGGCATAAAGCCGGCTGGGTGACCTTGGGCCAGCCACTCTCGCAGCCTTAGGAAGAAGGCAGTCGCAAACCGCTTGCAAAATATTGCCAAGAAAACTGCAGAGACTAGTCCAGGCAGTTGCCAGGAGTCAGAACTGACTCAAAGGCACACACACGCGTGTGTGCACACAGAAGCTTATGTACTGTCAACTTGTTATACTGCCAATTCGGAAATCTCTCAGAAGTTAATAATAAAAATATTAAAAAAAACAAATTAAAACTGAAACAATCAACAATTAAAAGCCTGTTTTAAAATATATTTATTTTAGAACTCTTTTAACCCCTCCCCACCTATGTTTATCCCCTTAGTTTGGTGGTGAGTACATTCCAGAGACCCAGGACAAATTGCAGAGTAGGCTCAGTGCTAGGAAGTTGCAACATGAGCCTGTAGGAACTGCAGACAAACTTCCTCTGATACTCTTAACAACCTGTTTTAATGTACACTTTCATTATATCTTTTCCTTATCTTGTTTTTCTTCTGCTGCTTCTTGAAATGCTGACAGTATGTTACGGACTTTATTACGATTTTGCTAGTTATATCTTACAAGTTAGAAAATGGACAACCTAATTGCTGATTTGGACTATTTGCTTCATGAAGATTTTTTGATGTTCAGGAAATAGTTATGAGAAGCGGGCTATATTATTTCAGACGTATGTGAAAGTGTTTGTATTGACTTGGTCTGAATTGCAGTAAATGCAGTATTTCAATATTTAACATAACCTAAAAATCCAGTAAGCTAAGATTTAAAAGGAAGATTAATATTTTGTTCCTAGAATTACAGCTAATCTGTCTTCTAGTTTTCATGTCCATTTCCACTCACAAAGGCAATGGAAGCTGGAAATTTATGCATGGATGTCTTATTCACACAAATCAAATACTGACTACATTGATCGGCCACATGGTTGTAACCCCCTTTAAAAAAAAAGCCTGCATATTTCAAGCTTCCATTTTCCACACATTGACCATGAAGAAAAATGATTTCTGTGAATGAACAACAATATGCCTGGAAAGGGGACATATTTATTATCCTTAGATATATTTTGCCATTTTTTCCATATGAGCCAGTAGTCACAAGAGGTACTGTAGATACTTCATTTGAAATTTATACATTCTATCTGAAAACACAAGAATTAGAAATAATAATTTCTGGCACTGATACTACGATAATGTAACAAATTGTTGGAAGCTGCTTTGTCTGTTTAAAAAGGATTTGATATCTTATACTGAAAAGTTAATGGTATACAGTACTTCAAGATTTGGTTACTCTTCCAAGAACTCTGAGAAGAATTCTGCCTTTGTGCCCTAAAGAGGATGCTGTTGTTTCCTTTACAGAAGACAATGATGAAGCAAGCTAGAGAGGGAACAGACTCTGAGGCAAAAAACAGTGCAACATTCAAAGTCCTCTCTTCTCCCTCCCCAAAGTTATAGACTACTGCACCAAATTAAATGAACCCTTTAATACAAGAATGTGCTCCTACATTCCACATGCTGAGATATTTTTATCACAGGGGGTGAGGAATGTGTTTTCTTTCTCTTTAACATCTTGGTGTGAGAAAAGGAGTATATTTCTCAGTTTTTGTAAAGATGAGTGCCAGGAATTCCTGTGTGATGTTGAAGGAAGACATTGTGCTCTAGCTCAATCCTCCAGACATGTCGATGAAGATTCTCAGTCATCCAGGTGGAATTGTCTGTAGGTTGAGTCATGGCAACTGGATTTCTTTCTTTTGGTTGAAATGTTTCGCTGCTTTTTCTTATGGCTTTTTCTTAATTCAATTAAATTGGCACTTTTTTTCAAAGACAAGCTGCATTTCTCCTGTCTTGTAAAAAGTTGGATTTTTCTACTGACCTATTAATTGTTTTTCAAGTACTTATTGAATTGTCCTATAACTTTCGAGGCTCATTGTGTTGAGATTATCTTAATTGCATCGCCTTGGTGAATTCAGTATGGTATCTTCCTAGGGAAATAAGTCTAGTCTTCTAACCTAAAAAAATGAAAGGATCACTCTTTGATGGGGGTGGCCAACTCCTAAACTCTGTTTAAGTGATGGTATCATGTGTAGATTTCAACATACAAAGAGAAGTGAGCAGCTGAGTCACACTGATGTTATTAAAGAGGCATACTGTAGTTCACAAGAACTGAAATCTGATATGAATGACCAGCTGTTTACTGATGTCAGAGCACACCTTAGAGCAGAGCTTTCCAAACTTTTCATGTTGGTGACACACTTTTTAGACATGCATCATTTTGCGACACACTCTTACAGCAGGGCATCATTTTGCGACACACTCTTACAGCAGGGCACAAGGCAGGCACCAGGACCTGCGCAGAATCACAGCAGGTTTGGAGGCAGCCAGGCACAAGGCAGTCACTAGGACCTGCGTGGAATCCTGGCAGGGCAGGTTTGGAGGCAGCCAGGCACAAGGCAGTCACTAGGACCTGCGTGGAATCCTGGCAGGGCAGGTTTGGAGGCAGCCAGGCACAAGGCAGGCACTAGGACCTGCGCGGAATCCTGGCAGTGCTCGGAGGCAGCAGCAGCCGCGACACACCCAGACACTGCAGCCGACACACAGTTTGGAAAGCTCTGCCTTAGAGAGAAGAGGATCTACTCACTGTTGTAGTTGGTTGCTACAAATGGAATTATTTCTTCATCTATAAAGATATTTCATGAAACTTGTCAAGGATATTATTTATTTCTTCTCATAATTTATTTAATATTGGTACCATGAGGTTTCCTCACTACACAAATGGGAAGTATTTCGAGTTGAACTATAGCTGGGTTGAACACAAATTACTTTTATATACTGATAATATTTTTACTACTTATTTATGATCTGACTTCGGACAAAAGTTTGATAAATTTTCAAATTCCTCAGTTAACTGGAGTAAGTTTCATATGCTTCCATTAAGCTGTGAAGTTTCTATAGAAATTTATTTAAAAATGCAGTTCAACATATTTAAACTCTTTTAAATATCTGGAAATAATTATTCCAAGGAAAATTTATCTGTGGATGTAATTGCTTATCCATGATTAACATTGATATGAATAGATTGTTTAAAAATATTCCATGGAGTTTATGGAGCAAAATAATTGTGGTAAAATCAATGCTACTTCATGATTAACATAGTTACTTATAGGTGTCTAAATAGAACGATTACTAAAAATATTCTAAGCACATTGATAAGATCGGCCGTTGGCTTGGCTTCATTTTTAGGAATAATTTATTGCACCTCATTACAGGCTGCAATATTGGAATTCGTAAGATTTTCTGACAGAAACATAACTTTGACCCCTGTTCACATGATAAACTTTCATTCTGAGATCATTCTAGTCTGAAAATTGCAGACAAATCCTCTTCTGGGAAGTCATGGGCAAATAAAGGCATTAAGGGCATCAGCTTCATGCTAATCAAAGCTTTAAACACTTGATTTCATAATTCTGTCCAGAAGTGTTTGAAAATTCCTGATTTATTCTCAATATCAGTATATGTGTTGAATGATTTTAAATATGCAGTATTTTTTCAAATAAACAAGGTAGATGTTATTTGTAAGAAATCTGGACTAAAATGTTGGAATATACCATATTAAGAAATAAATGGAGGACTTCCGGTGTAGAGAAATGGCGAGCGGACGCATGGAGAACAGCTTGTCATATTTGTGAAAAGAAACGGAGAAAAGTTGGCCGATTTCGGGGGCGTTTCAGAGTTGCGGAGAATCCGCTGGGTAGCCAAAATAAGGGCGAACCCTAGAATAACAAAAAGCCTGCAGCTCCTGAGCAGCAGCAGCGAAAAAGCAAGCTGCAATCAAGACACTTTCACTTTCTCAGCCAGCAGACGATCGTCAGTGAAAGTTAGCTGAGAAGCCGGGTGAGCGACTGCCTTCGTTATTTCCCGTTTGGGATAGCTGCTGTTTCTTCTACACTTTTCAAATACTTCAAACTCAAACTAATTTATCTCAAATTAACAAAAACTTTCTCATCAAGAACCCTTTGTTTGAAAGTCCAAAGAAAGCGGCTGAGACGTAGAAGTTTGCTGTCAAAGTAGGTAAAAGTGACTATTGATTAATTAATTATTTAAAATCGCCATCTTTGACTGTGTTTAAAAATACTAATTAAAGTAAATCTATTGTTCTATACGTGGAGATTTATAATAGAAAGAAAAGAAATGGCTGCAAAGAAAACACTAAGGAGAAATTCAGACTCATCTGAGGATAAAGGAGAATGGCTAAAGCCACTATTTGAGGATTTTACAAAGAAAGCTATTCAAAGCATTACAGCAAATGTGACCTCAATAATTGAAGAAAAAGTACAAGACTTTGAAAAATCACTAGACAGAAAACTAGTCAGTCTGGAACAAAGATTTCAATCAGAAATAAAAGAAATGAAAGAAAAAATGAAAACAATGGAAAAACATAATGAAGAGGAATTAGGGAAAATATCTTTATTGGAACTAAAACAAAAAGAGACCTGTTTAAGAATAAGAGGACTAAAAGAGGGAAAAGAAATAGAAATTAAAAATACAATTACTGAAGCTTTGGCTGACTTGATAGACTGGGAAAAAGAACAATTAGAAGAAGAAATAGAAACAATGTACAGGGTCAATTCAAGATATGCAAGAGAACACAATACACCAAGAGATTTGGTGATTGAGTTTAGTAGGAAAAAACTGAGAGACTTGATTTTACAAACAAGGTTTGATAAAAAAATAAACATAGAAGGGAGAGATATCCAAATGTTCAAAGAAATTCCTGCTGCCATACTGAAAAAAAGAAAAGAATACTACTTTTTGACAGAAGCCCTGAAAAGGGAAAAAATCACTTATAGATGGGAAACCTTGGAAGGGGTAAATGTATTGTATAAAGCGCAAAGGTTTAAATTAAACTCAGTGGAAAAAGCAAAAGACTTTCTTAGAAAGCTAGAAAAAGATATTAAATCTTCATCAAGAAAAAGCCCCCCAAAAGAAAAAATAACAGAAAAATTTAAAATCTTTGCACAGGCAGTGGGATCTCAAGAATTAACAAGTCAATCAGATAATGAATAATATAAGATGTTTTTCCTGGAATGTAAATGGGTTGAATTCTCCAGTAAAAAGAAATAGAATTTTCCATATTCTTAATAAATACAAACTGGACATAATTTGTTTGCAAGAAACACATATTAGAGATAAAGATGATAAATTTTTAAGTAATAAAAAATTAGGAATACAATTTGCAACGATAAATGATAAAAAAAAATGGGATTGTATGTTACATTAAACCAAATCTAAAACCACAATTAATAAAAGTAGATGATAAAGGAAGATTTTTTCTAATTGAAATTGAAATTCAAAATACAAAAATAATATTAGTAGGTATCTATGCCCCAAATGTTAATCAAAACAAATTTTTTAAGACATTGATGAATTGCCTAACAGATCTACCTAATAAAAACTGGATAATGATGGGGGATTGGAATGGCGTTGTTAACCCATTCCTAGACAGAAAATCTGACAAAAATATTAAAGCTCATCAAGGTAAATTACCTCAGGTTTTTTTTTGATCTTATGAACAACCTAGAAATGGCGGATACCTGGAGATATAAGATGGGCAATGCTAAAGACTTTACTTTTTTTTCTAACAGATTCCTCTCTCACTCTAGAATAGATATGATCTGGACTTCAAAAAACTTACTAAACAAAATTCAAGATGTTAAAATATTGGCGAGAACAATATCAGACCATAATGCAATACAACTAAACTTAAAACTATGTCCAATACAGTATAGATGGAGACTCAACGAATCCATCTTAAAAAATAAAGAATATATAGAACAGAGTAAAATCAAATTAACAGAGTTTTTTGAATTAAATATGAAAGACAATATAAATATTAACACCATTTGGGATGCAAGCAAAGCATATATGAGAGGCCATTTTATATCTTTAGGTAGACACCATAAAAAAATGAAATTACAAAAATTTATGAATGTATGTGAACAAATTAAAACAAAAGAAATTGAACTGCAAAATAAACCTGGAGATAATGATATAAAAAACCAAATTATTATTCTTCAAAAGCAAATAGAAATATTAACAACTGAAGAAATGGAAAAAAACCTGAGGTATATTAAACAAAAAAATTTTCAATGTGCCAATAAAGCGAGTAAATGGTTAGCATTTAAATTAAGAAAAGAAGGGGGGAAAAATTATAAATAAAATTAAAGATAAAGGGATAGAATTAAATGACAACACCAGTATCAAAAAAGTATTTCATGAATTCTATTCTACATTATATCAAAACCAACAACGGGATGTTGAAAAGGCGGATAGTTATTTATCAGAAAGTAATTTACAAAAAATATCTAAAGTGCAGCAAGACAGATTAAATGAACCCATAACTATCCAAGAGATCTCAAATGCAATTCAAAAACAGAAACCAGGAAAAACCCCAGGTCCAGATGGATTCACAGCAATGTATTATAAAGTGCTTCAAGACCATTTATTAATACCATTTAATTTATTATTAAATTCAATAATGACAGGAAATGGAATACCGGAAACATGGACAAATGCCAACATAATATTAATTCCTAAGCCAGATCAAGACCACACCTCATGTAAAAATTTCAGACCAATCTCTTTATTAAATACAGACTATAAAATTTTTACTAGTATTTTAGCAAATAGATTAAAAGAGGTTTTACAAGATGTAATAAATATGGATCAATCGGGCTTTTTACCAAAAAGACACATCAAAGACAACATTAGAACCATTATAAATTTAATTGAATATGCCAAAGTCCATAAAGAAAAACAAATTCTATTGTTGTTTTTAGACGCAGAAAAAGCTTTTGACAATTTAAATTGGGATTTTATGATTAAAATATTAGAAAGATTGGACTATGGGGATAAATTTATAAAAGCTATTCAAGCTATATATACTCGGCAAACTGCCAAAATAGTAGTAAATGGAGATACTACTCAGGATTGTAATATAGGTCGGGGCACCAGACAAGGTTGCCCGATCTCACCACTCCTTTTTATCTTGGTATTAGAAGTTCTATTAGAAAATATAAGAAAAGATAATTTAATAGAAGGTATAAGAATAAAACAGGAAAATTACAAATTAAGAGCTTTCGCTGATGACATGGTTATAACTCTACAAAACCCAGAAATTTCAATTAAACACTTATTAAAATAAATCCAAGATTTTGGTGAATTGGCGGGGCTTAAAATAAACAATCATAAAACAAAGATGTTAAATCTGAATATGAATCAAAGCACTATTCAAAATATGGAACAGATTACGGGATTCGTAAATGTTAAAAAACTAAGATATCTAGGAGTGGATATAGCATCTAATAATTCAAACTTATTCAAAAATAACTATACTAAATTATGGACTAATATAAAAAACAATTTAAAACTCTGGAAAAAATCTACATCTATCATTCCTGGGTAGAATCTCAACAATAAAAATGAATATATTACCAAAAATTATCATCTTATTTCAAACCATTCCAATTGTTATAACTCAAAAAACTTTTCAAAATTGGCAAAAAGACTTGGCAAAATTTATCTGGCAAGGCAAAAAGCCAAGAATAAAATATAAATTCCTACAAGATACCAAAGAGAATGGTGGTTTTGATCTTCCTAACTTAAAATTATATTATGAGGCATGTATTCTATGGTGGCTCCGAGATTGGATAAGACTGGACGACAAAAAATTACTTAATTTGGAAGGTCACGATTTAAAATTTGGTTGGCATGGATACTTATGGTATAATAAAATCAAAGCAAATGTAGCATTTAATCACCATCCCATTAGAAAATCAATTATAAGAATTTGGAATAAATACAAATATACAATTTTACCAAATATACCTCTCTGGATTTCACCACATGAAGCATTTACTTGGTATGGAAATTTAAACATAGGTAATTGGATAACATACAAAGACTTACTAATTTTTGAGGGATCAAATTATAATTTAAAATCAAGAGAAAACTTATTAAAAGATGGAATAAAGTGTAATTGGTTTTCATATGCTCAAATTAAAGAACAATTCAGAGTGGATAATAAAAATTTTAAATTTAAAGATACTGCAAATAATTGGGATATCGTTCTATGGAAAGACAAAAATCATTTAATTTCAAAAATGTATAAGATATTAATATTAAATAATTCAAAAAATATACAAAAAAAAGAAATGTATGTGTAATTGGGAAAAAAATTTAGGTCATACGATTCAATTGGAAACATGGGAAGATATATGGTTAAAAGATCTAAAATTCACATTGAATTATAACATGAAAGAAAATTTTTATAAAATGATGTATAGGTGGTATCTAACGCCAAACACTCTAGCAAAAATGAATAATAGATTATCTAACAGATGTTGGAAATGTAAAAAAGCGGGCACTTTTTTCCATCTTTGGTGGTCTTGCAAGGAAACAAAAAAATATTGGCTAAAAATACATCAAATAATAAGTGAAATATTGGAAGAAGATCTAATTTTTGAACCAGACATGTATTTATTAGGATTTTTAAAATCTGAGATACACAAGAAATATGGGAAATTACTATTTTATTTATTAACTGCGGCCAGAATTATATTTGCTAGACACTGGAAAGAGGATTGTATACCTACAATTGAGGAATGGTTATTAAAAACAATGGATCTAGTTCAGATGGCAAAATTAACAGATTTATTAAATGACAAGAATCACGAAGAATTTAACTTATGTTGGGACCCATTTTACAGATATATAGAAAAAACTCAAAAAATACAAATAGTGAATTCAATGTAAATGAGATATAGAATTGTATAAATTGTATAAGTAGTCAACTATATTAATTATACAAAATGTAGAATATATTGTAGAAATTTTTGATGAGAAAGTAGGAAGTCCATTTTATTTTACTTTGTTGTTTTGTTGTTTTTGTTTTATGTTGTTTGATTACAGTGAAATTATAAGAAAGTAAGGAATAGAGAATTAGGGGATTACAGAAAGAAGAGAAGGGAAGGGGAAGACGAGATCTTAGAAGGTAAAAGTATGTTGAGGAGTAGGAGGTAAAGGGTTAAAGGCTGAGTGTCTATTAAAACACTCAGAAATTGGAAAGTTAATTAGAATGTGTTGGTTTGGTTGAAAAGGTCAGAGGTATGGAAGAAAGTATAGAATATAGATTTTGAAGAAGATGTAAAGAAGATATAATAAGAAAGGGTAAAGGGTAGAGCAGTAATCTATCTAAAGGTATTTAATACCTAATATACAATATATTGTATAATATATAATATGTGTTGTATGTTGTATTGTATTGTATTATTGTCGGTTTATGTTTATATTATTGATGTGCAATAAAAATTATTAAAAAAAATGGAAAAGGATTTTAAGGAATATAAAGTATATTTCCTTTGAGATGACTTCAGCAAATGATTTTTTAATGTTTACTGGACATCTCAAAAGAATATTTAAAAGAGCTTCACTATGCTGATAATATAATATGGATAAGCAAAAGTCCTTCTGTTGCCCAGTTTGATTTAATACCATGAATTTGTTGATACGGTGTTGCAAATACCAGTATAGCTTAATGATATGAATGTACATTTGAATTGTATACCCAAAATTTGGAATTTATCATTGTAAAAAGAATTACAGATTTACTGGACATGGGCTACAGTACAAATAATTATTCTTTGAAGTTGGAAAGACAGTATGACCCCAAGTTTACAATCACAGAATCAATGATACAATTATCTTTCTGTCTACAAATAGGTTCTTTATTGGTGCAATAGAAAAACTGATCAATGTTATTCTATGTGGTTAGAGTTTAATGATATGTTTAAAAATTGAGCAGAATGACTTCATTTGTAATAAAATTGTATTATCACATGTTTCTTTTTTTATGTTTGTTTTGTAGTTTTTTGTGGAGAGGATAGTTTATATATGTATATATTAATCCAATAAGAATAAACAGATGTGAAACAAAGTATTTAGCCATATCTCATTGGTGTAATATGTTCATAAATTTATATGGAAACCATCCACAAGTTCATTGTGGGATACTAAGAAATTAACTTTCCTCCAATTCCTTCTGAAATAATTTACATGCAGGCTATGTATATAAAAAACTATATGATTTTTTGTAATGTTGAATAGGGTCGCATAGTTCCATAAACATTAGTTAAATTCAGAGGTAGGCAGTGTGATGCCCGTGCTCACAAGCACCTCCTTTGAAACCAGCCAGCCCTGCATTTTATTTGACCAGGAAAAGTCGAAGGTGAGCTGATTTGGTAAAAACATCCTGGAGTCTGCAGGGTCTGACAGAAAGCTGTCTCATAATATTAGTGGTGTTTTGTGTGTGTGTGTGTGTGAAAGAGAGAGAGAAGGGGGGGGAAGGGCTAGCCATGTTCATCAAAGCAAACATGTTGTGAATAAATTAACGTCTGCAACTGCTATTTTATGGAAATAACTACTTTTAATTAATCAATTATCGAATGTGATACCCTACACTCCAAAGGGCATTCTACCTGAAATTCTACTAGTGAGTAGTCATGCTAGTGAATCTTTTAATGATTGAGTGCTTTAATCTCACCCATTTTGGAGACATGGCAGAAAATTGATTGGAAGGAGGTAAGGCCGGAGCACTGTGTCATCCAGAAATGCCATTGTTTGCCCTTTCAGATTCTTAAGAACTTTTAATTACATACTTAATTCATTTACATTAGTACTGCTTTGTCTGGTATACTTTTGAGGGAGATGGGCAGTGATGAAATTTGAAATATAAATAAATAAATAAATAAAATAAAATAAAATAAAATAAAATATTTTTTTACATAACCTAAGTGCGGGATTATTGTATTTAAAATCTCTTGAAGCCCTGGATCTTCACAATAATCTCCAGGTCCTCAGTGGAGACAAAACAGTGATAATTAGTACTTGAGGATAGTATGCATAATACTCACAGGATCCTAATTTAATCACTAGGAGATTTTCAGTAAAGCAGAACAAGGGTCCAAGTTTGGATCAGAAAGTTTGTAGCCTATGAGTTCCTTGACTCAGGTCAGAAGATTCTGCATTATCAAGATGAGCCTAAGGCAAAAACATTTCTTTCATTCTTTTCTCTGGATAATAGAGAAAGAGTTTCGCTCAAGCAGCTCTTTCATGTGTGACTCATGTAGTGGGCTTGAATAAAGCAGTTAAGCCAAGGATCAATGCTGCTGAATTAGGGATCATTTTAATATGGTCATAGTTAACCAAGACAAGTCAATATTTTGTCAGCGTTAAATCTTCTGTTTTAGAGAGCCTGAAATCTCTAGTACAGGGCTTTCCAAAGTGCCGCCGCTGGCGACTGCGGCACGGTGGCGGCGCAGGGGCGCATGTGCGCGGCGGCGACACGGGAGGGCATGCGGCGGCGCGCGGGGCAGCGGCGCGCGGGGCATGCGGCGGCGCGGGGGGACGTGCGGCGGCGCGTGCGTGCATGGTGGCAGCGGCTGCCGCTGCCACCGTGCGCACGCGCGCCGCCGCTTCCGGGTGGTGTGGCAACACACCACGCTGTGTGTGGCGACACACTTTTGTGTCGCAACACAGTTTGGAAAGCTCTGCTCTAGTAGCTCAACAGAAAATGATATTCCTAGGCCAGGAGTGATCAATTTATATTGCACCAAGGACCACACCAGATTTTGTGTGGAATGCCAAGAGATGCATTCCCAAAATGGGCAGGCCAATTTTGGGAGGAGGCAGGTTCAGGAATATTAAGGATTGAAATGGGTGCCTTAAGCATCTGCAAAATGTAAGGTACCCATTTGACCCTTAACTACACAATATACAAAAAAAAGGGCACAGCATTTTGGACCCTCTTCCTCTGGAACAGTGTTTCTCAACCTTGGGAACCTTGACACAGCTACCTAGAAACATATTTAGGATTCCCTTACCAACTTTGCTCAGACTGAAGAAGCTCCTTGGATAAGGAGCGAAACGTTTCCACTGAGAAAATAGAAATCCAGTTGACATGATTCAAGCTACAGACAATTCCACCTGGATGACTGAGAACCTTCATAGACATATCAACCTTGGGAACTTTAAGATGTGTGGACTTCAACTCCCAGAATTCCCCAGCCAGCATGGGGAGTTGAAGTCACACATCTTAAAGTTCCCAAGGTTGAGAAACACTGCTCTGGCACCTCAAAAGGATGCTGGAGGGCTTCATGAGGTCTCCAGACTGAATTTTTTGCATTTAGGCCCAGGGAAAGCAACTGAGCTCAAAATGGATGGGATATATATTTTTTTTTTTTGCTTGCTGCTGCTGCTGTATTATGGCTAAGATTTGATTCAGTACTGTTTGCTGTTAGCACTGGGAACAAATTTAGTCTGATTAAAGAATGTTTATTTGAGACCCAGCTCTCACTTCTGTTTTTATTGTCAGTGTATTTTTAACTCCATTGTTTTTGAACATAAAAGTCAATGGTCCACTAAATTAGAATACGCAGAATCACCCCCAATACTCTCCTAATTCACAGGATTATATTTAAATTGATTGTTTTTAATAAAAATACTGAATCATATTTTAGTTGGGTTTACCTTCTATGTTTAAGGGTCAAGTAGTTGCCCCATTGTTTTTCCCTAAAATATGCCCTGACTTCGAAATGTTAATCAAAGTAAAGGGGTATATATTTATTTGATTTATAGTAGTATGGAACATGGAAGCAAAGGCCTAGTTATCCATTTTATCATTTCCAGTGTAGCAGATTTAATTGCACTGGCCATGAGATATTAACTCTTAATTGCTATAATTTATTTAGATGATTGTGAGTTGAAGGATGGTATACCACTCTGAGTTTTACTGAGTTGCTTATAAAAATTAAAAAATAGGCTAATTTTGAAAAGAATACTACTCACATAACTAATGCTTTTCAAATGAATAATGGTGCTAAGTCCTTAGATATACTCCTTAGGCTTAGTAGACCCTTAAAAAATAGTGGTATAAAAGAATGGAATATGGTAATGGTGGTGGTGTACATTCTCATAAGAAGAAAGATACCTATAAAATACAGATGTGACTGTATTTGAAAAAAAATAATGGAAAAGCAAAGCAAAAGTAACTGAAACTTTTGAAATGGATATGCTTATATTATGTGGTGTCTGTGTGGTAAGCAATGTATTACCTGACTTCCCTGCAAAGTAATGGGTCACATTTTGAGGCAGCCCCTACAGTGTCAGAATACAGTAGGGGGCTGGAAATACTGTACCCATTCAGCTAAGAATTTCTTAAGCCTTTCTCAATCAAGGGCTGGGAATATGAGGTAAAGGCAGTCTCGGGGGGGGGGGGGGGGCGGAATCTTGCCAGGGCAAGTAGGAACACATCCTTAATCTTTTTCTGTATGACATGTTTAGGTATTTAAAAAATGCTATCATATCTCCCTTGGTCATCTTTTTCTTAAAATTAACATATCCATTTCCCTCAGTCTCTCTCCTCATAAGATTTGTTTCCCAATCCATTAATCATGCTTTTTAAAATCTATTTTGCACTTGTTTCAGTTTATCTGAATCTTGTTTAAAGTCTTGCTCAGAACAGTTCACAGTATTTGGCGTGGGGTCTGACTCTCCTACACCTGTACAGTTAATTGTTTTTTTCCCTAAGTGAAGAAAGATCCTTCCTTCCTTCCACCTTTTTGTTAAATGTCATCCTCTGCCTTTTTAGTCCATTTCTTTAATCTATAAAAATCACAGTCAGTGATGTTTCTGTCTTCTAGAGCAGGGGTCCCCAACCTGTGGGCCATGGCTTCCTGTTAGGAAGTGGGCCGCACAGTAGGAGGTGAGCGGTGGTGTCAGGAACGAGCCTGTCCCTGCCGCCATGAGTCGGAGGAAGAGCAGCCGGTAGCAGGAAGAAGCTGGGAAGATGCAAAGACAGAGCCTGAGCCGGAGCAGCTAATTGGTGGGGACCCTGAAGGGGAAACACCTCCACCTATTAGTGCACGGCAAAGGGCAGGTAGGTGGGCCGAGGAGCGCGAGGCCCAATTGGCCCCCGCTCACAAACTGGTCCGCGCGATTGGCTCCCGCCTGCAAACCCCACCCCCTGCCCCCACGATTGGCTCCCACCTGCAAACCCGCCCCTACGATTGGCTCCCACCTGTAAACTCCGCCCCCTGCCTGCGTGATTGGCTCCTGCCTGCAGACTCTGCCCCCGTCCACACGATTGGCTCCCGCCTGCAAACTCCGCCCCCCTGATTGGCTCCCGCCTGCAAACTCCGCCCCCGTCCGCGCGATTGGCTCCCGCCTGCAAACCCCGCCCTCTTGCGATTGGCTCCCGCCTGCAAACTCCGCCCCCCCGTCTGCATGATTGGCTCCCGCCTGCAAACCCCACCCCCGGTCTGTGGAAAAATTGTCTTCCACGGAACCAGTCCCTGGTGCCAAATAGGTTGGGGACCCCTGTTCTAGAGCATTAGCTATCACAGCAAGGTTTATATAAGTTCTTTTACTTTTTCACTTAACATATTAGTAAAAGTATGAAAGTTCCAGTCCCATGGGTGAATCCTGTGGAATTCCATCTGATACATCCCTTCAATTTATTGGGATCCATTGGTATTATTTTAGAAAAATTTCAAACTGCTCTGAATCCTCTTATAGGTAAACCCTACTGCTTACTAAGCAGAGCATTATGGGGTATTTTGTCAAATACCCTGTTGAAATCAAGGTAGGTTACATCCACATTGTTCTCACAATTGCTTGAGAAGTTGCCTGATTTAAAAAGTAAGATTAGTTTGGCAAGACTTTTCTTGGTAAATGCATGATGACTTCTAGTTTCAAGGTTTCAAGATGCTTACAATAAATCAATTTATGACTTGCTGTAGAATCTTCCCAAGTATCAATGTTATCCTTACTGATCTGTAACTATCCAAATCCTCCCTTTTTAAAAGAACATTTCCCTTCTCTAGTCATATATTTCACACAACAGGGATTTCTCAAATATAATATTGGTTTGGCCAGCTCTTCAGAACTTTGGGATGTGCTCCATCCGGCCCTAGAGGCTGAACTAATTCAAAGTCAGTTGGTATTTCATGGCCATATTTATATCAGTGAAGCTTCAGTTGTGCTCCTTCAACCAGGTATCCACAGTTGCTCACTATGGATGCACTGGTCAAGGCCAAGACCAGTTTTTTAGAGGAGGATCTGGGTTTTTAAGAGGTGAACTGTGTGACTTAAGTCTCTGTGATATTTAAGGCATGCAGTTCTTCAAAGTTCCAACGAGTACTGAAACAGTCTCCCATATTTTGGCCACTCCCATTTGGTGGGCCACATATTATCATGTTCCATATTTTCTGCATCCTTGATTTAAGGAGATAGCTAACAAGCTGTGAATATTTTGAAAGACAGAACCTTGCACACCACTCCTGAGAACAATTCCAAGTATCAAACAGAGATCCCCCCAGCTACTACCTTCTGGTAATGTCCAGAAACATAGGAATGTCTCTTCCAACCACAGATGCTTAGTGCTCCAACAAGATCAAGAGTATCTAAAGCTGCTGGGAGAGCTGGTAGTATCATTTTTTGTCCAGATTCCTGGTAAAGATTTTCCATAAGGCAGGTCAAGGCTGTCTCTGTGCCAGATCCAAATCTGAACCCAGATTGGAATGCATCCAGTCGAACTCCTGGAGCTAGAGTGCCATCACCCTTTTCATCAGGTCAGCTAAATATGGAATATTGGTCATAGGCTAACAATAGTTATAAATTACCTGGATCCAAATATCTTAATGCAAAGCCCTCACGACTGTCTGCTTTAAGGTGGCAAGGAGCTTTATTTGAAAAATAAATATATTATTCAACAGAATGGAGTCCTTGGAGTACCTTATAAGCCAACCTATGGAGGGATTTAATATGCCACCAGTGGAATCAATCGTTTGAAGAACCTTACCAACTTCCACAGGAGAGACACAACAAAATAACCCAGATGTTATTAGGTGATGTGGTGGATGCCCTAGGTCAGGGGTCGGCAAACTTTTTATGCCAGGAGCCATTTTGACATGCTCGTGCACATTTTGAAATGCTCGAGAGCCAGGGGGCGGGGTTTGCGGCCGGGGGCCAATCGCGTGGAAGGGGGCGGGGTTTGCGGGCGGGGGCCAATCGCGTGGAAGGGGGCAGGGTTTGCGGGCGGGGACCAATCGCGTGGAAGGGGCGGGGTTTGGGGGCAGGAGCCAATGGCGTGCACTGGGGGGCTGCCACGCCTGCCGCCATGCCTGGTGTAGGGGGATCAATTACGGACCTGCTGGCTTAAAAGACAAAATGGGGGGATGGGGGGCGGAGCTGTTAGTCTACTTCTGTCAAATGGAAAATTCTCGGGACACCTTCAAATGGGCGGATTGTAGCGGAATAGTCTGCGTCTTTGCATGAAGGAGCCTGGCTCAGAGCTCTGGGAAGCAGGGGAACATTTGCCCTCTCCAAACGCCACCGTCCCCAAACCCAGCCAGGGCGCAGCTTCTCCAAGCAGCCTCAAGGCGTGCCTTCTCCCCTCCCTCCCTGCTCCAGGGCGCGCGTTTTAGATCCTCGGCCACCTCCTCCCCACCCCTGGGCTGGGAGCTCGGCTCCCCATCTCCCTGCCCGCCCACCCCCCGGGGAAAGTATGGCCTGGTCTTCTCCAGATTCCGCTGGGCTGCACAGGCAAGCCGCAGCGCTATGTGTGGTCAACCAGGTATGCCCTCCGATGCCTTTTCCAAGTTTCTCCCCTTTCCCCCCAGCTGGGATCCCCTTACCGTCTCCATAGCCCTCCCCGCTGTCTCTGCCCCTCGTACTGCCCGCAGCACGCGAGGGGTTAAGCCCGGTAGACAATATACCGCCAGGCCAAGCTCCACCTCCACCTCTTTCTGCCCGCCTGGCCCTGTTGCTCTGCTCCGCTCCCCCTTGCTGTGAGTCCCAGGCGGGATGGTCGTCCGCGGAGTCCAGATTTCCAGCCTGGGTCACCAACAGCCCCGTCTGTCCCCCTTCCGGTGAAATAGGAGCAAGAGTTTCAGGGGAAAGTCGGGGTTACGGGGGCGGGGGGAGAGATCACAGACCCAAGGCATTAGCATGCGCGCGCACCCGCATAAATCATCTGAGTGTCGGAATGGCCGTGGATAATTCGTTTTCGGTCTTTTCTTCTTTCAGCAAAAAGCCCCTATCAGGTTTCTAGCCCTGAAAGAAACTCTTGATCATTTTTCCTCCGAACAGACTGGCCAGCTCCGCCTTGTCTGCGAGTCCAGTTAATTTAATAATCCGGCCTTCCGCTGTAGTTTTTTCATCGCTTTTCCAAATTTTTGCACACCTCAATCTTGCCGGAGGGGGCTAAGATGCGTGGACTCCAACTCCCAGAATTCCCCAGCCAGCATTCTGGGAGTTGGAGTCCACCCATCTTAAGGTCGCTGACGTTGAGAAACCCGGCATTAGCCCACCCGCCCGCGCTGGTCCTCGCATAGGGAAAATCGCTTCCTTAGGCTTAGCCAGTGAATTCCCCCCCTGGATGGAATTTGCTTCTCTGGCTGGACTTCGCTAGAGTCGCAGCTGTCTCCAACCGCCCGGTCCGGATCGACGCCTTGGGCTTCCTGCCTTTCGCGCGCGGAACCTCCTCGCTGGGCGTCATCTACCTGCGACCCGGAGGCGGCGCGCGGAATAAGCGTGCGGCCCCTTTAAGGTGGCGGCGTTCCAGGGAAGCGGAAGTGGCAGGAGATACTCCGCGTTCAGAGCCGAACGTTGGGGCGCAGGCGGCGCGCTGTCATTGGTCGAGCGCGGCGGCGCGGGGGGGCTTTCGGCGGCGTTCCATTGCCGGTCGCGACCCTGTGTCTACGCACCGCCGGGCAGGTGAGGGTCGGCGAGCGGCGGCCCCGAAGGTGGTTTCCGGGAGGAGTCAGGGCGCGGGGGAAGCTTTGTGGGTGGCTGGGAAGTGGGGGTGGGGGTGGGGCAGGGCGGGAGAGCTGCGGAGTTTGGGGGCGGGATCCAATCGCGTGGAAGGGGTGGGGGTGAGTTCAACTGCGGAGCCAGACTCAAGGGGCCAAAGAGCCAGATCTGGCTCAAGAGCCGCCATTTCCGACCCTTGCCCTAGGTACAATGTTATTCAGAGTTATATCAAGTCTGATATAAAATCAAGCAGTCTTGTCCATGAGGACTACTTGAATTGTTTATGATGGCGTCAAGATGCCAGTTGTGTTCTCCTTCAACAGGCCTAAATATATCCTCCGTCTTTGCTATAGCTTTATAATTATTTTTCCATTTTATCAGGTCAAATTTATCTCTGGACTTGTGAGATTTGTCCCTGGATCTGCATTCCTAGAGTTACTTTGGTCATTAAGGTGGCAAATAAATAAATCTGCAGAAGCCACCTGTCCTCACATGTCATTGCCTACAATTGTTATGTATACCAGAGGGTGCTGGAATCACCATATGAAGCATTTAGGAGACTTCACAATTCCACACCTTAGTAAAGTTACCAGTAGGTGGCGATGAGGTTCAAGAACATATCCTCCACAGTTGCATAGAATCCAGCAGGTTCCATTAGCTATTGGAGAAAGGGTAAAGCAGGTTAATCTGATACAACTGTGGCAGAGAGAGTGATCTGTTTGTGGTAAAGTCATCACATCTGGGGTGCTGTATGCAGACTATTCAGGCTGATTTTTCATGGGATATATTTATAAAAGGTTGGTTATCAAGTGTATTTGAATAATTAGGCTGACCATACGTCCCGTTTTTTCACCATTTCTGGAGCATCCCGTTGTTATACTAAAAATCTAAATTTTGTCCTGTTTTTTAAGCCCGGAGGAGGAACCGCCCCCGCCCACCAGCACGCGGCAAAGGAGGTGGGAGAGGCGGGCCGAGCAGCGCGACAGGCGGAGGTGATTCCCCTTCTGGGTTCCCTCCGATCAGCTGCTCAGGCCCCGCCCACTGCACTGCCTGCCCTGCCCCTCCCGCGTGCTGATAGGCGAAGGTGACTCCCCCCGCCCCCCAATCAGCTGCTCCGCCTCTGCCCACTGTGCCACCTGGCCTGCCCCCCGTGCGCCGACAGGCGGAGGCAAAAAAATGGGAGAATAGGAACGGGCAGAGGCAGAGCGGCTGGTTGGGGGGGCGAGCCGAGCGGCATGGTGGGTGGGGCAGAGCGGCTGGTTGGGGGGTAGGGGGAGTCACCTCCGCCTATCAGTGCGCGGGAGGGGCAGGCCAGGCAGCGCGGTGGGTGGGGGCAGTGCAGCTGATTGGAGGGAACCTGGAAGGGGAATCGCCTCCGCCCTGCCACCCTTGCGCGCGCGCCGACAGGAGGAGACAACCACCCCGTCCCGTTTTCGCCTCAAGGAAATATGGTCAGTCTATGAATAATGTACATTGTACTGGTCAGTGACCGTAATAAACCAGAATGAATGAATGAATGAGAATAATGTACATTTCACATTCTAGTTTCTCTTTCTGTATCTGCACAGATAAATGTACTTCCAATAAACACATTCAGAAAAGATTGTTATTGATAGTTGAATAGAAACTTACATATACACTCACAAAACATAGAAACTTACATATACACTCACAAAACATGCCTATCTTTGCTTATGTACCATATTTTTTTCCAAATTGCATGGTGTAGTGATTAAAGCAGAGCTTTCCAAACTGTGTGTCGCGACATATTTCTGTGTCGCGGCAAGGGCCCAGGTGTGTTGCGGGGGAACCCGGAAGAGGAGGCCATGCACCACGTGGAGCCCCGTCCATCCCTTGCCGCGCCGACAGGTCCCTGCTCTGAAGCCAGCTCTTCAGCTCTCGCCGCAGAAGCCAGGTAAGTTAGCAGCCCGGTATGGCTGCAACTGGGGGGGGGGGGGGGAGAGTGCAGGGACGCAACTAGGCTGCCGCGCGGGGGGTGGGTGGGTGGGTGGTGCAGGGACCGCGAAGCGCGGCGGCCGGAGACATAGCTTTAAGTGCCAGTGGCCTGGCAGCCAAGGGATGGGGAGGCGGCTCCGCTGCCCGCCTCGCATGGCCCCCGCGCCATCCGCATCTGCGGCTCCCCCTCCCCCTTGGCGGCGGCCCCATCCAGGCAGAGGCAGGACTGGGCGAGCGGACAGACGGCGTTCTCACTGCTTCCACCCATCGCCTACAAGAAGAAGATGGCGGCGGTCTGATGCGCGGCCCGTGACCCGCGAGAGCTGAGCTGGGGCCGAGCCGAGGGAGCCTGCCGGCGGCTCTGGCCCAACGAGAGGGCTCCCGGTGCGGGGACGGGGCGGAAGGAGAGGAGCCGCCGGCGGAAGCGCGGCAAGAGGAGTGCCTCACCGGCGCCTGCCCGGCTTCCAGCGCACTTCATTGGAGAAGGTAAGACGCCGCGCCGGCAGGCGGGCGGGCAGCTGAGAGGCGGACGGGCGGGCAGGCTGGGGGTCGCCTGCAGCGGGCTCATCTGACCATCCTTCCCGGAGCTGCTGGGGCCGGATGGAGCAGTGTGGGACTCAGCATCGCTCCTTCCAGCGGGCACTCCAAGCCTAGCTGTTCAGCCATCGATCAAGGATCGATCAGGCCCGGGGTCAGGGCTGTCCTAGGGGCTTGGGGGGAAGACGGGTCCCTGTTGCCTGAGACATCCTCAGGCATCCTCCCCCCCTCCCCCCACAATATGGCAGCAATAACAGGCAGGGCCCGAAAGAGAAAGAAAGCCCCAAGAAAGAGCGGGGATCCTGCACTTTCCACTCTCCAGAAGAGCTTTCCGCACTTGGATCCATTTCTGCCAGAGCCTTCGCGGCAGGTGGTGGTCGCTGTGGTTGTTATTGCTGCCATATTGTGGGGGGAGGATGCGTGAGGATGTCTCAGGCAACAGGGACCCGTCTTCCCCCCTGAGCCCCTCGGCCAGCCCTGCCCCCAGGCCTGATCGATCCTTGATCGATGGCTGAACAGCTGGGCTTGGAGCACCCGCTGGAAGGAGTGATGCCGAGTCCCCCACTGCTCCATCCGGCCCCAGCAGCTCCAAGAAGGACGGTTAGATGAGCCCGCTGCAGGCGACCCCCTGCCTGCCCACCTGCCTGCCTCTCAGCCGCCCGCCCGCCAGTGCGGCGTCTTACCTTCTCCGACGAAGTGCGGTGGAAGCCGGGCAGGCGCCGGCAAGGCACTCCTCGTGCCACGCTCCCGCCGGCGGCTCCTCTCCTACTTCTGCCCCGTCCCCGCCGCCCGCGCTGGGTCTCCCCGGAGCGCCGGGAGCCCTCTCGTTGGGCCGGAGCCGTCGGCAGGCTCCCTCAGCTCGGCCCCTGCTCTGCTCTTGCGAGCTGCACGTCAGACCGCCGCAATCTTCCGCTTGTAGGTGATGGGAGGAAGCGGCGAGCCAGGCCAGGCCACGGAGGCGGAGAGTGCCGCCTGTCCACCCGCCCAGTCCCGCCTCTGCCTAGCTGGGGCCGCCGCCAAGGGGAAAAGGGAGCCGCAGATGGTGCGGGGGCCATGCGAGGCGGGCAGCGGAGCCGCCTCCCCGTCCCTTTCTCGGCTTTCAAGCCAATGGCACTTCTCGGGAAGGAAAAGCCATGTCTCTGGCCACCGCACTTCGTGGTCCCTGCACCCCCCACCCCTCCAGCGCGGCAGCCTAGTCGCGTCCCTGCACCCTCCCCCCCGGTTGCAGCCCTACTGGGCTGCTAACTTACCTGGCTTCTGCAGCAAGAGCTGAAGAGCTGGGTTCAGAGCAGGGACCTGTCGGCGTGGCAAGGGATGGGCAGGGCTCCACATGGTGCATGGCCTCCTCTTCCGGGTTCCCCTGCGACGCACCTGGGCCCTTGCCGCGACACAGAAATGTGTCACGACACACAGTTTGGAAAGTTCTGATCTACAATTACATACAATACAATACATACAATACAAGACTGGAGGGCCGGGGGCGGGATTTGGAGCCGGCAGCCAATCACATGGGCCGGGGGCGGGGTTTGGAGCCGGCAGCCAATCACATGGGCCAGGGGCGGGGTTTGGAGCCAGCAGCCAATCACGTGGGCCGGGGGCGGGGTTTGGAGCCAACAGCCAATCACATGGGCCAGGGGTGGGGTTTGGAGCTGGCAGCCAATCACGTGGGCCAGGGGCGGGGTTTGGAGCCAGCAGCCAATCACGTGGGCCAGGGGGCGGGGACTCCTCATTAGTGTGTCACGAAATTATGCATGGCTAAAAGGCGTGTCACCAACATGAAAAGTTTGGAAAGCCCTGGGTTAAAGTGTTAAACCAAGACTTCCTCAGCTAAGGAAGTTCACTGAGTGTTTTCAGGCTTGGTCAGCCTAATTTCTTTCCAGGGTAGTTCTGCAAAAAAAATGAAAGTGAAACTGCTGTCTGGGCTATCTTGAGCTTGAGGAGATACACATAATATTAAATAGTGTTTTGGTGAAAGTAAGGCTTCTTGGAAATCTATCAGCTTTACATTGGGCAGATGACTCATTTTCTCAGACTAATCTACTTTATAAGATTGTTTTGAAGCTACAAATCTGTCCTCAATCCTTACTGGAAGAATAGGGCCTATTTAAGTAGTTTGTGTGTATCTTTCTCTCTCCAAGGCTTTAAGATGCAGAACATTGCTATTTTTTTGTAACTTTGTCCTGAATTACAAGAAAGTACTGCACCACCTCCACACTTTTTGACCAATATTACTAACAACAAGACAATTTGAATGGAACTGATTATCACAATCAAATATGTTTTCAGCAATGTAAAGATGCTTTTCCGGTTAGGCTGCTCTCTCTAGTGAGCTCATACTTTCCAAAGCTGCTTTCATTTGTGCAGTTGTTACATTCAAGTTTATTTCTTTCAAATGAGAATTTGACCTGACTACACCTAGATTCTAACAAGTTGTTTATAGAAGGAGATGGCATAAGTGTAATTAGCTTTCAGCTATTCATAATGGGGGGGGAAATCTGCTCTGAAAATAATTTGTTTTCCACATGACTAAAATCCTGTATACATTTTCTTCAGAGTAACATCCTGTTGCATCCAGCAAGCTTCTGAGTAGATGTGGATCAGATTGCACTATTACTATTTAAATAAAGTAAAGCTTAGCCTAAGCTATGCCAAATGAAATGTTTGCACTGTATTAACCTTTCATATAAAATTCTCCGCTGTAATACATCTACAGTATGCTATGTTGTTAGTCTCTTTGTTTTATGAAAATCTGATAGTATGTTCATCCTTTGAATTAGAACCCAGATTGGAAAGCATTTACTCCTTTGAATTACTGTCCTGCATACATTCCTCCCTGTTTACAGGTAGTCCTCGCTTAACAACCATTCGTTTAGTGATGGTTTGGACTTATGACGGTGCTGGAAAAACCGACTTGTGACTGGTCCTCACACTTACTACTGTTGCAGCATCCCGTGGTCACTTGATCGCCATTTTCTACCTTCCTGGCTGGCTTCTAGCAAGCCAAATCAATGGGGAACTGCATGATTTGCTTAATGACCACGTGGTTCGTGTAGCACCCATGGTGATTCGCTTAATGACCGCCACAAAAATCGGGTCAGATTTGTTTAATGACCGCTTTGCTTAGCAACCGAAATTCCGGTCCCAATTGTGGTCGTTAAGCAAGGACTACCCATAATTATTATAATGGTACTGAATATCATGAAATGGACATACTTTCTTTTCATTCTGTTCTGTTTTGGGGTAAGCAGTGTTATATGGAGTGCAGAAAAGGAGTAATAAATACTAGGCCATATAAATAAGAAAGAGAAAAGGAAGCATAGCTAATTTATACCAACACTGTTCACTATATCTCTTCATAACTTTCATCACTACTTAACATCATGTCTGTACACTACTTCATACATTACCTTTTGTTCTTTAAACTTCTCATCTCTTGCATTTTGAGGATACCGTCACTTCATCCACATACAACTTTTTTTTTCCTTCAAAACCAAAGTTGACCTATTTCTTTTTTCAAAACAAGATACATCTGGTTAATTAAGTGATTCAGTGTCAGATAAATTTCCCAGCTAAGCAAAGTAACTGCTCCTACTTCTTATATAATTGAGAAGCTTTGCCCATTAATTTCTAATCTAGTTAATTATCCTAAAGGGTGCACGGGGGCGGGAGGAATATCCTGTTTCCTCAGAGAAAATGATTGCGTGTAACACTATGCTGCCAAGGAGATTAATATTATAAATTAATGACTCAAATTTAGATAGTAGCTTGTGTTCCTACAGAGAGATATAGCTTACTATTTGGGCCTTCAGCTTCAAAAATTTTCAACAATTTCTTTATAGTATCTGTTGCCCAGGCTGTTGTCTAAGTTAGAACTTTTGTTTAAATAATCTCTCTCCTCCAAGTTCATTTATCTTCTATTTGTCCTGTAAATAATATATAGCTTCAGGTCTGTTTCAGATAAAATCAGATGTGCTGTGTTAGAAGAACTCCAAAAGACCCACCGGATGAAAACTAGGCTTCTGTGCACTGTGAAGAGATCACTGAGCCGTTGAATTAAATGCCACCCCATCGTTTACCACTACAGTGGCTGTGACTGAGGTTGCTAACAAAGTTTATCCATGGTGATGCTCACCACAGAACAGCAACAGAAATTTAATTAGATGTGACAAATGCCTTATAATTATTGCTATAGACAGAGTGGTCAATGTTTTGGTGCCTGGGGCTGCTTATATCATGGGGTGTGTGAATACAGATAGTCCTTGTTTAGCGACCGCAATTGGGACCGGCAACTCGGTCTTTAAGCGAAGCGGTTGCTAAGTGAAAAATCACATGACTGACTGCGCTTACGGTTTCATTTCAGCTTTCCTTTGCTTTACAGCATCAGAAGGATACAACCCCAAACATCTGGGTGAGCCCAAACGGCAGGGAAACGTGATTTATTTATTTATTTTCTATCCCGCCTTTATTATTTTTATAAATAACTCAAGGCGGCGAACATACCTAATACTCCTTCCTCCTCCTATTTTCCCCACAACAACAGCCCTGTGAGGTGAGTTAGGCTGAGAGAGAGTGACTGGCCCAAAGTCACCCAGCCGGCTTTCATGCTCAAGGCGGGACTAGAACTCTCAGTCTCCTGGTTTCTAGCCCGTTGCGTTAACCACTAGACCAAACTGCCTCGTGATTCCCGAGGAAGCTGGGTAAAAGGGTATAATGATCCTGACAGATGATTAGCCAGCCTCTGTTTAAATCTTTTAAAGCAGTCTGTTTCACTAATGTTTATCAAAATATGTCTCCCAGTTGTTTCTATCCAGAATTTTGGCCACTGGTGACACAGGAAACAGGTCTGTTCCATCTTTTCCTTGGCAGCCTTTCAGATATCCTGTCATTTGAATGACTTACTTTAAGATCCTTTCTTCTTATTAATCATATCCATCTCTTTAACCCTTTCTGACAGGACTTGGTTTTCATATGCCATGCCACCTGTTTGTACTTCTACTAAATCCAGCAGAATTGAGATATCTTGCATTCCATAGGAAATAATAGAACCCGCTCATAGCATTTAGTTTATTTTGGAGAGGTTCAGTTTGGAAGTCATTTCTATTAAGGATGTGCAAATCAACCAAGCCCCAATTGGGATTTGTGATTCAGTCAGATCCAGTAAAAGTGAAGTGCAGTGACCAAAACTTTATTGAATCGCTATATCCATGTACTGATTAAGTTGAAGGAGTGATTAAACAGGATTCCTTTGAATCAAAGCTTCAAGCTTAATCTTCCCACAGCCTTAATTTGCTATAACGCTTGGTTCCTGTTTTGTTTTGTTTTTAATTTTACTATTACTATAGAAATTAATAGGTCAAGTGGTTCAAGATATGCAATAATATTCTGTTTTAGAATTGTAACAGTGGTTACAATTACTATTTTCCTGAAATAGATCCTAAGCAATATAAATCTCCATCATGAAATATAAAGTTAGCACAAGTGAAAATGTTGTGGTTAAAATGCCTGCTTGTACAAATCACAGATGATAACCACAATAAGAAACTATGTTTTGCTCAGACTTTTCGAGATTAAAAGAAGGAAAAAGTGGAAACTAAATTAAATATTGGATTTCATGAATTTTTTTCCACAAGGTTTCAGCTTTTACAACCTGGGTGGCAAGCGTGATCTTTAACAAGAAATATTTTAATGTTTCTTGGAAAGAAGTTCGTGAGCATTCTTTAAAACATGAGAGGATAAAAAAGTCACATGGTGTTTTGAACTATAAATGCCTTTAAAATAAATGTTTAAACTGTTGTTTGACATAGAGTTAGGAGACAAGTATGTAACTGAAAGGTTGAGGTTGTATTTCAGATATTGAGTTTCTTTTAACAATGGTTCAGAGTATGTGCTTGCTTTAGAATCAACACTTAATATTTTAAAGAGAAAAAGTAGCTTCTGTTCATAGAAAATACATGATTTGATTTTATCTTCAGTTTCTGCTTACTAACTTTTCCTTTCGCTTACCAGTCATCCAGATTTTATCAAGATTAGAATTTTATATATTTTGCTTTGGCAAGTACATTAGAAAAGTTTGTATACATAGCTCCAAAACTCTTCCTCACCCAGAGAGATCTTCTGGATTCAATGTTCTCCCAAGAATATCCTATACGTCTCTATTACACTTATTTAGTCTAAGAGTAGTATCATCCACAAAGAAGCAAGATATTTACATATTTGAAAAAAACAAATGGGTGTTGTCCATTATATACAGTAGAGCAGCCTTTCTCAACCTTTTGACCCTGGAGGAACCCTTGAAATGTTTTTCAGGCATCGGGGAGCCCCTGCACATGCAGGCTCAAATATATAAATTATTATATTTGTTTCATGCGTAGGCCTGTATATATACATCAACAGTGTTCTTAAACTAAAAATAAAGAATGAAACTTACCTCTTTAATGTGAAGTTACCTGAATTTGAAATAATTTTTTAAATAAATTGTGATCTCCCAGGGAACCCCTGGTGACCTCTCACGGAATCCATGGAACCGTGGTTGAGAAACCCTGCAGTAGCGGGTAGTGCCTGTAGCACGGCACCTAGAATAGTAAGGATGGCTAGGTGGCTCTTGTTGTATGTTTTTCATTTCATGCATATGTTGTCAGAAATTAATTTGGATATAACTTTTTTATTTATTTTGCATTCTGTTTATGTTGCATGCTAGATCAATTTGTTCTTCTTTACACATTTTGGCAATTTTTCAAAATTAAATTAAATACATTGTTTTGGCCTATGAACTCAAATCATCTTAGTCTCATATCATCTCTATTATGTTATTATAACATATAACAATTATAATTCTATGGTGTTTATGTTCCACAATAATAATAATTCTGTTTTACTACAAAGCTTAATTGCTGTTCTGCTGTATGGATGCAGAAAATTTAAAAAATAGAACGTTAAAAAACCACGTATGTACTTCTGTATGTACAGATTGTAAGCTTAAAGACAATCTTGCTCTTAAATTGTAAAGCAAAAACTTTGAAACAGAAAGCCATTCTGTTCTGTGGTTGCTATATCAATTTTTTTCTCGAAGATGAAAAAATGAAATTGTACTGACCTTGCTCGTATTCTCTATTTAAAATAGTGAGCAGGGATTTCCAAAGAAATTTGGAATGGTACAGTGAGCCATATTTGCTTTTCTTAGACAAATGATTATTTTTTTCCCTGTTAAGCCAAATTCATAGGCAGATAAATGAGCATATGTTTGTGAAATGGTATACCAAATGGTATTGCACTCTTGCTCCAGGTACTACAAGTATGAAGCTTTTTTTCCCCCTTTTGGCTAAAGACATCAACTGTGATGTCTCTCTCGACTGCATACAAAGAAGAAAACTGTAATTGCTGTTTTGTACAATATACAATGTGCTTTAATTACAATATCCATCTTGTTAGTATGCCACCTAAATAAGCCATCAGTTCTCACAAGGTGGGAGTAATGATTTTAAAGCAACCTTCCCTCTTCCTGATACCTGAATATGTTAGGACTTAATTCTCAAAATTTCCAGCTAGCATGGCCAAAGCCAATTCTGAGAACTGGAGCTCATCAGAAAAGGAGCAAGTGGGAAGAATGATCTAGATTTTGTCCATTGAAACAAATAAATATCAAACACTAAAGTTTAGGCCAGGTGTCCTAAATCTGTTTTTAGTTGGTAAGAAATATTAAGGAAGGGGAGATGGGGTCATTTATGTGTGATAACAAAGAAATGCTGACAACTAAAGCTATTTTTCCTGTATAAGATATTATTGAAAAGAAACAAAAATGTTAATTCTCCAAGGACAATAACCTGATACAAAGTCATCATTCCACATGACACCAGATAATGTGTGAAACAGCCTGTTTGTTTATACAGGTGTCTTTAAAGGAATGTGGACATTTTTGCTTAACCAATGGAAGCTGATAAGCTAATGGATCTTTTTCTGTCTTTTGAGACTGCAGCATCTCTATCAGTCTTTCATCTGTTTAATTCTGCAGACATGATTCCCTTTCCTCCCGTTCCTTGAGTGTTATCAGCTCTAGAAAATAGATTTGTAACTATTCTTGGAATGTCCTACACTGTTCTTTAATGAAGTTTTTTCTGGAGGGGGGGATTACCAAGAAACCCCCACCAGTATGTTTCAGGGTTTATAGCGCTTTGATACTGTTCTGTTTCAAAAATCAGCTTTCTGGTACATAGCATGTCATATTTAGCTTGATGAGTGATTAAAAACTTTAAATCAGTGTTAACCATTTTAATAAATAGCACTGAACCCTCATATATGGATTCAAGTGAGTTTATATTAGAAAATGCTGTCATACTCAGAGTTTTCCAATGTACAATCTTGTATGAAATGGTAAATTAAAAAATGACTTAAGGAAACAGTGTAATGTTGGATAAGACTAAACATGTAAAATACAGAAACATAAGTCATGACCAAGCTAGTAGAAAGCTTTGTACAAAAAAGGCAGCATTAATTTGATCAATAACTAATGGTCACTGCTCATATCTCACTGGGTGTCTATCAGTAAATATATAACTCAGCATGAATGTATACCGGGAATTTCCATGTCCAAGAATAAGTTTTATACATGAGATCTGTTGCATTTTTTCAAAACATTTCTTGGAAATAAACATTTATATCTTAACTTAAATGTTGTTGATATTAGGTATGCCTGCTCTTTGTTGCATCCACGCTAACATATTATCAGTGTCTTGTCAGTTCATTAATGTATTGTATTGTCATTAGCTATTGATTTAGAAATCTAATCCTCTTTTTTTTTCTAGCTTTGGCTGGGACACAGCATAGTAAAAATTAATACTGATTTCCAATATGAGCTTTTGCAACTAACACTGGTGGGTAGTTATGTATTTACAGAAAGCTGATTTATTTTATAGTAATTTTATTAAAAATTACAAATACAACAATACAAACTAATACAAACTAAAAAAGAAAAGAATAAAAAGAAAATAGAAGGTGCAGAGAAGAAAAAAATAAGAATATAGTAATATATATATATATATAGAGAGAGAGAGAGAGAGAGAGAGAGAAATTACTTTCCTCTTTATCACAACATGTATGAGCAATTTTAGTAACTTATCACCCCTCTTAAAATACAACAAATGAGCTCTTCTTCCCATATCCCATCTCTTATCTATAAACAAATCCTTAAAGCCTCGTCATTTCACTCCTGGTGTCAGCAGAAGTCCATTAAGGATTACCAGAAATAACAACATATCTATTTTAACTTTGATCAAATAAACCAACTTTATATTCCTTCCTTTTAACAATCTTGATCTTTAGTCCGTTCAACTAATGTCATAGAACTTGATTTCTTTTAATTTTTTCTTTGTCCCTTCTAACAAAATTCTTCAAAGCTTTAATAAGCCTCTTTTGTAAATCCAATATAGGAAGATTATCCAGGTCACTCTCTTGGATTGTTATTTGTATATACCTTCTAATTTTTAAGACATCCAGTTTCTTTTGTATGTCCAGTGTAACATCTTTTTCCATATCATTCTTGTAACCTGTCATTTTAAAATCCACTTTCAAATCAGTCTCAATCTTGTCAGGTAAAACTTGCTCCTCTTACATAACATCTTTTAAACACAGTCTATCTATAGAGGCAGACACTATTAAGGTTAACTTCTGAGCCCATTGTTCAAAAATATCCTTCAATATGTTCAAATTTAAAATATTTTGCTTCATTCTGTATTAGTAAGTTGAATTTAAGTGTTCTTCTCCTTTAATTGTAATCTTTAGTTCTTTCTGGTTCCCTCTAGTGTCCAATTTTTAAAGTCTTATTTTTTTTTAAAGAATTCAAAACAAAAGAATTTTCCCACAGGAAGGATTCTTATAATTAATTCCAAAATCTTATCTCAAATTTATCTGGACCCTTAGTCCATTTGTAACTTTCTGAGATCAAAGTTTTAATTCCTCTTTTGCTGTTTATTTAAAAAAAAAAAAATTTAAGTCCTTAAACTTATATTTAAAACTTTTTTCACTAAGGATTGAGGGAAACTCACCCAGTGCTATAAAACTTGTCAATCCAAAGGTTCCTAATAGCTGAAAAGCAATTAACAAGCAATTTCCAGAAGTGATTAGGAAAGGAATTATGCAAACTTAGTGACTTTTAAAGTGTTGTTTTTAAGGTGGCGACTGCAGTTTGAGCAAGATGGCTATTCCTTTACCTCCCAGAGCTCTAAGCCCATCAGAGACCGCTGTCTTGCGGTCTCCTCACAAGGAGCAACTGTCTGGAGCACTTGTGGGCGATCTCAAGTCCTCTCCTTGTCCAGAGAGGAATTATGAAGAGCCAGTCTATTCACCAACTCTTCATTCTGCCGTAGTTGTCAGCTCCACTTTTAGCGGAGCCATCTTCAGTCCGCCATTTCTTCCCCAGAGGTCCAGAAAGCTGACATTTTCCTTTGATTTTAAAACTACATTCTGTACTATTTTGAGGTGGTTATATAGTTTGCACAATGCAAGAAAAGGCATTGGTTTTTGTTGCATGAAGTGTTTTTTTCTCCAAATGAATAATTCTGTTTTGTGCATCAGTAGGTCAGGATGTTGATCAATTAGAAAGGATTTGGAGGAGATCTGTGAAGGAGCTTTCACTTTAAGGATATCAGATTTTCAGTCCTAGGTATATGTCAATAAGTGTTGAAATTGTTAATCATACTGAGATCTCAAAAGGCCCTTATAAGGCCTACCACAAATGTCTCAAATTCTAAATATATAATTAATTGAGTTATTGTTTCTGCTTGCTAATATTTTCAGGTATAATTAGTGTAGTTAGTTGCTTTGAATTTGTAGAAGAAAACCTGAGATACAAGTGTTTAAAAATATAACAACTAAAGTATACTATTTATGACATAATAGAGCAGAGAGGTAAACTGTATAATAACTTAATACAATTATAACTTAATTTTCTTAAATGCAGTATATACATATGGGTTAATGTTTTAGGCTGATGATGGATGCCATTATGTCACCTTGAATATCTCACACAATCTCATGCAAGAATCCTGAAATCTTGTGAAATCTCTCAATAGTTTAAAGTTAACTGTGAGCTTCTCACTGATCATGAGGGCAGCATTGCAAACAGTTTTAAAGTAAATTTGTATGAATAGTGGAAAGTGATATAAGAACCTAATAGGTTGTCTTGTTAAATGTATTAATTAATTATACTTTGCATATATAAAATAATATTTTGCAATCACAAATACAATTTCCAAAAACAGGATGCAAAATAAATTATGTATTTCAGACCTTTAACTGTGTGAGATGTTGACAAGTGTGCAAGTTTTCAGTATATTATGAATAGACTTCTCTTTTAAGAGCCATGTAACTTAGCTCTTGTACTCTTTAACCATTCTCCGGGTTTTGTGAGTTTTCTTCCATATTATGTGCATAGATAGGTTATAGAAATTGGGGTTTTGTTTTAACCTAAATCAGAGCATTTCTACAACGGATGATTTAAGAAAGTGTGGAACTGCTGCTTCTGTCTAACCTACAGTTACTACAGTTTAGTAACTGTACTACAGTTCTTCATGTTTTCATCTAAGCTTACTGAAATTCCACTTTCTGTTCTATTAAAAAGAGGTTCTAGCTGGTAACTTGGTTTTTTTGTTTTTTGCTTTTGTTTTGTTTTGTTTTGATTTGTTTCTGCCTTCAGATGTTCTTTCTTGGTGTGTTTGGTAAATATTAAGAAGAAGGAACATATTTTACTTCACCTGAAATTTTGTATTTACTGTTAAATTCCAAAAGGCAGTTGTGCAACAGCCTTTGTTGAGGTGTATGGCAGTAAAGAGATCCACCCACCCTCTTTCAGGCAAATATACTGTAGATGTAATATGATGTGGTTAAAGATGGAGCAAAAAATTATCAGAGGCAATCGAAAAATGTAATAATGTATATGACACAAGGATTAATAGGAAATGGGTAAATGTCTCTGTTGCATTCCTTTTTCCTGTAAAGGTTTCTTTAGAGAACTAAAACCTTAAAGGCATTTCCTTGTATTATTCAAGATGTCATTTCTCTCCATATAGCAGTGTTTCCCAAACTCTGAGGTATACCTCCCTTGGGAGGTGTAAAGAACCTTTTAGTTACATTACTACAATAAATCCACCTTTCCCAAAGTTTCATTGTATTATTTTCATTGTTCATTTTGGTGTTTGGATTTTTAGGAGAGGTGTGTACATTAATTTTACACTGAAGGGAGGTGTAATGGCAAAAGGTTTAGGAACCCCTGCCATATAGAATTGTATCTGAAACTTCTTCATATCGAAAAAAGTATGCAATATAGTTAATACAAATAATAATAATAATATAGTTTGTTACAATAAACTCCAATAAACTGGGTTTTTCTGTCGACACCAGTGCTGTCTGGGAATGTGCAAGCATTACCTGTAAAGGAGTAGGTTCCAGTGGGGGTCCTTCTGGACTCACGGCTCCTGCTTAAATAGCAGGTGGAGGCCAGGCTAGAGGGGTCTTTGCCCAGCTCTGGCTGGTGCAGCAGTTGCCGAACTTACCTGATGAACGAGGACTTGGCTTCAGGAATTCATGCTCTCCTTACATGGAACATCAGCATTTCGATATCTGTGATGGACAGGGTATAGTATTTTGATCAGTTAGTGATCATATTGATGCTTAATTCCAATAAGATGAGCGCAGTGTGGTCTGTGGGAATATTTATTTTGGGATGAATGTCCATCTTTCTGTGGTAGAAGCGGAGATTTGTAGTATCTTAAGTTTGGAATTGCTACCTAATATTCAGGTGGAGATAGTAACTGGATGTGAGTTTTACCATCTTAAAATGGTGTTACAAGGGACCATCTCCTAGTTTATCCTATGGATTTCTATAAGTTGGAGAGGCAGAATATAAGTGCTTTTAAATAAAATATGTAAACAGAGTTGCCCATTATTTTTTTCTCATTTATATTTTTCAGATTGAAGAAGGTAGCAAAGCTGCAGCTGTTGATAAATTGCTGGCTGGAGATGAGATTGTCAGCATCAATGACATTAACCTCTCTGGCTTCAGGCAAGAGGCAATTTGCTTGGTGAAAGGCTCACACAAGTTTTTAAAGCTTGTGGTAAAAAGGTAAGATCACAACATGTAGTAGCAAAAAGTGAAATCAAGTTTGTTTTGATGTAGTTAATTTAGTGACAATGAATACTTTTACACAAATACCTTTTTTCACTTCATAAATTTCTGTGTACATTTTCTAAATTAACTCAGCTAACTCAATTTCAATATATTTTATTTTTAAATTGCTTCAGAAAGCTAGTCGATGTCATTCATTTTTGGGAAGAGATTACTATGCAATAGGTTGGGAAAACTTTTAGGGTTTGTTCTGTAGCATTTATAAACCCAAGAAACTGCAAGGTAAAAAATCTGGCTTGTACATATTTTAAGTTTCATCACTTATGACTGTGACAATCTTTGGGAAAGGCACCACATATGTAGGAATGATTCTTTGTCTTATATTGTGGGTTTAGTCATTGAATGTTTGTGGGAAACATTCCTTCCCAAACCTCCTAAGATTATAAAGTGTGATATTCATACAGTATCTCCATTGCAGTTCTTAGCTGTATAGGTTCCTGGTTATAAGTCAGCCTTCCCCACCTTAGAAAACTCTCCATGTATTCAATCTGCAATTCGTAATATTACCAGTAGCTTCAGAAGTCTTGGGTTTGCTGCCCCAGCACATATTGAGAGTATTGTATTGGGTATAGTTATCATAGGACAATGTGGCTATATGTAAGGAGTGAAGTTGGCAAGGCAGGAAGCAGTTGTTCTCACCCTAAAGAGGACCATTATGTCAACATCGATCAGGTGCGTTCCAAGACTATAAAGAGAATAGACAAATATAAGTTAACTCAGAAAGATGGAAAGAAAAAGACTAGTGTATAATGGCTTTAATTTCTGTGCACAGTGCACAGATTTTCTGTACAGGTAACTAGACTAATCTATCAATCTATTCATCCACTTGTATATTGCCTCTAGGATGAGTGACTCCAGAAACTTTACACAGTAGGATTGACACATCAAGTTAAAAAAAACAAGCAAAAGTAAAGAAGACATATAGGAAAATACCTGTGATTCATTAAGAAAGAGTACAGAGCCTATGCAGTCAGTCAGAGAACAGCCTTCTGGTTCAGTTCTATAATTAGGCCATATACCACCTTGCTTCTGAGCATCTAGTGAAATAACTACAATTGGTCTTTAGCCTTGTTATCTAGAGACAAACCTTGCATGATATAGCATGTTAATAATTAACATGGAAAGACATCAAACGTTTCCATAGTGAAGGATAGTTTTGAACAATGGACCCAGAAGTTAATTTTAAGAGTGTCTGCCTCTATAGATAGACTGTGTCTAAAACAGGGCTTTCTAAAGTGCCGTCGCAGGCGACACACCCGGCGGCGGCGGTGGTTGCGACACGCGCGAGCACGACGACGGCGCGGGGGGGCGTGCGGCGGCGCACGCGCGCACGGTGGCGATGCGGGAGGGGCGCGCGCCGCCGCTTCGGGTGGTGTGGCAACACACCACGCTGTGTGTGGCGACACACTTTTGTGTCGCGACACACAGTTTGGAAAGCTCTGGTCTAAAAGATGTTATGGAAAAGGAACAAGTTTTATCTGACAAGACAGAGACTGAGTTGAAAGTGAATTTAAAAATGACTGGCTACAAGAATGACATGGAAAAAGATGTTGCACTGGACATACAAAAGAAACCAGCTGATGCTTTAATAATTAAAAGAGACATATAAACAATAAACCAAGATAATGATCTGGATATTTTTTATGTATTGGACTTACAAAAGAGACTTTTTAAAGCTTTGAAGAATCTCATGAGAAGGGACAAAGAAGAAATGAAAAGAAATCAAGTTCTAGGACATTATTTGAATGGACTAAAGATTAAGATTGTTAGAAGTAAAAGGAAAGAATATAAAGTTGGTTTATTTGATCAAAGTTAAAATAGATATGTTGTTATTTCTGGTAACCCTTAATGGACTTTTGCCAACACTAGGACTGAAATGACGATGGTTTAAGGATTTGCTTATAGATAAGAGAATATGGGAAGATGATATGGGAAGAAGAGATCATTTGTCGTAATTTAAGAGGAGGTGAAAAGTTACTAAAATTGTTTATATTTGTTGTGATGAAGGTTGGAATTCACTTTATATATTTCTTTTTTTTCTTTACTATATTCTTACTTTTCTTTCTTTTTTCTTTCTATTCCTTACGTCTTTCCTTTTTTCCCCCTTTGCACATTTTACTCTATCTTTCTATATTTCTTTTAGTTTGTATTAGTTTTTACTATTGTAATTATAATCTTTAATAAAATTACTTGGAAAAACATTATGAATGGTTAGAAGGGCATCCTCATGCCATAGCAAATAGGACATGTAGATGGGCCTGTAGAGTGTAGGTTTTCATGGTTTGAATTTATTGGTAAAATGACTTCCAAGTAATGCCACATGGGACAATAATTTTTAATTTTATGTTTAATGTAATGTTTATATAAAGGCAAAAAATGCTAAAATTTTGTTTTAGCCATGTATGATAGAGAGGTAGGAGGTGATAGGGATGGAAAATCAGGGAAGCATCGAACAGATGGCACAATAACAGCAAATATGAATAGTTTCTGGGAGTCCTACCAAAAGTTATATACCCAAAGAATCAATAAACAAAATCCATCTGGACTGTATTATAATTATATCTATTTGATGCTATCTGGGCTTCTAGTTTGGAAAAAAGAGAACAGTTAATATATCACCTACATTCTAAGCTACACAGAATTTTTCATTATATATTTATTTCAGGCCCTTTAAACATTCTACGGGATAACTCATTGCTTTGCAATTTCTTAACCATAAAGATACATCTTCTCCAAGTAGTTATGACTGATTGCCATTTCTCAATGGTTACATGAATCTGCATATACAGTAGGTACTGGCTCTGTTTTGGTTGCTTTGCTAGCAAATATATTATCTAGACATTTTAGCAACCCCTCTTGCTGTGCTGCAAGATTCAGTGGTGGAGTTGTTGACAGACTGAAAATAACTTCCAGTATAATTTTGCCCTCATTTAAATCCATTGTGCAGCTTCACTCACCACATTCCAAATGAGATGATTTTAAAGGTGAAAGAGGTGCAGAAATAAAACTGTACCATGATGAAAAGTTAAAACATTTGGGACTTTTTAGCCTACAGAGAAGTAGCTTAGGAAAACATTAGAGGTGCATGGAGTAGAAAATGTGAATAGAGGCTTCCCCCCACCCCTCACACACAATGTTAGAAGTTGGGGTCATCCATTAACACTAAAGAGGTTAATGACAGGGAGGTTCTGGACTCATTTAAAAAAAAATCCTTACATGATACATGAACATCAGTAAAATTTGCTGCTATTGGATGTTATAATGGCCCACAATTTAGATTATATTTAAAGGGGACTGGATAAATTCATGGAAGGCCCAGACTTTCAGTGGCTGCTGGTCTTGAAAACAATAAGTTACAACTAGAATCAGAGGGAACATGCCTTAAGTCTCTGCTGCTTGAGAGTAGCAGTGGAAGAACCCATCATCTCTTCTGGGCTATTCTGTTCCTTAAACCAGGGCAGATTTGTCACAACGTGAACTTCAGTTACTTTTAAACAGAACAGCATTACCGTATTTTCCGGCATATAAGACGACTTTTTAACCCAGGAAAATCTTCTCAAAAGTCGGGTGTCGTCTTATACGCCGGGTGTCGTCTTATAGGGTGGGTGCAACTCCACTTCCCCGGCGCACAGCTGATCAGCGCCGAGATTTTCCACCCGGGCCCTCCCCCCCCATACATCTCCAAGCTTTAGCAGAACAAACCATGAAGGAGGAGGAGGAAGAGGGTGGTGGTGATGATGGGGGGAGGTTTGAAAAAGCAGATCCAAGCGCAAAAGTTACTGAGTCATTTCAGCCTCCCTCCCTCTTGCTCTCTTTCCCTGGTGATGGATCAGTGCGAGGGGGGGTCCCACCCTCCGCTCCCTCCCTTGCCGTTTCCTCCCTTCCCTCCCGACCCCCCCCAGCACTGATCCATCACCAGGGAAAGAGCGAGAGGGAGGGAGGCTGAAATGACTCAGTAACTTTTGTGCTTGGATCTGCTTTTTCAAACCTCCCCCCATCATCACCACCACCCTCTTCCTCCTCCTCCTCCATGGTTTGTTCTGCTAAAGCTTGGAGATGTATTGGGGGGGAGGGCCCGGGTGGAAAATCTCGGCGCGATCAGCTGTGCGCCGGGGATCAGCTGTGCGGCGGGGAAGTGGAGTTGCTCAGTACTCACTCAGTAACTTTTGCGCTTGGATCTGCTTTTTCAAACCTCCCCCCATCATCACCACCACCCTCTTCCTCCTCCTTCATGTTTTGTTCTGCTAAAGCTTGGAGATGTATTGGGGGGGCGGGTGGAAAATCTCGGCGCCGATCAGCTGTGCGGCGGGGATCAGCTGTGCCCGGGGAAGTGGAGTTGCTCAGTACTCACTCAGTAACTTTTGCGCTTGGATCTGCTTTTTCAAACTTCCCCCCATCACCCTCCTCCTCCTCCATGGTTTGTTCCGCTAAAGCTTGGAAATGTATTCTTCACCCCTCTGCCTTGCCCAGGTAATTAAAGCTTTCTGTAAATCTTTAAAGCTTTCTCACCCCTCACCCCAATATTCTTCACACACACACCCCGCGCTGCTGCGCTTCGCATTACTACGGTATTCGCTTTCTACTCCGCTTCCCTGTTTTCTCCCTGCAGTTTTTTACTTTCTACTCCGCTTCCCCACCACACAGCTGATTGGTGTGGATATTTTCCACCCCGGGGCGGAGCAAGCTGCAGGTTTTGAAGAGGGGTAGTCTTATACGGCGAGTATATCCCAAACTCTATATTTTAACTGGAAAAGTTGGGGGTCGTCTTATACGCCCAGTTGTCTTATACGCCGGAAAATATGGTAGATTTTCTTAGGCTGCTTGGCCAGTTAATTTGAGGCTACAGTCAACCAAATTGGCAAATGGCAGAAACTAACCTGGCCCAAGTCAGAAGATGCCACCAAGTTGCTCTCTTTTTCCTCATTTTGCTGGTATTGAGAATCCCTTCCAAAAGATTGAGTGCTTGAAGGAGAGAAAGAACCAAATCAGATATTGGTCTTTATTATCCAGGGTGTCTCCTGGTGGCAAAATGCTTTTTCTTCTGGAAGTTCTGAGTATTAGTCAGAAGACCTTCTACATAAACTTTTAAAGTGTAGTCTGTATTCACCATACTGGATTTTACCCTTGGAAGACCATCTTACTCTGCTACGGGTGATCGCCAGTGATGATGATGATTCACCATACAGTGCACCTTGGGTATGCAGAGATACTGTAACAGTGAAGGTACTGGTTTTCCGTGTCCTGCTATAGTGCTTTGTTTAAATTAACTCCCAATAAAAGTAATTCCGCTTTAAGTCTCCTGTTTAAAAAATTTCAGTACTCATAGTATCCTTAGAATCTTAGATCTGGAGTTTTTCATCTCCTCCTGCATACAGCACTTCCCAGATACTGACTGATAGGCTGCGTTCAGGCACTTAGGAGGCATGTTGACTTTATGTTAAATATGTGCATCTGTGAATAAAATGAAAGTTTCATGTGGTGTTGAACTTCCTTTTAACACTTCATTTGGATGCTAATGAAATAGTACATTTGGGAAACAAATGCACAGTGTAAACAGAATTCTTTAATTTATTGTTTTGGCCCTGCTGGAACAAGTATGTTGTTTGTTCTTTTGAAAACATTGTAGGAAATGCCATTCATCTAAAAAGTATGTAACCTTCCTCTCCCTCCACACACACTTTTGGAGTCTTTCCGCATATTCAGTGTGGGTGTTCCATGTATGTTTTGTGTTTGTAATTGTATTAAAAGAACACCAAAATAAACTAACATAAAGTGTTCATTAATTGTCAAAACAGCTAACCTGATGTGTATATTTTGGTGCACCAGATCCTGATTTAGTGCTTATTAAATAACCTTGACAGCCCTTGTGGGCTTGTTTTTTAAGATAATATACTTTTATCAGTTAAATTTACATGTTGATCACACTTATACAGTACTTCCATTATGGCAAAAAAAAAAAACCTACACCAAAACCCTAGATTTCCTACCTCATCACTGAGAGAAAAGTAGCATATCAGTCTTTTTAGGGTTGCTGAAGGAACCATATTATCTATTCTTTCTTAAAGTTTGATGAAGTATGAAGGAACCATATTATCTATTCTTTCTTAAAGTTTGATGAGAAGCATTACACCTTTTCTATTTGCTGTTGTACTCACTACAGCATTTCATTATTATTTTAAATGTGAGCCTGCATAAAAGATATGTCACCTAAATAGAATGGAAGCAAGCTGCAAGGACGACAGGACCAGTTATGGGGCAGCTACCTAGGATAGAGGCAGTTGCTATGATAGGAGATTTCTTCATTTAAAGTCCTAGTATACAAGTATGCACGTTTGGATTTTTTCTACATAAAGACATTGCTGGAAGCTGCAAGGTTTCGTTATAGGAAGAGAAGGGAAGTGAAGCGACATTTGCACTGAGTTGAAGACTGATTATTTTACCTTGGAAATATCTTTGTTCTGCAAGAAAGTGATAAATTAGGATTCCTTATGCTTGTGGAGGTTTGGGGGAGCGAAATTTATTTATGACTGGTATGATGTATATGTAAGAGATGTATTGTTTTATTAAACTGAGAAATGGATGACACTGATGGTTACATTTATTTGAGTAACCATCTATTAAATGTGGTTAAGTCATGCTTGCTCAGAGGAAGTTAATGGGAAGGTCAAGATTAGCCAATACAAAATCAGCTTAATTCTGGCTTCTCAGCTGTTGCTTTTTATCTGGGCAGTTTTTTTCAACATAAATGTTATTGTGGAGTCCTTGGTGCTCTCTGAGCCTTGTTGTTTTCTTGCATATCTGGGTGATGATTGCTGGCAAGGAGGTGTTCTGGTCTTTTGGCTTTTCTATTTTCTCTTATGAATGGTATGTAAATGTTGTTTACCACTATGTGTCTGTTGATGGCTGCTTTGTCTGAGTGCCAAGCTTCCAGGAATTCTCTAGCATTTTTGGATTTGGCTTGGTTTAAGATGCTCACAGTTTCCCAGTTGAAAGTATGGTTGAGTCTGTCCATGTGTTGTGAGATTAAGGAGTTTTCATCTGTCTTCTGACTGCTAGTTGGTGTTCGTGGATACCAGAAGACCAGAACACCTCCTTGCCAGCAATCAACACCCAGATATGCAAAGATTAACACCAGGATTAGCACCAGAGGAACAATCAAACAGCACAATATACCCTAATCAAGGAACTATTAACTCAGTCAATCAACCAAGCAGCAAACAACAGCCCAATCAAGGAACTCCTAAGGGGAGAACAACACAAGCAACACAAGTATATAAACAGAGAGCAAGTCCCACTCCCTTTTCGCACTGAAGATGTTGCCTAGTCTGGCAATGAAATGTCTGCAAGAAAACAACAAAGCTCAGAGAGCACCAAGGACTCCACAGTTCAACCCTGAGCTTCAAATATACTCTTTGATTGATAAATGTTATTCTGTGGGTGTGTATACACATGCATGTTAGATGAGTAAAATAATACATTTTTATTATAGAAAACAATCTGCAGGTCAGGAACCATATTTCCTTTATTTGTTTAATAGCTTTCCCCCCTATGTTTCAGACACTATTGTCTTCTGAAAGCAGTTCACATCAGTTAAAAGACTAGTCTTTGGTTTACAGTCTAAAAAGACAAAACATATATACTATGTGTGGATTATTTGCTTGTTAACCTTTTGATCATTTAAATCATGTAAAATGAATAAATGTCAGGTAAATATGATTTTCTTAGAAGAAGAAAAGTATATTCCTTATGCTAGGGCAGGGGATGCAGGGACATGGTTCCAGCAGATACAAGTTGAGTTGGCTAGGGAGTTGACATGGTATTTTGATTCCAAGAAATTCGTTTTCAGGCTCTCAGAATCTCCTATGGCTTCCATATCTTCAGTAATTAATTACGATAGTCTAATTGCAGGAAGGTTAAGGTTCATTTTCACTCATAAAACTAGAGCAGGGCTTTCCAAAGTTTTTTCCGCGGCAACACACCAACCGGCGTTGGTGTGTCACTGCGGGAAAACCCGGAAGTGCGGCAGCACGCAAAAACCCGGAAGCGCTGCTGCTGCTTTCGGTTTTTACGCGCTGCAGTTGGTGTGTCGCCGCGGGAAAACCCGGAAGCGCTGATGATGATCAGCGCTTCCGGGTTGTGTGGCGACTTTTGTGTCGCCACACACAGTTTGGAAAGCTCTGAACTAGAGATTATTGACCAAGTATTCAGATAAGCATGGCTTTGGTGTCATATCTTCAGTTAGGGTGAGATATTATTACAGAAGGAAAATGAGGAGCAAGACGGATTGTTTTACACAATAATTGAGATAAGCTCGTGTTGCAGCACTAAAGCATCACATATACAGTTATGTAAAGAAAGTATTGGTCCTAAATCAGTTTTACCACCCAAATTAAATGATGCAGTGGACGCAGGGTCGTCTCTGTGGCTATATTCGAACTTCACTGAATAGTATCGTGGTTCAAGTCTCAAGGTATATCTAAGATCCAATCCCATTAAGCTCATTGCGTGATCTTACCAGTCACACTCTCAAAATGTTGACAGAACAATTACATTAATTAAGTTCCCTGGTCATATACAAGGTAGTTCCTTTTGAAATTAGATGAGAGATGCATTTAATAAATAAATTAGGTAAATAAAAATATTCAGAAGATTCCTACAAATAATTTTTCTTATTTTATACCTAATGTATTTAATTTATATTTACTTTGATTAGTACATAAAAATGCCAAATATTTGGAATTTAAGTTTTGCAAATGATGCCTCTCTCCATCTTTCATTATTTTTATTTTTTGCTGCATATTTTGCAGTCTTCAATATTTTATAGTAGAATGTTAAAATGGCAAAATTGCCTACAAATGAGTTGCAGACTTAAAGTAAAATATTTTTCAGGTGTAATGTGTTAAATTGCAAGCTGAGTTTTAAGAACTTGATCCTTTGCTTTAGGGGCCCTCTAGTGGATATTTTTTTCCCTTTGATACAACTGATTTAAGTGCTGTTCTAGATTAGGGAATTAAATTTGGATTCAACAATGTATCCACTGTTATCTAATGCAGTAGCATAGGTAACCAGATTTTTTTTAAAATTGTAGGTGACATTAATACAACAGAAATGAAGCAATAGGGATGGGGACTTACACATTAATTAGGCTTCATTGCTGTGTAATTCCCAACCATGTATCAACAAATCATCTTAGCCGGAATGGGGTGGATTTGTTTTCTCCAAAAGATGAAAGTATACAAACTTACTTGGTATCATAGGGGGGATGGGAGGACTTAAGCTAATTCTTACAATACTACCATAATCAGACTTGTGATTTTACACTATTTATATTGTATGAGTATCATCTCAGTTACCATTGGCATGACTTCAGTGTATTTACACCAGTCTTCCATAACTTGGAGTGCTCCATATGTGTTGAACTTCAACTCCCATAACTCTCAAGTAGCATAATCTTTGGAAATTCCGAGAGCGAATGTAAGAAAAGGGTGAGTTTGAATAGGACCATTCAGATGAACTGCCCATTTTTGCAAGTGAAAAGCTGTTTAGGAAATTATTTTAAAGTAATGAACAGGATTATGCATAAATGCATTGTCCCAGAGAGAAGGTGGCCCTATTTGGTATTGTACATTGTGGGATAGACTTCAGGTTCACAACTAGAAGTTTCTCTAGATAGTTGTACTGCAGGGCACCAGGCCCCTCCTCATGATACCCATGTAAGAAAACTATAAGAAAAGGAAAAGTAGATGAAGCTGGATATGTTGAGCATTTAAAAGCACTCACCTACCAGACATGTATTTATTTGATTGCATCCATGGGATATATCAATATGTTTAATAATATGCATTTACCGCTTATATATAACTTATACAATAAAAACACAAAAATAGGATCAATGGGCAAAATTCAGGTTATAAAGATTTAAAAAGTACCCATTAACAATAGTTTTAAAAATTGCAATTAAAATCAAGGGGAATTAGATTTATGTAGGGAGTGAAGATGTTTACATCAGTTTACATTATGGGAAGAGCACAATTTTTTTTTCTTTTGATCCCTTCTTTTTTTCTACATTGTAGTTGAAAAGATTAAAAATATAGATGCTATATAGATGCTATGAAATAACACTGATAACATTTTCTGCATCAGTATATATAGCAAAACCTTCTATTTCAGCTTTAAATGAAGCACTAATTAAGTGAACTAATGCCCTTGCGCGTAGAAGAAAGTATCACTACAAAAACTAGTGTCAGAAAAAGAGGTTTTTTATATATAAAAAAGAGAGTGATGTGTGACCTTAATGCAGTTTAATAATTTGGACAAGTGTGAACAAAAGAATTTGACAGAGAAATCCAGAAGATGGAGAAGAAAAAGTAGTTTGTGATCACCTAGAGCTGTTACACTGCAGCTGTGAAGCAACCAGCAAGGCTTGCAGCAGGCCACCCATAAATAATCCCTATCTGGACCATAGAGTATTGTATCTAGGTCAGTGGTCCAAAAAAAAAAAAACCCAATTCAGGAAATACATACAGTATTTTTAGCATTAGTTATGTATATATATTTTTTAAAAAATTATGGAATCAGTTTTCCAGACATAACCCTTTTCCCTTCATTGATTCAGCAGCCATGATTTATTTAGATATTGCTCAACAGAATCATATGTATGAGTAATCAAAACTGTAGATGCAATAATATTATACAGTAATGAGACTTCTTTGTGTCTCTAATTATAGGCATAAAGCTCACTGAAGGGCAGTGAACAGATGAATCAGGAAGGTTTAAGGTTCCAGAGATTAATTCTCTTGTGATGCAATGCAACTCTTTTTTGGTATTATAAAATACTTGTAATTAGAATCCCTGAGACTATTATGATAAAAGATGTAAGTTTTAATGAAAATCTGTTTGTAAATTTCTCTTGGTTCTAATTGTATTTTTGCACAGTTAAGGATCTTAGTTTGTGTACACATGACCCCCCTCCCAGATTAGTCCTTTTGGAATATTCCATTAACAGCATAGACCCATAGTTGGCAGACTTGATTAGTGCTCATGACAGTTCTGTAAAATCTTTAGGAAAATTAATATCAAGTTGAGAACTGTGTTAAGCATTTTCTAATGTTGCATACATTTCCTCCCAAGCAATCCTAAGGGGCCTAACACAGATTCTAATAGAGGCTGTGTATTGATACTTACTCTTCTTATGATGGGAAAGTTCTCGTCCTGGGAGAGATTGTAAGTTAAGAAAGTAAATGTAAAGACTTTAAACAGTGATGAAACACACTATAAATTCTACATCTATGCAGTTGGTGTTTTAATGCCCATCTTGAAAAAGTTCCTTTAAAAAAATGAAGTCTTCACAGTTATTTTTTCTGTTCATGACTTTTTAATGGATAAAAATGTATTGGTTTAGACTTCTAGATTCCTTCTATACCTTCTTTCCATTGATATTTAATGAATTGAAGCTGAGTGGCTTAGCCCCCTGGTGGTGAGCGGCCTAGGGGTGAGCCGCTTGGGACAACGAGCCCTTGGAGCGATTTGGCGACAAGTTGCATGGCGGCTTCCCAGAGTGACCAAGCCGGGCGGTGCGGCAGCCAAGGGATTCAGTGAGCCCCTGGAGAGGCTTAAGAAGTGGCTGCAACAAGCGGCGCGGCAGGGACTGGGCGTTGTGGTGCAGCGCAGCAGACTGTAGGCGGTGGAGAGGCCTGAGCTCTGAGGACTTGATCATCCCCCCCAGCCTGCCTGGAGAGGGCAGAGGTGTGCTGGGGTCCCTCCTGTGTAGTGAGTGGGATACTCTCTCCCGGGTGTGAGAGACGAGGGAGGGAGTCCAAGAGTGGATGTTTGTGCGTAAGGACACTCACCCCTTAAGTGAGAGACAGGGTGAGGAGTAGTGGATGCAGTGCCCCCTGCCGACCAGTGAGAGAGGCCGGGGAAGGGGGCACAATGGATGTGGGGGTGACGGTTGGGTTCTAAAAGCGCTGAGTGTGAGCTGAAGTGCTGGAGAGCCTGCCACCACCCCGTGGTTGACTGGTTGTGTCTGTGGATGCATGATTAGATGGAGGGACCCGTAAACAGGGACTCCGGCGGTCTGGGATTGGGGGGAAATGGAATTAGAGGCTCGGGGATTTGGGGTGGGCTACGCTATTCAGGTGGTGACGGGGCGGGGATGTCACAATGGGAGTCAGAGGGCAGGCCATCTTTGAGGAAGACGCACCCCGTGTCTGATACCTGTGGTGTGTTCTGGCCCTCTGTACTTGGGCACAGGTCCTGGACAGCAGACTCGGGGCCCTGGCCTCTGGCTGTTGCTTCTTAATGCCAGGTTGGTGAACAAGGCCCCCCTCATATGTGATCTGATCACTGAGGAGGGGGCAGACCTGGCTGGGCCCTGAAGGGGGAGTGCCCCTTTCAGAGATATGCCTGGACAGTATGGTATGGCACCAGCCAATATGGTATGGCACCAGCCAATGTGGTATGGCGCCAGCTGAGACCCCAGGGCAGAGGAGGAAGGGTAGCTGTTGTCATCCAGGAATACCTGTTGACCTTCAGGGGTGCTGCTCCACAAGTGGCCAGTTGTGAGACCCTGTTTTTGAAGTTGGGCTCCTGAGAACAGTTGAGATTGTTGCTACTGTACCAGCCTCCCTGCTGCGTAGCAACCTCCCTGCCTGAGCTACTGGAGGCTGTCTCGGGGTTGGCGGTGGAGTTCCCCAGACTTATGGTTCTGGCGGACTTCAATCTGCCGTCCCTGGGGCATGCCTCGGAGGTGGCTTGGGAGTTCATGGCTACCATGGCAGCCATGGGCCTGTCCCAGATTATTCGGGACCCGACTCAGGACAGCGGCCTCACACCGGACTTCGTTTTCTTGTCAGAGCAGTGGCAATGTGATCTGAAGGGAGAGTTACATCTCTCCCCTCTGTCATGGTCAGATCACGTCCTGGTGGCCTTGAGTTTCTCCTATGCTGCCCCCCTCTGCAGGGAGACAGGACCCATTCGATTGGTCCGCCCCCAGCGACTGATGGACCCAATGGGTTCCAAAGGGTGCTGGGGGCTATACCTGAGGATCTGCTGCACGGTCCAGCGGAGGCCCTGGCTGCAACCTGGAATAGGGAGGCGACCGGGGCCTTGGACAGGATCACACCCATGCGAACTCTCTTGCCCCATCGAACCCGATACCATGGTTTACGGAGGAGCTGAGGGTTCTGAATAGGATTAAGAGACGTCTAGAGCGCCGCTGGAGGAAAACGAGGACCGAACCCGACCAAACACAAGCTAGAGCTGCTATTAAAGCCTACCTTCTGGTAAGAATGGCAAAATGTCAATATTTCTTTGCTCTTATTGCATCCGCAGAATGCCGCCCAGCGGCCTTGTTTAAGGTCACTCAATCCCTTTTGGGAAAGGTGGGCTTAGTGGCTCACCTTCAGGGCTGTGCAGAGGAGTGTTCTAGGCATCTGCAGGATAAAATCGCTCAGATCTGTTCCAAGTTGGATTCCAAGTGTGAGGCATGGCCTGTGGCGATGCTTGGGGAATGTACTTACCCGGTTATCTGGGACCAGTTTGGTCCTGTTGGGCCTGAGGAAGTGGACAGGGTCCTCTGGACTGTAAATGCCACCACTTGTCAATTAGATCCATGCCCCTCTGGCTGGTGAAGGCAGCTCGGGAGGTGACGTGTGGTTGGGTCCAGGTGATGGTGAATTCATCCTTGAGAGAGGGGGTGTTTCTGGCTTCCTTTAAGGAGGCACTAGTGCACCCCCTCCTCAAGAAGCCGTCCCTGGACCCCACCATGCTGGACAATTTTCGTCCGGTCTCCCATTTCCCCCTTTTAGGGAAGGTGGTTGAGAAAGTGGTGGCATTGCCGCTCCAGAGGATTCTGGATGAAACGGATTATCTAGACCCCTTCCAGTCAGGTTTCAGGCCCTGATATGGGACGGAAACAGCACTTCTGGATGATCTCTGGCAGGAGCGGGATGGGGGCAGTGCATCCATCCTCGCTCTTCTTGACCTCAGCGGCTTTCGATACCATCGACCATGGTATCCTTTTGGGTCGGCTTAGGGAGTTAGGGGTGGGTGGCACAGTCTTGTGCTGGTTTACCTCCTTCCTCCAGGGCCGGTCCCAATCAGTGTTGATAGGGAGCGAGAGATCCGGCCCACGGCCCCTCCTTTGTAGGGTGCCCAAGAATTTAGTACTCTTCCCGCTCCTTTTTAACTTTTACATGAAACCACTGGGTGAGATCATCCGTCACCATGGGATGAGGTATCATCAATATGCCGATGATACAGTCACTCATGCCCTAGTCATCTCCCGTATAGACTACTGCAATGCGCTCTACATGTGTTATGGAGGTTGTGGGAGAAGGAGGGGGGGCGCTTTCCAGGGTGAGAAACGCATTCACAGCGTCAAAGACCTTGGCCGCCCATCCAAGAAAGTCAGGCCGGACCCGCCTTAGAGTGCCTGGGGTTTCTTCCCAGAGAACTGCTTAGTGTGACTTAGTTTGGCAAGATTCTGTGTATGGTAGAGCAATAAAGATCTAGAGCTTAATTCCGAGGCTCAGTGTTCTTCGCCTAACCACAACAACATGGGGCTACCCTTGAAGAGTATCCGGAAGCTACAGCTGGTTCAGAATGCAGCCACGCGGGCAGTCTTGGGTGCCCCAAGGATGGCGCACGTAACACCTTTGCTGTGGGAACTGCATTGGGTGCCAGTTTGCTTTCGGTTCCAATTCAAGGTGTTGGTTATCACCTTTAAAGTGCTACATGGCATGGGTCTAGGTTACCTGAGGGAACGTCTCATCCTCATTACATCGACCCGTCCCACCCAGTCATGCAGAGAGGGCATGTTACGGACCCCGTCCATGGGAGAATGTTGATTGGCGGGGTCCAGGAAGCGGGCCTTGTCTGCTGTGGCCCCCGCCCTTTGGAACACTCTTCCCCCAGAGGTGAGGGAAGCCCCCTCTCTCCTGGCCTTCCAGAAAAAGTTAAAGACCTGGCTCTGCCATCTCGTTTGGGGTGGGAAGGGTGGTAGTCAATCCTGGGCGTGGCTAGCACTTTAAAGTAGTTCCCATGTATTTATGAATCTGAATCAGATCTCTTAATTGCCATCTTGGATGCTATTTTATACTTTATACTTATATTTATACTCTATGTAATATATCTTGTTTTTATTGTATTTTAATCTTTTTTAGCTTTGTAAACCGCCCAGAGTCCCTCTTTTGGGGGAGATGGGTGGTGACGAAATTTGATAAATAAATAAATAATTTTAAAAATTAGCAAGTTGGGGGGAAGGAAATCCATAAAATAACTTGTAAAGCAGCTGTTTTTATGTTGAATTGATTTTGGTGTTGTCATGTTGTCTTTTATCTTGATGACACAAAGGATGATGCAAGTCTTGGTAGGAAGGAAGAAGTGGTGTCTTGCCCTGCTTGATACTTATTAAGTTCAAAAGAAACTCCCTGTAGTTTGTTTTGTAATGTTCCTGCTATTCTCTTAACTTTGTGTTAGCTGTAATATTTCAGCTGTGTCCGGTGAAAACCAAAATAAATATTATGTTATGAAAATAGATTCCTAAATTCCCTGAAGTTGGTCTGTCTACTGCTGGCTTGATATAAAAGAGGGTGAATTTTTATCTTTGCTGTTGTTGGCTTTTTTGGGGGGAATTGCTCAGTGCCTAGAGGGGTTAAAGCAAAACAATAAGCTGGAGCACTATCAGGAGGCTGCTGCTGATTGCTATATAGCTGGTGATTTAAACACTTGTTACTTAAAATAATCACATCCATGGATGGATATTAAATATAAAACTAAGAAATTAATCAAAACATTTGCGGAATAGCTATTTATTTTTATTTTTTATTTTTATTAACTTTGTAAGGATGCCCAATTCTCTAGCAACTCTGGGTGGCATAAAATAATATCAATACTAAAATATAAATCGATAAAAATGAAATAACAACTAATTTATTTATACTGATTTAGTAGCAATTATAATATACAGATCCGATGGGAAATTATTGTTATTACTCCCCCAAATGTGAATTATGTTAATCTCTCTCTAATTGCTGTCATAGATTCATAATATTAACTGAATGAAATGTCAAGACATACTCTAAATGCTCCATGCTTCTGTTATTGAGAAGCAGGAAAATTCCCTAGTCTTATATTTAACAATCAAACATTTGTTTGTTGTGCAAATTGGTCCTGGACAATACAAGTAAGATTAAAGCAATGCAATATGTACACATAAAATAATGATATACTGTGTGATTGCCATTTTCTTCCCCAGCACATAATGCACTCAGTAATCACACCCACCTTAGTCTTTCACCCACCTTAGTCTTTCCACTGAGGATTGGCAATGCTGCCCAGAAAAGTGCATGGGTATATTTCTCAGTAGTAGAGCTCAATTCAGTGATGTCTTTACAATTGCTATTCTGTAATTTTGCTCAATTTTGAATCATAAAACCAGCTGTTATGTCTTTTTTGCTTCTTGTCTACAGTTAAAGTACATTTATGTTCTGATTCCTTGACTTACTCATTTCATTGTGTTGGAATAATTTCCCTTCCTTCCATCTTCAGCTTGATATCATAAATCACTTTAGCTTAGTTCAAAGAAAGAAAACACACTATATTTCTAGACTGCAACTGACTAGAGGAGAAAGTGCTATCTGTTTATTTTTTCATAGTAGTAGTGTACTACTACCTTATTGTGAATTCAGTTGTATGAGTAAGTAAATAAATAACACTAAGCATTCCATTATATTTGTTTACTACCCCATTTCTAGTCAAAGAGGCACAAACCTCAGAGAAGGGCAACTCTATATATGCAAGAGAAGTTCCAATGAATTCCATGTGGTTTATAGTATCCCTCAGGAAATATAAATATAGATATAGATATAGATATAGATATAGATATAGATATAGATATAGATATAGATATAGATATAGATATAGATATAGATATAGATATAAATATAAATATAACCAACCAACCAACCAACCAACCAACCAACCAACCAACCATACATACATACATACATACATACATACATATATATATGATTCCTTAGAAGTAATTTCATCAGGACAGCAACTTTCTCATGCTGTTTCAACTTTTCTTTAAGTTAAAGCTAAACTTTATTTAAAGATTAGAGCTTGGAGTTTCACATTCCAATGGACATTTAAAGAAACTTGTCTTTAAATAATGTAAATGTTGGGTGTAAGTCACAAAACGAAAGTTTTCTTATTCTAAAAACCTCTGCCTTGATGGTGTTCAGTTAAATTAAAATTAATCCTGTGAACATAGCCATGAATATCCTTTTTGCCTCACATAAAGATAGACATAAGATATCAAAAAGCTGTCAAGATATTATATTAGCCTATAAATACACTGTGAAGTAAAATCAAGCCTCTGTTGCTGATTAACAAAACAACACTATGAGGTTTTACAGACCAAGTGCATTTGCCCTTACAGTGATGGGCAGTTGCAAATTAAGAGTCTAATGATATAGGAGTTAAATTTTCACTTTTGATTGACTTTCGTTTGTTAAATGCATGCATTCACAGAATAGCATCTGTTGTGAAAAGTATGTGGTTTTGGGCTTCTGAATGCATTCAGGAATATGTTATAGACTTAAGCGACAATATTTTTCCCCCCTAGGAAAAAATGGTGAAGGGAGCATGATAGATCAGAATGTAGTAGGGTATTTCCTGACATAATTTTATTTTTTTAAAAAAAATGCTTAATGTAAGAAAGAAAGAACCACAAAACCAATAATTGATTGAAGATTATAATGTGGGGGGGGGTGTCATATAACTTACCAACATTGAGGATTATTCTTTTTCATTGGTATGGAGTATTCTAACTTTTTATTCCATAGTTCTTGCAAATAACTAATAGCTACCTTAATAATAATATTCTTCAGTTGTTTATTTTTTAAAAAACCTAAATAAATTTAAGATAATCAAATACTGCTACTACTCTAATGCATCTAAGGAAATTGTGAAATCAAGATTTGTTAATTGAAATATATTGTCATTTTGCAATTTTGTGCAATCCAAATTCTTCAAGGAGTATAGAGCTGATCAGAGTTCAAGGCCCCAATGGCATCCATGAACCTAACCAAGCTGTTGAGGCCTCAACATGCACATGAGGTCACACACTAGATCTGTTTTTTTTTTAATCTTAGGGCAGTCGTGACATGATCTGAATGTGGAAGACATCACCACCAGTGCTTTTATCATGGTCAGATCACTCTCTGGTTTCTTTTCAGCTTGCTGGTGTTGCCCTCCTCCCAACCCAATAGGGGGGCAAGACCTATTCAGCCAATCCGCCCAAGGCAGCTAATGGATCTGAATGGGTTTAAGAGGAAGCTTGGGGTTTTCCTGGTGATTTGACAGAGCCCTTAGGCTGTGCCTGGAAGGGTTTGCATTTGACAAGCACCTTAGATTGTGAACCTGACCAAGCACATCTAGGAGCCCATTTTAAGGTTTACATCACAATGATAAGAACAGCAAAGCACAGGGACAGGTCACAAGAATATCTTCAGGGCCACTGAGGAATACTCTAGGCATCTAGTGGATAAAGTTGCTTGGATCTGCTTTGAGTTAGATTTCAACAGAGCATGTCCTTTCAAATTGGCCAAGGCACAATCTTGTCCTATTACTTGGAATGTGTTTGATCCTGTGACTCCTGAGGAAGTGGAGAGGATTCTTACAACTGTTAGTCTGATCCCCTGTTTATTAGATCTAAATCCCTCCTGGTTGGTTAAAGCCTCTGGGGAGATGATACTTGGTTAGATCCATGTGGTGGTAAATTCATCCTTGAGAGAAAGGGGAGATTCCACCTTCTACCTTGAAGGAGACAGTGGTTCGTCCCTTCCACAATAAGCCATTGCTGGACCCAGCAGTTTGGGACAATTTTTCTCCAGTTTCCAACCTTCTCCTTTTGGGTAAGGTAGGAGCAGATGAGGGGCGTGGTGGCTCAGCGGGTAAGATGCCAGGCTTGTCGATCAGAAGATTGCAAGTTCGGAGGTTCGAATCCCTAGTCCCGCGTGACGGAGTGAGCTCCCGCACTAGCCCCAGCTCTTTCCAACCTAGCAATTTGAAAGCATGCAAATGCAAGTAGATTAATAGGTACCACTTCGGTGGGGAGGTAACAGCATTCTGCGCGTGTCATGCCGGCCACATGACCACAGAAGCGTCTTCGGACAATGCTGGCTCTTCGGCTAACAAACTGAGATGAGCACCAGCCCCTAGAGTTGGACACAACTGCACAAATGTGCAGGGGGAACCTTTACCTTTTAGGAGCAGATTAGGTAGGAGTAGAAAGCAGATTATTGGTAGCCTTTTCAAGCCAGCGCTTAATATGGAAACAGCATTGATCACACTTTGCCAGAGTCAGGGCGGGAGTGGGGCAACCATACTGGTTCTTTTTAATCAGTGATCTTTCTGGGCTGGCTGTAGGGTTTGGGAGTGGGAAAGGTCATTTTTCAACCTGGGATCACATATCATCAGTACACTGATATTTCACTGTATATCTCAACCCCTGGTTTCAGTTAAGTATGCCTAGTTTTATCCCTGTTACATTTGTGTTGTGTTACTTTTTGCTTTGTTTTTAGGTATTTAGCTGTTTTTAATTTTTACTTATCGTTAATCCTATCTAGAGTCAGTGTTGAGTTGGGCAACCCTTTGTAACTAAATTATAAATAATTAAATAAACAGCCAGCAGAGGGAGAAGTTTCCCTCCAAATGTAGATACCAAGCATCTCCTATGTTTTTTTTCAACAACGGGGAATAATTTGTTGATTAAAAGAAGCATAAACTTATGTTGAAACTTTTAGATTTCATACTTCAGAAGAATTGTTTATTTATGGAGTCCTTGTTGCTCTCTGAGCTTGGTTGTTTGCTTGCAGATGTTTCATTACCCAACTAAGCAACATCATCAGTGCAACTGAGTGTGGGGTTTGCTCCCTGTTTCTAAACAGTAGCTTGCCCTGCCAGTGTTGGTGGGGATGTGGTTTTCTCCTTGGTAGTTCCTTGATTAGGTTATTGTTTTCTGTTTGATTGTTTGTCTCCTTGTTAGTTCCTTGATTAGGGTATTGTTTTCTGTTTGATTGTTTGTCTGGTGTTAATCCCTGCTTATCTGGGTGTTGGCTGCTGGAGAGGATGTGTTCAGGACTTTTTGTTTCTTCTTAGCTTTTTTATTGTCCCTTTTGAATGGTGTGTAAATGTGGTTTATCTGTATGTGTCTATTGATGGCTGATTTGTCTGAATGCCAAGCTTCCAGGAATTCCCTAGAGTTTTTGGATTTAGCATGGTCTAGGATTCTCAGTTTCCCAGTTGAAACTATGGTTGAGTCTGTCCATGTGTTGTGAAATTAAGGAGTTTTCATTGTGTCTTCTGATTGCTAGTTGGTATTCATGAATGTACCCTGCTAGTCTTCTTCCTCTCTGTCCTGCATAGTGGCTGTTACAGTCCTTACACTGTAAGTTGTAGATGACTCCTGTTTTTAATTCTTGGGCTACTGGGCCTTTTGGTTTACTTAAGATGTTTTGGAGGGCTTTAGTTGATTTGTATGCTATGGTGATTGATACTGTGTGGTTGTAATAGTCTGTTGGTAGTTTCTGAGATGTTTTTGATGTATGGTGTTATTCTTTTCATAGCTTGTGTTGTAGTGGGTTGAGTGGTCAGACACTTCTTGATAAAGCTGCATGGGTATCCATTTTGTTGGAAGATGTTATATCGGCAGTCTGTTTCCTTTTTCTGGTGTTCTGGGATGCTGCAGTGCATTTGTGCTCATCTGAATAATGTTCTTACACAGCTCCTCTTGTGGGAGGTTGGGTTGTTACTTTGGTAATGGAGCACTTGCTTAGTGTGGGTTGTTTTTCGATAGACTTGTGTTTCTAATTTGCCGTCGTTTCCTCTGCTGATGATGATATCCAGGAAGGGTAGTATGTTGTTGTCTTCTTACCTTGTGAATGTTATTCCTTTGAAGACATTGTTGATTGTTTAATGTGTCTTCTCCAGTTGTTCCTTTTTTATTCTGACAAAAGTGTAGTCTACATACAGGATCCATACTTTTGGTTCTACGTGTAGGAGTGCTATAGTTTCTAGATCAGAGCTTTCCAAACTTTTCATGTTGGTGACACACTTTTTAGACATGCATCATTTCGTGACACACTCTTACAGCAGGGCATCATTTCGCGATACACTCTTACAGCAGGGCACAAGGCAGGCACTAGGACCTGCGTGGAATCACAGTAGGTTTGGAGGCAGCAAGGCACAAGGCAGGCACTAGGACCTGCATGGAATCCTGGCAGGGCTCGGAGGCAGCAGCAGTTGCGACACACCCAGACACTGCAGCCGACACACTAACGTGTCCCGACTCACAGTTTGGAAAGCTCTGTTCTAGATGCTGCATTACAGTCTCTGCTATGAGTCCTGAGAGTGGTGATCCCATGGGTGTTCCTTTGATTTGTTGGTATAGTTGTTCATCAAACTGAAAGGTGGTGGTGAGGCAGAAGTTGATGAGGTCCTCAATTCTGGGTATTTCGATCTTAGTGTATTTGGCTAGGTCGGACGTGTTGTGTATTACTGCTGCCATGGATTATTTTGCTAGTTCTGGATCTGTGGATGTAAAGAGTGCTGTGACATCAAATGAAACCATAATTTCATCTTCTATTTTTAGGTCTTTGATTTTCTGGAGGCACTGTAGTGGGGAGTTGATAGAATATTCACTCCCCAATGTGCAGTTTCCAAGCTTTTTTGTAAGTTTATTTGTTTTTCAGTTTATTTGTTTTTCAGAATTGTTTTTCAGTTTATTTGTATGTTCTTTTGGTAAAACTTCAGTTTATTTGTTAAAGTTTTTCAGTTTACTTGTAAATTTATTTGTTTTTCAGAATTGTTTATTTGTTGTTCGGTTCTGCCAATTTTCAGCAGTTGCTGAATTTGCTACATAAGCTACAGCATGTAGTGGAGAGGAAAATCTTGCCAGATGATACACATGCACATAGAACACATACTTAATCTATTTTATGACAATAGATAATGTATGTGTGTGTACACACACATATATATATGTGAAGATACAATTTTACTGTAGTTTTTATAAGCCCTACAATAAATTCATTTTTAAAAAATAGAGAAACTATCCCCCCCCCCCCAAACCAGGAGAATAATAAAGATCCTACCATAGCCTTGACTGCTGTGCATCAGTACTTCCCTCCCTTGGCACCCATTGCTCAAAAAGTTAAGAGCAACCTCCAGCACCAACCGTTTGCTTACTATACCTTATACTGTACCATGCATAACGTTTCAATCAGATAAGAGACTGCCATTTGGTGAATCAAGCCTTTCATAGCATCTAGCCCCAAAGAATTTACAGTCAGTGCAGCAATGTTTCACTTTATGGCTTTACCTGGGATACAAGTGTTTAACCTGAGTACATCCAGAAATAAAATATTCTACAACTCGGCTACATCCCATCCAAATAACCCACCACTAGAGTTATTGTGATGTAGTGGTTAACTGTAGAACCAGGGCCAGGAGACACAGGTTCTAGTCTACTCTTAACCATGGAAACTTACTTGGTAATGTTGGGCCAGTCACTTTCTTTCAGCCTACCCTACTTCACAAGGCTGCTGTTCTGAAAATAAAATGGAGATTCCTTATATAACAGGGGTACCCAACCTTTTTGGCACCAGGGACTGGTCGTGGAAGACAATTTTTCCATGGACCCGGGGGGGGGGCAGGGTTTGCAGGCAGGAGCCAATCGCGCGGATGGGGGCGGGGTTTGCAAGCGGGAGCCAATCGCACGGACCACCACCACGCACCTGCTGTGCGGCCCACTTCCTAACAGGCCGCGGCCCACAGGTTGGGGACCCCTGCTATATAAGACACCATGAGCTCCTGGGGGGAAAAAGTTATAATAAGCTAACGTAAAAGTTAACCTTCTGTAGTAAAAGTCTGCAGTTCTACCTATGCTCATGAAGAAATAAATCCTATGAAATTCCTCTTAAGTAATCATCTGTGGGGATTATACTATAAATGTAAAACTTCTCTGTATTATTTGTCTTTTACATTAGACAGTCCCATCGTGCATCAGTTGATCATGAAGTGATCAGCACAGTAATTGTTGCTAGATTGGTGGAATTAGAGTTATTCAAACAGAAGACAGCCTCATGCAGGAAGTTATTTAGGATTTGAGGATTTTTGGAAGATGGGAATGTTATTTTAGACTAACAGCACAGACTATTTCTTCTCATGCACTTTCTGCTGTAATCTCTATCCATTCCAGGTTATGCTATGTTTTGAACCAGCCAGGCTTCACTCCTTTTATCTAGAATGGCAAACTGTTGGTATAGTAAATAACATACCAGCTGTTAATGGTGTCAGCTTTTGGGTCATTGATTAAGAAAATTGCACTGTGAATAAAGGCATGATGTGACTGCATTCATACCAAAACTCTCAGTTAATCATGTTAACGTTGCACTTCCCTGCTTGCATGTTCATCCTCTCGATACAGCTGCTGCTGTTTTCTCTTCCAACTCAGGTATTCTGGGACTGCTCTTCAGCCAAGTACCTGTGGCTGGTGCACTAGTGGTAGCTCCAGATTTTGGAAAGTCCTTGAGCTGATTAAGAACTAGCCCTTAATGTGATTAATAACCATTTGCTTGCTTCTTACCCCTGGGCACACTGTGGAGCAAGAAAGGTCAAGAAGGTATAAGAGGCGGAGACTTCCGGTGGGAATATGGCTGACTGAACAGCTTTGCTCGCAAGCTCAGCGGGCAGACCTGGCAGCATCAGGAGTTTTTGGGGGGCAAAGGCAGGTTTTTCCTGATGGCCTAGAGCATTTTCATGGCAAAAAATGCTCAGAATCATCCCATTTGCACTCCTGTACGTCGCCTCGTAGCCTAAGGATCGCCAACAGCGTTAGCGCTAATCCGGTAAGAGACGACAGGAGTAGGGGACACCATCATTTCGATGGTGCAGCCCTAAAGTGACACTAGGTCGTGCCTTCCCATTTCTAAATCACCCAGTTTATATATTTTTAAGTTTGTGTACCCCAAGAGAGGCTTTCTACAACAAGAAGAGGCAAAATCTCTTGGTGCTTATCGTTATCTCTGGATTAATTTTAAAACTTTTTTTAATCTTTGGCTTATTTCCCATCTGGATATTAAGGAGGACTGAGAATAATTATCTCCCCGTTACTACTTTTGTATTTAATTTGAAGGATTTAACATTTTCCTACATGTTGAATCTGCCATTTTGAGTCTTCAGTTTTCTGTTCACTTTCCTTGAGCGTCGCATCTGCTGGTTCGCATACTTTCCCTTTTGTCAATGTCACTCAATAACTTTTGAAAGCTTTTTGTCAATATCACTCAACAACTTTTAGAAGCCTTTTATCAACCCATTAGCTCTTATTTGCACTAGCCAAGTATCCAGGGGGCTCATAATCTACTGCCTGAAACATGGATGATCTTAAGGAAATTTTCTCAGAGCTTAGTTCTGAGCTTCATTGTAATTTCAAACAGACTCTCCATGATACCTGTCAAGTTATTCTGCAGGATATTTGGGATATTGTAGAAATTATCAGCTTTAAAATGTGTCCTGGTTGAAGACGCTCTGCTGTGAGAGGAAGAGTTTCATCAAGAGGGAGATATTTTTCCCAACAGTGAGAATGGATTCTTTAAAGAAATACCAGGCAACAAACACACTTTGGTGATGAAGAGGTTACAGTTTGACTTGCAAGATACTTACAAGGTTGTTTCTCTGAGGGATTGTTTTGGGAATGAAATAGCTCTGTTCTGTGGGAGGTTTTCTGCTGAGAAATCTGACTTTTTAAGGGGGGCAGCTGGGATGTTTGATTTTTTTATGAAAAATGCCTTATGTGTAATATGGAGACAAGTAAATGTTCTGGTATATTTTGATGTAGGATAAAAAAATTAAGAATATGTACTTGGTTTGATATTAAGGCTTATATGATTTCACTTTTCTTTAATGATTTGACTGGATTTTTTAAAGGTTTGATTCATAAGATTTATAAGGTATCTATAAGGTATAGTATTAATTGGTTTTTAGGTTTAATAGGGTTAAGATTGTTGTAGTACTAAAAATTAAGAATATGTATTTGGTTTGATATTAAGGCTTATATGATTTCATTTTCTCTAATGATTTGACTGGATTTTTTAAAGGCTTGTTTGATTTATAAGATTTATAAGGTATCTATAAGGTATAATAATAATTGGTTTTTAGGTGTAATAGGGTTAAGATTGCTGTAGTATTATTAATTATAAAAGTTTTTATAATTTGATTTTTGTTATAGTGAACAGAAATATATAGAATAGTGGTAGGAAGGAAATAAATAAATAAATGTTGTTTTTGTTGGGGGGAGGGAAATTTATTTATTTATTTATTTAGCCCGCCTTTATTATTTTTATAAATAACTCAAGGCGGCGAACATACCTAATACTCCTTCCTCCTCCTATTTTCCCCACAACAACCCTGTGAGGTGAGTTGGGCTGAGAGAGAGCGACTGGCTGAAGGTCACCCAGCCAGCTTTTGTGCCTAAGGCAGGACTAGAACTCACAGACTCCTGGTTTCTAGCCCAACACCTTAACCACTAGACCAAACTGCTCTGAGTTTAGGGATTTATATAATTTTTTTGTCTTTTCCATAAGGGGAAGGAGCAATTGCATTAGTGATTTGTATATGTGCTAATGGAGGGATTTATAGAAATAATGTGATCTTGGTTTGATATAGAGTAAGGGTTTGAATATGGAAATTGCTGTATATTCTTGTTGTGGAAAGTCGGAAGTCACTTTATCTAATCTTCAAAATTGTTTCTTCTTGTGTTTCACACTCTTTTTAGTTTTTCTTTTTTTTCTTTTTGTAGTTTTTTTCTTTTTTGTAGTTTTTATCTTTTTTTCAAACTTAATAAAATTCTTTTAAAAAAAGAAAAAAAGAAGGTATAAGAGGCTCCTTCATGCTTGTGGCATTTTTGTACGCCTGAAGAAGAAAGCTAAATGGGTTATAAAAGCAAAGAGGGAAGCTTCTGGTCTTCAGCTGTGGTGCTTTTTTTGATGTACAACTGTAGAATGTGGGGTGAATTCTCTTTTTCAAGGTGGTGCTTTCCTCTGTAAACAGCAGGCATTTGCATCTGGATCAAAGTTCAGCCTTTCCTACAGCTAACAAACCACACCTATTCTATTCTGAGATTAAAACAAGAGGAATGTCTAAGCCCTGATCAAGCTCAAAATACGTCTTCTCTGTACTTCCTTGCTTGTATACAAGGCTTAATTGTTTTGAATTTGATTTACCTGCTCTTAAACAAAATGCTGCAGTTTGCTGTCACTGAATCATCTCTTTGGAGTGTCATTTAAAACAAAAGCTGGATTCTTCTCAGGAGTGATTTGTTAGAAAAACAAAATGTTCTGTAATGTGATCCTTATTATTGCATCTGTTAATTAGGTCTTAGGGTGTTTTCCACACAGTGTGACTTCCATATGCAATAAATGTATTTGCTCCACTTTTCTCATTCCAGAAAAAACGATCTAGCCTGCAGGCCCCATTCCTGGCACGCGACCAAATTCACTGAAAATCAGCTTGAAACAGCCGCGTCACGACTCTCCTCAACCAATGTCTGTGCTTCATGGCCCTCTCAGTATCATTCAAGGTGAGTTCCTGTTAAACTTAACAAGCAGCAAGCTCGAATGGTAAGAAAATAATTGCTTGCCTTATTTTGTTCTTATCTTTAAACTGCCAGCAATGTACTATTTTATCTTGTTGGGCTTAATGTGTGAAGCAAGTTCTGTTGTAAAAAAATCAATAAATATATACCTGGGAGTTATTAATTCACGATGTTTTTCATTATGAAGGGTGAAAAATAATACCTGCAGGTTTTGGTGACAAGTGGTTTTTTTCTTCCCTATGACTGGTACCAAAATATGTAATCTTTTAAAATCCAGGCAGATATTTGTATCAAATAACTTCCTCCAGCAGGATTTGATGGAAGAAACAGAAATTACTGTCCCAGGGCAGCTTCTTTAAATTAACACATGTGAATTCTTCTCTGATGTCTTTTTAAAGAATAACTATGCAATTACTTTTCTAATTACTTTGTAACTTCTTTGCTGAGAAATAGGTACGGCATGCATTGCCTTTTTGATAACTGCAAACTCCACAATAATAATTATTTCTGTGAAAATCCCTCCAGGACTTAAAAATAAGTATCTTAATTAAGATAGTCTGTGGCTTGAATCATGTCAACTGGATTTCTATTTTCTCAGTAGAAACAGTTGTGTGACTTGCAACTAAATCATAGTATCATGAATGACTGAAAAAAAGATTTATATCTTAATTAAGTCGATGAAGGTTCTCAGTCATCCAGGTGGAACAGTCTGTGGCTTGAATCATGTCAACTGGATTTCTATTTTCTCAGTAGAAACGTTTCACTCCTTATCCAAGGAGCTGAAGGAGTGAAACGTTTCTACTTAGAAAATAGAAATCCAGTTGACATGATTCAAGCCACAGACTGTTCCACCTGGATGACTGAGAACCTTCATCGACTTAATTAAGATATAAATCTTTTTTTCAGTCATTCATGATACTATGATTTAGTTACAAGTCACACAACATCCCTTAATATAAAATCTTCAAATTTATAATGAATTTAGTAATACATTTACCATTATTGACACTATAATGGTGGTTGGTTGAGTTTATATACTATTAAATAATATATTCCATTTCCTATTTTACATTTTGGAAACTAACTAAGGCTGAAATCATATAGCAGTAGTTTTGTGTATGTGTTTAGTATACTAATGGAGGTCTGTTTATTGTTGCAGTTCCTTTGATCTTTCAAATTCATGGGATCAGTCAAATCTACATCGTACCTCAGGCCAGTTCAGCTCTGCCGGAAGCATGGATGTCTGGGATCACACACCCCAAACGTATCAGTACGGACAGATTTCCTCTGCAAAGTCCAATAGCAGCATTGATCACCTGGGGAATCCCAGCAAAAGGGATTCTGCATATGGTTCTTTTTCTACTAGCTCCAGTACACCAGACCACACATTGTCCAATGTAGATGCTGCGTCTACTGAGAATGTGATGTATAAAGTAAGTCAGTGGGAAATTCAAAAACAAGGGAATAGCAAGACTGCTTCATTCCTGAGTGATAGTGGAAGATTTGAAGAAAAAATTAACTCCTTTCCAACTCCGCCACAATATGAAAACAACTTAAGTCCACAACTGGAAGACCATTCTGATTCAACCTATTCTGGGGCTGGAAGATCTAATTTTGTACCTGTATGGTATGTCCCCGAGGGAAAAAAGTCTCCTTCCCCTCCACCTCCTCCACCCCCTCTTCGTAGTGATAGCTTTGCTGCTACCAAAAGTCATGATAGAGATCATGGACCTCCTCTATATTCAGAAGGCATTCAGAGCTCCCAGCATTTTGAAGTCCTACATAGAACACCAATCAGAAATGACTGGAGTGCTGAAACTGCTGAAAAACAAAAGCGAGTGATCGGGGCAATTGAGAAGGCCTCGGATAGGAGGCGGGGTAGCAGCCCAATACAAAGACCTGATTTTATTCCAGATTATGGTTTATCTTCTCCAGGTGACAGGATAAACAATATGGGAAATACTAGCAGGCTGCATTCTTCTCTGTCTAGTACTGATGTTCGATTTGCACAGTCTGCTTATAAGTCTCAGCACCATCAACATAAGCGTCAATATAGCGATGAAAATACTTTCTTTCACAATGCAAAAGCCTCTGCATCATCTAAAGAGCAACAATGGCTCTCTTCTTATAGTGACATTAGGGAAAGGCCTCCTGACAAACATAACTATCATCTAAACCAAACCAGGATACTTAGTAATACCACCACTGCAGTTTCTGACATGAGTTCTGAGGAAAACTCTGGACTAAATCATTATTACTGTGTAAAAGTGAAACAGCAGCCTGCTCAGGGAACCTCAAAACCATTACAGCTCAAGGATGAATATAGGAATTCTGGAACAGGAGGTCTTGCTGCTTCTGGATCAAGTGAGAATCCTGCCATAACCATAATGAGCCAAAATCCTAAATATTCTCTACCTCAGCAACTTATTGAACCTTCTCTGGATATATGTGAAAAGAGAGCTCATTGTGTAGTTAATAAAGGAGAGGATATTAAGGCTGTTGTAATAGAAGATTCCAGGAAAATAGGTTACTCTCAAAAACCAGGACAGAACAAGACATTTGAAGAAAATTTCAGTAGTCATCATGAGTACAAATATGGGCAGGAGCATTTCCAGGTGTCTGATACGAAAATAGCCCAAAAAGATTTCAAATGGAATCAGGAGAAGAATTATCACATTTCTCCTCACAAGACCCCAATGTTGCATTCTTTAGCTCAGGAAGAGAAAAAACAGATAAATGTTGCTCCTGAAATTGGGATTAATAAACAGACAGGATTTGATGTTCACCTTAGTAAAAATGCACGAAGGAGTGATCGTTTTGCTACCACGCTGAGAAATGAAATCCAAATGAAGAGAGCAAAGCTCCAAAAAAGCAAAAGCACAGCTGCCTTAGTAGGGCCAACTGAGGAAGAAGACTGTGCTGAGAACTGGAAACCTGATCCTCAAGAAAAGATAGCCTCTTCGTCAGAAAGTTGTTATTCTCACATGTACAAGGATAATCTGAAAGAGGCCCAAGCCAGAGTCTTGAAGGCTACTTCTTTTCAGCGCCGAGACTTGGAACCCAATTCTGCAGATTATCTTCCAGACCGAAAGACAAATATATATAATACTTCTCCATTGGCTTTTGTTTCTGAAGATGAGTTAGGCTTCCTTGAACTTAAGCAGTCTTCTAAACAGATATCACTGGATAATGGTGCTCACCACCTTTCACGTATTGGTGCTAGGAAGAGATTCACTGCAGAACAAAAACTAAAATCTTATTCTGAGCCTGAGAAAATAAATGAAGTGGGTATGTTGGAGGATAACTGCCACACACACCATCGTCCAACCACTTCTGAGGAAGCTTTGGAAACTTTTGCAGATAAATGGAAGTTTTTTGAAGAAACTAGTAAGCCAGTCTGTCAAAAATCTTCACAGAAATGTGCACCCTGCCTTCGTCCAGAAGCAGAGCCTGCTACTCCTTCTAGAAATTCTAATGAAATTGAATCTGGAGGATCATGGTACAAAAAGAGAATGCGGTCAGCTTCTTTCGAAGTTGAGAATGTGCTTTGTGCTTCTGATAGACTCAGTGAAAGTGTCCATTACAGTGGCCACATCACAAAATCAAGACAACCTCAGAGGTTGGAAACATTTGCAGAATACCAGGCTTCGTGGAAAGAGCAGAGGAAACCCATTGAAACCCATAGTTCTGGAAAGTACCATTCAGCTGATAACATCCTTGATGCTGGCCTTGAACAACTTGAGAAATCTCAGTATAAACATGAACGGTCCAGGTCATCTCCTTCTACTGATTTTTACAAGCAGGTAAAAACATTTTTACTACTTTATTACAAAGCAATGAAAAATCAACGTATATACAACTGATATATATTGATAAGAGCAAGGTTCTTAAGCATATAGTTGTATAAAAAATTTCGAGAACCCCTGTTAAATTGTACATTTCAATGAATCCTTAAGTGAACAGAAAACTGACTCAACATGGTACGAAGTTAAATATACTTTTCTGCAAATTTGAATGCATACTTAGTATTCAAGTGTAGTTGTTTACAGTTACCATTTAAAAAATCGTAAATATGACAGATGCTTAAGTTTGGACACCTTTTCAGTCAGTACTTTGTAACATGTCCTTTGGTAGAAATAAGAGTTCCCAAACGTTTCCTGTAGTCAGCTAATAATTTTTCTATTTTGTTTTTGGGATTTCCCGCTATCTTTCTTGCAGAAGCTCAGAAGTTTTCTTAGGTCTCCTTGCATGCACTGCATGTTTGGGATCTTCTCATAGATGTTCAGTAATCTTATAGCCTGAGGATATGAGACTATTATTTCCTGTAATACTTCATAATTGATTAGAGGTACTGTATGTTTTGTATGCTGTCTTGGTGAACTATCCAATGTCTTTTCAGTTTTAATTGCTTTATTCACTGTGGGACATTAGTTTGAAAACCAAAAAAAATCTCCACTAGAATTGTCTCAAAACTGGTTAGGTCTGCAAAACAGAACTCTTAGATCACTGCAAATGACCTTCTAAAAAGTTTAGCTGACGTTGTTCAAACCCCTGGTAGAGCATTGCTTATTATACAACAATGATCTACATCTATAGAGTTATCAGAAGGAAACCTTTTCTATGACTCATTACAAAATTCATTGTTTAAACCCTGATAAGTCTGAAAGGTTTGAAGTACATTGTACTGATGTAATAAAAATTGCACTCGTCAATCTCAACATTTGGAGAAAAAAGGTGATGTATTTGAAGAAAAGAATATCTTGCCAGCTGGTAAGCATGGAGCAGGTTCAATTACACTTTGTGGTTGTGTGACAGACAGTATCACAGAAAATATGGTATGGGTAAAAGGAAGAATGGATTTGGCTAAATACCAATAAACCCTGCGGTTGTTTTAAAAGGCCTTGAAGATCTGGCTTCAAGTGAAGTGAAGCCCCCTTTGGATTGTGTGGGTTTTTTCTTTTCGTTCCCATCCAGGGTTCTTGTTTTGTTTTGGTTTTGGTCACCCTTGTCATCTTTACTCTTCAGTTTTGTCATATTTTTTTAATGTTTTCATTTGTAGCCACCCAGAATAATTGAAAGTCGGGCAGCATATAAATTTAAAAATAAATAAATAAATAATATCCTAAAAGCTAAAGCCCAGCCAGTGAAGAAACAATCTGAAAAGGGAGTGGATATTTCAGCAAGATAATGACCCAAAACATAATTTGTGTCTCACATATCTGTTTAAAATGCCAGTTACAGACATCCTGCATCATATGTGGTTCACCCCACAGTCTCTACTGTTGTTGCTTTGTATCATAAACATATATTTAGCCTTTAGCATGTCTACATCATTCATTTCTTCCATCCACTATTATTTCTATTATGTCTCTTAATTAAGAATGCAGTTTCTTATTTTATTGCTGGGATATTTTTTTAAAAACGAACAAACTTTGAAAATACACACCCTGAAACATTCATTTGGATGTTGGGTTAATTCATGAAATCTGTCTATCTTACAAGGTACGCCAGCTCAGGGCCTTCATACATGTTCCAGAAAAACAAAAATAGGGACCTATGAAGGGAAATTTTCCCAATTCTAACTGTGAAGAGCTTTATGGATTTGATCTGAGAACCATGTTGGAAGCCAGAACAGGTTAAGCCTAATATGACTATAATGTCCCAGTTAAAAATGCCATCTTTTATAACACATGTTAATATACTGTTAGTATTCCCTTTTCCAACATATTAAAAACCATTCATTTTTACTGGACATGGTAACTACATATATTACCTTGACATTACTTAAGTTAATGTCTTAAAGACATCACATGTTTGGGGTACAAAATTATGGAGAAGTTGATATGGCAATATGTTGCAGGAAAATAACCAGATGACCTCTGGCAGGAGCAGGATGGGAGCAAGGCAACCATCCTCGCTCTTCTTGATCTCTCAGCGGCCTTCGATACCATCGATCATGGTATCCTGGACCGGCTTCAGGAGTTGGGGGTGTACTTACAGTGTTGCACTCATTCTCCTTTCTCTGGGGTCAGTTCCAGTCGGTGTTGATGGGGGAGAGAGATCCAGCCTGTGCCCCCTACTTTCTGGGGTGCCTCAGGGCTCGGTTCTCTCCCCTCTTCTATTTAACATCTTCATGAGGCCGCTGAGGGAGGTGATCTGACAGTTTGGGGTGAGGTATCATCAATATGCTTATGATACTCAGCTTTATATTTCTACCCCGGGCCACCTGAGTGATGCTGTGGATGTCCTGTCCCAGTGCCTGGAGGCTGTAAGGGCCTGGATGGGGTGCAATGGGCTTCAACTCAACCCAAGCAAGACTGAGTGGCTTTGGGTATGTGGGTCTTCCAGTGACAAGGTTTTTCCATTGTTGGTCCTGGATGGGGTGGCACTGCCCTAGTGTGCAATCTGGGGGTCTTCGTGGATTCACGGCTCCTGCTTGAAGAGCAGGTGGCAGCCATGGCTAGGAGGGACTTTGTACACCTTAGGGTCGTGCGCCAGTTGCGCCTGTTTCTGGACCGAGAAGCTTTGCTCACAGTCACTCATGCCCTCGTGACCTCCCTTCTGGATCACTGCAATGTGCTTTACATGGGGCTGCCCTTGAAGAGCATTCAGAAGCTTCAACTGGTACAGAATGCAGCTGCACAGGTAGTAAATGGTGTCGGATATTCGACACATGTAACACCACTACTACGTGAGCTGAATTGGTTGCCGATGTGCTTCTGGGTGCAATTCAAGGTGCTTTAAAGCCCTCCATGGCTTGGGACTGGGTTACTTAAGGGACCGTCCTCTCCCAGTTGTTTCTACCCGTCCAATTCGGTCTGGTAGGTTGGGCATGTTATGGGTCCCATCAGCCAAGGAATGTCGTTTGGCGGGGACTAGAAGGCCATAGCGCCTGCCCTCTGTAATATTCTCCCTTCAGAGATCAGGATGTCCCTGACCCTGTTGGCCTTCCGTAAGGCCATGAAGACCTGGTTATGTGCCTGGGCCTGGGGCCCTGAGTATGTTAAGGGCCCCTGTTTCTTGGCTATATTAACATCTATGCATTGTTTACTTGGCGACCATATATATTTATTTTGTACTTTTAATTGATTTTAATTACTTTAACTGTTTTATGGTTTTCATGATTGTAAGCCACCCAGAGTCACTTGTTGAGATGGGTGGCTATAGAAAAATAAATAAATAAATAAAAGCAACAAACATCTTAAAATCATAAGAACGGAATAGCACTTTATCAGATACATGAACCCTTATCAGGTGACACATTTGTATGTGTATGGGTGGGTGTGGATATGGAATGGAGAATTAAAAAAACAAGATCCAATAACAATGAAATAATTCTGTGTAAAGTTTAAGATAAGCTAAATATCCATTCATAGCAACAGTAATTGGACATCTAAAATGGCAGCATTGTTCTATAAATGAAAATTTAAAGCAAATTTAGAATATATCAAGAAGTTGATTCTGCCCACTGCAAATTAATTATTGTAAACTGACAATTGGGGGTATAATAAAAAGTACTTAGTAATCCCACAGTGTTGTGCTATTGTTTTCGCAAGCCTGTAGATTCACACTGCAAAAATTCCTTTGCAATTTATCTGTAAACAAGTAGTTATTTTTGAGCTTTCAGCTTTGAGTACATTTATTGTTGGGCCATTGAGAAGCAGAAGGGCATTCTGATGGCATACACAATCATGCTGGAAATGACCCTAAGAACGAACGAGCCTATCGTGCTGGGCGTGATCCATTGTAAAGGAAACTCTCATAGAACCACCATGTACTGGATGGGGCTGGCATCTTCCTCAGGATACATTTGGAACGTGAAAATGAAGACATCTGGAAAGGAAAGATTGCATTAGAGCTGTGATATATTCTTTGTGGAAGCTAGAAATATGTATATATAGATAGTTAGCATTATCTTCATGGTATAAGGTGATTCTTTCACAGGTATAAATAATTATATTTTAAAAGCTTTTAAATTTTTTTTGTAAAAAAATATTGTTTATTTTTGTTGCATGTCAAATACATTAGAGCACAGTAATATTCAGAGTTTTTCAGTGTCCTCATTTAAGTTTTGCCCAAACAGAATTGCAAATGATTGTAGTTTCTTCCTCTTAACTGGTCAGATGAATTAATAACTTGAATGCAAAGTTTGTGAACTAACTAAGATGTTACATTTGTTTTAAGCTAAATCAGCAGCAGGCAGGTTACATTGTGGACTTCAGGCAAATCCACAAATGAAGGGGTGTGTAATAATATGTTCCAGGAAACTGAAACTTATGATTTGTTGCTTTACCATGTTATAAAACTGTGTTTTCAGGGAGCATCAACAGAAGCAAAGAGGCAAACTGAAAAATCTAGGAAAGATGAAGAACTTATTTCCTCTCTTGCAAAATCAGATGAAAACAGCTGCAATTTGAGGTAAACAAGTGGATTTTTGTTCAAGTCTTAATAGCATATACTGTGGAAAATGCTTAGTCAAGTCTTTCCCAGGAAGAACAGAAGCTGTTAAACCAATCTATTCTTAATGTTCCTCATTATATAAAGTGTGTACTTTCAATAGAAAAGAAATATTCAAAATTATAAACATTCTATTTTGATGCTATAGAAATATTGAAGTAGTTGGGTTCTTACTAATAGAGGAAACATTTAAAGTATTTGATATTTTAACAAATAAGCAAATGGTTTTTCTTACTAAAATTATGTTGAATAATTTCTGTCAAAAAAAGACAATCACACTCAATTTTTTTAAATAGAGAAGTTAAGCACATGCTGGAAATCACTGGCATTTAAAAGTATTTACATTTTCCGAGGAGCCCCCTTTTAGGTAGTAATATATTTCAAAGTTGTTATTCCTGCTGCTTGATATGAAAACTATTTTAAATAAACCAGCAAATTATGTTTGTGTTTGGGTAGTATTTTAAATTTCTGTTAGCTAAAAACAGAAGTAAAAGCTTTCAATCTTTTCTTCGTGGCCTGCCAGAGAAGGGTTGCGCAGAGCAACATGGCTGAGATTTATCCATCCAAATGAGGCCTCTGTGTCTTTGAACTTCCTACCAAGTATTCTGTTTCTGTGTGAACATTGTTAGCATTGGATGAAAAGAGAAGCATGCCATTGTGTATTGCATTACTTTTGTAAAGCTAAAAATCAAACTTGACAAACAAGTTAACATGCAGTGAAAGATTCTGAGAATGGATGACCAAGTTATAAGGAGAGAATTGCATAATTGAAGGTTCCACTGTATTAAAATAAATAAATAAATATACAACTGCATGCATGAAAGCGGGATAGGATCTCATTGGCATCTCTTCTACATGTATCATGGTAATGTTTTGTGTTTTTTGTGCAATCCATAATCAATAGGCACAAGCAAGCATTTTTTTAAATATATGAGCATGAGGCATCTGCTGTATAGCATTGTAGGTGGGAGAGAAGCAGGTGGTATTTAAAGAGTATTTATTTATTTACCTCACAATTGAATTGTGGGCTCCAACTGCTGCTGTGTTGTAAGGTTATTGCTGTTGAGGTAAGTTCATTAATTATCAGCAAACATGTAGAGCTTCAGGAAAACAAAGTTTAAATATTGTAGAAATGACTCCAGGATAGCTCACAAGTTCACAGCTTTCACAGCTTTATATTGTTAATTTCCTCCAATATATATCTTTCCTGGGGAATTTGGAGCACATGGTGTAACTTCTTAAAAACTCTTATTTTTAATTATTTAATTAATGATTGTAGAAATCAGTTGTCCCTGACCATTCAAGGTTAGAAGCATTTTGATTTTCCCTCTCACCTAGCAGTATCCTTCTCTTCCATAGTACTTCGATAGTGACAGTAATATGTGTAAAATGCAATAAACTCTTTTAGTGTTGCATATGAACTAATATCCATAAGAGAGCTATGGAGAATTGCTGGAGGACATACACATCTTCTCTGTATAACTGTCTTCCCTGGAATAAGAGCCGTATTCATATAACTGCAAAACAGATTGCTCTATAGCGACCTTGTGTTTCAACAATAGTTCCTGTTATTGATGAACAGCCTTAAAGCGGTCAGTATGCTTTAAAAATGTTTTTCCTCTTCCGTAATCCATTTGTTACAAAATGTTGCTGTGTTAATTATAGTTACCTTATGACTGATGTAGCTTGTGGCTATAATTTGTTTGTAGGGGAAAAAATGGTTTAGCGCATAGCTTTCTAAACTGTGTGTCGCAACACTTTAGTGTGTCGCGACAAAACCCAGAAGTGCTGATGGCACGTCACGGCTGCCCCTGCGGCGGCATGTGCGGCGACGGCAGCGGCACGCCATCAGCGCTTCCAGGTTTTAGCGCGAAACACGAGGCCGGCGGCACCCGCTGCCACCACCGTTGGTGTGTCGCCAATGGCGGGACTTTGGAAAGCACTGGTTTAGCGTATTGTTGGGTTATGCTGCTTCTAGAGATGCAACTAGGGGAAGAGGCCAATTTGGGTAGGCGTGTTCTATCTGATCTAACAGCTGAAAAGGTTAGTGTTAGGTATTGTGTAATACATGTGGTACCAATGATACAAAGTCACAATGCAAAGATTTATTTTCTATTTTTGATAGATTTAAATTTCACCCTAATATTATAATGCTACTAATGAACAATCACAATAACTTGTAAGCCAACACAAATTCTTAATCATTGGCCATGCTAATTGGGATTGCTGTGAATTGAAGTTCAACAATATTAGAGGCCCATTTACATATAAAGCATGATATGCTTTGTTGATATTCAAAATTCAGGTTTTAATAAACTTCTTTACTAAAGTGCTCCAGGAACCAAAGTCATCTGTATGGCAGGCAGTGAGACAGAGGTTGGAGCAGCTTTCATTTTGCTACTTGCTGGGCTGCATTGACAAGAATGGAGTCTTCATGAAACAAAATGAATACTGGCTAAGGTTTATATATTCCAGTAACTTCACACAATTTGTTAAATGGAGATTTCTCTGGTGGGAGTCTTGATTTTATTTGCTGTCAGTGAAAAGATGTCTCCTTTATACAATTTTCCTTTACTTCTTATTCATAATCAATACTGATTATGGCTTTCTGCAGATACTTCACTCTGAAATTACTGAAACTTATTCTTACGCAACACAGATGGTACTGTAGCTCTTGTCTTACATATTTGCACATAATATTATAGTGGGTAAAGCACTGGATGATACAATACCTGATTAAGCTTTTGGTTCTTCTGATTCTTCTGTTTTTTTAACCAGAGTAATGACTGAGGACCTCTTTCATTCCAGCAAGATACATTGGGGTGTGTGAGCTGCTTCGCTGCGTTTATTTTCGCCGTTAGTGTAACACACATTGGAATTAGAGGGCAGCGTTTTCCAGCAACTTTTGTTTTCTGGATTTTATGGGTAGTGTGTTTCATTTCTGTGGCTGCAAGCCTGGCTTTAGATTTTGGCATGAGTTTTCCATGCATACAGATTCCCAAGCAGAATTGTCGCTGTAATGCAAGTTCAGATGGAGATCAGTATTTGTTTGTTTGTTTATTTGTTCACTTATTTATCTGACATGTTTGGAGATAAGTGTTTTGGAATACTGTATGGAAATAGTGGTTGGGGTTTTTGAAAGACATTGGTGAGTAAAAAGCCAAGTCTGAATGAGAAAAATGATACTGAAAGTGTGACTGTTTTATTAACAGATGAAAATAGGTCAGAAGGCAGGGAGATCTGGATAGATTTATTTATGCTTCTTCATTACTCTTAAAGAAAACTGACAGTGAAACATGTATTTATTTTTCTTCTACTTTATTGTTTACTTGTATATCACTGCTATATTTTTTTTTAGATTTTCTTTCTTTTATGTATAACAAACTAGTGGTAGGAACTAGTGGTGTGTCGCCACACCACCCTGAAGCGGCGGCGCGCGTGTGCACGGCGGCCGCCATGCACGCGTGTGCCGCCGCACGCCCCCCCGCGCCGCCACAGTGCGCGTGCCGCCGCACGCCCCCCCGCGCCGCCACCGTGCGCGTGCGCCACCGCATGCCCCCTGCGCGCCGCTGCACGCCCCCCCGCGCCACCGCCACCACCGCTGGCGTGTCACCAGCGGCGGCACTTTGGAAAGCCGTGGTTTAGAATCTTCTGTAATGCTATGGCACATATTGTCATGGCTTAGTTCACTAGGGCAGTGGTCCCCAACCTTTTCGGCACCAGGGACCGGTTTCGCCACACGGGCCATGGGCGGGGCTTGATGGGCGGACCACGCGGGCCATGGGCAGGCCACATGGGCCATGGGCGGGGCTCGATGGGCAGGCCATGGGCAGAGCTCGATGGGCGGGCCATGCAGGCCATGGGCAGAGCTTGATGGGCTGGCTGTGCGGCCCGGGCGTTGGGGACCCCTGCACTAGGGTAAAATCCTATAGAAACCATCTTTTGAGTAAGATATCAGTTCCTGAAACACAAAGCGAATACTAAAGAGTAAACTTATAATTTGTTATAAATGTAATTAATAAATGGAACAAAGCAACTTTGTGTAACCTGGAAGTATGGTGGCTGGCATCAAAGATCCCATTCCTTCATTGTGCTAGAAATCTTCTTTTACTAATGTTGGCATGTAAAATGTAAACAAAAGAGCTATACATTCTGACACACACATGAGAATTTTATAAAGCATATTGGTTCAGTGGATATTTACTCAGAAGTACTTTATGGAATTCATTTGGGGCCAGGAAGCTCTGGCCTGAGCTGGTCCATGAAGTCATAAAGAGTCAGAAGCGACTGAACGAATAAACAACAACAAAAATATCTATTATGGAACCTAAAATTAATGAGACTTGTTTCTAAACAAAAATGTGTAGAATTTGTAACATATATCATTACTGCAAGGATAACATCATTTCTCTCTATATATATATATGTAATACACTATTTGTATATTTTATTGCTGAATTTTACTGTATAATTTAATTTCATAAACAAATTAACTTAGGAGCATATGTCAAAGAGCAGCACGTACATTCTCTAAAATCAGTTGTCCGTATTGAATTTGAGTGATGGCTCTAATGCAGCTAAATTTTCTGCGTAGTAGGTTTCTATAACATAAATTACATGTGCTCTTGGCTTCATGTCAGTATTCCAGATAATAGGTATTTTTCATGGCCTTCAAAAGCATAATATGCATGGGTGATAGAGTGTTATTCATATAAGATTTTATTGGTCAGTGTATTAGATGGCTATCTCTGTCTTCATATGTATACAATATACTAAAAGATGTTTTGCTTGTTTTTTGAGCATATGCATTTCCAACTATATTGATAAACATGTAACTTAAGGCACTGTTCTCAGGCAAGGAAGAAAACTCCCTTATTTTTGCTGAAATGAACATGCCATTTATGACTTTCCTTCTCAAATAATCATCATGAGAATATCAACAAGAAAGGCTCAGAAATTCAATTCTATTCTTACTTTGTTACCTATATATTATTTAGTGCCTGAAATTGTTACAAGGTTAGTAGATCATCTGTGTTTTTAATTATTAATTTTATGTTGGGAAAGTTCAACATCCATGCTTCTGGGGCTGAGGATGGGAAATACCAAGAGTTTATGGCCTCCCAGATAATTTCTGGCCCAAAACAAACTGGAAGTCATATGGTAGATCACATTTTTGTTTCAGAGCTATTGGTTAATGATGTGGATATGGAGGATCTTTTGCAGTTGTCAGATCATTTCCTGATCCAGATAACATTGTCACCCATGACTTCCAGGCAAATAAGCCAATTGGAATTATTTGTCCAGGTGTCTCATAGATCCAGAGATATTTCAACAGGTACTTTGGGAATTTGTCAATGATCTTGCAGGTAGTAGCATTGATTGCCTGGTTAGCTGCTGACAACAAGAGGCAAACTCAGTTGCTATTGAGTAGCCTTACTCTGTTAATCTCAGCTGGTACTTTGGCTTACTGAGAAGTTCCTGAAGATCAAGCAACAGAACTAATTCCTGGAATGCCAGTAGATTAAGACAAAAAATGGAGTTGATTGAGCATGGCTATGAGCTCAAATTTGAGCCTACACCATGGAGGCCACAGTGGCAAAATGCTTATTGCTTTGCTGAGCTGTTAGCTGGCTATCTTGTTTATGGTGGCAAATTTCCTTTGCTGGTAGATCTTCCCGTCAGCTTTGACCTTTTTTGTGTGGCATTTTTATGATTCACTCAGATTCCCCATGAACACGGCCAGAGTCCATGGTGATAACCCAGTCCAAGTTAACTGGGATTGCTTCTGGCCTGTGGATTCTGATGTGATGGCTAATTTGTTTGTTTGTTTGTTTGTTTGTTTGATTTCTCACTGCCCAACTCCCTCAAGGGACTCTGGGCGGTTTACAAATCAATAAAATATCAAACATTAAAATAAACAATTTAAAAATACAATAAATATAATAAAATCAAGATGGTGATGATGTCTTCTTTCAAACTTTGGAAGGGCAATTTTAGGGCTATCCTACGATGTTAGCCATCCCCAGGAGTTTATGCTTTTCTTTCCGTCCCAGGCCTGTTGGCAAAGCTAAGTCTTGAGTTGTTTCGTGAAGTCCAGGAGCGAGGTGGACTGTCTTAACTCTGGGGGAAGAATATTCCACAGAGCAGGCACTACTGCAGAGAAGGCATGCTTCCGTGACCCCGTGAGATGGAATTCTTTAACTGATGGGGTCCGTAGCATGCCCTCCCTGCATGACCGGATGGGACGGGACGATGTAATGGGGATAAGACGGTCCCTTAGGTAACCTGGTCCCATGCCATGAAAGGCTTTAAAGGTCATAACCAACACCTTGAATTGCACCCAGAAGCAGACTGGAACCCAGTGCAGCTCACATAACAATGGTGTCACATGTGTCCGATATGGTTCGTGCGGCCGCATTCTGGATCAGCTGAAGCTTCCGGATACTCTTCAAGGGTAGCCCCATGTAGAGCGCATTACAGTAGTTTATATGTGAGATAACCAGGGCATGAGTGACTGTTCGAAGGGCCTCTCGATCCAGGAAAGGTCGTAACTGGCGCACAACATGAAGTTGTGCAAAGGCCCTCCTGGCCACGACTGCCACCTGCTCTTCGAGCAGGAGTCACAAGTCCAGGAGGACCCCCAAGTTATGTACCAGGTCTGTCTGGGGCAGTTCTACCCCATCCAGAACTAAAGATGACAATTTCCTAGATATCGAGGAGCCATTAATCCACAGCCACTCCGTCTTACTAGGGTTCAGTCGAAGCCTGTTTTTCCCCATCCAGGCCCCTACAACCCCCAGGCACTTGGACAGGGTAGAAACTGCATCACTTACTTCCCCCGGGATGGAGAAGTATAATTGAGTATCATCCGCGTACTGATGATATCTCACCCCATGGAGACGGATGATCTCACCCAGCGGTTTCATGTAGATGTTAAAAAGGAGCGGAGAGAGTACCGAGCCCTGCGGGATCCCACAAGAAAGGGCCCGCGGGCTGGATCTCTCGCTCCCAATCAACACCGACTGGGGTACTCTCTAGTGTGCATCCTGCCATTTGTAGGCAATAGACATAACCTACCTTCCTCTTGCAAAGAAACAGAGAGGGCATGGTTGGCTGAATCTAGAAGGTGGTCAACATCTTGACTGAGGTATTCTTCTGAAGCACCTGCAGGGGTTGGAAAATGGGGGCACTGTTCTACAGTGGTTCCAGTTCTCCTTCAGCAGTTGGTTCCAGTTGGTGTTTGTGGGGGAAAGATTTGCCTAGTGGCCTCTCACTTGTAGAGTGGGGTTTGGTTTTATATCCCCTACTTTTCCACATCTACATAAAGCCACTGAGAGATAATCCATCAGTTTGGTTTGCAGTATCATCAATATGTGATGATATCCTATTATACATTGCTACCCTAGGCCCACAATGGCAATATTGTCAAAGTCTTTCCCTGATGTGCACAGGGTAAAAGGGTGGATGAAAAGAAACATGCTGAATTATGAACTGAGGCAATATGTAGTTGCTGTTTGTTCATTAAGAATGTCTGTCAGCTTCAATATCCAAGGGGTCATACTGCCCTGAGGGAGGGAGTCTATGACTTGGGTGTCCTCCTAGATCTTGGCTGCTACTGGAAGGGCAGGTGGAGGCTGTTAGATGACGATGATGGTGATGGTGATGGTGATGGTGATGATGATTTCCTACTGTTACATGGGCACTTATATTTTTATTATTGTGGATGTTTTCTTGTATATCACAAGCATGTTATGATTTCAGAGGTATACAAACTTAAAGTATTTTAATAAATATTTGTGCATATTGTGATTTATAAATTAAATGTGCAGAATTCATTTATGGTTGTAGGAAACTTAAAATTAATATATTTAATTTGTAAGAATGTATTTGCTCTTAGATTTATATTCCAGTTTTATTTTGTACAACTCAAGGCAGTGTACATAATGCTTTCTGTCCTCCTATTTTTCCCCCCAACAACCCTGTGAGGTTGGTTGGGCTGAGAGAGAGTAATTGGCCAAAGTCACCCAGTTGGCTAAGGAAGGACTAGAGCTCACAGTCTTCTGGTTTCTGGTTGAGCACAAAGAATATTCTTTTTTATCTCTTTCTGCTCTTGGGCATGGCATTGTCTGGAACTGTGTAGTTGGCAACAATCTCATTCTTGATAGTACAGTTCTGATTTTTCATCAAAAGATGCCAAGCATTAGAGATTAAGGAGCTATTAAAATAGGATGAAAGATATAAAGTATTGCAGTGGGAGCGGGGACACTCCAATTCCTATCCCCAGAACTATGGAGCTCACTGACTGACTTTGCCAACCTGGTCCAACCTTTCCCTTGGTCCAACCTGCCTCACAAAGTGGTTGTTGTGAGGCTGACTTCCTATATGCTTCCTTGAGCTCTTTAGAGATAGATGAGATGGAAATGTAACAAATACACAAGTATAATTTCCCTGGGCCTATGATGACAAATTGTTTGTTTGAAAAAATGGAGGACTAATTGGTGGGGTTTTAGTTCAGTTCATTTAAGGCCCTTTCTAGCAGACCTGCAGCAAAATTATGTTTAGAATGCTGCCCAGCCAATTCGCTTTAACTGGAGTCCCATGCCATTCCATTGCATTTGCTCTATTTCACTGTCGTCTGCATGAGAAAGAGAAAACACACAGTGCCTGGATTTTTTAATACTGTTCTCATACCAGAATGTTGGCTCATCCTGCTGAGTCAGATCATTCGTCTAGTCTTATATTGTTAGCTCTAATTGCCCCATAGTTCTCACAATGCTGTGGCCAGCTGACTCTCCCAGTCCTTCTTATTGTACCCAGTTTCAAATGTATTGCGCAGTGCAGATTTATGCCCTTGAAGAGACCATACGAAGTTGTGAATAACCACACTATAAGTAGCATTAGTAATATGAAGCAGTATTACATTGGATCCAGCCACTGGATTATCTGGCATATGCCTGTCTGCTCTGCCAGTTCCCAAAGTCTTAGGGCAAGACATTGGCTTTTTTTTTTTAAGTCAAGAGCTGCACTTAGCTATAATTACAGTAGTTGGCAATGTAGAGAGCAGATCCCAATGGGTTGAACTCAAATGCAGGTAGGGTCTCTCCTTTTTTCATTGCTATCTTATTTTTCTCTATAGCAGGGGAACAGTAGATTGTTCTTGCAGGCGTCACTGATTGCTTGCAGCTGGCACTTGAAATTTGGTTGAAAAGTATAGATTTTCCAATCCTGCCTTGGTGAATCGTATGAGATTCTTTAACTGGAAATGTTGGGATTTGAACCTGAGCCCATTAATTTATGCCTTATCCTTTACCCCTGGTAATTTGGAAAACAAGTTTTTTCCAAGCTACTTTTTTGTTTTTGTTTATAAATGCTATGCTAGTCTGCTGGTCAAAAACTTTCTAATTTTCTATGCTGAATATTAGGGTTAAGAAGAATTTAAACTAAAAGCAATATTCACAATAGGTTCTTTCCAGCACAATAGATGACCACCACACTAAATTGAACACTGGCCCAAGACTAATTATTTGTTTCTTTTCTCACTGGCAACTGCTTTTAAAAATGATGCCCACATTAGGATGGCTGCCTAATAGTTTTGATACAAACCTTTCTATCTAGTGGGAAGGCAGGGTATGTCTATGAAGGTTCTCAGTGGGAAGGCAGGGTATGTTACGGGTCCCTTCTTTGAGAGAAGAACCAAACTGGATTGGTATTAAGCAAATTTCTGGAGAGCAGAAATGAGGAGGGAGAAAAATGTGCATGCCCGTGTATCTGTTGGGAGGATGACTGTTACTGCATGGAACAGAATTGTTCAGCATTCACAGGATTCTTTAAAAGCATTTCTCAATTCTGTTTTAAATCATAATACTGTTTAATGAACATGAAAATAAATCCTGCCTTATAAAAATTATAGTGCACTGCAAAAGCAGGACAGGTAGAAAACTGTTTTTAAATACAATTTAAAAATCCCAGCTTTATTTCAGCTAACAGAATTTGACACTCTCTTCCATCTCTTTGATTATTCCACTGGTCACTACGTTAATCTTTAGTTTTATAAACTGCTGGTGTATTTAAATCTGCATTTTAAATCCATATCTCATTCAGCAGCTTATTATTGATTACATCATTTCTTCTGTATTTTACTGATTTTATTTGATACTGAAATTTGTCATATGCTGCAAATACTCTCGAATATTCTGTCTCTAAAGAGTAGAAAATATAAACATGCAAGTGTTTTTGATCTGTTTACTGAGTTCTGGATGAAACCATTTTAAAAGTGGTTATCTTCTCTTTTGTTCTGAATGAATCAAATAACAGTCCTATCATATTTACCCATACAGGAATATGATAGTTACGGTATGCACAGTTCATACATCTGTTTCCACTTAACTAGAAGTAGACTTTAAAGCAAATATACTGTCCAGCCAAAAACAGCAGTTTTGTGTATTGTTTTCTCCCAATTATTTTTCCCCAACAACACGGATATGTAGGTATGATTTTGGAATAATTCTGTAATAGAAAGAAATGCTGTTTTTAAGGAAGACATATTTTATTATTACAGCATTCATATTGCTACTGTCCTGGAAGCAGCTATGCAAGATCTTGGGTCTCTGGGCTGGAAAGCTGTATCTTCTCCAGCTTACTTCCCTGGCTCCTACCTCTTGTGTAGAAAGTTGGTTTGTATTTAAACTCAGATGCTAATAATGCCTTGGCAATGCATTTTTCTGTGATCCAGCGGCTTATATTCATTTTCTGACTAAATGTAAGAGTTAGCATGTGAGATAATAGAAAATATGTAGAAATTCAAAAAGTATGATTTTTCCTTGGGAAAATGAATAAATATTGAACTTCATTGCAGGCTTGATTATAAACCTGAACTCTCCAGACCCTTAAACCCCATATTCATAGACTTGCTTACAGCGGAAACTCAGAGGCCACATGGCCAGATAAGTTGTTTCACTGTAGGCAAGACAGAACTCTCGTGTATACAGATCTGCCTCCTGCGGAATACAGATATCTAACCCTATACATACAGTAGGTCTTTTCCAGGACTGCAATTCTAGGGCTTTTCTGACCACCTTTTTGAATAAATGGAAATTTGGACAGGGTGTTCCCAGTCTTCAAATTGGGTGCCATCTGTTCAGTGTTTCTTTAATAGTAGTTTTGTCTGGCATGCTGGTTCCTGCCTTGTCAGCTTCAACTTTTATGCAAGGATAACAAAGCCACATTTTACCAGTGATGATTTGCCCTGCAGTCTATGCTGCTAGTTGTTAATGAGGATAAAATAGGAGATTGGGGGACCTGGATTTGTAGTAAGCCAAGTCCCTGCTTTCACATTAATCTATTTTAAAGGGAACATTAGATTGCTTCAGTGTATGTTCTGCACTCTAAGAAAATAGGTGAAGCAACTGTTAGAATAAAAGACAGCAGAACAACTATCAGTTTCTTTTGGTGGAGATGTATAGCTGTACAGCCATAAAATATTTGATTAAGCATGGAAATATGCCATGATTCAGCCGTCATAGATTGAGATTTTACAATGCCAGATGATTTTCAGGCTTTAACTTGGTATAATAAGTTTACGGGAAAGGGGGCGTTTATTTTTTAATTAAATTTTACTTTATTTTTAGGAGCTGGATTTTTTCCGGTGGGTTTTGTTCCCTTTGTGGAAGGAATGTGACCTAAGTCATAAAGGACATGGATTTGCATTTCTAAGCTGTTTTTTGTAAAATCCTTCAGAGTGGACTTGTTGGAAGTTAATATTGCTGTAACACTTTGCAGGTTTTGCCTCTGGGTGCCTCTGGTGCTTGAAGCTTTCTTTCTTTTGTCCTTTCTGAACAGTAAGCTCCAGTCTTTCCAGGGTAATACGATCAGCATGTGTTGCATGAAAAATCACCATCTGCAATGTACATATCCTCCATGTTGAATGCAGATTCCATTTTTGGACAACCCTCTCTGTACTAGTGTAATAGTGGTCAGTTACTTTCACAAAAGATTCCCCTTGTGATGTCTCCTGAACAGTATCTCTTTTGAACTCAAGCAAAAAATCTTAAGATCATCTGAACTTCAGCATGATTGTATGCATTTTGCTGATTTGATAATTGCGATCGAAATCAAAAGATGTTTTAACAGATTGCCTTGGAGATTATTGGCATTCAAGCATGCCGTGATGTCTTTTTGGCTGGCTGCCCTTTTGGTCCTTCTCAGGTTTGCATGCCAGGATGCAGAATGTGTTTCTTTTCAGTATTAAAATGTCTCTCCAATTTGCAATTTTCATTTTCCTTGCATGAGCACGTACCTGAATATGCATCAGAAATTTTGAGAATGACCTGTCATGGTCATTAAGAAATATAATGAAAAATAAAATGTATACTAACAACTTTTGCTTTTTAATAAATTAAGAATGCAGCATACATGTGACTCATTTGTAAGGTCTTTTTGTTATATGATCTCCATTTATAATACTGAATTAATGTTACCATGACAAAAAACAAAAAAGATGCTGCAGGTTTATTTATTTATTCATTATATTTATATGGCCGCCCATCTCACAAAATGTGACTCTGGGTGGTGTACAGTAAAAATGTTTGTTTGTAGAACAGTTAGCTTCCAATTTCAGTCTGTGCTGATTTAATTTAGTTTGATGTTTTTAAAGAAGGTCCATTAATAATAAGTGTCTAAAACTGGGATAAATGAATGTGTGCCTAATTAACATAAGGATGGCCCTGGATTTGCCAAGGTAAGCAGTCCAGTAGTACCTTTATTAATTTATTCATATCTCCTATTGATATGCCATTCAATTCCAAAAAGGCTTTGATCACCTTACAAATAATACAAAGTAAAATAGAATTAAACTAACCAAAATTAAATCCCAATAACTAGGAAGTTGATTCTTCCTACCTATTGACATTATTGCTAAATCTGGAACTGGGGATTACCCAAAAATATGCAGAAGAAAAAGTGAAAAAGAAATCCAAAACCATAAGTTTACTATACTAATCAATGCACTTCAAGACAATTGATAAACATTTCATTGCACCATCGTGTGGTCAGAGTGATGAATCCTGTATGGGGCTATGCAAATGGTGTAATATAACTCTCAGGGTAAAGGTAAGCACCCCCCTCCCCTGGCTTCATAAGTTTCATTCATGGTAAGAACTTGGAAATCATGTTGGGTATGCCCGCACTGAGGGTGAAACATTCTCTGCGCTTGGGCCAGGAGGTGTTTCGTTTCCCTCTCAAGTTCAATTTGCCCCTGTTCAGATCCAGTTCTCTACTTTCAGGGCCTTGGGATTTCATGATGTAGCCCTTAAGGTCCCTTACCATTATGAATCTAACACTTGCTAGGGCAGAATGGCATCTGGACAGAAGACAAAAGGAAGAAGATAACGTAGTGGAAAGTGCTTGCTGAAGAGCACATTTGAATCCAAATTATGCCGCAAGAGTTGAATAAAAAATTTTAAGCTGGTTTTAAGGCAATATCACTGAGAAAAAACTAATATTGTTGTGCAGGTCTGCTCTACATTCTTGGAATCTACTAGCAGTCATGTGAAGGGAAAAAAAGTGATTTGGCATTAGGAAGCTTTGCACATTTATATGAATACTGCTATCTGATTTCAGCGTGGCACTGATCGAAAATCTATGCCCAAAAGTAATGATGAATGACATCAGTAACAGTTTTTAGAAATTTGGTGTCTCAACAGAAATAGTTCATAAAATCTTGCTAGAGGTGTGGCATTCATTTTAAGCGATCCCTGTTAGAACCCGTTCTAAACAACCTTGAAGTCTTCCTTGCTTACGTTTATTTTCCTCTTACGTTGTGCAAGGGGGAAAGGGATGAATTAAGTTGTCTTCAAAAAAAATTTGGCCACCCTATTTGTGTGTAAATAAAAGGTTAACCAGCTTTTTATGTTCAGACAATGACAAATATTTGCCTTTTAATTACAGTAGAAAATATATCTGTAGGCTACATTTTGGATATGGAACTAAAATTACCAGGGACCGCCTCGTCCCCAGAGCATCGACCCGCCCCACTCGGTTATGCAGAGAGGGCTTGCTAGGGACCCCGTCTACAAGAGAATTCCATCTGACGGGGTCCAGGAAGCGGGCATTCTCTGCAGTGGCACCCACCCTCTGGAATATTCTGCCCCTGGAGGTGAGGCAAGCCCCCACACTGATGACCTTCCGAAAACAATTGAAGACCTGGCTCTGCCACCTCGCTTGGGATGGGAGGAGTAATAGCTCCTCTTGGGGATGGCTTGCTCCGTAGAGTTCTTTTAAACTTAACATCAGAGCCTCTTGGGTTTTATATATTTAATTAATTTATATAGATATACATTTATGTACAGTATTTTATATGCTTTTATATGTTTTAATTGTCAACTTTGTGTAAACCGCCCAGAGTCCCCTCTGTGGGGGGAGATGGGCGGTGATATAAGTATGATAAATAAATAAATAAAAATAAAATATGATAAAATCATACTGTTCAGATAATGACATAATCATACATATATGCATGTGTACCCGTCACATTATTCCCATCTGACATAAAAAGTGTTATGTAAAGCCCAGAAAAAGAGTAAGAATTAGTGTACAGAAGAAATTAAAGGCAGAAGAAGAGAGAGAGAGAGAGAGAGAGACAGAGAGAGCACGCGCAAAGGAAAGCTGAAGTAAGATGTATTGTCGAAGGCTTTTGCTTGAAGAGATTTTGCTTCTATCTGTGCTCCTGCCCTCTGAAGATGCTGGCCACAGATGCTGGCGAAACGTTAGGAACCACAACTTCCAGAACACGGCCACACAGCCCGGAAGACCCACAACAACCACTGAAGTAAGATCATAAGCAGAGTTGTGGTTTCACTTAGCGACCGCTTTGCTTTAGGACTGAGTTGCTGGTCCAATTGTGGTCACTAAACGAGGACTAGCTGTATACCTTTTATGCATTCAACAACCAAGCTTAAACTCTATTCACATAAAATGTTCCATAATTCAAATCTATTCAAACAGTCATGCATTTTTATATCAATAAATATACAAGAACCTTTTTTATTTTAAACCCTTTGCCTGGCAAAAAGCCACACTACACTTCCAAATTTTGTTCATTATCATCTCTCCTAGCCTTTTGATCAGAATCTGCAGACACCTTCTGAAGCACACGTAACAAACTGATCCCTCGGTAATTTTGCATTCTTTTTGCCACCTTTCCCTTTGCAGTAAATAGCCTTCTTGTGATCAACAAAGACGGACTCTTCACAGACATGTTAAGCAAGTCACACATGCACTCCATAAGCAAACCACAATCACGTTTTTACAGTTTAACATTTATGCCTGTTGTTTCACTTGCTTCTGTTGCTATTAACCAGCCTTATTTCCACATAACAACACTGTTTCTAACCTTATTAGATTAAATATCCAAATAATTTTTATGTAATTAATCAGTTTTAAATGAAATCATGGCTTTCTGGAATTTTTCAAGAAGATAAATAAGTAAATTCCGCAGAGCTAGGTTTTTAACCTCTGTGTTTACTGTACTGATTATATGTAACTTTACCAAATGTCTGATTTATTGCTCTTGTTCGGTAAGCAGCCCTGCCGCAAGTAGAATTCCTAAGTGTCGCTTGCGAGATGGGCGGTGCAGAAATGTGAGAAATAAATAAATGAATAAATAAATAAGTGTCCTGCTTCTCTGTTTCAGCTTCTTTCCTATACTTACAGTATCTCTCGAGCCGGCTCTAATCAAAGAGCAAAGCTGTCTTCTTTCTGAGACTCAGAGGTATTTCTGCTTAGGTTTCATTCTTGCAACATAACTTTAATCATCTAATATCTTCATTCGGGTAATCACAATTCAGTTTAGTATCCCGAAGTATGCATGTGCACTTTTGCCTTCCCTTCACATGCGCAAATAAATCAGGAAGCCAATGTTAACCATATTTCCAGAATGGGAATGACGGCTTCAAGGAACCCGAAAACAATTAAGGCAATGTTCCTTATTTTGGAACAATTAACCATTTTTATCGCATTTGAATGTAAGAGGAAGACCTGGCTGGTTCATGTAAAGGGCAGCACAAAAAAGCTGCATGCAACTATATGAAACTCATGCATATCTCAGTAATATGACCATCTGAATCACACCAGTGTGTGCTACTACTGCCATCCTGTTGTTTTAATGGTTTTTTATGTTAATTGATAATGTTTATTTTTATACCTTTTCCAAAGTTAAGTACTAAATAATATTTATAAAAGAAAGAAGTGAAACCCTTCAGATAGTCATGTGAAATATTTTATGAATTGTTTATAGGAAAATCATTTAAATTCCAAATAAATTGTTGAACTTAATTGCTTTTATGTTCATTCTTTTATGCGTTGCTTTTTTCTATTCTTTTTATTGTGTACTTAAGGAAATTTTAAAAATGGACCTTTCATCTTTTATAGTTTCTTTGAATTTTTAGTCTGAACTGACTTAGCTCATATAGTTGAAAAACTAAAGTATAATTCCAGAAATACCATGCATCCCATTTTGTATTTATTTATTTATTCAATTTATATGACCGCCCATCTCCCCCAACGGGGAACTCTGTATTACTTTAAGTAAAGCTTTAGGAAGCAGGCAATGGCAAACCACTTCCGAAAAACCTTGCCAAGAAAACTGCAGGGACTTGTCCAGGCAGTCTCCGAGAAATGGACATGATTGAACAGATTAAAAAAAAAAAAAGTAAAGCTTCCAATACCCTGTCATCTACAGTATATACTGTACTACAGGAGACTTTATGTGGAAGAATTCTTGAGATATAACTCTCTGCCTTGATTTATAATGTCTGCACATAAGGTTTCTTTTTTTCATTATTGAATAATCTGATAGTCAAAATTGTATTGTACATTATGATGAGAGTATTAATTCTGCATTGAGTTTCCTAAGAATTTCAGCTGTAGTTTCTTCTTGGGGGAATAGCTTATCCATTATGGCTGCACTTCTGGTTGCAAATATGTTTGAAAACTGCTAACTCTGCAGAAACCAGGAAAGTAGCTGAATAAGAACTAGACTGTATAATAATCCATGATACGTAGGGGGTTTTTTATGCTAGCGTAGGAATCTAGATGCTCATTTCTAATGGAGGCTGCCCCTTGCAAATTGGATACTTAAATTTGCTTTTTAAAAATTGCACTACCATTGTGTCAGGGATTTTAAAAGAAGGAAAGTCCCTCTGTTGGTGTCAAGATACATACCTTTGAAAGCATCATTCACTTCTGAGGGTGAGTGGGCGGGGATTTGTTTCTACATAACTCCATGATCTGCCCCAGGAGTTACTAGTTTGGACATAATAAATTTTCAGCCACAATCATATTTGATCTAAATTGGTGGAACCACTGTCCAAACCCTTGCCATATTTTACAATCTTTTGTGAAATATTTTCATTTCCTCTATCCTACACCTCTTATTTGTATTGTATTGGTATTGGTATTTTTTTTCTCTAATTTAAACTTTTCAACTGATGTTTTTAATATTTATTATTTATTTATTAGATTTCTATGACCGCCCATCTCCCCCTCAAGGAGGGACTCTGGTTTATTGCAGTGTTTTAAAGGAGGAGGAGAAATGAAAATTTATTTTGAATTATCTATAGATCTGGAAATTATTTAGTTTATTAGTTTATTAAAAATTATTTAATGAGATAAAATATGTGCATTTTTTTTCAAGTGGCCAACTTATTTAGTAAAATGAAGTAGCAATTCTGTCTATCTCTCTCTGTGTGTGTGTGTGTGTGTGTGAAGTAACTGTAAGGTTATGTCACAAAACATAAACTTAATCTTCTGCAACAGTTTTTTGAGAGCCAGTTTTATTGCAAAGAGTACATAAATTACTACTGTAAGCTTAGAAATAGTTGAATAATAGAAATATATTTGCTAACTGTCCCATACTTAAAAGGTAAAGGTTCCCCCCACACATCTGTGAAGTCGTGTCCGACTCTAGGGGCCGGTGCTCATCTCCGTTTGTTAGCCGAAGAGCCAGCGTTGTCTCAAGACGCTTCCACGGTCATGTGGCTGCATGATGCGCGTGGAACGCTGTTACCTACCCACCGAAGTGGTACCTATTAATCTACTTGCATTTGCATGCTTTCGAATTGCTAGGTTGGCAAGAGCTGGAGCTCGTACGGGAGCTCACTCTGTCACGCGGGGCTAGGGATTCGAACCTCCGAACTTGCGATCTTCTGATCGACAAGCCTGGCGTCTTACCCGCTGAGCCACCACGTCCCATACTTACTGATGCTTAAATAATTCACCATTTAATAATTCCTCCCATCCCTCCCTTTTCCCAGATCATCTGATAAAGGATACCCAGAAGACTATCTGAGAGAACTCACAGCTCAGGAGGACTGCTGTTCAGGAAACAAGCGGAAAGTATCTGCGAGGCCCTCCCATGCAGGGCAGACCACGGTTGCATCACAGCGGAGCCGAGGTAGATCTGGGACATTGCCCAGTGATTACAGATATTCACAGGAAGATGTAAATGAGAAAAGCAAAGATTATGGTGCGCTGCCTCTTGCGATTTCTGGGCTACAAATATCAGATAAGAATCAGTTCTGTTTAACACATGTCAAAGCAGAGGAAAATCTACAGGGGAATCCTGTGCTGTTGAATAAGAAACATGGGTCTGTGCCTCAGAGGCCTCCCCCACCCAATCGAGATAAGAAACACAGGCGACAGGATAGTTTTTTAACTTCACTTGCTACTTCTTCAGAATCTTTACTGACAGTGCCTGACAGACCAGCTCAGTCGTCCCCTGCTGCTGCCAGTATAGCTGCAGACAGCTCATCACCACCTCAGGTTCCTGCAAAGATTTCTGGAAAATTTGTAAGTGCAGAGCTGTCGGAAACTCTGCAGTTGGCATCCACAGACAATGTTTGTCAGTATTTAGAAGAAAAAATACATCTCAAATCTGAACCTCCCCTTCCTTCAGCCTATATTTACCATCTAAAATCTAGAATGGACGCATCAAGATCCCCTTCACCACAGTTTGCGCCACCAAAGCTGACTGATAAGCCACCTGTGGCTGTTCAGGATGAAAATTCCACAAGGTAAGTGACATTACACAAACGGTTAAACATTCGTCACAGTGTTTTATTGTTGGATTCTTTCACCAGTTTAATATTTATGTTTCCATTCAGTTTCACTGCATACCTTCAGCAGTGTAATATTAAGCTTTCTAGAGAGTTTTAGAAGCATGTTATTTTATCTTAACAGAAATTACATACAATTTATCTATCTCAGCTTTCAAACTGAGTTCAGTGTCACATGCTTAACTTTTATCAGTGACTCTCATTAACAGCTCTTGAATATACTTCAAATATGAGGATAGTTATCCAATCATTGAGTGAGATGGGCAGTGACAAAATTTGAAATATAAATATAAATGAATGAATGACTCCTTAACTAGTCAAAGAATAGGAAGCATAAGATATAAACATATATTGTGGTTGTGTGGTCCCTTATTATCCTAAATCTCTGGATTTCCCATGGAATATTTTGTGTATTACGCAAATGGCCATGTTAATAAAATCCAAAGAAAACAGAATGCATGTGTATCCAGTCTCATATATGCTATGGCAAACATGTTTGAATGTTTTCAAGCCAGAGGTTGATACCTTTCTTACTATGCAAATTTGAGACTTATTTTTATGAAAGGTTGAAAACTGCTATCAGTGTTGCCAGAATAGCTAGCAAAACAATGTTAATCTCTAGATCTAACCTCTCTGATTGGACAAGTGCATCTCAAGGGTAGAAGATGAAGGTGGCTCCCTGGAGCCCTGCATTACAATGACAGTTCTTTGGACTTAGCTGTGTTGCCAGCAGAACCGGACTTCCCAAAGTGAAGTAAAGACAGCCTTAGAACTGCCAGTTCCTAAACATTTCTGTTCCCCTGATAGCCGGATCATTTAAAATATACCTGGGAATGTGAAAAATAAAACACTGATATGCAATTCATTCTTAAATTCGTAAGTAGGCTATTATTAATCTATACACACACACACACACACACACACACACACACACACACAAACTATATGAGAGAGCCAGTTTGGTCTAGTGGTTCAGGTGCTGGGCTAGAAACCAAGAGTCTGAGTTCTAGTCCCACCTTAGGCACAAAAGCTGGCTGGGTGACCTTGGGCCAGTCACACACACTCAGCCCAACTCACCTCACAGGGTTGTTGTGGGGAAAATAGGAGCAGGAAGAAGTATTAGGTATGTTTGCCGCCTTGAGTTATTTATAAAAATAATAAAGGTGGGATAAAAATAAATAAATAAATATGCACTATTTTAGCTGTTAATTTTTCCCCCTAAAGAATTGAAAGAGTGATGGATAACAACACAACAGTAAAAATGGTTCCAATCAAGATTGTACATTCTGAGAGCCATTCAGAGAAGGCAAATAGACAGAATCTTGTGACCACAATAGAGCCTCCTACTTTACCAAGCGGCTTAGAGAAAGACCAGATTAAGACCCTTGGCACTTCTGAACAGTCTTATTCGCGTTTCTGCGCTTACACAAGACAAGGTGTGGAAATAGAGCCTGAGAACAAATCAAGCCTGTCTTCTTTGCAACCTACTGAAATCCTTGGGAGGAACATAAAGGAGAATGACATATCCACCCATGCAGTTAACTATGTGAGAGCCAAAGAAAAGACAATTGAAGACTGGAAATCAGAAGAATTAGCTAGAGAAATAGTGGGCAAGGATAAATCATTAGCGGACATCTTGGACCCAAATGTGAAAATAAAAACCACAATGGATCTAATGGAGGGAATCTTTCCCAAAGATGAACATCTCTTGGAAGAAGCTCAGCATCGTAGAAAGTTTCTTTTAAAAGTTTCATCACCCAAAACTGAAGAGGAGAAGTGAGTAAATGTTTTTTCCATCCCAAACTAATGCTTTTATCCTTTTTTTTTTTGGTCTTATACAGTATGTACACACACACTGTTTGTTTTTAGTTTTATTCTATTAAAATATAAGTCATATAATCAAGAAAAACTTACCAAACATAACTACTGTAACTTTCCCCCAAGTTCATACCTGATTGTGATTGGGATTTAGTTTCTAACACATCTGGGAAAACACAACTTGGAGAAGACTGAAAGACCCACATTCTGTTTTCAGGAGCCAAATGCTTGCATTAAACTTACAAACTAGGGATGAATGCCTGTTGCTCCCAGTTGATTATCAAAAGCTTTTAAGTACTTAGCAATTGTGGAACTTTCATTTCGCTATTATATATGTTTGTTGTTGACAGATTCACTGTGCGTTTGCTGGGTAAAAGAGTTGTTTCCATTTCTTCATCTATTTCCTAGTGTTTTTATTATAAATGTTATCTTTCATAGCAAGTAAAGGGTTATTGAACAGGGAATTCTACAGTAATTTTGTAATTAAAACTCACCAGCAACATTGATATCTGCATTTCTGAGCAATCAGAGAGAGGCAGTAGGTCTTATGAGATCCAATTAAGAATGGGTAGGCTAAATTAGCACCAAAACAGTGTGTCGATGAGTGTTGGATATGGGAGATGCTGATTCGGATCAGGAGTGGCTTTTGGCCAGTCACTATCTCATCCCAACCTACCTTTCAGGCCTGTTGTGGGGTGGAATGAGAGAAATGTCATGTGTGCTGTCTTGAGTTTCTGAGAAAAGGCTGGATATAATTGCAATAAGTAAATTTTAAAATAATTTGAACAATAAAATAAAAAATAGTAAATATTCTGGTAAATTTTAGTCTGATTCACCATAACTAGAGATCACTTAGCTCTGTGACAACATTGTTTTGTCATACAATATCAGAGGAATTCCTAAATCTTCCAATAACTGCTTGTCAGTAAAACCAATAACTCATAAAATATATAAAAGATTTGTAATTGATTTTTAAAATAAACTTTATGTACTGTTGGGCTTTGCCCAAGTAATACTTTCAGTTTGGGGATATCTGTAGATTTTAGGAGTTGGAGGAGAATCATAAGAAATTGCAAACATCTAACTGAAAATTAACGGGGGATGGAAAATGAGAAGATAATTTATTGTTTAGTTCATGTTGCTTCATGTCAAAAACAGATAAAGAGCTATTTATATCTTAGGTATTCAAATTTTGTTCCTCTTAATAGTGTGTCTGTGTCAAGCCCAGCCCAAGAACATCAGAGAATCAGTCCAGCCAAACTTCAGTTCTTTATTTGCTCACACTGTATAGACAGAATCTTGCCAGACTAAAGCTACTCTACCCAACCTAAGGGGAAATAACCTGGGAGGCTCTAGGGTGGGGCTATTCTGAACCTCTTAGTTTTCCCACCATTGTTTCCCAGACTGTGCCGCCTCTTATCTCTTCCACCTTCTTGGAATGTGCTCCCTCCTTCCTGAGAACCAGCGGCACTGCCGAAATCCACCACATCACCCCCTTCTTCAGAGACACATTCCATAACAGTCTATTAAGTATAGCCTGTTGAGGGATGGAACCAGTCACCTTCATTACTTTTTTGGCAGTTGTACGTGATAGAAAACGTTGAATTTTGTGAAGTCTTTTCTCAGATTGATTCTCTGCATGCTGTCTATTATTCTTCTCAGTGGCATCCACCAGAGGAGATAAAACAGGCAAGATACTGGTCACAGGATTATGGTCCATGGATTTTCCCTTTGTGTGTGTGTGTTGATCTCTAAAAGGGGCAGGGCTTGTGTTGTGATACCACGACCATCATCTTCCCTGTTTTGATGTCCTACAGACACCATTGGTTTCTCTACTATTATTTGGGAAAAAAGTAAACGCACTTTAATTGAATATGTTCAAAAAGAATTGATCGTATATATAAACTGAAAGGACTTGTCCAGGCAGTCCCCACAATTGAATGGATATATCCGTTCAATTGTGTCTGATTCTCGGGGACTGCCTGGACAAGTCCTTTCAGTTTTCTTGGCTGGTTTTTCAGAAGTGGTTTGCCATTGCCTCCTTCCTTGGGGTGAGAGAGAGTGACTGGCCCAAGGTCACCCAGCTGGCTTTGTGCCCAAGGCGGAACTAGAACTCATGGTCTCCCGGTTTCTAGCCTGATGCCTTAACCGTTACACCAAACTGGGGGGGGGGGAGAGAAAGAATGAATTTACTATCAGTGAACTGACTTCAATCTTAACTTTTCTAGTGTTAAGAGACAGGTATTTTTAGTAATAGGTTCTTTTAAGCATTAGAAGTGTGCATAATGAAACCCAAGGACCTATGTATTTCACTAAATGTGTGCTTATGGGATTAGATAGTCAAGGCTAATGAAAGCCACAAACAGATTTAAACATTACCTTTCTTCCATTGCCCATATAATCAAGGACAGGACATAGAAATCTAAGTATGGTCAGAGAACATCAATTAAAAGCAAAATAGAAATCAGCATTTTAGACCGTAATTTTGAGATATTCCTTAAATTTCCTCTCTCTCTAGCTAGGCTCTTAGAGTGATAAAATATGGTTATTTTATGCATTGTCTTTGTGGGGATCTTTCTCTTAACCCTACAATCTATGTACTGCAAATAGTATTTCAAAATAATTTTTATCTTGCTTTCAGTGTATAATATGTCAAGAAGTCAATTGAAAACTAGTATTTTTTTAAATCTTTGCTTAGGAAAGAGGAGCTGTCTCTGTCTTTGGCCATCCCCTTAACAACTAATTCCACTTACTATAGCACCTCTGCACCCAAGGCAGAACTTCTGATTAAGATGAAGGATATGCAGCAGCAGCAGCAAAGTGAGGAGGATTCTGAGAATGAGTTAGACCACAATTTGTCTGAGAAGAAGGTAAGCTTGTCACAGTTGTTCGTTTTCAGTATTACTTATTGTTGGAAGCCATGGTGCTTGAACTGTCTAGTGATTCTGTCTCATAGCCTGTTCAGCTGAAAATAGAACTTGATCAGACTAGAAATGATGAGGAAGCATCAGTATCTAATATCCAGTATTCACAAGGTAAAAGAGAGAAGCTCCTATTGAACCAACAAGGAAGGAAAGTGACAGTTAAATCCTGTATACACATAACTGAGAGAAAATACCATTCAGGTTAACAGCATTTACTTTTCATTGGCCCTGTTCAGAATATCAGTTATTTATGAGGTGCTTATATCCATCTGAATCAGCACAGCTATTTAGATCAAACTCTGATGTCTTGCTTAAGGACCACTGTTGAGTCCAACTGGTTGATGTTTGGCCTAGTGGTTAAGGCAACGAGCTAGAAACCAGGAGACTGAGAGTTCTAGTCCCGCCTTGGGCATGAAAGCTGGCTGGGTGACCTTGGGCCAGTCCCTCTCTCTCAGCCCTGGGAAGGAGCCAATAGGAAACCAGGAGACTGAGAGGCGGGATAGAAAATAGATAGATAGATAGATAGATAGATAGATAGATAGATAGATAGATAGATAGATAGATAGATAGATAGAAACAGAACCTTCTTAACTCTAAGTCCATCATTTCAGAATTTCTTCCAAAAGGAAATTCACTTAGCCCTCCTGTTTTAGGAACCATATTAATCATTTCAATCTTTACTTAATTAATTTGAAATGAAAACTTCTAAATGGAAATTCTTTAAATTATTGCTGACTTTTTTCATCTACTGTTGGCTCCAGATAGCATTGTTTAATTACAGATATTTACGCTGTGATATTTATTTTCTCATTATGTTGATATATAACCCACTTTAAGAGAGGTACTATATATGGCCTTAAAGGTAGTATAAATACTTGTAACAAAATAAGGAAATTATAAGCCCAAAGTAAAGAAGTGAGAATTTCAGGTTATCTGAAAGATGACTTAGCAAGATCAGCACTCTGAGGTTTGGCTTTGTAAGGATTTTGATAAATTTATTGATTATTATTAGTCAAATTTATCACCGCCCATCATGTTCATTAACATTTGATTACTAAACTTAATTATGCAACACATAAATTGACAGTGGCAAAAGCAAGCGAAATTAGGGCTTTCGCTCTGTATCATCAAGATAGTCATTCACAATACATACCCTTAGTGGTCTGAGCAAGGTATTCTACAGTATTCCTGCCTGACAGTAATACTGAATGCATCTGGAGAGAATATATAAAACTGAGAGTTAGGGTCTTGGGTTGCAAAATTTCGCTGAGCTACGTTTTTTATTTACAGACATTTCCATATCCACCTAGATAATGTCTGCTCTTTATATAACTTCTTACAGTTCTCTTCACATGTACATAAATCAGGCAAAGATTTGAGTAAAAACAGGAGGTGTTATCTTAAAAATGATTTTTGTAAACCTCGGATTAAAAAAAAAATAACAACCAGAATTGTGATCCTTCTCAAATTTGATCCATTAATATTTCCTATATTCCTATCCTTTAATAAAGAGGAACAACAATTTTGTGCAATTTCTACAATAAATTATGTGAGGTGCTCTGTAGACAGAAGTGCAATTTGCATGGGAGTAACTTTACATTAGACGGTGTCTCATGGCTGAGATTTAAATCTCCCCACCCATGTGATTGTGTAATTCAGATGGAACATGTAGCCAGGTGGGATCTTCTTCTGGAAAAGAAATTCCCTGTTCCAGGTGGCTGCGCCTATATTTGTCAAGCATAGAACAATAAGTCATCAGCTATTTAAAACCTTGACGTCAATGCTGAAACTAAACATACTGGTTCAAGTAGTTTTATCCAGTCAAATAATCCAGTTGCCTTTTACTATTCATGATATAGCTGTGTCCACGAATAACTAATACATGAATCAAAGTCTTTAACTGAAAAAATATATGTACTATCTGGACCTCAGCCACATTGAAGTTTCTTTTATTTTTTCAGTTTCTGTGTGCACATGAAATAAAGAGACAAAAATAAAAATGTATGCATGTAGGAGACAAAAAAGATATTTACTAAAAAGAGCCAAAGGCATTGGAATATTTATTATTGTGAAATTCCCTCTTCATAGGACATTCAATTAACTATCCTAGATTACTTTGAGGCATGCAGTGATAACATACTTGTTCTGCTACTTTTAAAGAGTTTTATTTTGAGTTGGACATCTCAGTTCTCTATTTCAATCCTGTTATATTTCAGGGCACTTTTATTTTTGTTTTGTGGACCATTGTTATATAAAACTATGGTATAGAAAAGTTTCTGCAAATACAATGAGATCAATTTTAAGATAATTGTTCAGTGAAAAATGTTATTTTCAAATGTTACATTTTGAAAAATGTTACATTTTCCACCCTATTTCCATTATATCCAAATTTCCCATTCCTACTGAATAATATACTTTGCCAGCTGCCCTAACACATTTGAAACAAGCATGTTTGTGCTTGCAGTGATTTTTCTGAATCTCTCTCTCTCACACACACACACACACAACTTTGACAAGATTCTGTTATCTTCTGGTTGCATCATCTAGCCATTTAGAGTCATGAGATGAGCAGCCATAGAAATCTAATAAATAAATAAATAATCAAACAAACTATATCTCATAAATTGAGTCCCCCCTTTTTTTCTTCTTTTTTCAGCAAGAGCTTATAGATAGCATTAGTCGAAAACTAAAAGTGATAAAAGAAGCTCGAGAGACACTCTTGGAAGACATTCAAGCCAATAATCTGCTTGGGGATGAAGTAGAGGTAGTTGTAAAAGAGGTCTGCAAACCCAATGAATTTGACAGGTTTCGGATGTTTATTGGAGATCTAGACAAAGTGGTTAACCTCCTGCTATCACTCTCTGGTCGACTAGCCAGGGTAGAAAATGCATTAAACAACTTGGATGAAAATGCTTCTCCTGAAGAAAGGGTAAGGCACTTATTGTTGTATGAGGAACAACTGTCTAATTGCACCATGTTATCTTGTTTTTGCCAGCCCAAGTATATACATAGATTCCTCTCTTATTGAGAGTAGTCTTCTTAGTTAAAAATAAGAAATCAATTTTATCAAAAGCTGTCATGCTAGAGAGATGATTCTTCAGCAGTGGTTTTGTTCTAGCTGACCTATTTTATATGCAAAATTGTTGATCCATCCCACTATAGAGATCATTTTCCCTCATTTATCAGGCAAGGAATGTTTGATGTAGACACCTCAGACTCTGGGCCTCCATCTTAACAAGCTGCAATTTTAGAAGTGAAGTTGGAGGGCCTAGAGCATAGCTTTTCAAACTGTGTGTCGCCTGCGGGGCCCAGGTGTGTCTCGAGAAAACCCGGAAGAGTTGATGGTGTGCCGCCGCCGGCAGGCCATCAGTGCTTCCAGGTTTTCATGCAACACAGCAGGACGCCGCCTCCGCGGCACCGCCTCTGCAGCGTCACACAAAAACCCAGAAGCGGGTTTCGTGCGGTGCACGAAAACCCGGAAGTGCCGCCATAGCAGCGGTGCGTGAAAACCCAGAAGCGCCGCCATAGCAGCAGCACTTCTGGGTTTTCGCACGCCGCCGTTGGTGTGTCAACAAGAAAAGTTTGGAAAGCCCTGGCCTAGAGCATTTGGAACCAGTCAGGTATACTGTGATCTCCGTAAGTGGCCATCCCCAAGTGATGTTCTCAAGAGAAATCTGCATTCTCCAACTTCTTTTGGGCCAAACCCACACTAGAGCCAGGAACAGAATCCTCACTTAGCCTCTGAGGTTGTACCCATTTCTGGGGTGGTTCTCCTAAGATGGTAATGGGGCAGAACAACTCATCACAAGAACATGTCCCTGAAGACATAACTTAGAGCTTGTAGAAAAGTACTCTAAGAATAAAAAGGCTCACATAGCAGAGAATGAATCAAATCTTCATGGGAGTGCTGCCATTGATTATATAGTATATGTTTTAAAATGTTCCACCCAATCATGAAATTCAGAAAGCTGCTTTATAATTATACTATTTGCTTGGAAAGCATTTAGGTCTTCCTAACATTTTTTCTTTTAAAACAATGATAGGATAATGTTCATTATGGAAATGGAATCTAAAGCTCAATGTATTGATCACTACATTTTTCCTGTTCTGTCCCCTTAGCGGATTCTGGTAGAAAAACAGAAATTACTCACACAACAGCATGAAGATGCAAAGGAGCTGAAAGAAAACCTGGATCGAAGGGAACGCATCGTCTTTGATATTCTGGCCAACTATCTGAGTGACGAAAGCCTTGCAGATTATGAGCACTTTGTCAAAATGAAGTCAGCCCTCATAATAGAACAGCGAGAGCTGGAGGACAAAATCAAACTTGGGGAAGAGCAACTCAAGTGCCTGACTGATAGTCTCCACCCTGAAAGACCCAAATGATTACTCCTTCAAGTGTGACTTGGACATCATATATATATATATTTATGTAGTTCATCTGACAAATATTAGAAGCAGTTAAACAAAACAAGTCTTAATGTCAATAATCATGGAGCTTTGTTTTATATAGTCTCATTTGCAAACCTTGAAACCTTCTGGGTTTTTTTATAGACAGAAAAGAGAACAATCTACACACAACAGCTTTGTTCCCAGATTCCCCAAAAGGAAACAATGTGGACTGTTAATTTTAGAGACAAAATAACTTTTCCAGCATTATATTTTGACTGGTGAGATATATTGGCAGCATTGTGCATTTAGATACTTTTTAAAAAAAGAAAGATTGCATAAAATTTGCCTTTTCAAAAATTATTTCAAAACAGTTTGCTCAAGTAAGCCTTTTAATTATGTCCAATTAAACTACTTCAAAACACACCAGGAAATTGTATGTTTCTGTGGCTTTGTGGTTTGTAATGTTGTAATGCCACATAACTATAGTTGATTAATTTATCACTTCAGTATTGATGGCTGGAGTGGGGATAAGAAAGAACAGTCCAAAGGCAAATGGTTAATTCAAAGCAACTTTCTTATGTGAATGAAAAACTAAGGGATTGATTCTTACAAGTCTCCGTCTATAATGTAAGGCAGAACTAGTACAACATTTTCTTAGGTACTACTTGCCAAGAATTTAGTGAGTCGCATATTCGTAGATTCTTCTGCATATTGTCATGTGTTTGTTTTCACCTCATGTCCTGGCCTTTGAGGACCGTTGTTTGTCCTGTGACTGCCCTGTAAGAAACACAACTCCTTGTTTTACTTAAACTCACAGTCGGACACCTCTGTGTATATATATTGCCATGTTTATATTTACAAATACGTAACAGTTTGACCTTATTTTCCAGTCCGATCACAGGCAGGGAGATATTAACACTGTGATCTTAAAAAATATACTATATTTAAAAAGCCCCATTAAAACCTTTTACATTATAAGGATGCAATAACTGTTGGTTTACTAACCTACATATAAATAATGTTCCCTAATATTAATATATGTTTGTAATGAATAAAGATAAATCTTATGTCTTCTGCATAGGGTATTTTTAAGATTTACTGAGAAATACTTTACTTAACACCTAAATCCTTGAGCCATTCTGCATAATACCCTCTTTTAGAAGTTAAATTAATTTTACCATTACAAACAAGAGTTAAATTCTTGTGATTCATTCCATAAGAGTAGACACAGTTTCAGGTGTTCAGATTATTCTAGCAATAAAATTGTTAGTTATAGAAGGACTAGCCATAATCCATTCCACATAATCATGTATTTCATAAGCAGATATCAGGCAATCCTATGCTTGTCTACTCAGAAATAAACCTCTTAGGATTCATGCCACAACACACACGTGTATAGGATTGCAACCATATATTCTTGATTGGTCTCTTCCCATAAATATCAATGATAATTCATACATCTGATGCCATTTCCTTCAATGGCCATGTTGGTATCATTATTTTAACAGCTTTCTCTACTATTTACATCTGGCAAATTATCTTAATGAGATGCATTCTCCATATTAGACAAACGTTCCATTTTGTCTCTGGTTTAATCCTTACATATACACAATATAAAGCAACCATTTTCATTCCAATCAAATGTAAACTTTTTTCTTTAACTCTTTAAGGAAATAAGTTTGTGTGGTGGTTCAGATTGTATATGAGTATTCAGAATATAACTTCAGTATGTACACAGTAATTTGCATTAAATCATATAATTCATATGAACTTAGTACAGAAATTGATGTGTAATTATATTCTATTTTGCATAATAATATATTTAATCATCACCTTTGGTTAAGCTTGCAACTTTTTTTATGTTTCTTTTTTTGGCACGCTCTGGAAAGGGCCGGTAAAGGGATTCCGCCTTCTGTGTATATACATTATAAATATCTCTATTGTTTGCTCTATTGGAGAGAGAATCTGGTGCTAATGCCTCGCCTTTGGCATCATAAGTGAAGGATTATTTCTTCACCTTATAGGTCATTGCAATATTTAGTGTTTTTGTACAGAAAAAATATATTTTGATTTTTTTCCTGTTGTCCATTTTCCATATGCTACTCTGATTCAAACAACATACTTCAATTTCTTAATTGTTGCCTAATTATTTACCTACTGACAAGGTCATATTGCTTTATCAAGGAAAATAAAATAAATGTGCTAGAGTATTGAGTCATGTATTAATTTGATCCATTATGTATATTAATACCAGTACATTACTGAATACCAATACCACTACTGAACATTTTTCCATTGTGAAGAATGCTAATTCCATTTAGCATTGATTGATGTTGATTAATTAGCATCAAATCATAAATCTTTAACATTAGTTCCATTTACATTTTAAATCTTACCCAAGACAGCTTCCACAGTAGAACAAGAGAGAGATACAAAGACACTTGGAAAGTTCTTACTTGTATGTGCAATATGATAGCAGTATTAATCACTTTTCTTGTCTAACAGAGATGACAACTGGATTATTTGAGAAAACATAGCAAGTTGAAGCATTCCTGTCCAAAGTTCTACCTCGTATCCCTTCTCTCCTTTCCCTTTTGGGAGGAATGTCCCAACAGTGAATTGTGTCCACTGAACACAATAAGACTTTATTTGGTTTATTTTATTCCTTTTATTTAAAAGGTATTCTACATACATGGCTTTGTTTAAATCATGTAATGATACATATATTAATATATAAGAATATTTAGCAAAGTATCCTGGCTTGATCCACAGTTGTGGATTATTACGAGAAGGAACATGCAGACATTATTTCATTATATGTCTAGGATATCCAGTAAATATGTAAAAATGAGTCTTTCTAACCATTTCTGAAAGCGTTTGTTTGTTTGTTTGTTTGTTTATCACATTTATATGGCCACCCATCTCACAAGAAGCAAGTCTGGGTGGTGTACAACAATCATCTTCAGAGGCGAGGTGGTCTGCTACAGATGCCAGCCACAGTTGCTGGAAAAGCGTCAAGAAATCTGTTGTCTAGAGATCCCTTTCAGCACCCAGAGAAAAGGAGGGATGTAAATCTAACTCATTAATAAATGTACAGTACCATTTTCCTTTTTTTCCTCTCTGTCTCTCTCTGAAAAGTAAATCACTGGCAGATTGCCTTTTCTCGACAAAATGAGTATTTTGTTCTTCCTTTGACATATTGTGCCCCTTTGGAGTCAGGCAGCCTATAGATTTATTTATTTATTTAGTTAAAATGTGATAAATTAGCCTTTTCAATTGCAAAAGTAAATGCCATGTCTAAAACAAGACATTGAATCTCTTGGAAATAATAGATCCTTAAAATGGTTGGCTAAGAATAAGAAGGTATTTCAAATAGAAAAATGCCTGACTAGGTGTATGACACAGTATCAAAGAACAGCCTTTACTAGAGCAATATTTGAGCTATTAGATTCTATGGTGAAATATGGGAGATTTTATCAAGCTTGTTACTATAAGACAGAGCTTTCCAAAGTGCCGCCGCTGGCGACACACCAGCGGCGGCGGCAGTGTGGCGGCAGTGCGTGCATGCACGGCGGCAGCGCGGGGGGGGGTGCGGCGGCGCGCGCGTGCACGGCGGCAGCCTTCACTAAAACGCAGAACCACTGATCCTGCCTCCACTGCTGCTGCCGCCGTGCACGCATGCGCCGCCGCTTCCAGGTGGTGTGGCGACACACTTTTGTGTCGCAACACACAGTTTGGAAAGCTCTGCTATAAGATAAAGTGTCAGAGTGCTTTTCAGAAGGTTGGCACCATCCACTGCTCCTATGAAAAAAAGGTGCTTCTATGCTGCTGTAATAAATTAGTCTGTTGCTTTAAGTATATACAGACACTTTACTAAACACAGCACAGAAAAATATATACAGACACGAACTCCAACCAACTCCATACAAACTACCCAACACTTAATACCTCTAAGACAGAATATATATACACTTAATACTGCAGTCATTCCTATACACAGGTGTAGCTCGTTAGCATTTCATCATCCTGTCCTCAAGGATGATGATCTCACCCAGCACTCGCTGCTATCTACTTTGCTCATTCCAGACCTGTAAAATCTAAAGGATAAAATATATTTCTTTTTACATTCTCTGACATAAAGTGCATATGTGGAGCTTTAGATATAGAACATATTATGCAAGTTATGTTTGACTGCCAACTGTATGCTTCAGTAAGAGGATACAAGTAGTCCTGCTTGGGATTCCCTGGGTTCCTTGAATATTGCTGGCGTGGAGCTCTCAGAGGAGTCACTGTCAGTATCACTTTCACTATTGATGAGGAAGTCAGAATAGCGAGCCAATAGCTTCTCAGAGTAGGTGGTTTAGAGGGGGAGCTCAGTGGGGCAGATATATTAGGTTTTTGTGCTGGACTTCCATATCAGTACCAGAACTGGGAGGGTACACCAGAATTGTTATTTTGAAGTCTGGTTTTTTCCTCAGATTAATGAGTTCTGTGTTTATAGGTTCTGCTTCCTCCCTTGAAGTCTTTGGGTGGATGGCCGAATTATGAATCTTACCTGCAGGGTCATGACCATTTGTCACTTTCCCAGTGATGAGGTTGCAAACTACTTCATCCTTAAAGACTGACAATTTGAATGTGGTGGTGATTCTGCCACAGGAACTTGTCATTTGTGTGAGTCTGTTGGGGAGAGATGGCTAGTTAAATCAGGAGTATACATTTAACATTTCTTTGGCTGGGTAAATAATGAAAACCTTTCAAATCAATTCTATTTTGGCAGTTAGGAGCTGAGATATGGAGGAGATAATAGGTTTATAACTGTTCCATCTGTGGGAGTTCTGATGGATTTCTAAGACGAGTTGCTTTTTCTGTAGCACACAGCAGTGGTTGGCAGTAGAAACTGCTTCCGGATGCTTTATGGACGTTGAGGGACGGGCTACCGGAATGCCAACATGGCCATCCATTTTAACCCCGATTGCCATGGAGCACTTTCAGATCAAGGACTTGCTGGAAACTATCATTTAGCCGTTGCAGTATAAAGGTCAGAGTTTCTGCAGGCAAAAGGCAGATCTCATGGAAAGGTTGAATAATGTAGTTGTGGGGTGCAGGAGGCTTGTTCCAAGAGGCTGTCTCTGCTACCTTCCTGCTCTGGGGAGTGACTTGGACTGAAGCTTTGGAGGGTCAGGGAAGAGGCCAGTCTTGCTATTGTTGCATTCTTTGTGGGTGAAGGGGGTCCTGAAGCTGTAGATATGTTACTCATGTTTTTGTCATCTCTGTGGTGGGAAGATAGGAGTCAATCCTCATCTATTTCTCTGCTTTGTTGGATTTATGGGCCCCAGTATCATTACTGGGGCTGGTCTGGGTTCTTTTCTTGCATCTGGATTGCATTTTTGGGCTGTGGGGCTGAGCCAGAGGGGTGAGGCCAGTCACAGTTCAGGAGCTGCTAGTTGGTCGCCATCTTGGCTCTTCCCCCTCAAGTTTATAATTATAGGATTATAGGAAATGCTTACACAATTCACATATGATAGTTTTCACACAAATATTAATTTGCCAAAATTATATTTTTATTGTTTTTAATAATTTAAGATCAGAGTTATAGAAACCTATTGAGAGATCAAAAAAATAAACTGAACATTTGCAGTAGAAAAAATGTTGCTTTTATTTTAAAAACAAAGAACAGGAACTTAAAGTTAACCCATTACTTTTTCTCAGCCGAGAAAAGCACATGGTTTATTTACATATCAATACTACATAGCTGCAGCTGAACACAAAAGGAAGATTTACAATATAAAGCCTTTACAAGAAGAACTTGGCATTACCTGAGTGGACAACGTTTAACATGTGACCACCCTGACTCAGCTCACCTATTTACTTATTTGGAAATAAAACATCAAGTAACATTCTGATTGGACAGTTCAAGCTAGACCTTTTGGCACCAATTAATTAACATTCCTGAGGAGGGAGTTAAACCATGAGCCCTCCTGACTCCAACAGAAAAAAAAACTTCTCAGCCTGACTTTTTTAAAACAGAACTTTCCAGATTCTTTCAAAATCATAAAATATATAACAATATTCTTATAACTTGGATAATTTTGTGCTGTTAATAATTATTTATATTTTAAATATAAATAATACAGTGGGGCAAAAAAGTATTTAGTCAGCCACCAATTGTGCAAGTTCTCCCACTTAAAAAGATGAGAGAGGCCTGTAATTGACATCATAGGTAGACCTCAACTATGAGAGACAAAATGAGAAAACAAATCCAGACAATCACATTGTCTGATTCGGAAAGAATTTATTTGCAAATTATGGTGGAAAATAAGTATTTGGTCACCTACAAACAAGCAAGATTTCTGGCTCTCACAGACCTGTAACTTCTTCTTTAAGAGGCTCCTCTGTCCTCCACTCATTACCTGTAGTAATGGCACCTGTTTGAACTTGTTATCAGTATAAAAGACACCTGTCCACAACCTCAAACAGTCACACTCCAAACTCCACTATGGTGAAGACCAAAGAGCTGTCGAAGGACACCAGAAACAAAATTGTAGACCTGCACCAGGCTGGGAAGACTGAATCTGCAATAGGCAAGCAGCTTGGTGTGAAGAAATCAACCGTGGGAGCAATAATTAGAAAATGGAAGACATACAAGACCACTGATAATCTCCCTCGATCTGGGGCTCCACGCAAGACCTCACCCCGTGGGGTCAAAATGATCACAAGCACGGTGAGCAAAAATCCCAGAACCACACGGGGGGACCTAGTGAATGACCTGCAGAGAGCTGGGACCAATGTAACAAAGGCTACCATCAGTAACACACTACGCCGCCAGGGATCCTGCAGTGCCAGACGTGTGCCCCTGCTTAAGCCAGTACATGTCCGGGCCTGTCTGAAGTTTGCTAGAGAGCATTTGGATGATCCAGGAGAGGATTGGGAGAATGTCATATGGTCAGATGAAACCAAAGTAGAACTGTTTGGTAGAAACACAACTCGTCGTGTTTGGAGGAGAGAGAATGCTGAGTTGCATCCAAAGAACACCATACCTACTGTGAAGCATGGGGGTGGCAACATCATGCTTTGGGGCTGTTTCTCTGCAAAGGGACCAGGACGACTGTTCCGTGTACAGGAAAGAATGAATGGGGCCATGTATCGTGAGATTTTGAGTGCAAACCTCCTTCCATCAGCAAGGGCATTGAAGATGAAACGTGGCTGGGTCTTTCAGCATGACAATGATCCCAAACACACCGCCTGGGCAACGAAGGAGTGGCTTCGTAAGAAGCATTTCAAGGTCCTGGAGTGGCCTAGCCAGTCTCCAGATCTCAACCCCATAGAAAACCTTTGGAGGGAGTTGAAAGTCCGTGTTGCCCAGCGACAGCCCCAAAACATCACTGCTCTAGAGGAGATCTGCATGGAGGAATGGGCCAACATACCAGCAACAGTGTGTGCCAACCTTGTGAAGACTTACAGAAAACGTTTGACCTCTGTCATTGCCAACAAAGGATATATAACAAAGTATTGAGATGAACTTTTGATATTGACCAAATACTTATTTTCCACCATAATTTGCAAATAAATTCTTTCCGAATCAGACAATGTGATTGTCTGGATTTGTTTTCTCATTTTGTCTCTCATAGTTGAGGTCTACCTATGATGTCAATTACAGGCCTCTCTCATCTTTTTAAGTGGGAGAACTTGCACAATTGGTGGCTGACTAAATACTTTTTTGCCCCACTGTACATAATAAAATTAATTAGTTTGTTAAATCTATCTTAGAACATTCTCATTAAAGGGGTACAAGTGGTTACTAAAGATAAGGAAACTGATGGAGAAATTTCAAGATGTGCCAGATCTGGCAGAAATGTGGGTAGTAAGTGGTCCATTGCAAGAAATGAATATTTGTTGAAAGAAATTAAAATGGCTGTGTATAATAGTTTATTCCTGCCCACTATGTTATAAGGAAGTGACTTTTGAGTTAAATATGAAAGTAAGTCAGATGTGGTTGGAGGGATCAGCAAGGAATGAACTTCTTAGTAGGATCATCACCTTCATGCTAAAATGCTAATATCACCTTTATTAAAAAGCTAATAATGAAGCCTAAAATTCCAGGTAACACTACCATGTTGTCATTTTCAACTTTTTCACTAATGCCTCTAATACAGAGGTTGTTTCATCTGATGTGATCTTTAGCATCTGCCAGAGATATTTTAACATCCATAATGTCTTTCTCCTTCTTTATTATTCTATAGGCATTCTTCTACTTAAATTATAGGACTGACCAGCCATATGAACAATATCTGTTATTATATTTGACAAGTCTTTAAACACTTTACTAATGCTTACAGACATACCTGATAAATCTTATTTTACTGAAATAAAGACTTATTCCATTCCAGCTTCAGGTCTTGTCTAAGTTCTTAAGCTGACAGTGTGAGAATCCCCTTTGGAGTAGTAAGATAACTCAGAGGCCTAAGTGTGCACCTCAGTCCCATCTTCCTCTTCTCCACTGCTGGTTCTTTGTTTTCAGCTCTTTCATGTACATTTTGATCCCTTTTGTTTGTTGTAAGGCACCTCTTCTGAACATTTTGCACTTCTAAATTACTTTAGAAGGGAATTCAGTGGAGATAAACCGTTGATAATAGCTTAAAAGGCAGGTTGAGAGACAAGACATTCAGCACACCATCTTCAATTGAGACTATGCTACACCCCAGGACTGAAAGAGCACTGATACTTTGGGAACTTGGAAGATTGCTTTTATTGGACTCTTCTGTTTTGTTTGTATATGAATGTGTGCATTAATTTGAAAGGAAGATGGAAACTGTTCACTGAGATTTGTCATTGGAATTCTGTAGTTTGGCAGCTGAGGAGTGACAGTTGGAATGTCCAATGACAGTTGAAAACAGAAGTTTGGGGAAAGAATTAAAGAGATTATTGCTCTGAGACATTTGAGACAATGAGAAATTGCTGCTACTATCAGTCCATGACTACCAATTGAGGAATTTTCGTTTTTTACTTCAAATATAATTCCACTGCTATTGTAGAAGCTGCCTGCTACATCGATACTGGTTCACTCAAGTTCCGCTGCATATGTAACAGTGTGTTCAATTTTCTCTTTAAAATACAGTAAGAACTTACGACTTGTTGATACTTGGAACCAGGTAGATATCCAGTTTTATTTTCCTACGAGCCCTTCTGTTTGATTTACCAGTTTATAATCTGATATTTAACAACAAATAGTTTTTAAAAAGCTATGATCTGTTTTCCCATTATTTTAAATGATATTTCCAATCCAGAATGGAAGCTACGGACAAAGCTCTCAAAGAAAACAGAGCTGTTCAGGAAAGAAAAACTTGCATATGTAAGACTGGGAAGGCTGCATTGGCTAACCCAATACTCTTCTGCTGGTCACTAATACAGCCTTAGATTTGAAGGGAAGGACAAGGATTTTCCTGCTTCTTCCCACTGGGGCCACAGTTTTTTCAGCTCTCACTACTTGGGGGGTTCACAAAGTGCTTGAAGCGTATCTTGAAGGAGGGAGGGTAACTACGAATCTGTTAGAAACCACCAAGGGCTGGGACTGGAAATCCAAAGATCTCTAAGAGAAATGGCCTTACCCTTTCAACTTTGGTAAAAAAAAAAAAATTACTCCAATTTCTTAGATGCCAACCCAAAAGTGTAATAACCTGTTTTAAATTCCAGATTATCAGAAAGAGAAATAATTCAGGGTTTTGTTTTGTTCATGATAACCCAAGTACAAGTGAAAATGGTTTGACAGAATATGCAGTAGGATAATAGTTATAAAGTGATTGTTAGACAGGGCCTTGGGACTGAACATGTACTGTATACTTAACCTGCAACACTGGCCTTGAAAATTCTGTGATTGGAAAAGGAATGAGATGGACTGAAATTCTGGTTTCTCATAAAAAAAATTGAAAAAGAAACAAATACTATGGCCAAAGATCCAGTGCGCTTCTCCCTCTCAACCTTGATTTGACGCTCGGATTCAAAATGGGAGAAATGTGTATGAGTAGAACTATAATATATCACAAAGCAGCTCCCAAGTTGAACTAAGTCTTAACTCTTCAAAGAAGAGAGGAAACATGAAAGGGTGGCTAAACACCCTTAGAAGAAGACTAGAGGGAGATAATGATGTAACAGGTCATTTCAAAGAAAGCATCCTAAAGTGATTCAGCATGAAACCAATTCAGAAGGTCTCTAGGAGGTTTCTAGAAGATTATTAAAATTACATGTGTGTATCCTTTTTTTAAGAGAAATTCCTGAAGTTCCATTCCTTGAAGGAACTCCTTGGTGACCTAATGTTTCTGTGACTGAAGGTTTATTTATATACACAATTGTACAGGCTCTGCATAAGAAGAAGGTTCATAAAATTAATATCCAATAGGTATTTGTTCCTCACCTGGTTTCTTGGAAACCATAAGATTCCAGTTCTCTGGATGTTTTCAGTTCCAGCTGAAACACAGATGGCTTATAAACAGGCTAAGTTAGACCACCTCCTTACCTTATTAAGGAATGGAGAACCGAGGCCCTCCAGATACTACTGAACTTGACCTACCAGTGACTTCTCCCAGCAGGGCCAAGTGTGAAGGATATTCAGAATTATTATGCAACAACTTCTGGATGGCCACTGGTTCCCCAACATTAGAATGATAAAAAGCAAGTGAATTCCCATTCAGATAAATTATTACAGGTTGTTTATAATAGGATCTAGCTGAATATCTGGATGTTCTTTTAAAGGAACCTTTCTTTTAGATTTGCAGAAGCCAAAACTGAGGTTTGTGGTAAAGTCAGTGGGTGACTACTGCTATTGATAGTTCTTAACACGATTCTGCTTAGGCTTTGGGTCCTTCTTTCCTGGAATAACAATTAAATGGTTCTTTATGTATTTATATTTAGTGGAAAATCACAATTTAACTTTTTAAATTGTTACAGAGACGTTGCTAGGGTGTTCAGAAGGAAAGTAAACAAAAATCTGAAAAACATTCCTTTGGGGCTTTCTAAGTTCATGCCTAACACCAATTGGCTCTGTGGGTTCCATGTATATCAAGCTCTGTTGTTTCTTTCTTTTTCTTTTTTTAGTTTGAGTGATAGGCTGGCAACAACTGCAGGAGACTAAAAGCAATTTTCAAGTAATTATGTCCCCAAAAGTATGATTAACTGAGCTCCTCTCTGTGTCTAAATCAGGCACAGAAGCCTGATTTAGATTAGCTTTGTGATAGAGTAACCCTCCAAGTTGTCCACAGCAAGTTGATCTCTGCAGGTCAGAACATTCATTCAATCATAAAACACAATAAGCAATGATGGATATGGCCAAAGCGGAAAATAAGAAAAATGGATCAGTTGGCACACTTTCAAGGAGGAGCAAAACACAGCTAGGCAAAATGCAGGAGAAATGTCGCCAAGGGGCTGTAGATGCCAGCAGCCATTTTCTGTGTCTTTTTACAGAGAAGTAATCAGGCTGCTGATGGAGGAATATTAGGATCATCCCCCAAAGCAGAGAGTAATTTAGAGCAGTGTTTCTTAACTTCAGCAACTAAGATGTATGGACTTCAACTCCCAGAATTCCCCAGTCAGTGCTGGCTGGGAAATTCTGGCAGTTTAAGTCCACACATCTTAAAGTTGTTGAGGTTGAGAAACACTGGTATAGAATAATTATTTGGGAAATCCATCACAGACATTCCATTTATCCAAGAAGAAATTCTTCCTACTACAGGTAGTCCTCACTTAACGACCACAATTGAGACTGGAATTTTGGTTGCTAAGCAAAGCAGTCATTAAGTGAATCTGACCCAATTTTACAACCTTTTTTGCAGTGGTCATTAACTGAATCACCATGGACATTAAGCAGATCATGCGGTCGTTAAGCGAATCATGCAGTTCCCCATTGATTTTGCTTGCCAGAAGCCGGCCGGGAAGGTCGAAAATGGTGATCACATGACCACAGGATGCTGCAACAGTCATAAATGCAAACCAGTTGCCAAGCGCCCAAATTGTGATCATGTGACTGTGGGGACAATGTGATAGTCATAAGTGTGAGCACTGGTTGTAAGTTTCAGCACTGTCATAAGTCTAAACTGGCACTAAACAAATGGTCATTAAGTGAGGACTACCTGTATGTTGTACTTTGTTTGTGTGTCATTAGGAATTGCACACACATGCATCTGTATAAATAAAATCTATTTTGTTTTCATTTCAGCAACCTTGCAGTCACCTACATGGCTCATATACTAAGCGAAAGGCAAATGTCAAGTGAAGATCCTCTGGTTACAAAGTAAGTGGCCCAGATTTCTTGCTTCCAGTTATGTGACTTTTTATTGGCATTCTAAATTGGATTTATATTTAATACTTAAATAATGTATACTGTTCAGTTTATAGTGCATAGAAAGAATTATTAAACTCCGTTAATGTGGGGGGCAGGATTTCTTAACTTTTGATATTCATAACATTTCTGACATTTGTATACATCTCATAAGTTCTGTAACTGTCAACATAACTCTGCTGTTTTCTTGACAATTGGTTATTTGACTGGTATTTTAATGCCAATATATTTGATTTAAGCCTTTTAAAAAGTACTGCTTTTTGTAAGCAACTTAAATCTTTTTAGGATATGTTATTTTTCAGACTTTTGAAGGGGGAAAAGCAGTATTTATATTGCTAAGAAATCAGATGGGTGGGAAATTTACTCCCAATGGAATCAATGGTGGAAGTCTTTTATATCCCTGAGTTATTCATGTATGCATAATAGTATAAATATATGCTGTGCTATTTTGTTTTGATTTGATTTCAGGTATCCCAACCTTATCTACACGGCCAGTAATCTACTTTGTATGAAAATACCAAATACAAAAGAATCTATGATTACAAAATGGGCAGCCTGGGTTTCTGGCACCCAGTTATGTGGTTATTTGCTTAGTATTCTGGGATGGATTTTGTGTGTAACTTCAACCGCAACTGACCAATGGAGAATATGGCGTGTGGAAGATGTGACAGGCATTCCTTCTGGCTTGGTATGGATTGGAATCTGGAAAATCTGTTATATGCGTGGTACAGATCCCAAAAACACGGTTTTCCGCTGTGAAGAATTCAATGAAGAATTCACCACTCTGCCCAAAGAAATTTTCTTGGCTCAGGATCTCATGTCCTTGGGTTGCATCATGGGAGCAGTGGCAATATGTTTCATGACCTTTGCTTTATGGAATGTTTTCAAAACCATCACACAGAAAACTTTTTTGCTTACCTTTTTTACTCTTGGAGGCGTTCTGAACTTACTTTCAGGTATCGTACTCTTCATTCCAATTTCCTGGAACCTGCATTCTATCTTGCATCAAAAAACAATTGAGTTTCATAACAACTTCCCCATGCCTTCTCTTTCTCCAAAGGACCAGTGGGCTGGGACTGCTATTCACCTGGGGTATGTTGCTGCAGTTTTATTCCTGCTGAGTAGTTTTCTTATTCTTTGTAATAAATACACTTTGCAAAGGAGTGAAGAAAAGTTTTCAACATTAGAAATTCAACCAATAACTGCTGGAGTGTCAAGTAAACTTTGTGTAACCTGTGCGTCTTCTGTGGCAATTAACATAGAAAATAAAGTGCTGCCTGACTCCAGCGCTAATGAGTTATCATCTATAAGTATCGTAGATATGAATAAATGCATTTCAGAATCAGTTCAAAGTCAACTGAGTGAGAAGGTTAATTCTCATCCAATTATATTAGTTACTCCATGCAAATAAACGCAAACTGCTAATTTTACTATGATCGTAACAAGTATCAGTTGGCCACCTATTTGATAGTACCCTGTAAACTTTGCTACACATCTAATTGTCACTTATACATTCCCGCTGAAATTAATGAAAATCTGCATTAGGTGTTTCTAGGAGAGATTTGTATTACAAGAGTAATGCATATGGACTTGCTTTTAAGGTTAGGGTTAGGGTTAGGGTTAGGGTTAGGGTTAGGGTCCAGCAACAAATGTATGAACAGTGTCAATATATCCTAGATGAATAGCTAAAAGGGAATCAACAGTAGACCCATTGGAGTCACACAGGTAAAACTGGCTAAAATCATAATATTTCAAAAGCTATCTTAAAAGAATCTGTAGCTTGAATCATGTTAACTGGATTTCTATTTTCTCAGTGGAAACTGAGAAAATAGAAATCCAGTTGACATGATTCAAGCTACAGACAGTTCCACCTGGATGACTGAGAACCTTCATAGACATATCTTAAAAGAAATTCCCTGGCTAACTGAAAGGTCCCCAAATAGGCAAGTTTTTGAGATTTCCAAATCTTATTTCACTAGATATTACAAAAAATACCTGACTGGTGAGGGAAGGAGGGAAAAGGGGCTGAACAGAATACTGAAATAATGAAGTCTGCACAGTCAGTTTAGTTGGAAGGAGACCAACATTTAAATTACAGTTGAACTGATGCTGAGAAAAGGAAGCATGGAAACATTGACCGAATATAAGCTATTCCAAATGAGAAAAAAAGATTGTATTGAACAATATTGTATAGCATTGTATTGTTTAAATTGATTTTCTATTAAATTTTATATTTTTATACTGATATATATTGCATTGTAGAATATTGTTTTTTATATTATTGACAATTGCTTCTGATTTGGAGCATTCCCTATTTTATTTTTGTTTATTTTATTTACTGTATTGTATTATGGTTTCACTTTTCATTGCATAATCACAAAATAATTCATTATCTACTGTCACTTGTAATATAATAAACAAATACTGGAGATGAATTAGATGGTGTGTTACTTAACATGAACAAAGTCTTTTTGTTTTCTTCTTTCCCCACTTCCAAACCACCTTGCCAGATGAAAAGATCTGAATATCTCAGAAGCTTGCATCTTTCTGTGTTGTCTGAATTGTCCTAAATCAGCTATTACTCTACAGTGGATTTTAATTCTAACTAATATGACTTCACTTTGCTCTTTTGAAAATAATAATAAAAAATAATTCTGCTTAAACAAATTGGATTCAAATTGAATTTTTAATTATGGGAAACAAGCGTCAGGCATCAATTCCATGCCCTGTTTTAGTGGGTATTGGAAATGTTTGCCAGGAACATAACTCTGTGGTATTGAAACAGGATGGATGATGACAAAATTAAGGGTTTGCCAATGTGTTCTGAAAATACTTTTGGAAAATAGTTTTAGTATCATTTAGGCGATTGTCAGTGTCTCACAGGACATGAATGGAATATCTAATGTAAATAAATATGGCGGTGTAAATATTGTTTGTATTTATGCTTGTATTTATGCAGTTACCTTACAGTCTTAAACTATTATTTTACTGTATGTATGTTATGATTATATATTAGTTTTTTTTATTAAAAGTATCAAAAGTTAGAAACCTTTCCAACTGCTGTACTGAATATAATTTGGGGTTTTGTATATTAGTTCCATTCTTGAACTGCTGTTATTGTTTTGAATGTTTTCCTAACATCCAGCAAGAATCTGCTGCTTTATAACTTAATACTGGTGTAGGCTTTCACGGCCAGTATCTGTTGGGCAGTGTTGAGCTTCAGGGTTTAGTGACTGTGGTTTAGACAGCAGATTTCCTGACATTTCACCAGCAACTGTAGCTGGCATCTTCAAAGGCAAGGTGGTCTTAAGAGTGTTACTCCATATCTTGTACCATGGAATGCTGGAAAACAGGTCATTGTCTGTTTCTGTGTGACACCTCTTTAACAACTTGAAAAGTGTATCATGCCCCCTTCAAGGCTACACATACTAAAGTCAGTCAGTCAGTCAGTCAGTCTGTCAGTCAGTCAGTCAGTCTCTCCTGTTAAGATTTTCCAATCACCCAATCATCCTTTTTTCTTTCTTGAACCTATTTTTGTTTCTCCACCTTTCTTGAAGAGTGGTGCTCAGAACTGGACACAATACTGAAGGTGAGGTCCGACTAACACAGAATATAAGGGAACTATTACTTTCAATAATTTGGAAAGTGTACTTACATTTAAACATGTATTTGTCTTTTTACCAAACTATGCCACACTGCTGATTAATATTTAACTTCTCATCGACAACTATTCCAAAATCTGTTCACATGTTACTATTACTAATCCAGGTATGTCCTATTCTATACTTGTACATTTGATTTTTATTTTGTAAATAAAGAATTTTGCATTTCTATTACATTTAATTCTGTTATTGACAGCCTCTGTCACTAACCCACCATCTTTTTGAATTTTATGTCTTTGGAGCAGGGGTTGGCAAACTATGGTCTGTTAGCCAAATCCAGCCTGCCACCTGTTTTTGTACAGCCTGCGAGCTAAGAATGGATAGGGAGGCAGGTGGCACATCACCAGGCACGAGTGTCAGCCAGGGTGAGTGCTGGGGCATTCTGGGGGTGGCGGCCTATCAGCAGCCTCCTTGCTGGCAGGTGGCATCGTCTAATGGCTGCCATGCTACTTGGCCTGCAGACTTGCCAGCCACGCCTGTGGAAGCAGAAAAAGTCTGCTTTCACCTGCTTTAGATTATTAGCTGTCCCATTCAGTTTTGTGTCTTATGCAATTTCATAAACTTTCTCCAAGCTCTTCATCCACGTCATTAATAAAAACATAAAATCATAAAGAATTCAAGATATAAGTTTATTGCACTTCCACAACATACTGAGCAAGTTATCTGATCCAAAAATGAAGTAGGATTTGTCAAGTAAGATTTGTTCTTGACACATCCAAGCTGACTTATGGTAATTACACCACTGGTTTCAAGGAACCCTTTTTTAAATAATGATTTTATTAAATGTTACAATTAAAAAGAAAAAAATAATACAAACTGAAAAAGAAAAGAAAAAAAGAAAGTGCAGAAAAAAGATTGAAAGAAAAATAGAAAAGAAAGAAAAATAAGAATATAGTAAAGAAATAGAAAAGAAATATATAAATGACTTCCCCTTTCATCACAACAAGGATAAACAATTTTAGTAACTTATCACCTTCTCTTAAAATACAACAAATGATCTCTTCTTCCCATATCTCATCTCTTATCTATAAACAAATATTTTTTGGATCTGTTTTGGGTACAAATACATACACTAATTCAGAGGATCTTAAAGATTAATATACAATTGAAACCAGGGGCTTTTCTTTTGGAATTGATGGACAAACAGCTGGAAAAAAGTCACAGAACTTTGTTTTTATATATGATAACTGCAGCGAGATTATCACATGCACAAAAGTGGAAATATTCAGCACTACCCACAATGAAGAAATGGTTGGTGAAGATGATGAAACTTGCAGAGATGGTTAAATTGACTTCCTTGATTAGAGAAAAGACAATATCTACATTTATTGCTGACTGGAAACCCCTTATAGACATTTTGCGTGAAACAGAAAAAAACGAACTTAAGATTTATGGTTTTGATGATTAGAAAAAATAAATAATAGAAAAAAGAGAGGTTTTTTTTGTAACCATAGAGTAAGAGGTAATACTGTATTTGTACTTATAACTGCTGTAAAGAAAATCGGAAGCTACTTCTTTCTATCTCATTTAATTCTTTCTTTTTGCCTTTTTGCCTTTTTCTTTGTTTTCTTTTTTCTCTCTTCTTTACTTTATATTAGTTCTTGTTCGTTTTTAATTTCCTTTTTAATTTTTTTAATAAAAATTATATGAAAAAAAATAAACAAATCCTTAACCCTCATCATTCAGTCCTTATCAGCAAAAGTCCATTAAGAGATAACAACACATCTATTTTAACCTTGATCAAATAAACCAACTTTATCTTCCTTCCTTTTAACGATCTTGATCTTTAATCCCTTCAAATAATGTTCTAGAACTTGATTTCTTTTCATTTTTTCTTTGTCCATTCTCACAAAATTCTTCAAGACTTTAACAAGTCTCTTTTATAAATCCAATATAGGAAAATTATCCAAGTCACTCTTTTGGTTTGTTATTTGTATCTCACTTTTAATTATTAAGACGACAGCTGGTTTCATTTGTATATCCAATGTAGCATCTTTTTCCATATAATCCTTGTAGCCTGTCATTTTTAAATCCACTTTCAAATCAGTCTCAGTCTTGTCCGGTAAAAGTTGTTCCTTTTCCATAACATCATTTAAACACAGTCTATATATAATGCAGACTTTAACTTCTGAGTCCATTGTTTAAAAATATCCTTCAATATGTCCAATGTTAAAATATTTTGCTCCATTCTGTATTAGTAAGTCAAATGTAAGTGTTCTTCTCCTTTATTTGTAATCTTTAGTTCCTTCTAGAGGTAGTCCTCACTTAATGACCATTCGGTCAGTGACTGTTTGAAATTACGACGGCGCTGAAAAAATACAGCCATTGCAGTGCCCCCGCGATCACATGATAAAAATTCGGCACTTGGCAGCCCGCCCGCACTTATGACTGCAGAGGCCCCACCCACCTATCTCCCCCCATCTATGCCCTTTTGGCCACCTGCCGCCCTGCGCTCTGTCACCCCAGCTGACCTTTGCCGCCATCTTCTTGCTCCCACTGCTGTGGAAGCATGCCTGGCCTAGCTGCTGGGCCCTATGGGGCTGGCTTCGTGCTGTGAAGAAGGGGGGGAAACGGCTGTTTTGGACTCCTTTTCTCTTCTTCGCAGCGCAACTCCCTCTTTGGAGCTCCTGGGAGAGAGAGGGGCTGGCTTCACGTTGCGAAGAAAGGAAAAAAGCCGAAAGCAGCCTTTTTTCTCCCTTCTTCGCAGTGCTCCCTCTCATATCTTTGAAGGTTTCTGAAAGATCATGAGTACGGGACGCTGGCTTGCAGAAGGTATGGGACATGTGGCTTGGGGACGGAACGAGAGGCACTACTTGGGGAATGGTGCGAGGTGGTGAAGGCCAGCGGTGTGGGGCTTGTGATAGCATGTCTCAGTGGCAGAGGTAGCGCTGGGGCTGAAGTCGAGGCCTGGGGGCGGTGGCAGCTGGCTAAGACTGTTGAAGGCCTTGGGCCTTTTGTCCGGAGCACAAGTGGGTACAGTCTCTCCTTTTTCCAAAGAGGCTTTGCTGGCCAGAATTCACCTTCTAACTGCCGATCACTGCTGCAATGCTGTCTTCGCTCCTTCAGGGACGTCTAGTTCACCATGATGTTTTCAAGAAACTCTTATAGAGTAACAAAATGTTCCAGGTATTGATGTTAGATTTGTGTGTATTTCTCTAGATCTTTTTTTCTCCTTTTCAAGATAACATAGTTACCCCTTGTTATCTAGCACTCCAGCTCTTCCATGGGATGTCTCAAAGCATAGTTTTAGCCAGACAGTATAGAAGTGCACTGAATAATCTATTCCACTGTACCTGGATATTTAAACTAATTTAAAGAAAATAGGTACACTTCCAGGATCCCAGGATGCAAGTCAAAGGGCCCTACTGTTTTGAAGTCAAAGTAAAGAAACATTCCCTGACCTTGTTTCTATCAAGTTTCAATTCTGTCCCTTGATCCTGTTCTTCACAGTTGCCTAGTGGAAAGCGTACTTTCCTGTTGAAGAAGACAGAGCTACAGTAAGAGTTGAGTAGCTCTGCCCTTTATTTGTTACCTGATGCCATATTCACCGCACAGCTGATTCTTTTCCTTTTATTTTGAACATATCTGAAGAAGCTCTGTTGGTTTTACCCTAGTTCAAGGGTCGGAAATGGCAGCTCTCGAGCCAGATGCGGCTCTTTGGCCCCTTGAGTGTGGCTCTTCCGCAGCTGAACTCACCCCCGCCCCTTCCACACGATTGGATCCCGCCCCAAACTCTGATGGCCGGCGCTGGAGGAGGGCGATTGATTCTTCCTCCGCCCTCGGGAGCCTTCCAACTTTCGCCCGAGTCGGGCAGCGCTTCTTCGAGGTCGGCGGGTGGGGAAGTTGGTTGGTCGCCGCCGCCGCAAGCACCTCTTCCTCCGCCCGCGTTGCAACGGCCACCGCCGCCGCCCCCCCGAAGCGCTCGCCAGGCAGGCAGGAGAGCGTTGCCATGCCGGGCGCGCTGCGAGAGGAGACGGCGCAGCTGCTGGGCGACTACCTGCAGCACCGGCTGGGGGACGCGGCGCTGCCCCCGCCGCACGGCCGAGACGCTGCGGCGGGTGGCCGACAAGCTGGAGAGCCGCAAGCGCCTCTTCTTCCGCAACGCCTGCAGCGCGGCGGCCTTACTGGAGATGGGAAGCGGAAAGGCCGGCAGGGGCTGCAGGAGCAAGGTGGGGCTGCCCCTTCCGCGGCCGGAGCAGGCGAGGGCTGCGGCGTCCCGTCGCTGCAGGTTCTCCCGCTCTGCTCGGGAGGCGCGCTGTCCCTGCGCCCCTTCGGGGGCAGCCGCATCTTGCCGGCAGTGCGCGGAGGCTGGGACCTGGGTCCAGGGTGCCCTTAGGCGGCCTCCCCAGGCGGCCGGTGGTGCTTCCGGCTTCGAAGGAGACAGGAGGAGACAGAGATGAAATCTCTGAGGGGGAGGGAGGGGGAGGGTGGGCGGAGGTGGGGCAGGGGTGGTGGGTGCCGGCGAGGGAGAGAAGAAGGAAGGCAGTAAGGAGCGGCGGCGGGAGCAGCGAGGATGGAGAAGGTCTTCACGAAGGACCCCGGGGGAGGAGGTGGGGCGACGCTTTGCTCGCCGCCCGCCTGTCGCGGCTTACTCGGACCCCGGGGAGGAGGCGGGGCGACGCTTCGGAAAGGCCGGCAGGGGCTGCGGGAGCGAGGTGGAGAAGCGGCCACGGGAGGCCCTCCGCGTGCACCCTCCCGCCCCATCAATCCCCCCACCCCGCCGTTCGGCGTCCTCTCCCCCTGCTAACCCGAGCCCTGCGGCCACCTCCCTGCCACGCCGGGCCTTGCTCAGCTGCGCACGGAAGCGCTCCAGGTCCGGCGGCTCGTCCAGCTTCACAGCCCAAACCCCGCCCCCTTCCACGCGATTGGCCCCCGCCCCCAAACCCCGCCCCCTTCCACGCGATTGGCCCCCGCCCGCAAACCCCGCCCCCTGGCTCTCAAGCATTTCAAAATGTCCTCGAGCATGTCAAAATGGCTCCCGGCATAAAAAAGTTTGCCGACCCCTGCCCTAGTTCATTCTGAGCTTTAACTTTCTTGACATCATCTCCATGGTTAGGGATTGCTTGCATGTACTCTTCTTTGAGGAGATGTCCCTCTTTCCTTCTAAATATCACACTATTTGGTTTTCAGATCTTCACTCATCTTTTTGTACAGCCATAATGACTTGTGCTATTGTTTTTCCTCCCTTCATTGGAATTGTGATTGTGCTTTTAGAAACTCCCATCTATCTTGAGCAGCCTTTCCTGCTATAGAATACTACTTATCATTTCTCTGAGTATATTAGAATCTGCTTCCCTATGTGTTTGCACCCACTTTCATTCCTAGTACTACCACTTTGTCTACTCTTTCTATCTGCTTAGTATATTATGTCTAGCCTATCCCCTTATGCTTCCTCCATATTCTGAAGGAGAAATTTATTAACAATAGAAATCAGGAAATTCCTAGAATAACCATACTTGACAAAGTTGTCTCCAAAGAGATATGAAGGTAATTAAAATCTTCCATCAATATACTTAATGTCTCTTTGAAAAATACAGGTAGTCCTCAGTTAACAACTATAATTGCATTACTAAGCGACACGGTTGTAAAGTGAGATGACACATGACGGCACTGACTTTATGATGACAGTTCCAGTTCCTGTCGATAGGCAAATCTCATGTGGTTGTTAGGCGTGACATCACATGATCACCATTTGTGATGACCTGCCAGCTTCCCCATTGACTTTGGTTGTCGGAAGCTGGCAGTGAAGGGCACAAATGGTGATCACATGACCACAGGACACTGTGACCATTGTAATTGCAAGCCGGTTGGCAAGCACATGAATCACGATCACATGACTGTGGGGACACTGCAATGGCTGCAACTATAAGGACCAGTGCATAAGTCTCCTCGTTCAGTGCTATTGTAAGTTTGAACGGTCACTGAATGAGTGGTCGCTGAACGAAGAATACCTGTATGCAGTTTGCTTTTGGAAAACATCATCTACATTTTCTGCTTGGCTCAATGTTGGTAGAGAGCACCAAAAATAGTGTCCATTTTAACCAGTATCCCTTCTATTTACTTCAACCTATCAAATTTATTCACTTAGATGTTTGTGCAGATATGGTTATTTTTAAGTAAATTCAATCCAGTGCTTATTCCCTATCTATTCCTTCTGTTATTTTTGACCGGTTATATCCATAGCAGCTATATTGCATTTATGAGAATAATTCCACCAGATCTTAGTGATACCAATTAAATCATATTTGCCTTTACAATACAAGTTCAAGCTTGTCTTGTTTATTTCTATTTTTTGGAGTGTCAGTATATGATATTGAAAATTATGAGCCATTTTCTTCCTAATTAGCCACTGAATGCTTTAACAGACCCTTGCTTAGTCACATTCTTATTCCTACATTGTACAATTTTTTGAAGATTTTTCTTTTAAATTTCTGATACCAACCTGCTCGGGGTTCATGTTTTACATGTTTTTAACAAATATAAATTTTTAGTATCATTCATCTCACATCATCGGACCAATTGAGATAATTGACTACGTAATGTTTCCACAAACCAAATCTTGCCCATCTGGCCATTAATTCATCTGCAAGACCCATATTTCCCTTAAAAAAGAAAAAGAAAGTTATGGGACCATTTCTGAAAGCAGAAGTGTGATTAGTTCATGAAGTTTAGAAGGCTTTCTCTTTAACTTATTACAAAGAGGTGTGTAGTTAGCATTAATACCTGTCATTTAAAAAAAAGTTAACTGAGACTAGTGCATGATAGAAAGATAGTACCCAAATATCAGTAATTTTCCCATTATTATTACTGTTATTATTTTTTACTTATGTCAGTCACTTTATATAGCTGTCCATCTCACAGACACTCTGGGTGACTAACAAAATTTTAAACATCAATAAAAACAACCAAACACTATAGTACAGGGGTCTCCAACCTTTTTGGCACCAGGGACCTGTCGTGGAAGACAATTTTTCCACGGACTGGGGGGTGGGGTTTGCAGGCAGGAGCCAATTGTGCACACCGGGGGGTGGGTTTGCAGGCAGGAGCCAATCGTGCGCACCGGGGGCAGGGTTTGCAGGCAAGAGCCAATCACGTGCACCAGAGGGGCGGGGTTTGCAGGTGGAAGCCAATCATGTGCACTGGGGTGGGGTTTGCAGGCAGGAGCCCCACGCCCACTTCTTAACAGGCTCTGGCCCACAGGTTGGGGACCCCTGCAGTATAGTATACATACAGTATGTAGTTGCAGCTAAGGACAGCAATAGTTACAACCGTAGCAACCATCCCATGGGTCCCTTAATCTCCTGATCCCCATGACTAGGAAAACAGCCACATTTTAAAGGCTTTATGGATTACAAGCAGAGTTGTACCAGGGATATGGTATTCCACAAGACAGCCACTGGAACAGAAAAGGCCTGCTTCCTGGGTCCCATCAGATGAAGTTCCCTAATAAACAGGAACCAGAGCATGTTTTTTCGATTGGACCTAGTGAGTAGGTAGAAATATCAGAGACAGGTGGTCCTGTAAGTAACCTGACCTCATGCATAAGGTGCTTTGTAGGTGATGACAAAGTGAGTTGCACCCAGAATCACACTGGAAGCCAGTGCAGCTCATGGAACAGAGGTGTAACATGGGTGAACTGAGGTGAACCGATAACTGCCTGCACCTCTGCATTCTGAAGCTTCTAGATGCTCTTCAAGGCCAGCCCCATATAGAGCTGTGTCACTTGGGAGGTGACCAAGGCATGAGTGTCTGTGAGCAATGCCTCCCGATCCAGGAAGGGGAACAATTGGTGCACAAGTTGTAGCTGTGCAAAAGCTCTATTGGCATGGCTGCCAATTGTTATAGTAGCAAATCCAGGAGGGCCCCCAAATTGCTCATTGGTTCTGTTTGAGGTAGTGCCATTCCATCTACAACAAAGATGCAAATTACCAGATCTGGAGGGCCCTAAAACCCAGAGCTACTCAATCTTGCTAGGATTAAATTGAAGCCTTTCCTTTCCCACCAGGCCCCTACAGCTTCCAGACACTAAAACATTACCTAAACAACATCATTTAGTAGGCCTATGTCGAGATATATAACTGAATATCATAAGCATGCTGATGATTCTTTGCCCCATGCCAGCAGATGACCTCACCCTCAGCTTCATGTAGATATTGAACAGAAATGGGAAGTATGTAAGCATGCCACAAAGAAGCCTTGGGCTAGATCTCTCTTCCCTCCCCCATCAACCCTGACTGGAACCAACCCTAGAAGAAGAAGAAGAACAACCATAACACTGTGCCACCCAATCCCAACTCCCTGAGCCAATCCAGAAAGATAGCATGCTCGATAGTATCAAAAGCTTCTGAAAAGTCAAGAAGAGCAAGGATAGACGCACCTTCCCCATCCTGCTCCCACCAGATGTCGTCCACAAGCTGTCAATGCTGTCTAGGTTCCACACCCTGGCCTGAATCCTGACTGAAAGGGTCCATATAATCTGCTTCCTCCAGGGTTCTCTGGAGCTGCAGTGTGACCACCTTCTCCACAACCTTCCCTACAAAGGGATGATTGGACACAGGATAAATATTGTCTAATATGGTTGGGTCTGGTGATGGTTTCTTGAGAAGACAATGGACCACAGACTCCTTCAGCAATGGTGGAACGTACTCCTTTCTCAAGGATGAATTTATTACTACTTGAGCCTAGCCACACATCACCTCTCAGGTAGCCTTAGCTAGTGAAATGAGACATGCATCTAATAACCAGGTGGACAAACTTACAGTTCCCAAATTCCTGTCTATGTTCTCAGGTTCAATAGGACAAAACTCTAATGAAGGAAGATCACACATCTGTCAAATCCATATGATCTGCCTCAAGGCTAGAGTCCAGCTTGGAGTGAATCTGAGCGACTTCTCCACCATATGCTTCACAACAGTCCTCCAAGTCAACTTCTGGCTCCTCCTTCCCCAAAAGAAACCAGGTCCCTCTAAACAGGGCCACTGGACAGCTATAATAATTATCTATAAATCAGTTTTCTAAATCAATATTTGCCATCCTGGGTATGTGTCAGTATATAAACTCTTGGCTGGGGACTTACAAGCAATGGGATGGTGGCTTGCAAGGTAGTCTCTATAGTAAAGACACTAGCTTAAAAAGAATAGCACAAGTATGCTTGGGGTAAATTGGGCTTTGATTGTGCTCATGGCATACTGACCAAAATCTGCCTCAGCTTACTAGTACGGTACTTACTGTTAGCAGGGAGTGCTGCATGTGACAGGAATATGGATAAGGCTGGTATTCTAGTCTATATGTAAGAATGTAAGAGGAGTTAAATGGTAAAGAGTATGAATTAACAAATAAATGAAATGAATCAATGAATGAAGTTAAAGCATAAAACTGTATCAATGCAGGGACCATAACCAGTTTTAAAATAAACATTCATTTCTTATTGTCGTGTTGATCTTTGATATCTTCTACTGGCAATGTCTTCTTACAACTAAAGGTTTTACACTTTGACTGTCACCCCTACAAGAAAGATCAGGTCAGAAACCAAATCCACAGGAAGACTAGAACTATCTGCCTGCCCAGCACTTAAGGAAAGCTTCTGTCCTTTTGGTTTACAGAATGGTTTCTGATTATTTGCTTCAAGGCCATCTCCTGGCTGTCTACATTGACAGAAGGAGTAGAGAAGGCTACTCTGAAGTCTGGCCATTGAAGAGAGGGAAGCTCTGTGTTTAGTTATACTTTGGCATTTTGTTTCCTTTCTATCAAGCACTCATCAATGTTTTATAGAGTTTCAGTGTGAATTTTCATAATTTTATTATTAAGCAGGATGCTTGTTGTATAGTTCTCATTTTACAGATACATATAGATTTTACAGATATGTGTATCCCACCTAAAATTGGAATAAACAGGCTAAATTTATCTAAGCACAGTTTAAACAGATTGATTTTAAATTTGCTCTCAAATGAAATCTCTGGGCTAATTGGGAAGAGAGGGAATTCCTTAGGAATGTCCATTAAATAAGAAACCACATCATTCTGTGACCTAAATCAACACAGAGGTTTGGGGCATGGCACATGGAGTCTGTTGTATGAAGGTCCTCTAATTTGAGGTTTCACTAGTTGTAGACTTCAGCAAGTTGCTAAACCCTATTTAGGCATGTGAGAAAATTTGGTAAACGATGTGCCCTGCCAACATTGCTGAATTGTGATGCTTCTGAAGTATGCTGAATGTTTTGTATGCCTGTTTGTAGTAGGAAAACCTTTGTGCATGTAGTAGTATGTGTGTTAACTTCATGCAAATCAAGATCTTGCATTATCAGGGAACATGTTCATGTGGAACTTAAGATACATACAGTCATAAGCAGTAAAACTTTTTCTTCTCCAGATATTTGTGTTCTAACTTCAGACTATCTGAATGGGGCTATAGAGGAAGCCAAATTTCACTTATTAGCTCAGCCAGGTATCAGGTAAAAAGAATTAGAATTTTGAGGCTTTTAATACCAAAGCATTTTTGCAACTCATCTTAAATAATAAATGTATTGCTTTAATTATTCCACATCTTTTGCCACCATATAAACATTCCCCATCTTTATTATTTCTTCAACCATCTGCTCTTTTTTACATTTGCCATTAGTCCATAGCTTTCCAAACTGTGTGTCGTGACACTTTAGTGTGTCGCAACACACAGTTTAGTGTGTCGCAAAGCGGCGGTGCGAGGGCGCGTGTGAGGGTGTGCGATGGCAGCGGCGCGCCATCAGTGCTTCCGCATTTTAGCGAGGCCTCCGCCACGCACGCCCCCGTGCTCCCACCGTGCATGACGCCCCATGCACCCGTGTCGCCGCCATGCATGCCGCCGCCGCGCACACCCCACGCCGCTGCTGTGCACACGCGTGTCCCCGCGCCATCGCCGCTGCCGCCGTTGGTGTGTCGTCAACAGCGGCAGTTTGAAAAGCACTGCATTAGTCCCTAGCTAGCTAGGGACTAGCTAGTGTCTTTACTATAGAGACTACCTTGCAAGCCACCATCCCGTTGCTTGTAAGTCCCCAGCCAAGAGTTTATATACTGACACATACCCAGGATGGCACTGCATTAGTCCGTAGTCAGGAGAATCAAAAATTTAAAAATATTTTATTAAAAATGCTGTAGTGTTTACTACAAGAAAAGTACTTATTTCTCCTTTACTAAAATGTTTTTAAATTATTTTTATTATTATTGAAAATCACTAGAGCTTTAAAAATTATTAGTTTATTTGACCTGTGTTCAGGCCCTCTTAGAAATGGAAAGAGGTCTATGATATACCTGTTGAGATTCTAGTCATAAGAAAACTAAAAAGTGGTGAGATATGAAAATGAGGCATACAAACACAAAAAGAGACATGTTTTAAATACTGAGTAAAACAATTAGCAAAGTGCATTGGAAGTCGTATTTCCAAGTGAGACTCAAGCCAAGTGTCTCTTCTGACCTATCTTCTGATAGAAAATTTCTGTTTGCATGTGATATCCCTTTCCGTTTCACATAACTGATTAATCCTTACATTTAAATTCCTTGTATTATAATACAAGATATTAAAAATAAAAGATAAAAAAGATATTGTCCTTCTTTATTTTTAAAGTATTTGTTATAGAACTGTTATAGAACATTTCTTTAAAATTATATAGTATAAAAATAGAAACCAAAATGAGGTCTTTCGTGGAGATCTGCAAGAATGAAGAGAGTTTGTAAAAAGCACACATCTTAAACATCTTGTGGTAAGAGTCAAGTAGTTAATGCAGCTAATGCTACATTTCTGATAGTGAAAAAGCAAAAAGGTTTATTGTATTGTTGAAGGCTTTCACGGCCGGAGTTCGATGGCTGTTGTGGGTCTTCCGGGCTGTGTGGCCGTGTCCTGGAAGTTGTGGTTCCTAACGTTTCACCAGCATCTGTGGCTAGCATCTTCAGAGGGCAGGAGCACAGACAGAAGCGAAATCTCTGTGCCCAGGTAGAGTGGCAATGTTTTGTTTGTTTTCTATTTATAGGAAAACAAACAAAACATTGCCACTCTACCTGGGCACAGAGATTTCGCTTCTGTCTGTGCTCCTGCCCTCTGAAGATGCTGGCCACAGATGCTGGCGAAACGTTAGGAACCACAACTTCCAGAACATAGCCACACAGCCCAGAAGACACACAACAGCCAAAAAGGTTTATCTTTATTTTAAATATTGATTTTATTTTATATGTATTTTAAATATTTAAACTGAATCTTTGGGATATTTTGAAAAGAAACAAAAACAAGAGTTTCCCAAGGAATCTGGCAACAAGAATGTTTGGGTCAACATTCCAAGAATCTGAAGTTGTAAAGCAACCAATAAAAAGCAACATAGGTAGTCATGCAGTCATAATAGCTTGAGAATGTTTTCTTTTAGTCCAAAAGATGTCAGAAGACTACCATATTTTGAACAAAGTTCCTGATATTGGGGAGAGCTAGGAGAACAACTGATCTACTGAGGAGACCACTATCTCAAAATAATTATTTTGTTGAAAGCTTGACCAGGCTGCAATCACTATTTTTTTTAAACTCATATGTGTTTTTTTCATATTTTTATAACTCATTACTTAAGCTCACGTGCTTTGAAGAGAGTTGAACCACTGACCACAGCACTGGAATACAAAACTCAGAATCCAGGAGATAGGATTGCGTGAGATATTAATTAACAAGGCAGGTACATAGGAATGAAAGCTACATTGGTGAGAATACAGTTGGTATCATTACTATACAGTAATTTGGGGACTTCATCATAATTTTACTTCTGACACCTATACAATGATGTGATTCAAGTTTGCCTCAAAAGGACAGTGATGCAGTTTGACTATGGCCATGTAATTCTGTGGGTTGTTCTAGGCCACAGGTACACAGAAACAGTGGTGAAATCAGGATTACTGTGGGAATCTGAAAACATTATCCATGCACAAACTTCTATATCTGTCCAATATGAAAGCAATAGATGCTAATATATCAACTGCTTTTACTTTCCTTGTTAGGACTCTGATATCCTTTGCATTCTTACACTTAATTAACAGAAATTCTATTAGGTATATAAGTTTTCTTGGAGGAAGCAGGTGTGAAAGCTACATTTTCCCAAATGATGGGGGTTGACCCAGCTGGTATGATTGTGTGGTGCCACATTATTTGATAAGAAGATTTGACTGATCAATGGTTGCCTAGCTTAATGGATGTATAAGAATAAATGTATAAGTACAGGATAACCACAAAAAATTACGTTCTTTGCTTCAGATACAATATAACATTTCTGCCATCATTTCTCTCGTAGAGCACTGGTAGCTAAATCCCCAGAGAGTTACAATTTAATTAAACTCAAGTTGCTGCTTCTCAAAATCCCTCTGCATCCTTTTTATACTGGGCATCTGCCCTGGAGCCTTGTACTTCCTGTCTTTCTGCCTGGTTACTCTGAGTAATTCCTTTGGAGTTGGTAAGCACATCTTACCTATGAAGGCCAACCATTGGTCATTCCACTCAGTGATATTTACACTGATGACATATTGCCCATCATGGTATTGGTCAAATGAGCTTTCACTCAGCACTTTTTAGTAATGTCAACCAGGTCTAGACTAGGTTACCAGTTTAGTTATACACTATTAACTGTAAGAAAAGTACCAGTTAGCTCTCTGATTAGAAATGGCCATCTGCCCTACCTAGAAAATATCTTGCACAAACAGTAATGAAGTGCTGCTTCAAGGATTTGTTTCCCCTTATTTTCTTCCCAGCTCTAATTGTTTCCATAAAACAATCAAATTCCTTTCACAATATAGTAGAAAACACCATTTTCTGCTCCAGTGAGAAGAAACATTTTTTAAAAAATCCTGGAAGCTATACTGATTTCTAAAAAGAGTTCCAGTGATAACCCCTCTTCATCCCTCCACATGCAGAGACAAAGGAATGTTTACCACAGGAAAGAAATTGCATCATAGTTTTAACACAGAGAGAATGTTACAGCAGGTTTGGTGCAGTGGTTAAGGTACCAGGCTAGAAGCCAGGAGACTGAGAGTTCTAGTCTGGCCTTAGGCGTGAAAGCCGGCTGGGAGTCACTCTCTCTCAGCCCAACTCACCGCACAGGGTTGTTGTTGTGGGGAAAACAGGGGGAGGAAGGAGTATTAGGCATGTTCCCTGCCTTGAGTTATTTATAAAAATAATGAAGGTGGGATAAAAAATCTAAAAAACAACACCATTGCTCTGTTTTTGCAAATTTCATTAGTTACTGTATGCCCTATTTCCCATGTACCACGTTTCATGGAGCTCTAGTTAAAAGTTTTACTCTTATGAAAGATATTTTTTGTGAAACGAATAGCAGAATGTTAGCAACCAATTCTCTCTCTCTTTCTCTCTTATGTATGTATACATACATACACACACAAAGCTACACATACACACACACCATATATATATAAAACCAGTATAGTAATACAGACATTCCCATTTTAAAAAGTTGGCAATGTACAGTATGATTATTATCTCCAATAGCTATTTGCAAAATATTTTAGTTAGCATATATGTATTGTATGATCAACTATGGTTAACAGTCATTCAAAAAACAAACAAACCTAAATATAATTTCTGCTCAAAATACTAAAAGAAAAAGATAATTTTGTTCCCAGGTAAAGCAATGAGACTTCATCTGACCAGGCCAAGTAAGAACTGAAACCGAAGGCTGGGCAAAACATATTGTCAATGCCGAAGAAAGAGAAGTGGAATGTCACATGGTATGGTCTCAAGCAAATTATCCCACTTAATGTCTTTATAATATTTTCAGTCCTTTTTCATAAACTTATGCTTAGGCACCTTGAATAAAGCATTCCATGTTATAATATTTTGTTTCAAGGCCCCTAGTAAATGCTAGCAAGCAGTTGTTGCCATGATTGTTGATGTGTGTGTGTGCATGCATGCATGCGCTTATGTGTATATGTATGGATAATTTATTTAGCTGGTATTCTGAGCTGTGGTCTCATTGGTTATGTCTAAGAAACATGGACCAATAAGACCATGTAAAGAAAAGTAGAGTAGTACCAGACATACATGTTTTTTGTAAAAATGGTCTTGTAAAAGTGACTTGCCATCTCAGGCTGCACCTATTATAGAACATAATGACACAGCCTATAGAAGTCTGTAATAAAAGGAAAACCTTTCGTGGATGGGTTTGCTGCTGCAGATCTTGAAAGAGTTCACAGAATAGTTTGCTTTTCTCGGTTTTCCATCTCTGAATTCTTTGAACGATCCACAATGAACTTGTCACCAATAGAACTCTAGATATGGCTTGAAATTCATAGAATTACTTGGGATCAAATAATGTATTATTAACACAGTACGTTTGCACGCATGCTTCTAGCCATCATGGCAGTTCTTTAAAAAGCCATTCCATGTCTATAAAAAATAATTTGTGACATCCCAGAAATAAATTGTCTTAATCATTTACTTGGACCTAAATATTACAAGATGATTCCCAGTAAAAATGACAGTCTTCGTCGAGTGTGTGTGTGTATAAATAAATAAAAAGACCATAGTTTCACCATAGAGAATAAACTTTACAGCCAGACGATCCCATGCTCAACCTCTGGTATCTCAGGTAAAATTTGGGAAGGCTTCTCTTGAAACCCTTGAAAACTATGCTACTCCACATAGACCCGCTGAATATATGAACCATTTCTTTGACTCAGTGTAGATAAATGTCCTACGTATGTCCTAGCCATGTCTATTAAAGCTAAGGAGGCCCTACTGTCAGAACGTCATGCCTCTGAATTATGCACTTGACTCCCTTAACAGTTGTCATGAGGAAACTCTTAAGAATGAGCAGGACAGATTAAAACCAGGAAAACTGGGCAGGTCTCAGCCCACCAACAAAGGCTTTATAACTTTTCCTGATAAGATGGAATAAATAACCAGGTCAGCTGACTGGATCAGGTCCAGAACCTGGAATTATTTCAGTACCAAGGAAATAGTCTAAATTACAGTGCATTGTTTGAGTAGTTAGCCATACTTATAACTGAAGATTCACCATTCTAACATCTTTTGAAAGAAATAAATGAAGCTATAAAGTCAGGATATAATTGAGATGTAGTAAATTTTACTGAAAGAAAAGGAGTTAACTATTAACAATAGAAGTTTTTTTTGTGAAGCACAATGTTTAATTCTGTTCTGCCTAAAGGAGTTAATAATGTGACTCTATTTAGGATTTTCATAAATTTGATGTTTTTATTTAATTTATCAGTCACCCAATAATAGTTTCTGGGTGTTGATAAAAGAAAGGTTAGAATGGCTAATATGGTAACATAACAATATTAATTAGAACATTTTTTTAAGAAGTCATTCTAGAACACAGAAATAGGTATTCATAGCATTATGAGCAATGTTCAGTTAGTGCTATTTCAAGCTACTGAATAGATCTATGATAGTACTAGGAATAATTGTACATGATTTTAGCACTGGTACTGGCTAGAAATGTGGTAAATGGGAGTAAAATATTAAAGAATTACAACAATTATTCATCAAATATTTTTCAGCACTCTTCGATTTTGTGTTTCTTGAATCATATCCACAAATGACAACTGAGGCACAAATGACAATTGAGGCAGTGTATAGTCTGCACCTAATTGGATTTTCAACTGGATGTACAGGCTGCTTCCTCTTGCTGATTACAGTAAAGCACACAGACTGGAGGTTGTGGATTGTTGACAAAACTAGCCGTTATAGGCCTGGTGTTACTCGGGTTGGAATATGGAAGATCTGCTTTCCTCCTAATTTAAAAGAGTCCGATAACTACACTTTGCACTGTTGTCATGATTTTGCATTTTATGAAAAATTCTTCCCAGTAGAAATGAAGCTTGGTCAGATCTTGATGTTCATTAGCTCATTCCTTGCATTTTTGGGACTGTTGTTTGCATTTTTAATTCCATGGAACATTTTTTATCAAAGACATAATCAGACTAGATGGCTGCCTTTAATTGGAAGCATCTTTTATGTGGTTTCTAGCATCTGTGTCTTTGTTCCCATTAGCTGGAATGTCTATTCTGTATTAAGAAATGAAAGCATTCCTTTTCCCTCTTCTTTTCATCTACCCTCAAGGCCCATTGCACAAAGAAATGGGGGTGCTGTTTATTTAGGATTTATGTCAGGTGTTCTGTTATTCATGAGTGGGCTTTGTATAATATTTAAGACAGTTCTCATGAGAACAATTAGTATTAGAACATTTAGAGTTATACCTGTATAGAAGAGAATCACCTTCTAAATTACTATACTTTAATGATTGAAGGAAGTCTCTGAGGTCATATTTAGACCATTTTACACTCATAAATACAATGAATGAGTTAAATTAGTTACCTAGACCTTTTAAACAGCAATCAAACCATTTAATCAGTTTTGATAATTTCAAGGACTTATATTGCTGTTCAATTAACAGCTCTTATGTATACTGACTGCAATTAATAAAGGTATTTATAAACAAACATTGATTTGTCGTATCCTTTAAAAAAATCGATTAAGCTTTGGGACTGAATGCAGAATCAAATATATGAAGTAAAAAATGCATTTGTAATTTATTTCGGTATTTAAACTGTGCATGCCTCCAATACAACTTAGATCTAAAAAAGAATTTTTTTAAAAAAATTCAGAGACAGTTTCTTTAAATGGTTATACAGTATAGCCAAGAAGAGTCCTATATCCGAGTTCCAGTTGTAGAGAAGAATAGAAAATAGGAATGATAATGTTCACATATACTCCTGTGTGTGTGTGTGTGTGTGTGTGTGTGTGTATCTTGTTATACTGTTATATTTTTATGTGTGTATTCATATACCAAAAACAAACAAAAAACCCAAACAAGTTTCTCTCCACATTTATATGCATACGTTGTATCTGTTGCATGTTAACAATATAAATTATAACACAAGCAAGTGATAGCTTTGAGCCTTGCTATTTTCTTCTTACCACTAAAACCTTGGCTTTTGTTTTCATATGCACACACACACACACACACACACACTTTGGCACTCTTTGTGTACACCATCTAATACCTGCCTACAACAACCAAGACAGGGTTGTAAAAACCTTGCAAAGCCAATTTGAATATTGATAATCCATAATGGTGGTGGAAATTGTGGTGGTGTTGGATTAGGGCCAAGGATATACAGGTTCATGGGAAACATCCTTATAACATTCTGAACTTTTTAAAGAAAGATGCTCAAGGATGTTAGAATCTGGATAGTACAGTTCTGTTTCTTATCCAAACAGCTTCAGGAGAAGAAAAGGAGCAAACAAGTATAAACAGAGCAAACAAACAAACATTGATGCTTCACAGAATTCTTAATGAATTGCTCTGTCCAAGTTTTTTAAGAACTATATCCCATGCTCTGATTTGCTACTTGCTGTGGCAATTGTTGTTTATTCGTTCAGTCACTTCCGACTCTTCGTGACTTCATGGACCAGCCCACGCCAGAGCTTCCTGTCGGCCGTTGCCACCCCCAGCTCCCCCATGGTTGAGTCCGTCACCTCCAGAATATCATCCATCCATTTTGCCCTTGGTCGGCCCCTCTTCCTTTTGCCTTCCACCTTCCCTAGCATCAGCTTCTTCTCCAGGGTATCCTGTCTTCTCATGATGTGGCCAAAGTACTTCAGTTTTGCAGTGGCAACAGGGATATCATAAACACATTAAAAATCTCCAGTGCTAAGATTGTCTTCTCTATGCTAAAGAAATCTGTGCTATCACAACATGGCCTCTAAAAAAGCAAAGCAGTCAAGGGCTCTACTTGTATGCCCAGATATTTTTCTAATTCTTTACTAAGGCTAGAAATTGTATCAAACTAGTTTTTGTTTGGAAGCTCTCTCGGTTTTCTAATTTTGCAAGAACTCTCTCCACATGGCTAATAACGTCTAAGACTCAGTGGATTCTTCACACAATATTTGGTCTGGATTGGCTATGATAAAGCTCTTTGGGAGATAAAACAGGAGATCTCAACTAAGATCTACAAAAGGAATTAAGCTTTGCTCCAAAAACCTACCTACAAAATTTACATGCCGCCCGACTCCCAGCGACTATGGGTGGTTACAATTGTTAAAATTTTTTACAAAAATACCGAAACAAAAATAGCACAGGAGAACAATGATGGTAAGGAAAACAAACCCGGAGGGGAACGAAAAAGGAGAAAAGGGGCATCATTCACCCTTGCCAAAGGCTTGGGAGAAGAGCCAGGTCTTTAGGGTCTTTCAAAATACCAATAGGGTGGAAGCCGTTCGAATTTTGGGGGCAACCTCATTCCAGAGGGCAGGCAATGCTACAAGAGAAGGCACACTTCTGGGGTCCTACTAGGTGGCATTATTTAATCAATGGAACCCAGAGCATGCTAATCCTGCCAGATTGAACCAGCCTGGCAGAGACTATGGGAATAAGGTGGTCCTTCAAGTAACCAGGCCTTATGCCATGTAGGGCTTTATAGGTAGTGACCAGCACCATGAATCGCACCCGGAAGCAAACTAGCAGCCATTAGAAAGATTCAATGTTCTGTCTTCAGTTCTTGTGGAACAGAGATTCATGGCGTTCCTAAACAAGTTCATATAGTCCCATATCCTTTGGAAGAAATAAAATTAATAACACATATCCTTTTCTTTTATTTAAATTGGCATAAATATTTAATTGCATCTTTTAAAATCGCTGCAAAACAGATACCAATCCTATTCTTCCCTTTGGAAGAGATTACTTCTAGGAATAACTAAATTCTGCTGAATTGCCCTTGCTGTTCATCACAAAAATAGCATAGTCTCCCTCATTTTGAATGTTAGGAACACAGAAGGCAGAATTTTAAACTATCATTTAATGATTTTACAATGTTGTCAGTGATAGCAAACAAATTTACATTCATTAATTCATGCTTATCTTTCTAGGGCTATCACTTAAGTAGCTTAAAATTGTAATAACCATCAATGTATTTTACCATTTCTGCATTTTAGTAATTCTCTACATTAGTTTTGGTGTCTTTTACACTTTCAGAATTTAGCATGTTTATTTTTTACAGTGTTTTATTTTTTAATTGTTTTAAAATTATACTTAACTTTGGTCTTTGACCATAACAGAAGTAACTAAGAACTAATATTTAATAATTTGCCATGTGAAAAACCTAGCATGGCAGTAAGTGAGCTTTATGATACTCAAATGTAATTTTTTAATCCAAAAGATATGTTTCCTGAATGAGTTATTATGAAATAAAAATCTTAAATAGTATATTTCAAAGGAATGTGTTAATCTCCATTTGTATATCTCACATTAATGCAGTGTACTGATAAGAAAATTTAAAATAAATATAATACCTGAAAAATAGTCTCAAAAATAAATAATTTTAAGTAATTGAGTGTGATGGAATGTCTCTCTGAGGGAGAAGGTGGTATGGAGATCGTGGGCGAGGAAGGAGAGGGGCGCTTTCCAGGGTGAGAAGCGCTTTCACAGCCTTGAAGACCCTGGGCGGCCGTCCAAGAAGATCAGGCCAGACCCGCCTTAGCGTGCTTGGGGTTTCTTCCCAGTGAACTGCTTAGTGTGGCTTAGTTTGGCAAGATTCTGTGTAAGGTAGAGAATAAAGATCTAGAGCTTATCTCTGAGGCTCAGCGTTGTTCTTCGCCTAACCACGACAAGGAGAGATTTATATCAATATATATGCCAATTCTCGCCAGATTAATATATAAAAAAATTCCCTTCTTACCCCTATGGGTGGTATGTGTCTTCCTCAACCTTGGGTCCTCTACCAGAGGCCTGGGAGTTTAAGATACTGTGCAGTATCTTAGCTGTTCCTAGCATTGCACTCTTCTGGATAGAGAGCTTTGATGTTGTTCCTGGGATTCTTTGGAGCCATTTTCCCAGCTTGGGAGTCACAGCCCCAAGTGCCCCTACCACCACTGGGACCACTTTGGTCTTCACTTTCCACACCCTTTCTAGTTCCTTCTCCAGGTACTGGTACTTCTCCAGCTTCTCGTACTCCTTCTTCCTGATGTTGCTGTCACTTGGCACCGCTACATCTATCACCACCGTCTTCTGGTCCTTGCCTACTACCATGATGTCTGATTGATTGGCCAGTACCTGCCTGTCTGTCTGTATCTGGAAGTTCCACAGGATCTTAACCTTGTCATTCTCCACAACCTTCTGTGGAATCTCCCATCTGGACTTGGGACGGTCTAGCCCATATTCTGTGCAGATGTTCCTGTACACAATGCCAGCTACTTGGTTGTGCCATTCAGTGTATGCTGCTCCTGCCTGCATCTTACACCCTGCCACTATGTGTTGGACTGTTTCTGAGGCCTCTCTGCACAGTCTGTACCTTGAGTCCTGTCTAGTGTGGTAGACCCCTGCTTCTATGGATCGGGTGCTTACTGCCTGTTCTTGTGCTGCTGCTATGATCAGTGCCTCAGTGCTGTCTTTTAGTCCAGCCCTTTTCAGCCACTGGTAGGATTTCCCAAGGTCAGCCACCTCCGCTATCTGTAAATGGTAGATCCCATGCAGGGTCTTGTCTTGCCATGGCACTTCCTCTTCTTGATCTTTCTTCCATGTCTGCTGCTGCTTCAGGCATTCTCTTAGCAGCTCATCTTTAGGTGCCATCTTACTGATGTACTCCTGGATGCTCTGGGTCTCATCCAGGACAGTGGCTTTGACGCTCACCAGACCCCGCCCGCCCTCTTTCCGCCTGGTGTACAGTCTTTGGGTGTTGGACTTGGGGTGAAAGCCTCCGTACATTGTGTGGAGCTTCCAGGTCTTCACATCAGCAGCCTCCATGTCCTCCTTTGGCCAGCTCACTATACCGGCAGGGTATCTAATGACTGGCAGGGCATACATGTTGATGGCATGAATCTTGTTCTTCCCATTGAGCTGGCTCTTCAGGACCTGTCTTATCCTTTGGTGGTACTTGGATGTTGCTGTCTTCCTTGCCTCCTGATCGTGGTTCCCATGTGACTGTGGGTTACCAAGGTACTTGTAGCTGGTCTGTATGTCTGCTATGTGGCCTGCTGGTAGTTCCACCCCATCAGTCTTAACTACCTTCCCTCTCTTTACTACCATCTGGCCACACTCCTCTAGTCCGAACGACGTCCCAATGTCCTCACTGTAGATCCGTGTCAGGTGGATCAGTGAGTTGATGTCTCGTTCACTCTTAGCATACAGCTTGATGTCATTCATGTAGAGGAGGTGGCTCATGGTAGTTCCACTCTTGAACTTGTATCCGTATCCAGTTCTTGTGATAATCTGGCTGAGGGGGTTCAAGCCCATGCAGAACAGCAGTGGGGACAGTGCATCACCTTGGTATATGCCACACTTGATGGCCACTTGTGCGAGCTGCCTTGAGTTGACTTCCAGTGTTGTCTTGCACAGTCCCACTGAGTTTTTGAGGAAGGTCCCGAGTGTCCTGTTGACTTTGTATAGTGCCAGGCATTCACAGATCCATGTATGTGGCATTGAGTCGTAGGCTTTCCTGTAGTCAATCCAGGCTGTGCTCAGATTGGACTGTCTAGACCAGAGCTTTCCAAACTGTGTGTTGCGACACAAAAGTGTGTCGCCTGCGGGGCCCAGATGTGTTGCGTCAAAACCCGGAAGCGCTGATGGCGCGCCATCAACGCTTCTGGGTTTTCCCGCGACACACCAACGGTGGCGTGCGAAAATCCGAAAGCGCCGCAGCCACGGTGGCGTGCAAAACCCAAAAGCGCCGCAGCCACGGCGGCATGCAAAACCCGAAAGCGGCAGCAGCGCTTCTGGGTTTTTGCACGCTGCCGCAACAGAGGCGCTTCCGGGTTTTCCCGCGGCGACACACCAACGGCGGTTGGTGTGTCGCCACAGGAAAACTTTGGAAAGCCCTGGTCTAGACTCTAGACCTTGAGTCTCGGGCGACTGCTCTATCTATGAGCAACTGGTGTTTGGAGCCTGTGGTATTGTTCCCAATGCCCTTCTGAGCTGTGCTCATGTACTGGCCCATACAGTCCTGCAGCTTGGTGGCTATGATGCCTGATAGGACTTTCTATGTTGTGGGGAGGCAAGTTATTGGCCAGTAGTTGGATGGTGTTGTTCCCTTTTTGGGGTCTTTCATGATCAGTACTGTCCTACCTTGTGTTAGCCAGTCTGGGTGGGAGCCTGCTGCTAGCAGCTGGTTCATCTGCGCTGCTAGGCTTTCATGCACTGCTGTTAGTTTCTTTAGCCAGTAGGTGTGGATCATGTCTGGGCCAGGTGCTGTCCAGCTCTTCATGTTCTTGACACGCTGTTGGATGTCTGCTACTGTGATGGTGACTGGTTCCTGCTCTGGGTGATTTCTGTGGTCTGCTCTCAGGTCCTGCAGCCGCCTTGCACTGGTGTTATGTGTCTTCCCTTTCTGTTCTCTTTCATGGACGAGACAAGAGACAAGAGAAATATCTATCATCCATCCATGCATCCATCCATCCATCCATCTATCAATCATCTATCTATCTATCTATCTATCTATCTATCTATCTATCTATCTATCTATCTATCATCTATCTATCTATCTATCTATCATCTATCTATCAATCATCTATCTATCTATCTATCTATCTATCTATCATCTATCTATCTATCTATCTATCTATCTATCTATCTATCTATCTATCATCTATCTATCTATCATCTATCATCTATCATCTATCTATCTATCATCTATCATCCATCCATCCAATTCTGTAGGGCTGCTAGGAAGGTCAATGAAGCAATGAGTAACAACAGTGAAATTTGCATTTTACCACTGGGAATGCTTACAATTGTCAGCAATTCAATAGGCAATTCTACTTTCTTCTAAATGTTTTGTAATGCACCTAAAATAATCTATATAAAGGGGAAAAGGGAAAGGAGCAAGCATGAGATAATGAACCATCGTGACCACAAGGTGGTAGTGTAGGGCAGGTAATTCAAGATTCCAGTCTATACAAAAAATAGCCTGTGCTCAACAGGGCACCTTAATTTACCAGTCTGAATTCTATTAAGTTTGTAAACATTTAAGATTTATCCAATGCAATAGTAATGTACTTTAAAGCTAAAGGAAACGTGGAGGAAGAAAGCAAGATTCATTTAATGAGAACTTTAAATGAAATTAATAAGCTATTTATCAACACATTAAAGTTTAAACCACATACGTAAAATCTATCAACATGAATATCAATTATGTTTACTATTCACAGACACTCACACACACTGTTATATATGTGTGTGCATATAATATACAGTACATTTTTATATCTTTGTTTCCTGTTTTGGGATATCTAGTATATGATAAATATTAGATTTCCATAATAATGTGGATTTAGTGTTATACATTCTTTTGTTTTGTGCAAATTTAGATCTTGTATTGTTAGGTGTTCAACAATTAGAATTATTTACAGTAATTTCTTTGGTTCACGATAGTTGTGCATTTTTATCTTACATACGTAACATATATAATATGTGACCTCACTTCCACAAAAGGGAGCTATTTCTAGGACTGTGTCTCAAAATTTGCAACACTACAGATACAAGAGATGTTAGGGCCATGCAAATGCTTCAGAAAACATGCTTTGCAATGTACACGATTGCACACCAAATCCTTCTCTTCAAATATGTTTCCAGCAAAGCTGTGCTTGTTATGTATGAAAAGATAACCAGTAGTAGTTCTGAAGCAGCTGCGCTAGCTGGAAAAAAGGGGCTGCCTTAACAGATTGAAGAGAAGTGCTTTATATACGTAAGGGCATGTTGTGTAACACACCTTTTGAAGCATTTGCTTCAAATGCTGCTAAACTGGTCAGTGAAGACCGAGTTGGCTGGCTGTTTCAGAGAGAAAAAAATAGAAAATTAGTAGGGAATGATTTGGGCACACACTTGAATTGGTATGCTGTTTGAGTGAGTCAGTGATCTAAGCATGTGTCAATCCACTGTCATAGACAAATCTCCTTGATTGGTTGTCACTGGATCACAGATGGTGCCTGTATGAAGAGACCCATTTGCATAACTACTATACATCCGCTGCAACTGTTCCTGAGCTGCCTCTTCTGTAACAAACCTGTCTGGATAAGAAGATGTGCAGATGTCCTTTGGAAGGTACCCCTGATTTCAGAGTCAGGTATGTAAAGAGGATCTTTTCCTGCCTCACTCCCAAGGGACACAACTTTCTCCCTTTGTGACTTGCCTGTTTCTAAAGGTAAAAAAAGTGGGACGTACAGTATTTCTTTAGCTTGGCTTATAAAGATCAGTTTATTTTTCCATTCTGTATTTTATACTGTTTTAAATTGAAAGGTGTCTTTCCTTTTAAACAGAAAGGCAGCATCTCAAGTAAATAAATTAAAGTACCATGGCAGAGGCTGGTTGCTGTATTTTGCATTGTGCCTTTTAGTTATATCCCATACAAGTTTAATGGTAAGAACAAACAAGGGATGGTTTCTTTCTTCTCACGTTACTTCATTAATATATGAAACCTAAGGCTAACAGAAGAAACTGAGGTTTGAACATCTTGCTAGACATAATGTGGTTGCTTTGGTTTTGCAATAATAATCTATAAAACCAAATACTCAAGTCTATAAATAATGCTTCATTACCAAACACTGCAGGGGAACTCACGACAGCATGTTCAATATGTAATCTTTTATCACCATACATGAATCCATCTAATACAGTTACTTTTCATGTCACAAATTCTAGGTGGCTATATTACAGTTGAGGTTTGGTGATAAAAAAAATGACTAAAAACTGCCAAGTCATTGATTGTCCTTACCACCCATCTATAAGGTCCCCCCCCCATTTTATTGTTCCCTCTCCTATATTCCATGTTATTTGTTTACCCCTTTTGACATGGAAAGGCCATGTGTTTTAACTTTATAAACCATACCAGTCCTTCAAGATCTAGACAGGTGTTTGAAAGCTGTTCTATGAGGGTTGAGGGGAAGGGGAGGAGAAAGGAAGTTCCATCATATGAATACCCCAGCATGTGAATTGTAAACAGAAGTGGGTATGTTACAAATAAGAAGAGAAAGACTAAACTTTATTTAGCTAAAAGGAAGAGTTCCTTTGTAGAACTGAGAGATGAAGAACAAGAAAAGCTTATGAAGGCCATACATCTATCCTGCCAGTTTTCTTGAGGAGTTGTGGCAGAATTTACCAACTAGACTGGTTTGTTCACCTGTGGGATTTATATTGCTGTTTTAGGAAAACGAATAGATATTGCAATGCAGTAATTTGACAAGTTATGACAAGTTTTAGACTTGAAAAGGCCTGATGTTAAGATATACTCTTTATTTTATAGGAAATCCTCTTATTAGTTCAGCAATTCATGGAGGTATTGAGGAGAGGGAGGGATAAAAGAAACATAGGGGTAGAAGCACTATAATTGTTATATGAACTTTGAGATTGTCTTGTTAATTAGTAATGCCAATTTGGTTTTAAAAATAAAGTCTAGCTCATCTTGAGAATGACACCTGGTAAATTTCATGGACATCTCCAGATAGTTTTTTGGCAACAAATTGGAAGCAATTTGCCACTGCCTTTTGGGATTTTTTCAACTTTCCAAACTAACCAAATGAGGTCTGATCTTGCTTAGCTTTGAGATCAAACAAGGTTAGTTACATGCTGCCATTGAGCCATTTGTCTTAGAAGGATTAATATTAATATTACTTGGATGACAGAAAATAATGATAACTTAATTTTACAGCAAGTACGATATTAATTACAATGTTTCCATTTTGATTTACACTTTACATATAAGCATAGGAAAGCTTCGAAAGACATGTCATTACCTGTCTGATTTTTCATCCACATTTTGTTACTTCTCTTTGAACAGCATACATTTAGTCCTTCATCTACACTGTATGTAAAATACACTCTGTTATCAATCAAAAAGTGACACAACCTTTACGAGTGCAGCCAAATTCATTTTAGACATTTGCTCAATGTATAGAATTTGGGCAGGGGGAGCCTGGTATTTATTTTATGGAGCTTCTTCATGTGAATAACTGAGAATGGAGGTACCAACTTGTCTTTCTTATCTCACAATCTGTTTTGAAAAGATTAAGCAGTTAAAAGAAATATGGAATATACATGAGTCAAATGCAAGTAAACTTGTAATATAATATATATGAGAAAACTGCCTGATTTACAAATTTGCCAAATTTTGCAGCTATAGCTCATGCATAAATTTTTTCAGTCAGGTTTCAGGCCAGGATATGGGACAGAGACTGCATTGGTCGCACTTATGGATGATCTCTGGCGAGGGCGGGATGGAGGGAGTGCGTCCATCCTGGCTCTCTTAGATCTCTCAGCGGCTTTTGATACCGTCGACCATGGTATACTCTTGGGGCGGCTCAGGGAGTTGGGGGCGGGCGGCGTGGTTTTGCGCTGGTTCGCCTCCTTCCTCCAGGGCCGTTCCCAGTCGGTGTTGATAGGGGAGGAGAGAGCTGACCCGCGACCCCTGTCTTGTGGGGTGCCGCAGGGATCGGTTCTCTCTCCTCTCCTGTTCAACATCTACATGAAGCCGCTGGGCGAGATCATCCGTCACCACGGGATGAGGTATCACCAATATGCTGATGATACCCAGTTATACATCTCCATCCCAGGTGAAGTAGGTGATGCGGTCGATGCCCTATCTCAGTGTCTGGAGGCTGTGGGGGTCTGGATGGGGAACAACAGGCTTCAACTGAACCCTGGTAAGACGGAGTGGCTGTGGATTGATGGCCCCCCTAGATCCGGGAAGTTGTCCTCTTTGGTTCTGGGTGGGGTTGCACTACCTCACTCAGATCCAGTGCGGAATCTGGGGGTCCTCCTGGACTCGCGACTCCTGCTCGAAGAGCAGGTGGCAGTCGTGGCCAGGAGGGCCTTTGCACAACTTCGAGTTGTGCGCCAGTTACGCCCTTTCCTGGATCAGGAGGCCCTCCGAACAGTCACTCATGCCCTTGTCATCTCCCGCATAGACTACTGTAATGCGCTCTACATGGGGCTACCCTTGAAGAGTATCCGGAAGCTTCAGCTGGTACAGAATGCGGCGGCGCGAGCAGTTACGGGTGCCATAAGATCGGCACATGTGACACCTCTGCTACGCGAGCTGCATTGGTTGCCAGTTTGCTTCCGGGTCCAATTCAAGGTGTTGGTGATTACCTTTAAAGCCCTATATGGCATAGGACCAGGGTACCTGAGGGACCGTCTCGTCCCGATAACGTCAGCCCGCCCCACCCGTGCGTGCAGAGAGGGCATGCTTCGGACCCCCTCAACAAGAGAATTCCATCTAGTGGGGTCCAGGAGGCGTACTTTCTCTGCGACAGCCCCCGCCTTATGGAACATCTTGCCCCCGGAGGTGAGACTGGCCCCTTCACTTCTGGCCTTTCGGAAGGCCCTTAAGACCTGGCTCTGCCGCCTGGCCTGGGACAACGGAGGTGGTAGTGCCTCCTGGGGTTGGCTGGCCCCGTAGCAATAAGGCCTATGCTACGGTCCCCAATCCATCTTGGATTCTATTCTATTTTATTTTATTTTATATCTGGATTTATTTTTATACATCTTCTACTTTGTATGGTTTTAAATATTTTAAATTTTTAAGTCTTAATTACTGTAACCCGCCCAGAGTCCCTTGTATGGGAGATGGGCGGGGAATAAATTAAATAAATAATAATAAATAATAATAATAAATCCCTTTATAATTTTAGAGATGAGTAATAAAAAAGAAGAGACAAATTACATCAAGTGTTAAAGGACCACATGCTAATGTGATCTAGCTCTGCCACCATGTTTCATTTCTTTAACTGTTCCCTCTATCAGTGAGATGACTGATATGGGAAAAGGCACTTCTTTAGATATCCAGATACCAAGCTGAGTTTTCTTTGTAATTCAAGGCCTGGACTTTGACTTTGGTCTCAAAACATGTAGGCAATCAATGAACCATTAAACACAATATCTAGATCTGCTGAGATGCACAAATAAGCAAATAATAGTTGATTTCTGCCCCTCATTTTTTTGAAAATGTAAATATCCAGCTGTACATTAAAAGAACTGGAAATAATTTTAGATGTTGCTTTTTACACGCATACATACATTTCTTAATAGCTGGAGAATATGTATTCTCTGAGTATAACTTGATAGAATCCTGTTTTCATTAAGAAAATTCTTCTTTGACATATATTAATACAAAAATGTATTTGATCTATCTACTGCAGCTCAGATGAGTTAATCTTTCCCTATCATTTGACACTTAGCCTCTGAAAGGTAAATAACTTCTCCTCATGGCATAAAGAACTTCTTTGAAATGAAGTCTGGTCATCATCTATGGGCCTACATGGTATAATATGAACAACAATGATCTCACACACACACACATAGATTTTTTGAAAACATTTGACAAATTGCTCAAAACATGGTATTCTAGAGCACAACACAGAGCAATCCATTCACACCTTGAAAACAATGTGACAATTACCAGAAGTCAGTGGATTTTGTCAAGTACACAAGTCAGAATAAATGTATTAAAAAAATTAAGAAGCTTCCTTAGTAGATTCAGGAATGCTGTACACATACAATATTTCATTTTCAGAAAGCATTTTAAAAATACCTCATGACATTTTGATTAGCAAAGTAGTTAAGTGTGCACTGGATGACATGACAAATAGATACAGGGTTGGCTTGAAATCACAGTGTTCATCAGCAGTTTCTCATCAAACTAGTGAGGTATTAAATAGGATCTTGCAAGATTCAACCCTGGGCCTAATATTCTTCAATATTTTCATTAATGACAATAAACATGGAAGGAATGTTTAATGGAGTTGCAGATCACACAAACATTAGAGAAGTAGAATGAAATGTAACAGGAAAGAAAAACAAGTTATGATCAGGAGACAAATCAAACACACAGGTATTGAAAGGAGAATGCCTACCTTGGCAATAATTTAAAAAAAAAATCTGAGAAGTTGATTCAACAAAAAGCAAATGCACTTTTAGACTGCTTCAATGGAAATACTGCACTTTAAGAAAAGTTCAAATGAATAGGCTCATGGAAGAGTAGGAGAATAACCAGGGTATTACAAATTAAATCCCATTGAAGTTACTGAACCAGTTGGGGGTGGAGAATATGATGGCACTCTTCAATTATCTCAATTATCTGAAAAGATGTCACATGGAATGCCTTGGAGTAGGTTTAAGCTTTTTCTATTTCTAAGAGCAGGTTGATATTAGAACCAATTGCCCAGACAAGTGCTAGATTCCTCTTTTCTGGACGTGTTTAAGCAAAGACTAGATGGCCATATGTTAGGAAAACTATATTTCTGCAAGGGGATTGACTTGATGGGTTACATGGCCCCTTCCAACTCCCTATTCCAAAAAGAGGCTAACCCTGCCAGTAAGCCAGGCCAACAAGCCTGTGATTCTAGAAAAGCAGGTACTCAAAAAGTGATGGATTCTTCCATCCTTAGGTTACACCTTATTTCTTGAATAGTTTTGAAAAGTTTTATTTTAAAGTTGGAGCAGGACACTTTCTGCACTGGTTCTGCATAATTGCTTTATTTATCTTTGCTGGATAATTTGGGGAGTTCTTTGCTGTCCTTTTTTTTCTGTCTACCTTAAAAAAGCTGCAAGAGGGTTTTTAAAAAATGAACTGATGTGAAGCAGTTGAATCTTTTTAGCTGCTCTAATTTCCAAGAAAAAAGTCTACATTCTTCTGTATGGCTTCAGTGGCATTCTTTGTCCAGAATTATGGATCTGTTTCCCTAAAATTACAACATGTGATCTAAAGATGTAATTCATAGCACATAAATTCTGCTCAATTTATACTGCTATATGTAGAACCAAGATACAAATATAAGTATCTATTCTTTTTAAAATTAGAATTATATGCAAGTTAATATCAGAAATAAAACAGATTTTACTGTCATGTGAAAAAGTAAGTACACCCCATATAAAGTTTTTTCCTTTTTTAATATACGTATATGGACATAGCAATATTTTATCTTCATTCAAACAGTATACAGGTAGTCCTCATTTAGCGACAAATGGAGCCAGCAACTCAGTCATTAAGCAAAGCAGTTGCGAAGTGAAACTGCAGCTGTGTTTATGGATCTTATTTCAGCTTTCCTTTGCTTTACAGACCTACAAAGGTCATAAATGTGAGGATTGGTCATAAAGTTACTTTTTCATCACCATTAAAATTGTGAATGTGAATGGTCACTAAATAAGGCAGTCACTAAATGAGGACTGCCTGTATAAAGATAAAAGTGATGTAATTGAATAATAAACTATAAAAAATTGACTTTTCAATAATTTTCAACAAAAAATTAACAGATATGCCATTTCCTTCTGTGGGAAAAGTAAGTATACCCTTGGCTTGAATACCTGGTTCTGCCTCCTTTGGCAGAAACAACCTCAAGTAGCTGTTTTTTTTATAACTCCTACCAATCTCTGACATCGAGTGGGACGAATTTTTTCCCACTCCTCCATGCAGAACCTTTTCATCTGTGTGATGTTTGAGGGGTTTCCTGCATGCACAGCCCGTTTCAAATCACCCCACAGCATCTTGATGTGATTTAGAACTGGACTTTGACTTGGCCATTCCAGAACCCTCCATTACTTTTCTTTTTCAGGCATTCTTTGATGGATTTACTGGAATGTTGAGGGCCATTGTCATGTTGCAAGGTACACTTTTGGTTGAGCTTCAATGTTCTGACAGATGGTCTCAAAATACACTGAAAGAATCTGAGCTGATAGTGACAGGTCATGGCAGATAGCTCAAAGAAAAAACATTAATGAAACATGCAACCTTTATGGCAAAAATATATCTATGTTAAATTAGATAACTTACTTCATTGTTGTAATACACTATAACTTATTTCACTAAGATTTAAAAGATTCAAGATAAAGATTTAGAAAAGGGCAGCTAAGATGATCAGGGCTGCTTAGAAAAAAAGTTAAAAAGAGAAGAAATATCAGATCAAGTTCTATAAAATTACGTATTGGTTTTGTTTTGGTTTTTTGCTGCCTTAAAGTCAGCACTGACTCCAGGCAACTCCACAAACAAGTCCATGCAATTCTCTTGGCATCATTTTCAGAAGTGGTTTGCCATTATCTTCTTCCTAAGGGCTAAGAGTGAGTGACTGGTTCAAAGTCACCCACCTGGCTTCCATGTCTGAAGAAGGACTAGAACTGAAGTTTGCCTATTCCTACTCCAACACCTCAACCATTAGACCAAACTGCCTCTCATATGTATGATATAAAAGGTAACGGTTCCCCCGCACAGTCGTGTCTGACTCTAGGGGCCGGTGCTCATCTCTGTTTGTTAGCCGAAGAGCCAGCGTTGTCCGAAGATGCTTCCGCAGTCATGTGCATTATATTTCTCTCAATACTAAAACCCAAGTCATCTAATGAGGGAGAATGATGTGAGATTCAGAACAGGCATGATACAATTAAACAATGACATTCGCTATCACAGGATACAATTATGGCTATTGACTTAATTGTTGCTATTTAAAAAAATAATTAAGCTAATGCAAAATACAGTTACACAAATGTTAAAAATCACCTGAGCAATACTGGGCGGAGTTTAATGCCAGGGGAAACATAGGGAAAGTAACCTGCTCCCCCTCCTGAACTCCCAACATTTTAGAAGCTTGTCAAGGTACATACATCTTTCTATCTCAGTATTCATCATGAGAACTCTCATCTTCTCCAATTGTTAATCAATTACTTTGCCAAAGACTTTTGAAGCTATGAAGACAGTAGTTTTTCTGAGAGCCAAACTAGACATAAACATTAGTTGCAGTGAACAACAGTAATGCAGCAAACAAACACGACTGTTGTGATGTAAATAGCAGCTACAGCAGGGGGGTTCAACTTGCAGCTGCCCAAGTTCCAAAGCAAAATGGCTGAATTTTGCAAATGCGATTTTTGGCTTTGGGGGAGAATCTAACTGGCAATAAGGGTGGAAAAGAGAGGATGGCCCCCGTTCCCACCCAAACCCTCCTGAAAAACTGGGGAGAGTTGCCCACCCCATAGTTATAGGGTATCCCAAGGATCACAGGAGTCAAGGAAGGAAAGTTTAACCCTTTCTTCCCCTCCTAGAGTCCTGATAAAACATGACTGCTCCAAAGCTTCTGTTTGCATTTCACAGGACCTTCCCATTGTTATCAATAGAGAAAGGAAAAAATAAGCCAAACTTCCTCTCCACAATTTTCTTGGCTCTAAGGCTGTTTGGGGTTTCCTGCAGTATTACTTATATGGGAAAAAGTGGGGGAAAGTATGGGAAAATGTATTTTGATCTTAAAATGTCCCAGGAAAGGGAAGTGAGAGGGAAATCATTGTTAGGAGATCTATCCTGTACTCCAGTCTGGCTACCCTAATACTTTACCTCTCAAACAAATACTTGTGTACTGCAGAATTAGGAGCCAGTTGTGTACTCTTCCGTGATTGTGTACATGTACACAACCTTTAAATATAGAGTGTATAAACTATCATGAAGGATAGCCTTTTCTGACTGACTAAAAATATGTAGAATGCTTTAGAGATACTGTTACACAGGAGTATACTTTATTATTTTTTCAATCTCAGAAAAACAGAATTCAGCTTAATTTCTTTCACAAAGGATCCAAAATAAGTTATTATTACAAGAGAAAGGGATTAAATCCATCATGCATTTAACCAAATTGCTTCCCCAAAAAGGAACCACCAATGAGCCTTCAAGAAATAAAAGTGGAAGCAGCTCCTGTAGTAATTTCATTGTTAAGCGTATAATCCTGGGTGCATTGAGTTAAAATAAATTCCACTAAACCGATTGCTAACTAAATATGCTAAAAATGCAATATAAAGGAGTTTCTACCCCCGGAATAAGTGATATAAAGTTTATATTAACTGAAGTCATGACTCTTGTAAGTCTCACAGCTTCATTTGCAGATCCCTGGCAACTTTCTTTTACCTTCAGTATCTTTAAAGCGCACCGCACCTTAAACCAGTCGGACTCGTTAGCGGCACTCTTTCCACGTGACTTACACATGGTACACCTTCGATTAAGAGGATGCCAGTATCTTGTAAGGTTCAGAAATGTACCTCTGCTTGCATATACAGCTAGGAAAGCGGGTTATTTAACAACCGCTCCGCTTTGCCGTCGTCCTGAAGGAAAAACCCGGATTCTCTTGTTTCTTTTTAAAGTTCCGTCGTTTCCATCATCGCTGCCGTCTCAAGGCCGGAGTTAGGAGCTAACTTGAGGAAACTTTTCATTCCCCTCCCAGCCCCACGTCTCACTTTTTCCTTCCGAGGGAGCCTCCCCAGCCCGCCGGTTTGACCGGGAAACCGAGAAGGATTCCAGGCGGGCCTCCCGAAGCAGCAAGAGAAGGGGCGGAGTGGAGGCGGGCAGGCGCGGGGGGGAGGGCTGAGTTCTCGGGACAAGGGAGGGAGCGAAGGAAGATGGCGGGGCGAGCGCCGGCGGGATGGGAGCCGACGGGACTGCGAAATTAAGCCGCTAGGGGAGACCGCTCTCGGAGGCAGGAAGGAAGTGTGGGAAGCTCGCGGTGGCGGCGGCGGGTGCCGCTTCGTCGTACGGGGCCAGGGCAGATTTGAAGGGGCAGCCGGGGAGGCGGCAGCGGCTGGGCTGGTCCCGGGGCCCGGGCGGGGGTGGAGGCGGGCGGGTGAGCGAGAGAATGGTGAATCCGGAGCGGCGGCGCTGCTGCAGCCGGAGCTGCCTGGTTGTGGCTTCACGCGGCTGGGCCGCGCGCTAGTCAGGGCTGGAGGCGGCGGCGGTGCGGGGCACTCGGAGCCCCGCGGCCGAAGAGCGGCTGCTGGAGGGAGAGCGCTTGCCGCCTAGGCTGCGGCCCGCGAGCGGCGGCGGCGGAGCCATGCCGTGGCTCAGCGGAGGACGGAGGCGGCGGCAGCAGCAACAGCAGCAGCAACAGCAGGCGGCGGCGGCGGCCCCGGGAGGACAAGGGACGGGGCCGCCGCCTGTCGTGCCCGCTGCAGCGGTCGGAGGTGGCGGCAGCGGGCCGCGGGGCCGGGAGAGCTCGGAATTGCCTTTGCCCGCTGGTTGGGAGGAGGCGAGGGACTACGACGGGCGTGTCTTTTACATCGACCACAACACCCGGCAGACTTCGTGGATCGACCCCAGGGACAGGTCAGAAAGGCTGGGGGGAAATGCCTCCCCTTTGAAGCCGTAGCATTTGGCGTCCTTGGCGCCCATTCTTCTTCCCCTCCCTCCCTTTCCTTCCTGGAGCTTTGCGTCCTGACCCTGCCCTGCTTTCACACAACGGGGCCTGTGATATTTGTAAGAAGGAAAGGTTCTAGCATCCCGGGCCTGGAGTCTGGCACCCACTGCTTTGCTTTCTTGAAATGGACCGAGTTCCCGTTTTAGTTTGAGAAAGGAGAGATTGAGCCGGCTCTCAAAGAAGTTAACTTTAGAAATAGACTTTATTTTTGACCCTAGGTTCGTGTAAGATCATTTCCGCAAGCTTTGCAGTACAGGATGAACATCCCCAATTCCTGGATAACAAAACTCCATTTTGTTCTCCATCGTTCTCTTTAACCTGAATGAGATGGCCAGTTCTTTATTCAAAGCTAGTACAACAGGATTTGCTCTTTAACTGCAGTTCTTAACAGATCTGAAATAGGAGCAGATACTTCCATGTATTGCTTTCTAGGACAACACACCTTGATTTTTCTGACTAGAAAGCAAAATCCTGCCTTTGTTATCAGTATCTCAGTGACATTGACAATGTATTACTTTATACAGTAGATTGATTTCTCTCCAGTGTACTTAATGGAAAATATTTTTTACAATATCAAGTATTGTGGACTTGACATGAAATCTGAAATATTGCTAAATAATTCTAAGTGTCCTCTTAAAACTCTAGATATGCATTAAAATTGGTATCAGCCACCTGTGCACATCTTTATGAGCATAAGTCTTTGTGGGCTTTATCACTGCAGAATTATTATAATAATAAAAATCAGGATGATGTCTATGATAATATATCAGATTGTTTTATGGGGAATTTTGGTTTTCAAACTTTGAACAGTTTAAGCAAACAAACAAACCTGTTAAGGCAGTAATTCTGTCCATACACAGAAAAGGAGTTGGGTCATTTAAATGTACTGTCTAAACTTGCTAGGACTATCTGTACTGATGACAAAGGAACCCAAGGCACATTTTCTTTGCATTTGTCAACTTTTTATTTATTGGCTTTGGATGTCAGAAAGCTGCTAAGAGCCACTGACTAAATATTGAATATGAATCTAGGTATTCAAGCTGCATGTCAGCTTGTTTTTTTAAATGAACTGTAATTGCTTGGTTTTCCATGCCTAAAATTGAAACTAATTACACACCAGACCATTTTAGTATTAATAGCACAATGTTACATTAACTTATTCCACACATATTTTCCATATTATAGAAATACTATTTAAATGATTTTATCATTTTAACATTACGATGTAAGTGGTGAAATTATCCATTGTTCATTTTTATAGTTTTTCATATTAATCTTGAAAACATATGTAAATCATAAGAAAGGTTAGAAAACTTGCTGGTAAGTCATAGGTGAGTTTTTATAGGTTCAGGAGTTCATCTTTTGCGTTAAACATTTTGTTTTTCACTAGTGATTTTGGAGAACAACATCCCTAGTTGTCACTAGGATTTCCAAGTAGTTATGGTGTAGGGATGAAGTTATGGTTCCTGTAGAGCAGAGCTTTCCAAACTGTGTGTCGCGACACAAAAGTGTGTCGCCACACACAGCGTGGTGTGTCGCCACACCACCCGGAAGCGGCGGCGCGCGCGTGCACGGCGGCCGCCATGCGCGCGCGTGCCGCCGCACACCCCCCGCGCCGCCGCACGCCCCTCCCGCGCCGCCGCCGTGCACGCGTGTGTCGCCGCCGCCGCCAGGTGTGTCGCCAGCGGCGGCACTTTGGAAAGCCCTGCTGTAGAGTATGCTGATGAATTTTTAATATGCTTTCAGGGACCATGTGAAATTGAATATAAGCTGAGGATGTACAGGGGCATTTGATACACAAATCTTTTTTGGAAAGGCTTTGTGAGGATTTATCTAGTATGGTTGCATTCTTATCCAGTCTGGTGTTCTTTATGTGTATGATGGTGTTGCTGGTTGGAAATGGCTGGGAATTGTAGTCAGTATATCTGAATGACACTAGATTGAGAAAAGCTGTGTCTTGTGATCAAAATGAGAAATGTAACGAGTCATCTATATGCTCTTATCTTTTTAATATGCTTATTGAGCATTATGCTATTAAGTTTGCTTGACTGTAGTTTAGAAATTAACTTGGGGGAGTGGTCTTTACAAAGACCCCCTACCACATTACCACTGGGTTAATATTAAGGCTGGATAGATGTTCCTGGCTTCATTCTCCATTTTCCATTCAATAGGACAACCTTGTGTCTGATCCACATCAGGACTGGAAAACAGTTGGTGCTTAGGACTTAACAGCAGTCCAAGGTCTATAGTAACTACAATCGTCTTTGGCAAATTCTAAGTCCTGAACATGTGGTGCATGCCAAGAATGTGATTAGGATAAGAAGGGTGTTTTCAAAGGAAATTGTGTATGCCATTTCTATGCCTAATTTACATTCTGGACAGTCTGCAAAATATCAGTATGTTTGGCTGCCAAGACAATAATTTAGAGATGACAAAATTTGGTTGCTGGGATGAGAGTGGGCATGGGATTTGACATGTAGCAGTTTGGATTCGGGTGCTATATTGTAAAAAAACTTGCATTGGGGAATTATTCTCTTGCTCTTAAAAAAATTGGCAAATAAATATTAGGCCTACTACTTTAAGATTATGTATGTCCTTTGATTTAGTGCAAGTGACTGATGTTAAAAGATGTGTGACTGTATAAACACATTATGTATTTAAAAAAAAAACCCGAAACATTTGTCAGTATTCTGTGGGTTTGTGAAAGAAGAAATATTTGTTCTCATATATTGAACTATGCTTTCAAGACTACACAGCTTGGATATTAGCCACCAGTAACTTGCCAGAAATAATTATGAAATGTTAAATGATTGCCATAAATATTTGTTGTGAGTTTGTTAAAGGAAGTTACAAAATATGTAAAATTCCTGTTTGTATACTTTAATGAAGGAATAAGGCTAGCTAACTTCCAATAATTTTAACATTTCAAAACAGTCCTTTCATAATATTTTTGTATCTATTACATAATTAAGTTTCATAAATTTTGGCTGCAGTTGAATGTACAACATTAGTTTAAGTGTGCTTAAGAATTGGAATAAGAAATTTACTTTGAATAGTAGAGTTTGCCGTGTCTATAGTATCGAAAGCATTTTGCCATGTGACATAGGGACAGATATTTGAGAAATATAGTTCAAAGATGTGCATAAGTAGTTGCATATTTCTTGATTTCTGCCAAATATGACATATTTGCAAAGTATTGTAAATATTCTATTTTTCAAAGATATAAATATATAACAATTTCAGAAACTATAAATTCATAATATTGTATACCTTAAAAAGTTTGAAGACCAAGTACATCTTGGTCACCATCTTCCAAGTACACCTAAAAATTTCAGATGGCAGTATTAATTTTTAAAAAAATCTAACCACCTGTTCTCATACAAGAAATTACTTAAAAAGCTTACAAAACATAATGACATAGAGCATGCAAAATAAAAGCAAAAATGAACACATTTAATAGTTAAGCAATAGCAAACACTTCTTCACCTTCATTTGATGGTAGAACATTAAAAAGGTAAAGGTTCCCCCCGCACAGTTGTGCAGTCGTGTCCGACTCGAGGGGCCGGTGCTCATCTCCGTTTGTTAGCCGAAGAGCCAGCGTTGTCCGAAGACGCCTCCGCGGTCCTGTGGCCGGCATGACGCGCGCGGAACACTGTTACCTACCCACCGAAGTGGTACCTATTCATCTACTCGCATTTGCATGCTTTCGAATTGCTAGGTTGGCAAAAGCTGGGGCGAGTGTGGGAGCTCACTCCGTCACACAGGGCTCGGGATTCGAACCTCCGAACTTGCGATCTTCCGGTCAACAAGCCTGGCGTCTTACCCGCTGAGCCACCACGCCCCCATTAATTAATTAATTAATGGTAGAACATTAGTGAAGAGAAAAAAGCTTAATCTTTTGCAGAAGAGCCATCCATATGAGGATTTCTGCAAAGAAACCTCTTACATGTTGCTGCTGATTGTGCAAAGAAGATTGAGAAGGGAAGCAGGAGTTGGTCTGATGTGGGAGCATGTATTTGGGCAACACCTGATTTTGCCTGTTGGGTTTTACTCTCTTTCTTGTTATGGGTGAGGTGAAGGAACCTATGTTAAAGACACATACCTTGACTACTTGGAAATCAACTTTCTTTGAAGCATTTGTGTATGTATTTTGAAGCCTATGTTTGCTATCACAAGGTATAGAAAAGAGGAAGTTTATCAGAATGCTTACTTGTACAACCAAAATAAGTTTCCCTCTTTTGGCCTAGATGTGTACAATATATGGGCTTAGAACCAAATTGCCACTGAATTACAATTTGGATATGATAAAAAGGGAATATTATTAAGGAAGTAGAAAAGAATAATTAACTCTATTTAATTAAATGTCAATTAATTTAAAATTACAATTTATTTTTTATCCTGGCTTTATGATGTTTCAGAATTCAGGCCACTGCATTCACTGCATTCCCCTCAAAGGCTATCTGCAGCCAACTGCATGAAATATATTGCACACCTCTCTTTTAGTTGAAGCGTATCATGCTGAATAGGTATAAATATGAGTTCACACTGAGATGCTTTGGGAATAGTATGAATGTTTCCATCCATATTTTAATATGAGGCAAGTAGTCTGTAAAAGTATATTATTACATCTTTTCACTTAAAAGCTACACAATGCAGTAGCCAAGAAATTTTTACAGATTCATCATCCTGTATTGGTCATTTGTGACCAAGTACTACTTCTATACTTGATCACAGTGAGGTAGTTGGGATGCTTCAGCATGCTCTGTGTAGTAGGCATTAATGTAGCCCATAATTAAGATAGCTATGTTTGTGGGGTTGTGTATTGATAAATTAATCCTGATTTAGCTCTTGACATACAGTATAACAATCCTGTTGCAGGCTATAGTATGCAAACTATAGGTATCTGTTGCATGGGAGATTTTTTAAAGTTCAGTTGGATATATTATCAGCATGTACTGAACATATAGAGAAACATTAAATGGGTGCAGGTTTCCTCATAACCCTGAAGTCAGCAATTAATTCAAATCACTTAACCATTGTAATTTAGAATAGCAAATTCCAGCTGGTACAGAGAAATTGTTGAAGGAATTTAATATTTACTCGATTGTAATCCATTTAAATTTTGGATATTATCACCTCTTTGTAATTTTAGATGGTATGACTCTTATATAATTTTTGTGTTTATTTTATAATTTAAATATAGACTGCACTCTGGACCTCACTCAAAAATGTTAGTTAGGTTGTTTTATAAATGTATTTTAATTTTGTCTTAAATTTTAGTTCGTTTATTATCAAGATAGATTTATATACATTCACTGAGCACTCTGCTTGTACTGGTCTATGACCGCAGTAAATTGAAATTGAATTGAATTAATATTTACTGAGCTACTTTGAACTTGCTGGTCTTTATGGGAAATGTTGTACGTGCACAAACTGCACTTATCAATGGATAAGTAACAAAATAGGAAGCACTTTGTATAATTCTTTTAAAAGCTACAGTATAATACCATCTTATACAGTCCATATGAAGTTACCTTTTCTTAATACTTGATACTTCTATTAGTATGCTAAGACATGGCAGGTAATATTACCTGATGTTGCCATTTTGGTGAGCTTTGGCATCTTGGTAACTACTGTATTAAACAGAAAAGTGAAATACATATATTAATTATACATCATTAAAGTTCTTTGGGGGAGTTTTTTTTTGTAGCTGAGGCATGTGTTTACTGGTTGTTTTGACAAATCTGTCTTTGCTTCTGTAGTAAGACATTAATGCACTACCTGAATGGGATGTAATTTGATCTAACTACTTAAGTTACCTGCTTTAGAATTTGTTCTTCTATTTTCTTAAGATCTATGGTAAACTATTCCTTTAATTATTTTATATACCTTACATGAGCATTTGGCAGGCTTTGCAAGATGTCCGAAGAAATTTGCAAAATAATTTTGAATAAATTTTATATTTACTATTTATTTAGGTGACAGTGAATTAAATTCAAGTCTAGGTGACTCATGAACAAATACATCATTGTAACCTCTCCTTAGTAATACACATGCAGCTCTCCCAAATACATTCCAGTAATTTCTTTGATCCCATCCATTTACCTTATCTGCTGCCTAATTCTTTTATTACCCTTAACCTTGCCAGACACACACACACACACACACACACACACAGCCATCATTCATTCACATCACATGCTCTGAGTATTTATTATTTATTTATTTATTTAATTTATTCCCCGCCCATCTCCCATACGAGGGACTCTGGGCGGGTTACAATACTCAAGACTTAGAAATTTAAAATATTCAAAACCATACAAGTAGAAAATGTATAAAAATAAATAAAATATAAAATAAAATAAAATAGAATCCCAGATGGATTGGAGACCGTAGCATAGGACTTATTGCTACGGGGCCAGCCAACCCCAGGAGGCACTACCACCTCCGTTGTCCCAGGCCAGGCGGCAGAGCCAGGTCTTAAGGGCCTTCCGAAAGGCCAGGAGTGAAGGGGCCAGTCTCACCTCCGGGAGCAAGATGTTCCATAAGGCGGGGGCTGTTGCAGAGAAAGCACGCCTCCTGGACCCCGCTAGATGGAGTTCTCTTGTTGAGGGGGTCCGAAGCATGCCCTCTCTGCACGCACGGGTGGGGCGGGCTGACGTTATCGGGACGAGACGGTCCCTCAGGTATGAGAGTTTCTTCTAGTCATTTCTCAGGGAGTTAAGGTTTTCTTTGGATCAGGAGTTTTTGATGCTTAGCATATTAATAACCATGTCCAAGTCCTTAATATAAGGTATCCCCTCTTTTTTTTTTTGCTGTGGCTCAGTGTCCAGCTTTCATAGTTATATGAAAAAGTTTAGGTATCGCTGGTCAAACTGTATCTGTAAGTGAAGAGAAGCTGACACAGATTCTGTATGGTATACAGTTAAACCCAACATATTTCTGCATATTTGTATTCATGCTTACTATTTATGTGGAATTGTTTACAGATTCCAAATAAGAAAACAGTGACTATGGCAGGTATAGAAGTTTGGATGCCTTTCAAGCAGTATCCTGGATGATCTCTTGTAGGATGCAACGAATCTTAAATGTTGACTTTCCTTTTCTGCCAGTTATTTTCCTATTAAGTATTATTAAATGTCATATACCTACAAAATACACCTAGCTAGCCATGTACGATAACTGCTGCCAGGATATTTCTTACTGGAAATCACATCTAATTCCTTCATTAATAGAATTAAATTAAATAATTAAATTATGGGGGTATGCATTGAAGTCCAAAATAACTTCATACATGAAAAACAAGTCTCTAGAAAATATTACCAATTCCTTCTATCTCACTCCACAGTAATTAGTTTCTAGTAAGAGTACAAATCCTATGAAAAATATACAGCGTGTGGATGAAGTAAACCTATTCAAACTATTAAAGTAGCCATATCTTTTTCAGGCCTGATCATGCACAGAGACAGTCGGGAAGAATCAACTTATGAAGCTAGTCCCAATCTGGAAAAAAGATGCACCTACTTAAATGAATCAAAAAAGGAACATTATAAACAGTTCCGTGTGTTGTGAACAATGTCTTTTGAAGGATTTGTACAGTCCCATTTCTGACTTCTAGGGTATTGGTAGTCTACTCAGTGACTGTGACTGTTTAAAAATCTGATCGGTCCTTCCCACTCATCCTAGTCATTAATTAAGTTATATTAGGTGGCAATGCCCAATTTCTCCTTTTTGTCAAAAGTTTTGAAGAACTTGGGAAAATCACCCAGCAATCCTTGATAATCACGCTGTTAGTTTACTGTACATTTTTCTTGCAATACTGTATGTTTAAAAAATCAAATTGATTCAGTTCCTTCTGTTAGCTGATAAGTTTACTGTAGAATAACACTGGGAAACTGAACTGTATCAGGGTATTTAAAACAGTAGGAAATTGCCTTGACTGAAAATGTAGCACAACAAAAAGCTTTCAAAATCCCCAACATTAAATGGTATTAAAATCTATATTTACAGTACTTTTCCTAGATTAACAGTGTTGTTTGAATTTATATACTAAGACTGAATATGGATGTATAAAACACATGTTTATCTTTTTTCAAGTCTATATTAAAATTATATTTGTAACATGGATGTTAAGTAAGCAACTTTTATCAAGTCAACATCGGAAACTTAAAATATTGGCATATTTATTATTTATTTATTTAATACAACTTCATGGCTGCCCGATTCCAAATGACACTGGGCAACTTATATAAAAAAAGCAAGAAAAAAAGAAATAAATCATAAGCATCCAGAAGGCATAGTCTATAAAACATCGTACAGGGGCTCAGCCGCCTCTCTGTCCCAAGGCCTGGGAGAACAGCCAAGGTTTTAATGACTTTCTGAATGTCATCAGGGAGTGACTGTACAGATTTTCAGAGGGCAGGTGCTTCGACAGAGGAAGCAGATTTCCTGGGTCCCAATAGTTGGCACTGTTTTATCAAAAGAACCTGAAGTGTGCCCACTCTGCCTGATCTCACTAGAAGGGCAGAAACAATTGCAGTTATCTGGTCCCTCAAATAGCCAGGCCCTATGCCATGACTTTATTGGTAATAACCAGCACCTTGAATTGGTGATAACCAGCACCTTGAATTACACCTGGGAGCCAACTCATAACCAGTTCAGCTTCCAATACAGTAATGTCACATGGGCATAGCATGGCATGACCATCTCTGCCTGTGCTGTTGCATTCTCGACCAACTGAAGCTTTGAAGTGGTTTTCAAGGGCAGCTCCTTGTACAGCGCATTGCAATAATCCATTTGTGAGGTTGAGTAACTAACTGAAGGGCCTCCAGACTGGATAGCCAGTTTGGTGTAGTGGCAAAAGTGCTGGGCTAGAATCCAGGAGACTGAGAATTCTAGTCTTCCCTTAGGCATGAAAGCTGGCTGGGTGACTTTGAGCCAGTTGCTGTCTATTAGCCCAACCCACAGGATTGTTGTTGAAGGGAAAATAGAAGGTAGGAATATTAGGTATATATGAATTGACCCAAAAAATAAAGGTGGGAGGGGTGTGTGTGTGTGTGTGTGTGTGTGTGTGTGTGTGTACAGCTGCCACCTGCTCTTTGAGACAGAGCTGTGAATCCAAGACAACTCATAAGCTAGAATGGTCGAAAGTCCCCAGAACTGGGAAGCCAAATATCCACAGCCACTCAGTCATAGCAGGATTGAGCCTGAGTTTATTCCTCCCCCACCAGACCTGCACAGCCTCTGGACACTGGGACAGGACCTTGACATCATCCCTTGGTCAGCCCAGAGTCAATTGGATGTCGTCAGCATACAGATGATACCTGACTTTGAACCAACAAATAACTTCACCTACTGGTTTTATGTAGATGTTAAACAAAAAGCATGAGAGAATTGAGACCTGATGGACCTCACAAATAAGGGGCTGCAGGCTTGATCTCTCCTGCCTGTTAACACCAACTGGGATCAGCCACAAAGGGAGGATGTGCCCGCTGATCCCCATCCCCACGGTCAATGCAGAAAGATGCCTGATTGATGGTATCAAAAGCCCATGAGAGATCAAGGAGCATTAGGATGGATGCACTATTCCCAACCTGGCTCTGCCAAAGGTCCTCAATGTGTGACTATGCTATCTCTTTACTTCTCAACAACCTTTCCTAAAGAACTGTTGTGGCTAAGTTCATCCAGAAAAAATTCAAAAAATAAAAATAAAATTCCAAAATTCAGTTTACAATACTTCTAGGATCAACTTAAATGACATAAAATACCATGTAAGTTTTAGAATTATTTAGACTCCTTCAGCGGGCAACCCTCCATATGTGAGCTCATCAGTAAATCACTGGTCTCCAAACATGTAACCCTTAAATCAGCTGTCAGCTACGAAACTCAACTAGATTAAAATCTTTACTACAGAGAAGAATGAAGATTTAAACATAATAGTTGATTGGCCACTGCAGTGCAGAGTACTCACAGACTGTATCTCTGCTTCAGAGTTTAAACTTTACGCTTCCAAGGTAAGAGTACTTGGTGGGTTCCATAGGAGGTGCAGTGAGATATGCTTACAATGACTCACTCTAGCATGGCAACCACTGGTTCCCAGTTCATCACTTACAGCATAGCTTTCCAAACTGTGTGACGCGACACAATACTGTGTTGCCTGCGGGGCCCAGGTGTGTCGCGTGAAAACCTGGAAGTGCTGATGGCCCGCCGATGGCGGGCCATCAGCACTTGCGAGTTTTTGCACGACACACCAGGACACCGCTGCCGATACTGCTGCGGCGTGCGAAAATCCAAACGCACCATGGTGGCTGCGGCGCGCAAAAAACCCGGAAATGCCGCCGTGGCGCTTTCAGGTTTTTGCGTGGCAGCGGTGCTTAGGGGTTTTCTCGCACGCCGCCGTTGGTGTGTTGCCAGCGGGAAAAGTTTGGAAAGCCCTGACTTACAGGAATATTACAGATTCAGGGAATGAGGAAGCAAAAAGTTAGACTTGCTGTTAACAGCAATGTGTTTGGTTGCATTGTGTGTATGTTGTGCTTGTTACTCCCTTATATTAGTATGTGAACAGATTATAAAGGGCTTCCAAATATAGTGTGTGTTTACCATAAAAACCCAGATATATTTATTTCTATATTATAAAGAGATATATACAGAAATAATTATTGAATGGCACTGAATGGCATTTAGGTATAGTGCTGCCAGTTATTGTAAGCTTTTCCAGGTACAAAACTGCTAGTTCTTTACCATTCAAGCTGTAATGCATAATTCAGAAAAAGGAGTTGATGTCAAAGCCTAAATGTTTTTTAAGTCTGTTTTTCATTCTGATCCTTTAAAAATACAAACTTGGGAAGTTGATATATTAAATAAATACTCCTAGAGCTTGGAAACTACAAAGGAAATAATAAGGGGAAATGGAAATGTCTATTTTTAACTTAATGATGCTCGGATTGGTGGCGAGAATGGAGCTGCTGGTTGTGGAAAACATGCCTTAACACTGTATTCTATGAAATTGTCTTAAATCTTCTACCTGTGGAAATTAAAATGTTGGTCATAAATGGCTACTTGATGATCTCTACATCAACAGTTAAAAGTGATAATATTTCTTTGAAGAATGTAATTCATATAGAAATGGCAGAGAATTTAGAATTTTGTCCTATTGGAAGAAATTAGGATTTTTTTTTTAATAATGGAGATTCATATACAGCATGTTAGTATTACATGTGAGTCAGAAGACCTGTTAAACGTGTTCTGAAAATCTTTCAGTTCTTGCTGTTTCTAATTGTTGTGAACATGTGCTTAAAAGTAATGGAATACAAAACATTTTGAATTTATTTCTAATTAGAAACACCCTGTTTCGAGTTAGAAAGTTATTTCAGTTTCAAAGCAGCTGTTTCATATTTGAACTGAGTTGTTTCAATTATTTTGTAATTGTGTTTTGAGCTTGAAACACTTGCAGACAATAGAATCAGCCCATTTTGAATTAAACAGAACTTGGTTTGAGTATGAAACAACTGTTTCAGATTTGAAGTGGGGTATTTCAATTTTGAAATATTTTACCACCCATACTTGTAGTAATATCACCATTTTAGAAGGCACAAATAGGTGGACTAGTATGGGTAAAGTATTGCAACTCAGTGTCACTAAGTCAGCACCATTTTTTCTTAAAAAAAAGCTTTTCCATGCTTTTTAAAATAACAAGAGTGCTACCATGTATTGGAGTAAGTAATTTTGACACTTAGGACACCTGGACTAAAAAAAAAAGTTCATTGTTTCATCCATCTACAATTTCTTTAACAATGTTTCCATAGGTTATTGCTAAATGGTGTTATATCTAGCTATGTATTTTCATCAGAAGAATGGGATTCAGTTGGTGTTCTTTGCAATTCAACTCAATTTCAGAGAATTGGGTGAATGTCCAGAGCACATTTCTTAAAGTTGGAGGGTTGCAGTGGAAAGACATAAAAGATCTGTAGTGCAGCGTTTTCTAAAGATAGATAAATGAGAGGTTATTTACTTCTTCACTGATTTGCAGAAATTAAAATTCTTTTTTTAAATGTTGATATTCAAAGTTTATGCAGATTGCAGAACTCTGATTTAATGTACAAATTTTAGTTTATTTAAGGACAGATAGTTATTTACATAGAACACAGAGTTTGGTTGTTGTAGGTAATGAGTTTGATCCTGGTGATTCATATTTAGAATGGATTCCATTATCTCAGGGACCTTAGGAACCTTAGATCTACCTTAGGAACACCCAGATCTAACTTAGTGCTTAAGAAACTTCATTTCTGAAACTAATTGTTCTTAATGTAGCACATCTAAAGCTTGTCATTGGTAAACAGTTATTATAAGTAATATTGTAAATATGGAGCCACAAATGTTTTCTAATATAAAAAGACATAGTATTAAGGTTTGGGCATTTGCTCCTTTATTAAAAAACTGAATGTAATGTACAATTATCACTAAATAACACTTATTTTTCTATTTTACTATATACGTTCATCCCTAGGAATTGTTGACAATGTAGTTTAATGCTCTATTTTGATTGGATTTAAGTAATCTGAGGCCATATGTTTGTATTTGTGTTCATGAGGGAACGTAATGAAGACATGCCCAGAGCTGTTGCTTTTATTTGCTTTCCCAATACATAATCTTGATAGGTTGTCTGTTTTGCTGTGTCACTTTAGAACTTCTTAATCAAATTTTTCCTTAAATGTGATTTTCAGAATAACCCTAACAAACAGTTTATTCTTCTGTGTTTTTCTACATCCAGAAAGATCTAAATGTTGTATGTTAGCTTCCAATCAATATTTCTGCTAGTGCAGTTGCCCTTCTATGAAAGAAATACGCTAAGTTTGTAAAAGTCCTCTAAGTTTAAAATAGTTGAGTTGATTCCTTTTTCAGAAACATGACATAAATTCTATATATAATGTTTTACTAAGGAGGGTGCTGAAAAAAAGTTTGCACATACCAATAAGCTGGAATTGCTATGAATTCCTACGTTTGCTGCTGATGGTCTGTGGGGTGCATAGATCCTTAGACATGTGTAGTCACACTTTCTCTTTGTATATATGTAGATCAGTTGTCTGTAAGAGAGAGTGAGTTCACATTTTTTTGGCAGGCTGTATGAGTGTCTGGAAAGGTTGCTTCCTGAGTTCACTGTACATGTATCTTGTATCTAAAGGGTGTGCTAGATTTTTCAGGAAGTGCCTGCAAGATGCAGTTTACCCTATTGATGCAATATATAGGTTCTGTTTATTTGTTAGTTAATCTCATAGTTGGGGGTTGGATAATACACAGCAGATTGTTCAGGATATAGAGATGGAGCCAGAAGAATATGTATTTTAATATGCCAGATATTGGAGGAGATACAGAAGATAGCACTGGTGAGAGAATGATCAAAGTCGTATTGAACCGGAATGAAAACAGAACAAGCAAAGTAGCTAGGAGGAAGAAACGGACCATGATGAGAACAAAGCAAAGATTTAAATGCTGGTGGGGGAAAAAAGCAAAATCAGGGAAGTCTGAAAAATATGTTTGTTGAGGGAGAATTGGATATAGAACCAGAAGTATATGGAAAGTAGGAACCAGGAATCAGATGAGACCACAGATTACAGATTTAGATTCAAAGGGACACATGTGATTTGGATTGTACACAGGCATGAGTGTAGCATGTGTCAGAAACACCTTAAAGCAACTGTGTCTTTTCCTGTAGTTAAGCAGCAGCTATGGATGGGAATGACACATTGTTTTAAGGGGTTTCCAACAGGTGCTACATGTGTGCCCACACGTGTTCCGAATCGCATTTCTCCCTTTGAATCTGAAACTCAAGCTTTCGGATAAACTTTGAACTGCTAGTAGGCAAATACTATGAAAGACTGCCCTTGCTTCCTTTCCCCTTGTTCCAAAACAAAGTTTAATGGGGTAATTTTTATGACAACAAATATATACTAAGTTTTTTGTTACTTCTTTTTTGTATTTATGAAAGCTAAAGATAGGAGTGTGGTAATAAGGTGCTGCCTGCCATCTAAATCTGTGGCAGTAGATGTAAGTATGCTTGTATGTTTAATGCAGTCACATTTCTGTTACTATTGGGGGGGAAAACAAACTTTAGTAGTGAAGTTTTAGTTTCTAGTTTCAATGCAATATTAAAATTTTAAAATTAAACCGCATGTGTTTCCTGCACTAATATATCTGAAAACGTAACAGCTCTGTTAATCATGTATGCCAAGTCTATTGTCATAAAGGTGCTGCTATACTTTAGATTTGAAGTCGTTTGGGATTTTTAATGTGTGAAATTTGGAAGCTTTCTAAAACCTGCATTTTTAAAAGTTCTTAAACACACAATCCAAAATGTTCTTTTTGGAAGGAATTAAGAGATAAAAGTATTTCTACTCTCTGGAAACCAGTTATACAAGCAAAGGGGCCAAAAAAGGGTAGAGTTGTGTTATACCATGTCACTGTCCCAGCCAATCTAGAGAAATACCCTGGTACCATACAAAATTTGACCAGCTTGAGTAATTTCAGGCATATTGGACCCAGTAGTAGTACTAAAAAAGCATCCTGTACCTCTTTCCGGTAGGAGGGGTTGGATTTAACCGGCTCACATTAGCTCAGTTAGGCTTCGACCAGTGTCTGTTATAATTGGGCTACCTGGCTGTGGTTCTATGTAATAAGCATTATTGAACATATCAGGAATTACATTATTAATGTAGATAAAAAGATGTGTCTTTTTTTCTAGACTTCTACATGAAACAAATCCAACTCCTTGAATGCTGATTATTTTTTCTAAAATATATATTTAGTAGTAATTATTTTCAATACAGCTGTTTTTGTTTAGGAAAATCTGGCAGGACTTCCAGCACAACCTTTTTGTTAAGGAAAACAGACAGAACTACATACCATGATAAGTAAATTGATAAAATCAGTATCTAAAAGGAAAACTTGTTACTTTTGTCCTTCAGTGCATTTTAAAATTCTTCCTATTTGAAATTGATTTACTTCATCCTACGTTAAAAGATTTGGCATTTAAAAGGTAGTCAAGTCCTTAATCATAATTATCAAAACTACAATATAGGCAACCATAATGATAATTTAATTAAAGGCTGAAATGTTTGAACTCTTTTTGTTTTTTTATAATACTCGTAGGATTACCAAGCCATTAACTTTTGCTGACTGTGTTGGTGATGAACTACCTTTAGGATGGGAAACTGTTTACGATCAACAGATTGGTGTTTATTACATGGACCATATAAATCGTGAGTAGCAGGTTTTGTTTTTAAGTTATGCAGTTATAAACTCAGACTTTGATCCTAAATGTTCATTCACATATAGTGAAATCAGAGTTGGGCAAGGATAAAATATATAACAAAATTATAAAGTTGTTGCTATGGTGGATGCTGTTTCTACAATATGAAAAATATGCATAATTTCCATGGGTTCAGGATAATCTTTGCATAACTTGTTATAAAGATTCCTATCATAGTTTCTTTTCTTGGAGATGGAACAATTGAATAAAATTGGCAAGCTTGATAAGTACAAGTGCACATGCTTGAATATCTGGAATTTTATGTAATTTTTTTTTCAAATTTTGGATTTAACATGGCTTTTTAAAAATCTTTATAGAGTCTTTCTGTGGACCGTAGGCCATTTTACATTTTGCACGGTAGAAAAGCCCGAGCTACTGTTTTGGAATTACAGTAGATTAAATGGCAGAAGGATAATGGTAGCAAAGGCAGGCAAAAATAGAAGAGAAGAAGTGATGAGAGCATGAACAAAATGAAGGATTAAAACAACTGTATGGATAGGACAGTAATAGATACAGTGTGAATAACTTTTTTTGAAAGAATTGGAATTGCTTCACTTTTTTTCTCTTAAAAATATCACCACCCAAACCAAAAACTTATACTAAAAATCACTGTTTGTTGGATTGAAAAAAATGATAGCAAATGTAAGTTTACTGTGTCAAGAGAGAGGAAAGCTATCAATGTGCTGATTTAAAAGAAGTGTTAGTTGAAGCATTTGTCTTCTAATCCATCATATTTTATGAACCCATTTAAATCTATTTTGAGGCTGGATTTTAGAGACTACTCTGTCACCTTGATGCCATAACTTCTAACATGGCATAAGAATGCATTAATTTTTCTGAGGTTCCCAATAGCTTTTGTTACAATTAACTACTATCTTAGTTATTTGGGCTACTAAGTGGTGATATGGTATTAAAATAGTTACCCTACTTAGGGTGCTCCTTCCAGAAGATGGTGCTTGGGGTCTACTGTTGTCTCCTATAATATTTATGCTGTGGGGCTCTTCAAGATTGTGTCTGTTTAGCATTTATATGAAACCACTGGCTGTTACACACACTGCTCCCAGGTTCGGCTTATGGTCACTCACTCACACACTAACAGACTGTTGAGGCACTCGGACCTTGTCAGCCCCCCTTGCTTTCTACCTGGGTTTTCCAGATAGGTGCGGCTTGAGCAGACAAGACACACAGCCCTGGTCAACAGCCGGGAAATAATTAGGGACACACACAAATCACTTCCAACCGAACACTGAGGCACAACAGGTTCTTTGTAATACACGGAGACCCAGTGAATTTAAAGGAACAGCAAAACTTTACTGATTGCAAGATACATTTGCTCTTTATCACACACACGCACACACTCATCCACACTTACCCACACCCTTCCAACTAGGCTGCCAGGCACTAGCTAGAGGGACAGAAGCCGCCAAGTCTGGATCCAAGGACGACTCAAGGAGTGGGCGGGCTTTGGGACCCCTTTTATCCCCTAAAGTCCTTGCTTTTATGATTCACAAGTAGTTGTTTATGAGATTGGGGTGGGGCCAATTTGCTCAGGCCCAACTTCCTCTGTCTGGTTCAGGTGACATTTTTCCTTTGTTTCCTTAACAACTTGCTTCCTTCTTATCTACCTCCCCGAAGGGATCCCATAGACAAGATTCCTGGTTTTTTGTTCTCTCTGCCTAATTGCCTGCTTCATCCTTACGTTATGGCAGCTTCAGCCTAGTCTCACATGGGGATGGTTTTTTAGAGATTCAAATAAATTGTCATCAGTATGTTTTGATGACATCCAATTTTAACTCGTATGTGAACAGTGGAACTATTAAGCCAATACCTTTAATCAGTAGTGGAATAAATGAGGTGTAGTAAACTCAAAACATTCCTGATAAAATGTAGGTTTATCTTCAAAAAGATTGTAATAATGTCATGGAATTGCATATCCATTAAGGCAGAGATGGACGATCTGCAGCCTTCATTGGTTGGTGAAATTAGGTAGGTGACTAGGTCTAGCGACATCTAGATGGCCCTTCCTTTATCAATCCTGAAAGTTCTGTTCCTGGATCCTGCTCAATCAGCCAAGTAGTTTTGGTAGCATAGAATTTCCTTTATCAGTATAGACTGGTATGTTAGGCACAGCATTCCCTAGAGAACATTAACCAAGTTATAGTTACCATAGTTATGTAACATTTCATATTGTTTACATTTATGAAAAATGCCCCTCAAGACAGTTTGAAAACTTAAATTGAAAATCAGGCAGGTGTTGTCTGGAGCTATCTATGTAAAAATATTTGTCTGGTGTTAAAAGAATTTCAGAGGCATTTCTTTATTCCAAGCACAGCTAAAAGTATTAGTACTTACCTTTAAATTACCATGTGGCAGGAATGGGCATCCTGGAATCCTCCAGATATTTTGAACTAGAACACTCCAATTCTTGCTATACAGCAAAATGGCTGGTGCTGAAAAGAGATAAAAGTCATCTAGAATTACTAGGCTACCTACCCACTCTCTGGCTTTGGATTCAGTAACTGTCCTGACTTCGAGTGAAGGAACACGCTGAGACTTGGTGTACAGGCTCTGGTGTTTTATTGTTCTACTCTGCTAGACAGAATCCAGCTAAACTAAAATGAACTAGTAATGCTCAGAGAAAAGGCCCAAGAAATTAGGGTGGTGCCTTCTTCAACCTCTTGCGAGGAAAGCAAAGCGATTCAGTACTATGCATGCGTTTATCCCCCTGGAGGGAGCCCCCTCCTTCTTCACCAGTTATCTCCCTGACAGTAACAGCATATCACATACTAGTCTGTTCATCCATTGAGGTCATCTCTGGAAAGTTTTTTTCTAGGTGCCCAGCCATCTCATATGATATAATGACCAGCAGGAAACATTTTGCAAACAGTGCTCTGAATGTGAATTTTCCTGAAGTCCTGCCTTACATCTATATAATTAACCTTTAAACCCAAAGATATTATTATTTCTGACTTTTAAATATATTTTATGCGGCTTAGCCAGATAAACACTAAAAGTGTGCCTAGGGAAATGGAGTCTTAAAGATGTAAGAGGAATCAAAGTGCACCCTTTCTCCTCTCTTCAGTGAGGACTGGTATCAGGATTAGTCTGGATGAAAAGCACTCCAGGTCTGACTGATGAGTGTGTTCAATTGGCAGTTTTGTTTCCCTTTTAATAAATAAAAAGGTAAAGGTTCCCCCCGCACATTTGTGCAGTTGTGTCCAACTCTAGGGGCCGGTGCTCATTTCCATTTGTTAGCCAAAGAGCCAGCGTTGTCCGAAGACGCTTTTAAAAAGGTTTGTTCCAAAGCTGTCTCCTTCCGCATTATGAGTTCACAGAGTACAATTGTTACACCCTCTTAAGACTGGGGCAGCAGTCTAGGCCAAAAAACAAGAAGTTGTAGGGGATATAATTGATCAGTATTCCTTGCTGTTTGATACTTAAATATTTGGGAAATTATGGGCCTCTTTCACATGTCATGCATTAATGAAATGAGTATGGACAGTTCTATTTCTGCTTTGAAGGTCAGCAAAGGCCTTGAGCAAATCAGTGACTGAATTTGAATATGATAATAACTTCCCCCTTCTAACTTCTGACTTGACCATGAGACAATGTGCAGCATCCAATTCAGTTTTCAAATAGTTGCAGCATGTTGTTGCATCTAAACTACTTTGTAAGAAAAAGGCAGTTTTAAATTGAGAATCATGGTTGTGGCTTGTTTAGATACAATATATTTAAAATTAACTATGTTTTCCAGTTTGGACAAGTTAAGAAACTATAGTTAGTTACAAAAGAAGGCAAATATTCCAGTCTCTTCAGGGTTGAGCCAAAGGAGAAGAAATGGAGCAGGTTTATGGAAGCAGTGCTAAATTATGTCTAATTGTTAGGTTTGATCCAGACCATTATCGTTATAAAATACATTACTTTTAAGTCCTAGTAGAGTGGATAGAATACAGTTTTTTAAAGTTTAAATTAAAAGTCAGTATAGTTCTAGACATTAGTTTTATTTATTTTTAATAGGAATTTGATTTAGTTGCTGTGATATGTGAATTTTATAAGTCTCTGTGTTGTTTCATTTAACATGTTGGAACATTTTTTCCCCTCTAATCAGAACTCACACAAATTGAGGACCCAAGAGAGCAATGGAGAAGAGAGCAAGAGCGCATGCTAAAAGAATATTTAATTGTTGCCCAGGAAGCACTTAATGCCAAAAAGGAAATTTATCAAATTAAGCAGCAGCGATTTGAGCTAGCACAAGAAGAATATCAGCAGTTGAATAAAATGTGTGAGGATGACAGTCACTCGTATGCAAGCAGTAAGTTGCATTTCCTCTTCAAATAATACAAATTTGCATGTTAGGATTTCATATATTTTAGCTGGATTAAAAATCCCAAACCTCCAAAAATGGTTCTTGGACTGCGGATCCCTTAAAAATCAAAAGGTAAAACTATTCTGCTGCTGCTCAGGAAAAATAGTTCTGTTACTCAGAAAAAAAGATTTTCTCTTTTTAAAAATGAATCTCTGCATGCTTTGCGGAATTAGAACTTGGTTCTTTGCTTGTATTGTTTTGCTTTTAAAGGGATATAAAATAGTTTAAGACATTATAACTTAAAGATTTTGCATCAGCGGAACAACATTACTGTGTTTGATAGCTACCTGCAATTTATTTATTTATATTTATTTATTTATTTAATGACAGTTTTATTTTAACAAACTTTACTTTAAAAATCCCAGAATGTTAACCCTTACCTGAAGAAACTTGCAAATTAAAGGACCAGTCCAAATTTCATGTGGAGATTGGGATGGTGTCTCACAATATTTTTGTTTAATGGAAAGCTAGTATATGATATACTGTTGGTAACATTGGTCTACTGGTATTAATTTGAATACCAATAGAGGGACTATCACTCATCTTTATACAGTATAGTAACTGAGAATCATGCTTTATTTATATCATACCTTTTCTCCAGGAACTCATGATGGCTAGCATAGTGGCTAGCATGGGGAGTCAACCATTGAGTTTGTATGGTTGAGGGTACACTTGAACATGGATCCTTCCAGTTATAGTCCAGCACCTTAAATGCTAGACCAGAGCTTTCCAAACTGTGTGTCGGGACACGTTAGTGTGTCGGCTGCAGTGTCTGGGTGTGTCGCGGCTGCTGCTGCGTCAGACCTTCCAGGATTCTGCGCAGGTCCTAGTGCCTGCCTTGTGCCTCGCTGCCTCCAAACCTGCTGTGATTCTGTGCAGGTCCTAGTGCCTGCCTTGTGCCCTGCTGTAAGACTGTATCGCGAAATGATGCCCTGCTGTAAGAGTGTGTCACCAACATGAAAAGTTTGGAAAGCTCTGTGCTAGACCTCTCTGGCTTGCTACAGTGGCTGGTATACACTGCTCTGAGTTTTTCCTGAAAATAAGCACAGCTAACAAAGTAGGAATGACTCTGTAGTTTCTTTTAGAAATCCTTCAGAATCCCAGCTTCTTTATTAGCTTATTCTAAGCGAAAGAATAGAGAAACACAGACATTTATTTTAGCAAGTCTCCTTGATCAAACTTATCTCCAGCTTTCGAAACTAACTTGAAATGAACAATGTTTCCTTATGGACACACTATCATGCCAACAAGAGCATGTGATAAATATAATAACATTCTGATATTCACTTTCTGGAATTCAGAATGTGATATTATTAGTTTTTATTTAGTTTAAAAATGGATTTTATCCAGACCAGGTGAGCTAAAATTAAGTTAAACTACTGAAATATTTTGAAAAGTTAGTAATTGGTACTCTAAGTCTCAATTATTCAATGCATCTAGAGCAACACATTTGTTGTTAATCCAACCCAGTTGTGCAAGTTTAGAGGTTTGGTTTATATGTCATTTAAGCAGGGGATACTTACTGTATGTAGAAAATATTGTGTGTATTCCCTTTTTTAATTTTGGTAATCACTGTCTTCTTTTTGTGTAGCAGATAGTGTGTTCCACTTATGTATGAATGCTTAAGGCCATGATTTCAAGTCTATTGCTAGCAAAATAAATAATAAACGTTTTCTATAGCATCTAAAAGTCAAGAATTTAAAAAGTTATACTATGACTAGGTTCTCGGAAATCCTATTATATTTGTAAATACAGATCAGTGTGTTCAGAGTAGATGAAAATGAAAGAGAAATGCCACATATTTCAAGTGGGTGGGTGATTTAAATAATTCAAGAATATAATTTTCAACTCAAAAATGAAACCTTGTTCATTTTTGAGACAAAACTGTAGGAATATCTGAATCTTACAGAATCTAAAAAATAAAGTAATAGATTAGTGGCATTTCTATTATATTTTATTTCTTTAATGGTAGTGTACATTTTTTTCTGTGCTTGTGCTACAGCTTTTTAGATAACAAATTTATATTTTAAAAGCAAAATACTTAATGGTAGAGGAGCAGGATGGCTCAGCGGGTAAGACGGCAGGCTTGTTGATTGGAAGATCGCAAGTTCGGAGGTTCGAATCCCTAGCCCCGCATCACGGAGTGAGCTCCCGCACTCACCCCAGCTCTTGCCAACCTAGCAATTCGAAAGCATGCAAATGCAAGTAGATGAATGGGTACCACTTCAGTGGGTAGGTAACAGTGTTCCACACGCGTCATGTGGCCACGGACCGCGGAAGCGTCTTTGGACAACGCTGGCTCTTTGGCTAACAAACGGAGATAAGCACTGGCCCCTAGAGTCGATCACGACTGTGCAGGGGACCCTTTACCTTTACCTTTTACTTAATGGTATGATTCATTCAATTTTAAAGCATATTTTCCCCCGTTCTATCACTTCTTCCCCAAACTTATTTTTTTTAGCAATTACAGTTGTCTTTTGCAAGGGCACTTTTTTACTTATTTAACAGAAATATTGGAATACCAAGGTTTATCTTTCCTTAATTTGATTGGATTGCTCCAAACTCTTTTTGAGTCTAGAAAAATAGCTTGTTTACAACAGCATTAATTAAAAAAATAAGTTTCATTACACAGTTGCAAATACTCATTTACTTTTAGCTGTTCTGAAAATGCCAATATAAAATACAATTTTTTTTACTAACATATTTTAAATTTCATTTTTAATAAATTAGACTTGATCTATGTCTATTTATCCAGAAGAGCATCACACTGAACTCAATAGGTTTTACTCCACATTTGGTGTACATAAGATTGGATTTTTTACTAGATTTTTTTGTTAAAGGTTAACTTCTACTATTTGCAATGCAATATTGCAGCTATGAAAAACTTTTCTAATTATATGTTGCTATAGATAGCATAATTATTTGAACTTTCATATCCCAGATAACATGAAATAAGAATCTTTAAATCATCTCTTTTTTCACATATATTATAGTTGTCATGCACTTGCTCTGTTCAAGGACATAATTACTCTGATCAAGGATGTAGTTGGCATTTGCAGAAATTTTAGGGGGGGGGGAGATAAAACTGCAAAGTAGGATATGATTGTAGTTTGTGAAGGGAGAATATACTGCTACACTTCTATTTTTCTTGTATGTGAGTTTTGCTTAGTGTCATATCCTATGACAGAGCATAGTACTGCACTTTCAGGAATGCATTGATGACTTGATGTGTTTTGGCAAACTACATGGTTGAAAAATTTGACGGTATAATCTGATTTGTCATGAAAAAGGCTCCATGTTCTATAATAATATGTGGTGCTGCTTTATTCCAATTTGTCCATTTAGCTCGGTATTATCTGAATTGACTGGAAGCAGACCCTGGGATTCCTAACCCTAATTCAGGAGACAAGGAATTAAGCCTGGGACCTTTTAAATGCAAAGCAGAAACTCTGTCCATGATAGATAGAAATTCAGATAATGTGGTTAAACTGGTCAAGATGTCATAGGCACAGTTCAAATCCCATGCAAATGGAATCAAATGCAGATTGAAGATCTACAAAAGCTGCATAAAGAGAGCCTTTGGATCTATATATTTCTCAACTAGTGTTGTAATATCACCGCTTGGTCTATAGTTGATCTTCCTGGCCTAAATCCTGCCAGTTCTTCAGCTAGGATAGTGTTATCTTCAATCCAGTCATAGAACTTCTCCAATAAATGTTTAGCATAGATTTTGCTGATTGTATTCAAAAGCCTGATTGGATGATAGTTCGACAGATTTTTCTTTTGAACTTTTTTATAGATTGGCATTATGATGGCGGTGCCTTAGTCTCTTGGGATGTGAATGATATTGTCAACAAATGTGAAAAGTCCTGTGAGAATTGTCTAATATTCTAGACTGGATAAAGAAAAATAAATTGTTGCTTAATTCTTGTTAGATAGTGCTCTTGTTTGGTCAAAAGGTGCTTCAGAGAATTGCTATTTTGTTGGGAGAGTCAGGATAAAATTGAATAAATAAATGCATTTCCTAGATTCCTTTAACTAAATGCAATGGCATTTAGTCTTAGTTTGTACTTCATTCTCCTCTCTAGATAACATCCAAAAAGCCTGGAGGTCACATAGAATCAGAAGGAGCCTGGTAGCGTCTTTTCAGATTAACCAATTTTATTAAAAGGTATATACTTTTGTGAACTACAGCTCGCTTCATCAGATGTAATGGTAACTGTAGTTTATAAAAGCAAACCCCCTCTGATTTTTGATTACCATATGGCTTTCCCCCTAGAATGTTTGCAGTACATGATAAAACCATTTCTGAAAGGGTGCCTCCATGCAATACTGCTTCAGCACTAAGACTTGCCTTAAGAATAGGCTATCTCACCCAGGGAGGTGGTGGACACAAAAGAAACATTTACAGCAGAGCTTTCCAAACTTTTCATGTTGGTGACACACTTTTTAGACATGCGTCATTTCGCGACACACTCTTACAGCAGGGCATCATTTCGCGACACACTCTTACAGCAGGGCACAAGGCAGGCACTAGGACCTGCGCGGAATCACAGCAGGTTTGGAGGCAGCAAGGCACAAGGCAGGCACTAGGACCTGCGCGGAATCCTGGCAGGGTTCGGAGGCAGCAGCAGCCGCGACACACCCAGACACTGCAGCTGACACACTAATGTGTCCCGACACACAGTTTGGAAAGCTCTGATTTACAGCCTTGTTTAACACTGCAAATGCAAGATACCCCAGACCCCTTCAGTCTTTAATATATTGTGTTGTTACTGAAATCAACTTCAATTCTTCTCCCACTACATTTTTCTAAAAAAGGAAAAGCCCCAATATATCAGAAGATCAGATAACAACACCAGATTGCACAATTGTTAAAAATGATTTGTTCTGTCTCAAGGGAGTGCAGATCTTGGAGAGAAAAGTCATACGGCTGTAGCTGAGAGCTGCTAAATCAGTCTTCCTGAGGTTGTAGAGCCACCTAACTCCCCCATGAGACATAATAATGCTGGATTACCTTGTGAAGTATAAGTCACAGTTTCTCAGACACTATGCTGCTACTTCAGTGTTCGTATAGCAATGCTGTACGCTATTTATATGAACAGGCAAGATAGCTCTTTTAAAAAGTAGAAAAGAGTTAAAAAATAAGAACTGGGTTAGAAACGTGACAGACCCATATCTTTAGAAAACTACTACTCGTTGCATCAAAATTGCTGGATTTCTAAAGTGTTTTTTTGTGTGAAACACTTTTGCCCATGGCAGAGTCATCAGTACAAATGGGGCAGCTGCAGCAGCTATTGTAATGGCTCTCTGGCACCAAGTCCCTTCTTCACTGCCAAGTATGATGGATCATCTTGCTACTGCCTTAGCTCAGACTAAACTGTGTATCTCAGTGAGAGCACTTCCCCTCTGACTGAATTGGGATTTTTTTTTAAATAAGCCTCAATACTGAGGAGGGCTGCAAAGTGGGTAACACTTTATTGATCCAAGCCAGTCCAGACTTGGACAACTATGCTAATGCTGAGAGATAACTTTCAGAATTCTTTCAGGCAAGTAAGAGCTGACCATGAGATTTGCTGTCTCCAATAGGATAAGCATTTAATGTGAGAATATACTACAGAACTCCAGTTGCTGGTGCAGGATATGGCTGAAGTGAAGTTAGCACGTCACTGAACTGGTCTGTTAAGCTATTTGATGAGATATAGTATGAATTGGTGTTACAGGGTATCCTTGACACACAGCGATTAAATTAATCCAGATCTGTTTACGCATTGATGCAATGCTTGAGGAGTTGTCGGTGAGCACAGATGGAATGGGAAGACACCACTACTCTTTCTCATTCCCCTTTTCATCCCCTTCTCTTTGCTCACTGGAGACTTTAGTGACTGAATCATTCCAGAGCCAGTAGAACTCTACTCTGTCCAGAAGTGGTACCATCACACATAGGACCTATACTTACACTGTGGAGAGTCCATCCACTTCAGGCAGGGGTAATCAGCTAAGCTGACTTAAATATTAAAGTTTTGGGAGTAGAATTTGCTAGCAAAAGCCCTACCAAGTTTTGATAAGGATCTATGCCAGAATATGATGCCCCAGTCACCAAGGGCTCTAAGCCTGAGACAACCAGAAAATAAGTGGTGCCCAGACTTGTGGAGCAACTCATTCACGGTCATCCAGTCATACTTAAAACCCAACCTGGTGCCAGAATCTAGCTGTAGGTTCTAATAGACTTTGGTGTAGCTGGTAATTTAATAGAATCATCCACCACATGTAAATGTACCCTTTATATTCAGTTTGTTCACCATCCTGTCTTATTTAAAACAATTGGTGGTCAGTTTATATGCTTGGGCCCAATCACTGAACTTACAAAACTATTTCAACTTGATATCAGCAACAAACCAAATACATTCTCATGTTTTAGCCTCTCAAACTTTTCAGGAGTCCTGGGAATGACCTGGCTTCAGGCTCACAATCCATATATTTAATGGGACCATAATGACATCACCTTTGACTCCATGCAAGATTTGTAGTCTACAAGGGTTCAGACACTCATCAATCAGAGTTTCATAGGAGGAGGGCCTCCAACCTTGTCATCCAAATATTTGAAGTATGCAGATGTGGGGTTGGAAGAGTCAGACCTTATCCCTCTCCACTGAAATAATGATTGTTATCCACACTTATCCAGGGATAAGTTTGTGCAATCAGCTCTGTTATACCAAGTGTTTGAGAGACAGTTGGGCAGCCTGAAAAAGTGTGTGTGTGTGTGTGTGTGTGTGAGAGAGAGAGAGAGAGAGAGAGAGAACATCTACAGAAATGGTTTATCTACTTACTTTCTTCTGCCAGCACATCTACCTTTTGGTTAAAAAGAAGGGCATGTTGTCTGATTTCTTAATCCCTCCAAACATCATAGATCACTGTTGCTTTTTTCTTGACCTCAAAGATCTTAGAATGGCTATAGAAATAACAAGTTTTACTTATAACTCAGGACTCAGGGGACTTCGCAATCACCGCTATGGGAAATTTGAATACACAAATTGCATTCAATTATCTTTCATTGTCAAACTGCCCTTGTTCAGAAATTTATTAATCTTATTTTCGATGATTTTCTCAACAAGTTTTTTGATTGTCTATTTGGCTGACCTACTCATGTATTCTGAGAACCCTTTTCAATTGGGATCAGTTCTTCAAAATCTCCACAAATTTAACCTTTATTTTGAGTTAGAGGAATTCACTTTTAATCTGCCTATATTGGCTTTTGGAATATTGCTTTTCATTTGAGAGTATACAGTTATAGAGTATATACCCGAAGAACAATTCGTTATGACTTATGAGTCTTTCCCCACACTTCCAAGGATATATAGCAATTTTCGGTTTTGGCCAACTTTTTCCATAAATTTATTCCAATATTCTCTTCACCCATTTATTCAATTTATTAAGAAAAGCATCCTCTTTCAGTGGAATTTCAAAGCCTAGCAAATATTTAATTGACTCATGCAAGCTTCCAGTTCCAAGTCCGTTCATCAGTCATTCCAGTCATCCTGCCCCTTCATCATACAGGCTGATGCTTCTGATTTCACCAAGGGAAGTATGCCACTTCAGTCTGCTCTGGTTCCAGACTCCATCTTGCTGTACATTTCATTTTTGCCTGTCTCTCACCCACCAAATAAAACTGTGACATTTTTAAGGAGGAGTTTTGAGCTATCAAGGATGTCTTTTCACATCTACTGTATTGCACGTTACATCCAGTAGATGTTTGGACAGATCACAAGAACATGAAACATCTACAGAAGTTTGTTCTACATCCTGTTAGGTGGACACAATTTTTTTCTTGTTTTGACTTTTGGATTTCTTACATCCCAAGCACACATAACAAGCAGGCTGATGCGTTATCATACAATCCAAAATGTGCCGTATGGCCCTTCCGGGGCTTCCATTCCTTCCTTAAAATTTCAGAGACTGTTTCCTCCCTGAGACAGTCTTGGGTCCAGGAGGAAATTTTTGCTTTAATGAACTATCAGGGCTTGCAGTTAACAGGATGCTTCTGGCATCCTCTATTTTGAGTATTGGATAGCTTTGGCCATCACCCACAGTTTGATGACGGGACTAGTGCCATCTTGGAGCAATATCTTCACTGCTATGTTAATTTTTAGCAAGACAAATTGGATGGTTCACTACCTGTCATGGAATTTGTTATAAATGTTTTATGCATTCATCCACTCATTAGTCACCCTTTGTGACTACCTGTGGATGCACTCCCCCCCCCCCACTTTCTGACCTATGCCTGTCCTGGAAGCCTCCCAATTCCTTCAGGCAGCTCAGTGCCTTGTTCACATAGCACCCTGCTGATTGTTATCACCAGGAATCCTTTCCTGGACTCCATGAGAAATGGTGTTTTGGTTTCTACCAAGCATATCCTATCTACACAGCCATACAACCTAGATACTGAATTTAATAGACCATTCCCTTTCGGCACAGGTCAGTCTGGTGGCCTTTCACTTGCATCTTCTTGGTATGCTGAAGATACATCAATTTTCCATAATCGTCACTGGTTCAGGAACAACTTCCCTGAGCCTAGCACACCTCGACTGTCCTTCCTATATTGGTGGATAGGAAAAAGTTTGAAATGGAGCAAATTTTCAATTCTCAGTGCAAGAGGGGCTGGATGGATTATTTAAGATATGTTTGACACTAGAATTCCCCTTGGTAGGAATGTGGATAATGTCAACAAGCAGCTCCTCTTAGTACAGACCATCGAAGGTGTAAACAAGGTTTCCCTTAAACTGTGGAAAAGATGGAAAGGAAAAGAATCAAAATTGTCAGAGGCAGCAGTTGGAAATAACTTCACTTCTAGTGTTATAGTTAGGTTTAGGGTTAAGTTAAGTTAAGTTAAGTTAAGTTAAGTTAAGTTAAGTTAAGTTAGTGTTAAGATTGATTCCTAGCTATCTTGAGTTGAATTGAGTTTCTGGAAAGGTTCTTTATGTTTGAACCTGGTCAGGGGAGCCTGACAATGACCATGCTTTCAATCCTTTATATGTTACTTACTTTTGTAAATAAATTTCTGCAGTGAAGATAGATTTATATGCTAGTTTGATTTTTCCAGAAATAAACGTCTTAGAGCTGAGCCAGCAACTGTGACAGATATAGAAGCAGTCCCAGTCCATGAATTACATATGAACTGTTGTGCCTGACCAGTTTATTTATCCTTGTCCCATTTGAATGAATAATTATACTTATTTAAATCATATCCTTTCAGTAAATATTTCCTAGATGGTTCAATAAGTAAAATACAGAAATGAGTTACTGGATTTGGATATATTTAGTTTGAATAAATCGAGGTTTAGTACGAATTCAAGGCAGTTTATACAATTGTTTATTCGATAAATATCACTTTAAGGTGATTTCTCCCCCTTTATATTAATTTAACAAAAGTACTTTGTGGAAATCCTGTCATATTATAGTATATATAAAATGCCCAGTAAATAAAACTCTATGTTTTCTACTTCTGAACCTGTTTATTGAAAAGTGGAATTTTGGAAGATAATGGAATTTTTTTTTATTTTTGCTATCCATATTATTCAAATATATTGTTATGTAAATTTGTTTTCCAGTATAGTTTAATTTTGTTCTAGGTGCCACTATTTTTATTATTTTTCATTACATTTATATCTTCTTATAATCTTCTTATACAATAGAGTATTTTGAATTGATTTTTCATTTTTTTCTACTTTTTTATGTTGACAAAATGAACAAAATATATACAATAAAATTTGTTTGCTGGAAGTCTTCATTGGTGGACATTATTACAAGTACTACTCTTCATCATGGAGTGAAAGATCTACTTCTTGTGCTTGTTAGGAACTTTTTCTAGAGTTTACCTTGAACACTGATATTTTCTGTTTGTTCAGCATTTTCTGGATTTTCAACCAACACAAAATACAACCCATCTCAGATTAAAGCAGAAATAGCAAGTCGACGTGATAGAGTGAGTAACATTTTTAAAAAATACATTAAAAGTAATTATTTAAATTATTTAAATTAAATTAAATTAAATTAAATTAAATTATTTATTAATTAATTATTAAATTAAATTAAATTAAATTAAATTATTTAAATTAAATTAAATTAAATTAAATTATTTAAATTATTTAAATTCATATTTTGCCTCACTAGGAGGACTGCTTACTCTGAAAAACTGGTGTAATATTCACATCAATATTTAGAGTCCTACTTTTTCCTCAGAAAGTACATAATAAATAATGGAAGTAATTAAGCCATTATATTGCCGTGTGTTTTTTTAATTTATGGTAGCATTTTGGGAAGCAATTGTAGTGTAGGATGGAGGGGTTAATTTAGGACAGTGTGTCATTTATGATAGTAACGCTAATGTTTTAGTTAATTTTTTATATTTTATACCCTAAATTGCTGTAGTTACTGGTTGTAAATTTTATGGTTGTAGGTTATCTTATGCTGATCTATGACTGAAATAAAGAATTTATTATTTATTAATATAACATGACATTATAGCATGGACTGAATATCATAATGTAACAATGATTTTCATGGCAGTGCCCATACACACACTGAAACCCAATTGCAAATTACATTGTACATTTGAAGAAGTATAATAACTATTAAGTTTTTTCTGTCTAATTAGCTAATTGCAGTTAAGGACAGAAAACTCATACCACAATGTCAGACTTAACAGCCCTATATTATGAAACTGAAATGTGATGGTTTTATCTCAAGCTTTCTAGATTAAAGAGAGAATTAACACAGATGAAGCAAGAACTACAGTACAAAGAGAAAGGAGTAGAAACACTACAAGAGTAAGTTGAAATGTTAAAAGGACAGGGCTGTTGTTTATTTTAATGTTTTATAATGTAGATAACAACAAAAAGATGCTAATCAAAGCAAATATTTGTAGCTCAGGGTTGAACTGTGGAGTCCTTGGTGCTCTCTGAGCCTCGTTGTTTTCTTGCAGACGTTTCATTGCCAGGCTAGGCAACATCTTTAGTGCGAAAACACTTTCACACTGAAAAAACTTTCGCACTGAAGATGTTGCCTAGTCTGGCAATGAAATGTCTGCAAGAAAACAACAAGGCTCAGAGAGCACCAAGGACACCACAACAAAAAGATGTTAAAATAATGCTGTTTTTATATCTTACCCTATTTTCCCTTCCCAAGGCCTCTGTGCATTGTATTCTTTGGCCATTATACAGAACAGTAGCTGGCATAGATCCTTGTTGTTTTTCACCTATTCTTTCCCCTCTATCTATAGAAGGGTTGGGAGGGCAGTACTTCACCTAATTTGATGTAAATGGGAAGGCGGAAGAAGCTTTTATTACTGGCCGCATCCACTACTACTTGTGACCACCCAGCAGAAAAAAGGAAAAATCTCTCAATATCAAACTGCAAGGTTTATTTGAGATTTAGTATTACCAAAAGTGAGTAAACTTTCTGGTGTATGTTTGTATATTAGGATTGATCGGAAGATGTCAAATGCTCATATGAATTATAAACTGGATGAAGCCCAAGCAATAATGAATGAACTTCGAAGCATCAGGAAAGCCATATGTATGGGTGAGAGAGAAAGGCAAGACTTAATGCAAGTAAGAAGTAAATAATAATATTTATGGTTTTATAGTGTCTGCTAACTCTTATGAGTAAAGGGATGTCCTTTTTCTTAACCAGCAAGAGAAAAGAAATATGAATCACTATATCTTGTTATTCAGTGATTCTTAGTGTATTGAAGCATGAAAATATGTAGTCTATTTCATATTCTTGTAATTCTTAATAATGTTTTATGTTTGTTTTTAAACTGACTCTTATTTAGGCTTTATCTTGGTTATAACCGTAAAGTTATAATCTGATTAAAACCAAAGATCTGTATATGTAGATGCAAGCATTGAAGTTGGTGCAATAAGAAAGGGTGGTTTTTTTTCCTTAAAAAGTATGTTTTGCTTTTACAACAGTTAAATCTGCTATAGAAGTACTTAAGTGATCTGTAGACCACTGCTGTCTACAACCTGTCTATCCCTATTGGATGGCAGTTGCTTCAGATTAAGAAATAGAAGCAATCTTCATAGATAGTTTTGCATATTATTTTTACTGCTTTGTTCCAGTTTTATCCTTGTGTGGCACAGAGTGGTAGGCGGCAGTATTGCAACCAAAACTCTCCCCACAACCTGAGTTCGATCCCAGCAGAAGCTGGTTCTCAGGTAGCCGGCTCAGGTCGACTCAGCCTTTCATCCTTCTGAGCTTGGTAAAATGAGTACCCAGCTTGCTGGGGGAAAGGTAATTACGGCTGGGGAAGGCAATGGCAAACCACCCCGCTCTATAGTCTGCCAGGAAAACGTTGCAAAAGCCGCATCTCCCCAGGGGTCACATGACTCTCTGTGCTTGCACAGGGGAACCTTTCCTTTCCTTCCAGTTTTATCAATTGCTATTCTTATGTTTATGGTCTTAGGAGCTACAGTATTTAAAAAGGCCGGAATTCTATTCAACATTTCTTTAAACTTTATTCTGTGTAAGGATTGTGTTCTCTATTATTTCCATACCTAAGGAAAATTTTGTGAACAATATTATTTTATTAATAAATATTAACCACAAGAAGGTTCTTTTTATACAGTTGTTTTTCTTAATGTTCCTTTTCTTTTAAGAGTCTGGCCAAACTGACAGATGGATTCAGAAATAGTTGTTGCATTACAGAATCTTTGCATGATCTTCAGCATAATTCTGGCTCTTTCAGTGATTCCAGCCTATCTCAACCATATTGTGATGCTTGTTCTCAAACTGACATCATTGGCGAGGTATACTATATAAATTTAATGTACTATGTTTTCAGTGAAAAAGATGTAATTACTATTGTATTAAGAGATGTGGCTACTGTTCTATTGCATTAAAATACATTTTAATTGAACTGAAATAGCATTTAATACATATTAATGCAAATAAGAAAAAACTTGTTTTATCCTCTTGAAGTGAAAGGTAATTTAGAGATCTTAGAGATCCCATTCATGTCCAGCTTACACACTCTGTCAGAGTGTTTATCAATTTCAATCATCCTGAACTACTTTTTAAAAAATCAATAAACTAAGGTTGTAATACAGACAGATTTATCAAATTCACATTTTAAACACAATAATCAAATTATCAGTAATTTATTTTGAAGCTGTCACATGCTGGAATTGATACTGATTCCTTATTTCCTCTACTGATTTTTCGTGAATGAATCTCAATCCCTTTTTTCGGTCTTGTGCACTTTAATCTACATAGTTCTTCTTCAGCTCTTTCTCAGTTCTTCTATCCATTCCTTGCAAAATTGGGATAATCCAGAAAGATAGCTTTACAGTATATGTGGAAAGGTTAGTGCTGGATAGTGCCAGTTTGGTCTAGTGGTTAAGGTGCTGGGCTAGAAACCAGGAGTCTGTGAGTTCTAGTCCCACCTTAGGCATGAAAGCCGGCTGGGTGACCTTGGGCCAGTCACACACACTCAGCCCAAATCACCTCACAGGGTGGTGGTTCTGGGGTAAATAGGAGGAGGAAGAAATATTAGGTATGTTCGCTGCCTTGAGTTATTTATAAAAATAATAAAGACGGGATGGAAAATAAATACACACACACACACACACACACACGCACACGCACATAAATACATCCATCCATGCATGCATGAATGCATGAATGAGTTTACTCATTGAGAATAGTTACTCCTATCTGTCTGGCATTTGCTCCTCTTAAAACTAGTTATATAAAGTAATTTCTAGGTACGCAGGTATTGTTCAATCTGCAATATTTCTCCAATATAAAGTATTACAATATTCTAATATATCATAGGCACAAAAGCATTATCTCAATCAAAATAAAATGCTTATCTATTCAGGTTTCCTTAATAGTAGCATTGGGGAAGTCAGTTTGGCAAACAACTACCACATCTTGAGATACAAAACCACAGAAGTGAGGAAGAAACCTTTTCTCTGCAGTATGTTCTCCTTAATATGCATGCGTACATATATTTGCTTGCTTGTTTGACTGATTTAGATGCCCCCTGAATATTCCCTTATGTTAAGATCACTGAGAAATTTGTTTTCTTCTGCTTTCAAAACAGGTTGGATATACTTAGTTCCAATGGATCCACAACATTTTCCCCCTGTTGCTGGTGCTGGAGTTCTGAAGGACAAACCAGTCCTGAAGGCTCCAGGGAGGCTGACGGGTTCTGTAGTGGAATTCCACCTCCTAGGTTGGGTTCTTAAGATCCAGCATATTTAGTGGCCTTTAGAAATCCACCCCAGAGACATTAGGTCACAGTATAAATCATTCAGGGCCTTGGAATTGAATTAATGCTTGACTTGCCAATGAGGTTTGAATTTGCCTTAATTATTAAATGCCCATTTGGTGGTGGTGGGGGAATTCTCTAAAAATAGAGATATCCCCTTGATGTGGTGGTAGTAGTAGTAATGGTAGTAACTGAGGATACAATTTGTATTGAGAAAGTGAGTATAGGACCACCAACTATGGCATATTGACTGAGTCCTTAGAGGTAATGCTTTTCTCTGTTCCCAAGAAAATCTTGGGGTCAGTTTTAAACTATAAGTAGTATAGGTATCAATATGTAGTAATAGGGTGAGTTAACAAAAGTCAAGATGACTGTATATACCATGATGCTTTTTTGTTAGAGAAAGGGAACCAAAGCAGAAATTGAGAAGCTCTTTGTTACATGCTGTCTTCATTGACCAGTTGGCATACTATTAAAATTATTAATTTTCTTTTGATTTTATTTTGAACATTTCAAAAGAGACTCTCTTTTTGTTATTTTAACATCCTTTGCTAGTATCCCTTCTGAGCTTTCACTTTCGTGACACCGGCTAAACAGCTCAAGACTATTTGTATTCTTCCTTTGTGAGCCTGTCTTCTTTCTGTTTCCTTTGTTTTGTTTTGTCCTTTTAACCTTTGAACTTGTTAGAGATCCAGAAATGACTTACCATTCTTTGAGCACATTTCCTTGCAATGGAGCCTCCTTCTCGGTGGCTGATGACCACTGGGGCTGGTCCGATTGGGACCATTTTGGTTAGTGTGCCACAAGCACAATTAAAGCTCAGTTTTATCTCATAATGCTGACACGTTCTATGCAAACTAGGGCCTCTCTTCAAAAATATATATTCCAAAGTTTATTGTATGTATAATTTACTTGTTGGAATGGGCTACGTGCTGCAACGTGTATGTACAAAGACTGAAATGTAAATTTTAATTTTATCACTTTATTTAAGAAGCAATTTGTTTTCATAAGATGAATATTCCTCTTGTTTAGTTTCTATGCTGTAAAAGACTGAATCATATGCAAGAGATTAATAATATGAAGGGAAAATTACTTATTTTATAAAGAACTAAAGCTTCCCCACAACAACAGCCCTGTGAGGTGAGTTGGGCTGAGAGAGAGTGACTGGCCCAAGGTCACCCAGCCGGCTTTCATGCCTAAGGCGGGACTAGAACTCTCAGTCTCCTGGTTTCTGGCCTGTTGCCTTAACCACTAGACCAAACTGGCTTCTCACTGTTGAATTTATTGTTCATTCTGGTTTTATTAGCAGAATGTATTTAGGATTCTTAATAGGAGAAATACTAATTATAGCAGTTCACTGTAAGAGAAATTAGAAGTACAAGTTTATTCTTTTTTTGTTTTAAGTCAAATAATTAACTGCCGCAGAATAGTACTAATCAGGATGAGATGCATATTTCTTTTCTTTTTTATTATGATTTTTATTAAAGATTTTTACAGAAATGAAAGGTAAACATGAAAATATATAAAAGAAAGTTAAGAAAAAAAGAAAAGATATTAAAAAGTGTGGAAAGCAATACAAATAGGAAAAACAAAAAGCTAATTTGTTTTAAAAAGCGATTTCTGATCTTCCTTACAGCAGTTACAAACAAACTTAGGGTCCTTCCTCCCTCTCTAAAATTACATTACATAATTACATTTCTTTCTATCCCATATTCAACCCTTTTTAATCAACAAATCCAGAAATCGCCATTTCATTTCATTTCATTCAGCAAAAAGTCCATAAAAAGTTTCCAGTCTTTTAAGAAAGTACTTATTGTTTTATCCCAGACAGATCAATTTTGCCATTTCTGCGAATTCTGCCATCTTCACAATCCTATCCTCCATTGTGGGTGTTTCAGTATATCTTCATTATGTGCATATAATAGTCTTGCTGCAGTTACCATATACAAAATCAATCTTCCGTGTGTCTTTTCTAATTGGCTATCCGTAAGTCCCAGTAAAAAAACGTTCTGGTTTCATCTTAATGAACTTTAAAATTCTTTGTATCATTGTATGTATTTATCCAGTATTTTTTTGCTTTTTCACAAGTCCCCATGCATGGTAAAACGTCCATTCGTGTTTTTCACATTTCCAGCCAATATTGACTGGAAATACCTTTATACATCTTAGATAATTTCTCTCGTGTCATCATCAACGGTACATCATTTTATAAAAATTCTCTCTTAAATTATAACACAGTGTGAATTTCAATCTTTTTACCACATTCTCTCCCATTGATCCATCTGTATATTATAGCCAAAATTCTTAGCTTATTTTATCATGAACTCTTTAACTTGTTCTTTTTCTGTTTCAAGTCTCAACAAAAGTTTATTCATTTTAGCAATCACATGTTCACCTTTATACATAATTCAATTTCAAATCCTGTTTTATGTCATTCAATTTCTGTTACCTTTTTATCTATATTAAATCTTTCTCCAATTGTGCATATGAAAACCATTGAAAACTAAATCCTTCTGTAGTCAGTTCTCTTGACTTCTATCCCTATACTAACAAATCTTGATATATTAACCATTTCTCTTTGCCCGCTGTTTCTTTCCTATAAAATGCTTTTTGCGCTGAAACCAATAAAGTTATTTTTGGGCACAGCCTGAGTTTGTATCCATTCCATACTCTTAATATGGTATTTCTAACATAATGATTTTTAAAATCTACATTGATTCAAAAAATATTTTCAGTTATTTACCTTGGGTTGATTTAATTAATTTCACAGAGGTTCTATCTTTGTGGGCAAACCACTCCATTCCAGTCTCCCAAGAAGTACCAATTCTCATATGGCAAGTCTATTAATTTTTCCATAAGTCCTTTAAAAAATAAGTTGTATTATCATTTGGGGCATATATTCCCAATATCATAATCTTTGTGTCATTCAAATTAATTTCACGTCCTACATACCAGCCATGATTATCAGTCATTATCAATTTTGGTTGTAACCCCTGCCCGAATAAATTCCTGTCCCAAATTTTTATAAATCATTTTTTTTATCTTTTTCTCATATGTGTTTCTTTTTTTAAAAAAAATTTTATTAGATTTTTAAATATACAAAGCTAAAAGTTAAGGATGAGACGGAAATAGAAATACAAATTAAAAGAAAAAGAAAAGAAAAGTGCAGTAAAGAAAAAAGAAAGAAAGAAAAAGACAAAGAAATTGGATAACCTCCGATCCATCTATGGTCATAAGAATGAAATGGATAGTTTGTTTTTACATGCTGGCTATTCATATAACATTCATATATTTTTCTTGTCTATTATATACTATTTATATATAATCTAATCATCAAAACCCCATATTAGCTTTACTCCTCCTCCTTTTTGCAAATAGTCCATGTGTTTCCTGTAGACAAATTACATCTTGTTTTAATTTTTTCAAATAATGAAATACCTCTCTTCTTTTTTGTGGAGTGTTTGCCCCATTTATATTCCATGTTAGACATTTAAAATTCGTGTTTATGTCGTAAGTTTAGAAAAGTCGATACCTGTAGCACCAACGTAGTGGTCTCTTCCTCAGTCTCTTGGTGTATTTATTCCATAATTCCTTCCTTCCTTTTGGTCCACTTGCATCTCCTCCCATTCTTCTTTAAACCTCTCAAAGAAATCTCTCGCCTTTTGGACTGAATTAAGTTAGAATCTGCTGTTTAAAAGTTAAAATCACTCCTTCCAGTTTGCCCCATCAGAATGGTATCATCTTCTGTTTAAGTTTGTCAGTCAAGAAGGTATATTCTTTTCTCCTATGCAGTATTCTAATGGGTATTTCTTTGAGAAAAATTACTTCTGAATTATTTATTCTTAGCTTACTATCAAAATGTTGTAGAACCTGATCTCTTGTCTTCTTCCTGATAAAGTGCATAAGTAGATATCTTGGTACTTTTCTTAATTTTGCATATCTTGTATTGATTCTGTATACCTTGTCTACTTCTGCATCCATATCTTCTTCATCCCATTCCAAACGTTTTGTTAAAGATTCCACAACCTTCTCTCTGGTATCTTCACCAGGTTCCTCTGGAACTTTCATAGTTCAAACTTTTGGCAGGATTTTTGCTTTTGATTCTTTTTAAGTCCATGTAGTTATTTCTTTACCTTTACTTTAATCCCGCTCACGGAACGAAGGAACACTTACCGGGTCTTCTGCTGCTTAGAAGATCTCTGTAACTTGTAGAATTTCCAAACGTGCACTAGAAAGTGGAGTTTTGGGCAAACCCAGTGTCCTTTAGCAGGCTCTGCTTGAGGCTGTGAGCTTGGTTTTTTCTCCTGTGGCTCCCCGGTGCGCTACTTGCAAGTCATCTGCAGGGTCCTTCTGGATCCTGACGGTTTCCTCGTGAGGAGCTGTCTTCCAAAGCACAAGTGGGTGACCTCACGGCTTCTCCTTATCTGGAGAGCTGATCCGGGCTTGCTGCCTGGATGCCAGTCTCCACCTTGGTGTTGTCCATGTTGTTTGGGGACAAGTTAGTCTGCTATCTGCTCCACTCAGAAGTCCATCCCATAATTATATTTCTTCTCAAGCTGTAATTCTTTTTCTGAGTACTGTTAACTTTCTTGTTTTTCTTTCTTCACAAAAGCTTGGATTGGAAGATATAACAAGATATCCGGACAAAATGAAATTGATTTGGCAGTATGAAGAGACAAAAAAAAGGTAAACATTTTAAGCTGTTATTTTTTATCATTACAAATAGTCTGTCAGTAGGTCTTACCTTGGTAGGGGTTTTGCTTATGTGTGACTAGATATTTAGCATAGTTTACTAATCTGAAGAGTCACTGAGTACTATTGAACTCTGCATATTTAAGATTAGGCAAACTAAAAGTTAAAAGAGTCCCCTTTGGGGGAGATGGGGCGGTGATATAAATTTTATTTATATATATATATATATATATATATATATATATATATATATATATACACATACATACATACACACATACACATACATACATACATACATACATACATACATACATGAAATGCAGAAAAGAAATTACATGCTAATTCCTTAGTTTGCCAAAACTTTTATGTTAAAAGAAAACAATATTAAAGTGGTATTATGGATTGCTTTACATTTTGGCTATAGCTTTTGAGGTAACAGATCTCTGTAGATCTTGATAGATGAAGAAAAAGAGCTAACTAAGTTGTACTTAGGGAGTGTGGGAATCACATATTACAAACTCAGAAAATATATGTACTTGCAATGAATCCTTGGCGCACTGTTGCCTGGAATAAACACCAGTTAACGTTTTGTTAGAAGGTTACTCAGTTGGGTAACAGTCCTGTTAATGTCTTGTGTGTAGTATATTATGTGGAAAAGATAGAGTATCCAAAATGCATATATTAGGCAGGTAGTCTGCACCAAATCGGAAAAAACAATAATCTGAACTTGAAATGAAAGCCCCATTTGAAACAATCCATTTAAATGTTTCAGGAGTTCCCTGTGAAGGAGCAAAAGTCAAAATGTTTTGATTGTTCCAACACAGGAAATTTTCATACTGGGACTACAAAAATAGGTGGATGCTAGATAGCACTTAGCATGGATTACCAGCCAATCTAGTTTTGCAGCTGTAAGACAAATAATGAGAAGTCATGTCATAGGTATCTGCAAATTCATTTTGGAAAACTTCTTGATCACCCCTGGAATAGACAGATAAATGCTGTTTGTTGGAAGAATGGAAGATTCTTGAGTTCCTTGGAATGTTTTGTCTCTGGAAATAGAGAGGTTCTGCAAGTATATTTGTCTGTTAAAACTTCTAATAGTTACTTATAGCAGGATACTTCCTGAAATGCCCCATTTTCTTTTGAGCTTGTAACAAAACTTGAAACATAGGATATTTTAGTCCAGGCTTGGAACATTTGAAAGGGCTATTTCATGCTCAGACTGTTTTCATACCCCTAACCTATGGCAGATGTTGCCACGTTCATTTCTTTATAATTACACTGGTAATTTAATACCCATTGATACAGGTAGTTTGCATCACACATTCCAGAAGTGCATGTCTAAGCAAAATTTCAGTTAATGTTGAAGTGTCAGTTGACAGGAAATTACACTTTCTGTTAGTTTCCAAAGTCCTTAAGCTATAAAAATGCTGAACTTTTCATGTGAAAAGAACAAAATAGGACCCATCTGAGATATAAGTATGAAAGGTAGACCAAGATTTATCCTAGACAAATTAATACATTTTATACTAATTTGAAATACAGTGGGGCAAAAAAGTATTTAGTCAGCCACCAATTGTGCAAGTTTTCCCACTTAAAAAGATGAGAGAGGCCTGTAATTGACATCATAGGTAGACCTCAGCTATGAGAGACAAAATGAGAAAACAAATCCAGACAATCACATTGTCTGATTCGGAAAGAATTTATTTGCAAATTATGGTGGAAAATAAGTATTTGGTCAATATCAAAAGTTCATCTCAATACTTTGTTATATATCCTTTGTTGGCAATGACAGAGGTCAGACGTTTTCTGTAAGTCTTCACAAGGTTGGCACACACTGTTGCTGGTATGTTGGCCCATTCCTCCATGCAGATCTCCTCTAGAGCAGTGATATTTTGGGGCTGTCGCTGGGCAACACAGACTTTCAACTCCCTCCAAAGGTTTTCTATGGGGTTGAGATCTGGAGACTGGCTAGGCCACTCCAGGACCTTGAAATGCTTCTTACGAAGCCACTCCTTCGTTGCCCGGGCGGTGTGTTTGGGATCATTGTCATGCTGAAAGACCCAGCCACGTTTCATCTTCAATGCCCTTGCTGATGGAAGGAGGTTTGCACTCAAAATCTCACGATACATGGCCCCATTCATTCTTTCCTGTACACGGAACAGTCGTCCTGGTCCCTTTGCAGAGAAACAGCCCCAAAGCATGATGTTGCCACCCCCATGCTTCACAGTAGGTATGGTGTTCTTTGGATGCAACTCAGCATTCTCTCTCCTCCAAACACAACGAGTTGTGTTTCTACCAAACAGTTCTACTTTGGTTTCATCTGACCATATGACATTCTCCCAATCCTCTTCTGGATCATCCAAATGCTCTCTAGCAAACTTCAGACGGGCCCAGACATGTATTGGCTTAAGCAGGGGGACACGTCTGGCACTGCAGGATCTGAGTCCCTGGAGGCGTAATGTGTTACTGATGGTAGCCTTTGTTACATTGGTCCCAGCTCTCTGCAGGTCATTCACTAGGTCCCCCCGTGTGGTTCTGGGATTTTTGCTCACCGTTCTTGTGATCATTTTGACCCCACGGGGTGAGATCTTGCGTGGAGCCCCAGATCGAGGGAGATTATCAGTGGTCTTGTATGTCTTCCATTTTCTAATTATTGCTCCCACAGTTGATTTCTTCACACCAAGCTGCTTGCCTATTGCAGATTCAGTCTTCCCAGCCTGGTGCAGGTCTACAATTTTGTTTCTGGTGTCCTTCGACAGCTCTTTGGTCTTCACCATAGTGGAGTTTGGAGTGTGACTGTTTGAAGTTGTGGACAGGTGTCTTTTATACTGATAACAAGTTCAAACAGGTGCCATTACTACAGGTAATGAGTGGAGGACAGAGGAGCCTCTTAAAGAAGAAGTTACAGGTCTGTGAGAGCCAGAAACCTTGCTTGTTTGTAGGTGACCAAATACTTATTTTCCACCATAATTTGCAAATAAATTCTTTCCGAATCAGACAATGTGATTGTCTGGATTTGTTTTCTCATTTTGTCTCTCATAGTTGAGGTCTACCTATGATGTCAATTACAGGGCTCTCTCATCTTTTTAAGTGGGAGAACTTGCACAATTGGTGGCTGACTAAATACTTTTTTGCCCCACTGTAGTAAATATTTGTATATCTTGTAAGCCTGGTGGTGTTTTTCTGCCATGACATAATCAGATACATATTTATATTTTTATTCTGTCTGGGAAAAAATATTATTCCTAATTGTAATTTTATATTTATCTCTTTCATCTGTTCACAAATTTTTCATCAGTCCACAAATTTTATTCCCACAAATATATAGCAAGGTCTTTAAACTTTAAATCAAAGTGCTAAGACACATTTGTTTCTCCTAGGTTATCTCAGTAGTCACATTCTTCATTTATCATGCATTCCTTTCCTTTGGCTTGTTGGCATTCTCTACAGCTTTTGTCTCCAGAAAGTATTTCTATGTTCAGCCTAACTTTGCTCATGAAACCCTACTAAAGTTGTACAGTGTGGGTGTAGGAATGTGCTGTGTTTGGTCTAAAGCTGAAGTTGACAAAATTAAAGTGTTACAGTACATTAAAAATATTTTAACCAGGCTCCTCATATAGCTAAAGTGTCGAGAAAGCCAAGTACCTATGTTACCATTTCAGCCGGCATATTCTTACACAAAATATATTTTTGTCTGTGACTACTTTTCACTGGAGAACCTACTTCATATGGTAGGTTCAAAGTATAAGGATACTTTATGTCTATGAAGGTTCTCAGTCATCCAGGTGGAATTGTCTGTAGCTTGAATCATGTCAACTGGATTTCTCCAATTTATTTATCCAAGCTCCTTGGATAAGGATCGAAACGTTTCCACTGAGAAAATAGAAATCCAGTTGACATGATTCAAGCTATAAGGATACTTTGTTATCCATTTTAGGATGTAAATGGAATCTAAAAATTATACTTCATCTTAACCCAAAAAATGAAAATAAAATATGATAGCTTTCTTTTTCCTAGGTTGTAATAATGCAAATGTAAAAATAATATTTAGGACATAACAGGATATACAAAGAAGTAGGCTTAGCAACACTTTTATGGCATGCTCAAATATACAGAAAAAGCTTGAAAAAATAATGTCATAATAATATCCACCCCTAGTATAGAGAATACTATACTATACCATATAATTCTGCTTGCAAACTTGTGCTTCAAAACTGGTCCAATCCAAGGGAAGAAATAATAACAAGCAATATAGATGCCTTTAATTGTGCAAATAAATAAGAAAATATTCACATTTGGCTAGAAAAATACACAATGTCTATACATTACAGAAAATAATGCTTATGTATGCTTGCTAGTAATGTTTCAATTATTTTTTCTTCTCTAAAACAATGGGCACTCATTTTTACCTAGGTGATATTGTGAAATAAACTTTAAGGTTTGTTGATGTGGACAGAAACATTCCTAGCTATACGCTAAAAAGCTTTTGGTTGGAAACTGGATAAATACTACAAATAAGTGTTGTGATGTTGTTGGTTACTTGACACAGAATTAAACACACACACACACATCTGAAAAACCCTCCATTTTTATAGCTGTACATGTTCATTTTTAGCCTTTCATCACTCTAATATCTCCCTCCCTAAAATTACCTTGATAAATGTGATACTATGTACAATTTTTAATAACATTTCCAGTTTACTCTAGTCTATTTGGCCATTTGTGACACAGAATTTTGTTTTTAAATGGTAGAATAACTGGGACTTATTTAATGCTTAGCAAAGAACATTGTGGAACAGGTATATTTCCCATAGCCATGTTTGCACATTATTACCATCAAGTTCAGGAACTCTCCTTCCTGTCTTTTCTACTGCTGCTTTAGTGTAGCCATGAGATCAAAATTTTCAGTTCCATTTTGATACAGTTAAGTTTGTACTCTGGCAAACTCTTTGGCATTAAAAACAAACAAAAAATACAGAAGTGAAGATTGAGAATAAGGAGGATTCCAGAGATAGTGATATTGATGTGTTCAAGAAGATGACATGGGTCCCTCCAATCAAATTCTGAAGATACCTCTATACCTTTAACTATATTGAAAGTTCATGTGATTCAAGTTTATCATGGGTTTTCAAGCCATTTGTTATGTTATATACAGATTTTATTTTCATCTCAAGGTATTTCAAGTAACTCCTTCCATATCAAAAGCATATGCCTCTGTACAGATTTTTTGGGCTTTTCTTTGTTGGTACATTAACTTTTCTTGTCCCTTTATAATTAAGGGTTTTCAGAATACAGCAACAGTTGGCTTTACAGGATCATGAATCTTGGCCAGGAATGGTGGAGGCTGACAGAGATCATCTTCAGCTTATTAAAGAGAAAGAGGCTCTCTTACAAGAACTGCAGCTTATAAGTCAACAGCAGCGTTCACCAGAAGATCTGGAACACATAGAGGAGGAAAAAAGGCGCTTAGAGGAGGATATCCAGCAGGCTCGGGCTACTTCTTCTCATGGTGCTGCTGAAAGGTTTGAGAATGAATTGCTTTTGTTATATGCTTGTTAATACTAGTATAGCTACTTAATGAAGGCAAGAACATTTAGCAGACATCAGCCCATACAGAAGTTTATGGACCCCTTCTAGTTGGGGTTCAGGCCCAGATATTGGTTGCATTTGTGGATGACCTCTGAAGAGAGTGGGATGCAATTGAACATCTATCCTTGCTCTCCTTGATCTCTCAGTGGTCTTCAATACCACCAACCATGGTATCCTTTTGAACCTGCTCCGGGGATTAGGAGTTGGGGGTACAGTCTTATGCTGATTCTCCTCTTCTGAGATCAGAATCAGTTCTGGTCAGTATTAATGGGGGGGGAGAGGTCTGCCCAATGGGTTAGGGACTTTCTCCCCATTCCTGTTTAACCTCTACATGAAACCAGTGGTTGAGGTCGTTTTATAGCACAGGGTAAAGTATTATCAATATGCTGATAATACTCTGCTATATATATCGACCACAGATGGCCAAGTGAGGCTGTGGAGGTTCTGTCTCGGTGCCTGGAGGCAGTGGAATCTGGATACAGAATAACAGGCTTAAGCCCAACCCAGCAAGACAGAATGGCTTTGGGTGTTAGGGCCTCCTGGATCTGGTGATTTTTCATCCTTAGTTCTGGATGGGGTTGCGCTACCCCAAGGTGGTAGACCAGCAGGTGGCAGCCATGGCCCAGGGGCCTTTGCACAGCTTTCTATTGTGCACCAATTGTTCTTGTAATTTTCAATAGAAAACTAAAGAAAAAAGGTATATTAAGCATTTAGGTAGATTCATCCTACCTTAATCTGTCAAAGCAAGCCTAAAAGCTAAATACCCCAGAAAATAAAAATGAAAAAAAATGAACCTCCCACTTGCTTGATGTCATGATTCCATTGCCCTGGTTGCTAAAACGTATAGTAAAAAAAGAAGGTAGATCTCCAGTGCAATCCCCGCTCCACCCACTTTTACTTTCCTGTAATCTAGTGTACTTGAGCTGTACGTATATAATAATCATCCTACAGTCTACATGTGTTTCACACAGTACAATGCATTGGCAATGTACATAATAATAATAATAATAATAATAATAATAATAATAATAATAATAATATAACATGCCTGTATGTAGAGTATGTGAAAGTTAAGAAATTATCCATTTACATAATTTTTACAAGAAAAAGCCATTTACAAAAGTCTAAATGAGTTCTTTGCTACATAGTTTTCTAAGTAAGAAGTATTTTATATAGTAACTATGTTTGAATAGTAAGGAAAAAAATTACTTTATTTTAGGATACTGTTACAGGAGAAGAAGAATTGTTTGCTCATGCAGTTGGAAGAAGCAACTCGTTTAAGTTCCTATTTATGCTCACAATTGAAAAGGTTAGTATATTGGAGAAATTGACTGGCATATTAGAAAGAAATCAAAATGAGGATGGAGCAATGTAATTTATTTTTCATTGTTTCTAAAAATTTGCTGGTTTACCCCAGCAGGATGGTGTTTAGGGTTAGACATCACAGATTGTCCTTTTCTCTTCCTAATCTAACACTTTTTCCCTCTGAGCTTCAGTGGAAATAGAATACTTTTGTAAGCTTAATACTTAAACGTTGAAGGGGCAGATCATAAAAATGAAGAAAAACATCACTCTCTTCCATAGTAGATTTTTACTTATGGAGCATCTGTAGGATCTGAGTACTATGATTGTTCAAGTATTCCTATACAACAAAACAAAATAGAATTACATGTGGATTTTTTGTTATATTAAACAAAACAGGATTGGTTCCTTTTTTCCCTCCCAATTTACTGCTATACCAAAGAAATTAAAACCTGTTAATTGACCATTCCTTCTGGTTATTTCATCTCTGCCTTTTTGCTAGCTGTTCATTTATTATTTGGTAATTATTTTAATGTATCTAGACTTTAAATTGTATTGTATAATAGGACTGTGCAAAGCATTAAAATGTTTTACCTAGTGTGCTAGCACAAGGAACCGCCCTCCGCCCCCAAAAAACCCAAAATTGTAAAAGCAGTTGTGGTCTTTAGAATCTGGAAACAGTTTTCAAAGCCGCCTTGTGAGCTTTCCATGGATGTGGCTCCTTTAGCACTCCAAGGAGGTATGCTTGGCTAACAGTCTTTGCAGAACACATTTCTGAATGCTTTGCCTGAGCTTTCTCCTTTTTAAAATATCTATTATGTTTTCTAAAACTTCACTCACTCACTCACTCATTTCTGGGTTTGTGATGATTTTTCCAGGCCAAGGTTTATTGCCTCAGAGCCATACTTTCAGAAATATGTTGGCTGTTGAAGTGTGATACTTTCCAGATCCGAAGGGCTCTGTTCAAACTTACATTTAAAATTTAAAATTACAAATCAATAGGTGCCTTGTCTTCTACATTGATCATACCAAAGTCTTTCTCTTGCCTCAGTAACTAATTATTTACTATGAAGGAAAGAAACGTGGTCTCCCTTTTCTTCTTAATATTTCTCCACTGGGTTGTTCAACTATGTTACCTTCTTACCTGTTTACAAACTTACCTGTACCACCTGATGTTTGGAGTTATTCCACAAGAGCTATGGTGATTTCAGTAGTGTTTGCATAAAGTAGAGATTTGGTCCACATCTTCCACATTTATTATTATTGTTATTTTATTTATTTTATTTATTTTCTATCCCGCCTTTATTATTTTTATAAATAACTCAAGGTGGCTTAGACATTATGGTGGGTAAAGCATTAGAAGGACTTTTGACATATGCTGGCATAAGCAAAAGATCTCCTTGAAGATTTGAAGCAGCCACTTCATCTGGGTGGCTCAGTGCAGTTCTTCCACTGTGACAGATAGTGAAGCTACTGTGACTGCACATAAATGCAGAAAAAACATAGGATGACCCCATAGAAGGAACTGTGCTAACCCTTTTGGAGGGCATGAGTACTTCACTGCTTGAAAGAAGGACATGTGGATCTAGACCTTTTAGATAGTACTATCTGGATATGTAGATTAGAGTAGATGCTAACTTTGCTTTACTCCTTTCATGCAGTATTTGCTTTAATCCCTTCATGATAGCACAGCCTCTTGCCACAATCATGTCAGATGGCTTTTCTCCAGTATGTGTAATGCACAGATAGCATGGAGAATAAGCTGCTTACCTATCTGTACCTATGTTTCCTTGAGTGGGCATGTGTGCTTTTGCAAGCCACCCTTGTCCTTCACTACTGTTCTGAAGCATGATTGTCCAGGTTCTGAGTACTGAATACCTTAACTACATTTAGGGGCAAAAAGTCTCAGCCAGAGAGTGTGTTCCATAAATTTGATCTTTGCAAGCACAAAGGCATATGTATGAATACATAGACAACCTCACGTAAGCAACCTATTATTCTTACAGTAACATTAAGGAAATTTATGAGCAGCTCTTGCTATATGTGTGTGACTTGGGAAAAGTATACTTTGCAATTAAATTTATATGGCCACCCAACTCACACAAAGTGACTCCAGGTGGCTTACAGAATTAAAATCCACAATATAAAAAACCCATCGACCACCCCACCCCCTGCGGCGGCTACAAACACAATCAGATCAGCCACTTCATCGGCTCTGATCACGTAGACCCCTTCAATTCAGAATTGCAAACCTTGCTTTGATTATAATTTGGAATTCTGTTTTGAAGGACAAAGGTCAAATCACAGATTGCAGTCACAGATGGAATGGGAAAAGAGGAGCTATAGTAGTTACGAAGTGACAAAAGAATGTGTGAATTCAAGGCTGTCTAATATGATGCAGAAATCAACTCATTTTGTATAGTATTTGGTTCTGTTATTTATATTTGTAACAAGCGTTAGTTCTTCATTGTAATTAATTTCTCCTTGTCTGATTTTATTTTTTTTCTGATGTTATTCATTTGATAATAGATAAAATGACAAAGGAAAACCATGGATCTTTTCTTTACAAAGCCTGCATATAGGAGTATATATTGACTATTGATTCAGCTAATGATGAGGCAAAAACTCCATATTTTGAACTTACATTTCTGAATGCACACTTAATACATATATCTCTTGTATTCCAGCTTATCTGCCAGTTCTTTAACAATATCTTCTGGCAGCAGTCGAGGATCATTGGCATCCAGTCGTGGGTCATTGGCATCCAGCAGAGGCTCTCTTAGTTCTGTTAGTTTCACAGACATTTATGGTCTTCCTCAGTATGAGAAATCTGATACTGCTGTTGAATATGGGCATCATACGCGATATGATCCAGTTTCAGTGGATTCTCATAACAAAGATGTACAGTATCATGAGTCTATTGGATCTCCTGCTAGCGGTAAACAACGAAGATCTTTAGATACTCCTCTGTCCTTGGCATCATTGTCATCAAGGTCATCACTTTCTTCACTATCACCTCCAAGTTCACCCCTGGACACTCCCTTCCTACCTGCTTCTCGGGATTCTCCGTTAGTCCACAGGTCAGAAGGGTATGAAGAAGTAACACACACAGGTGCCTCAGAAGTACTTCGAGTGCAGGGCTCTGTTTTGGGTGAAGATAAAGGACAAGAAATGGTGGCATCTAAGGCTACTGAATATTCCACAAGAAATGAAGCAGGGCTGCAAGTTATCAATATTCCAAATTCTGGTGGTAAGTTAATTTTTAGCCATTTATATTTTGTTTTGCTGAACCTTACAAACACAGTGAATGCATGATTGATAACTCATACTTAAAAAAACACTAAAGAATTTCAATTCCAGATGTAAACAAAACTATATGTGCAGGGCCCATGATACTGGTTTAATATGCTCCCAGCCAGTTAAAACATGGGCCACCACATTCTGGACTAACTGACTTTCTTGGTAGTTTTTAAAGGCAGCCCATGTAAAGCACTTTGCAGTAGTCTATTTGGGTGGTGATGAGAGCACAAGTTCCTGTTGCTAGGTCTTGCACAGTTAAGGGCATGTTTTCTTATTTTCTCTTAACTAACTAGGTTCTGAAACTTCAGCTGCCAAGGTTAACTAGTGATAATACTGGCACTAAAGAGAACCCTAGTGGATGGATAGTATATTTATTCCAACCCGTGAAAGCATTTGCCATTTCAAGTGTTCTGACTGTTCCAATTGCTCTGATTGTGCCTTGTAAGAAGATTGCTTATTTTCATTTTTTCCATCCTAGAGGGGAGTGTAGTTTGAGGGGAACGCAGTAGTTGAGTTCTTGTCCAAAGAAAGCTGCTTTATATAGTCACTTTTGCTATAAACTGGCCAATTATTTCCATAACTGTTGTGTTTCTTTTAGTACAATTTTACCAGCTTTGCTGCATTATAATACAGGATTTTATTTTTCAGTGTTATTTGCTAGTGATTTTTACTTATTTTTTTAAAAAAAATGTTTACTATTTTATCTTGTGTCAGGTCAGGATAATTTTTTAAAAATGAAATATGTAGACTTGACTGTCTCATGCCCATGTGGTTGGGTTGCTTAGGCATTTCACATTTTCCATTTCCCACATTGCTGGTTTTAATATTTAAAGGTTAGGGAAATAAATGAACAGCTCTGTTGTTGCTTTTAAATTTAGTGCACAGACTGTAAAATGTCTGCCATCTAGTGGTGGAATATCATGAAATATGCTCAATTTCTGAAATAATTCACTTGATTGCCACTTGATCTTTCATAAATAATTATTAAATATTAAGTAATTATTTAAATAACAGAGAGATGGGTATCCAAACTTTCACTAAAGTTACCTGTTTGCATTTCTCTGCTCCACTGTAAAAGGAAAGAATAATTATTAGTAGAAATTTATTTTCCTTTTTTACTTTTTTCAATATTTTTTTCAACAATTGTTTTCTATTTGTGGAGTCCATGGTGCTCTCTGAGCCTTGTTGTTTTCTTGCAGACGTTTCATTGCCAGGCTAGGCAACATCTTCAGTGCGAAAAGGGAGTGGAACTTGCTCTCTGTTTATATACCCTGGCGTGTCCTGCCTGTGTTGGTGGGGGTGTTGTACTCTCCTTGGTATTACCTTGATTGGGTTGTTGTTTGCTGCTTGGTTGATTGACTGAGTTAATAGTTCCTTGATTAGCACTAAGTATTATTATTAGACTTAGAACTAAGAACTATTAGAACTAAGTCTGCATTCTTAGGTTAACAAAAATGGTTGCATTAAAATAATTGGTGCCTATTTTCCAGCAAATTAATATATTATTGTACATTTTTAAATCAGTGAGGTTTAGGTGCTTCATTTCTTATTTGTACATTATTTGTTTGAGATTTTGTTCCAGAAAGAACATTTCTCTTGTACTGTAGACTGTTAGCTCTGTTTAATAAAGTTTGGAAAGTACTGTTGAATCTAATCTTCAAGATTCATTTTTTCCCCCTGAGTTGCAGAATTTGAAGTGATGCTTAATTCTGTGGGGTTTTTTTAATGAAAATGTCAGATTTGACAAACTGGTTTCGCTTTTCACTTAAATTATTCCTTTATTTTGTTCCTCATGTGGCACAACAGAAAAAATTGCTGTAAGTGACTCTAGATTTTCTCTTTTCTTCCTGCCTGTAAAGCTCATGTGTATTTGTAGAGTTTTGATTTTGTTCTGCATGTTGGAATACTTTTCATGATTTCATTAAAAAAATTCCTGTGAGTAACTGTTGGTTCCTAGCGCCTTAGGGTTAATAGTGATGTAGTGATAAATTTTGAAATAGAGTAGCTGATAGCAATCAGTATTGTTCTGTCTTTAAGGATCATCCAAAATTTAGGCACACAACCTAATAACAGCAGTTATAATATCTAGCAGAATAGGATCAACTGAAAAAAATGTGGAGTTCTACTTCCTTGCATTACAACTTCACTGTACCATCAGGTATTAGCTAGACCAGAGCTTTCCAAACTGTGTGTCGCCACACCACCCGGAAGCAGAGGTGTGCGTGTGCACGGTGGCGGCGACTGCCGCCGCCGCTGTGCACACACGCACCGCCGCATGCCCCCCGCGCTGCCGCACGCCCCCTGCGCGCGCCGCCATGCACGCGCGCACCGCCGCACGCACCGCCGCTGGCGTGTCGCCAGCAGCGGCACTTTGGAAAGCCCTGAGGTTCTCTTATTTGATATTAACTAACTAGGTTCTGTTCTTAAACTTCAGCTGCCCTTCCATATTTACCTCAGATCAGGTGGCAGCATTTAGCCAAACTGGCTGGCTGCAAGAAGCTAATATGGTTTAGGCTTGGTTCTTGGATGCAAAACCACCAGTTAACCCCAGAGCTGTAGGGCTAGATTGGGAACTCTGAAAACGAACTGTGAAAACAGCACAAAATAGTTTTACTACATTAATTTATCCATGTTGTCACAAAGAGTAAAGATGATTTCAAAAGAGTCTTTACTACTAAATCCCTTTTTTTAAAATGAAGTTTCTTTTAATAGTCAATAAAATATTTAAAATTGGGAAGATAGGAACTGCATAAAATGACATATTCTCCTCCTCAATGAAAATCTGTTTCTGTCATTTGAATAAGAAACATGTCTTAACTTGTTGGCAACAGCAATGTTACAAAATTGAAACAAGATAGCAAAATTTCATATTATTATTTTCTTTAATACTTTAGGCTAGGTAAACACCAGAATATCATATTAGTAGAAGTTGATTCTCAGTATTAGAGCACGCCTCTTATTAAAAACGTGCAGGAAACACTTTGAAAATGAAGACACAAGAAATTTCATATGGCAAGCAAACAAAATAAGTAAAATTGTATTACAAAAAATCTCAAGTTCTTATACTTTCTTACTGTAAGATAAACAAAATCTTATATTTAAAAGCCCAGTAATATAAAGTAATTATATATAATTTATTTATAGAAATAAACCATTTTAATATATTCCTGATAATGCCTTTCCAGAATGAGAAGCTAAACAGAGTTCGGTTTGGCTAGTACTTGGATGGGGACTGCCGAAGAGTACTAGGGGTGTAGGCTAGACTAGGAAGTCAAACATCCTGAAAGAATAAAATGACAAAATACTTCCTTTGTTTGTGTTGTGCAGTATGTCAAAAGTTTGCTTACTGTTTTGTTTTGTTACTGATCTTAAAAATATTTAGCAGTTTTTTATGGCATAATTACTTATTTTCATGCAACTTTCAACAAAATCATGCACCATGGAAATATTTAAAATTATAATTGGCATACGATGATCTGGTTAAAGTAAAAGGGTATAGGTAAAGATGGCTTTAAGAACACACATGAGTAACCATAATTGAATTGAAACAAATGCACATTATTTAATTACTTTCAAATTATATAAGAGTCATACTTTCGCTGTTCGATTTCACTAGCTGGTCCCTCTTACTGCGCTGCACGTATATAGTTGGCATTACTAGCTTGCTTAAGGGTTCATGGGTCATTTGTTCTCGGCCACTGGCTGAATGATTATAGTGCTGTCTGTCCTGATTTCCATTCATTGCCAAACTGAATATAAATCTAAGATAAGCCATGAGTTATTTTAGATTTGTTTCTCTGGTTAGCGAGGGGAGAAGTCATAGGCAGATGGCATAATAAGCATTAATCAATCCGTTAGCAGTCATCAGAGACACATAAAGGATTGTGAGAATGTGTTGGATAGTTTATATCATCTGAATGCACCCAGTTACCCTCTATGTACCAGTGGACTATACCCATGTTAAATGGTTAATGGTACACTTTATGAATATTTTCTTTATGTCTCGCTTTAGCAACATCTCTTCAGCTTGGAGTGAATTGTATGAATAGTCATGCAAGCATGTGCTCAGCTCTCAGTTAAAATTATTCAGATGTAAAATTTAAGTTGGTTTGGATCAGGCCAGTGTGCATTGAAAGATTTCAATGCAAGTATGACACATTTAATATATTTGTATTAGTAAATTGGATGGAGTTTTTTTTTTTTTTTTGTTTATAGACATGAAAACAGTTCTAGTCCTCCCTTAGGTATGGAGGCTGGCTGGGTGACTTTGGGCCGGTCACTGTCTCAGCCCAACTTACCTGACAAGGTTGTTGATGAAGGGAAAATAGGAGGAGGGAGCATTATGTATGGTGCCTTTATGTTGTACAAATAAAAATGAGATATATCCAATAAATAAATAAACCTTCAGTGTAATTTGTCTTTGCTGTTTTCCATGTTATAGCTGTGACCCTACGTGAAGATAGCACTAGAAGAATGGAAAGGAGATCCAGGCGAGTCTCAGCATGTCTGTCCAATTATTCACTGGCTAGTGACAGTGGCGTGTTTGAAGCTTTAAGCAAAAGGTCAGGTTGTACAAATGTGTGTAAATTGGAATTATACTTAATTCCCCTTAAAAGCCTCAAAAATACTTGATGAAGATCTGTCTATGAAGGTTCTCAGTCATCCAGGTGGAATTGTCTGTAGCTTGAATCATGTCAACTGGATTTCTATTTTCTTAGTGGAAACGTTTCACTCCTTATCCAAGGAGCTTCTTCAGTCTGAGTAAAGTTAGTAAGGGAATCCTTAAATATGTTTCTAGGCTGGCTGTGTGACCTTGCACCTGGGGCTAGGTCATGGTTATTTTGAGATGTTTGTTTCTAAGTCCCTTTATCATCTAAAGGAGGATCATTAAGATTACCCTGCTGCTGTTGAGCTTGTGAAATGGTCTTAATCTTCCTAGGCACAGAAGACAAAGCAGGAAGGAAGATAGGGGAAAGGTTATGCCTGAGGCCCCCACCTCTATTCAAGGAAGGATTTTCCAAGTTGGCATGAATGGATTCCTTGACCCCTCTCTCAAACCACCTATCTTCTCTGTCTAAAATGTGAACATTAATGTCCTCAAATGAGTGTCCTTTTTCCTTTAGATGAAGATAAACTGCTGACTCTGGTCCTGTGGTGTTACTTCTCCTGTGTTGGGCCATCCTGGCCCAACACAGGAGAAGTAACACCACAGGACCAGAGTCAGCAGTTTATCTTCATCTAAAGGAAAAAGGACACTCATTTGAGGACATTAATGTTCACATTTTAGACAGAGAAGATAGGTGGTTTGAGAGAGGGGTCAAGGAATCCATTCATGCCAACTTGGAAAATCCTTCCTTGAATAGAGGTGGGGGCCTCAGGCATAACCTTTCCCCTATCTTCCTTCCTGCTTTGTCTTCTGTGCCTAGGAAGATTAAGACCATTTCACAAGCTCAACAGCAGCAGGGTAATCTTAACGATCCTCCTTTAGATGATAAAGGGACTTAGAAACAAACATCTCAAAATAACCATGACCTAGCCCCAGGTGCAAGGTCACACAGCCAGCCTAGAAACATATTTAAGGATTCCCTTATTGATGAAGATCTTTTTATCTTCTACTGGGTAGGATTAATCTATATACTACTAAAACTCTCATGTCTGTTTGTAACCTTCAATAAGGCAAAATGGTGCATCATAGGGCAACAATTTTTGAATCAAGGTACCTCAAATGGGCTAACTTAAAGAATGTGTCCAAAATCTGGGACCCATTATTCCCATGGGATTGAAATTTGGCAAAGTTGTGGCCACTTAAGCACCAACATGCCTTCCGACTACACTTCCTAGAAATCCGTAGGTTGCATGGCACAAGGGAAGATGGGCGGGGCGTATCCCTGCCCTCTTTCCCACCTCACTCTGTCCCCTGCACCCAATTGGCTGGCAGCAGGTAAGCGGTGATTGGCTGCTTTGGAACCGAGGGTGAAATTTGAAATCTCTTAACGGCGGTGGGCAGTGAGGGAAGGACGAGGGAGCGACTTGGATGCCTGTTGGCGAAGTAGGGCTGGCTGGGGGGTGCCACCGGTTGATGGGTGAGCCCTCTTCCTCCATGGAGGGAGGGAGCCCTTGGGGACACACCGGGATGGGGAGCGGGGGTGCAGTTTTCCTCACGGTCCACGGACTCCTTTGTCCCCCCCCCCAGGAAAGTGGCAGGCAGTTCCACGGGTCAGACGAGGAGGAAGAGGAGTGATTTCCAACACTCCCTGCCAGCTTCTCACAAGCAAAGTCAATGGGGAAGCTGGCAGGAAGTCAGAAGTCGCTCCTGCTTCCACTGCTTTTTTGCCCACCCGTGGTGATTCTGTTTCTCTGTTTAGGTAGGGAAATATCTCTGAAAGGATGACCCAACAGGTCACAGTTGTCTAGTGGCTAATAAAAATCTTTTAGCAGAGTAGGTTTTTTTAACCTAGTTCTTAATATTATGTTGGTTGTTAACTGAGCTTAGTAACTGCATACAAATACAAACTTTTTCTCTTTTTTATGCTACTTAAGAGACATTTTGAAATTCATTTGTTTGAATATTTCTAAGCTTTAAAAATGGGTAGAAATTAGAGAGGGAGAAAAGGAAATGAATTAAAGGGAGAAGAGAAGAATAGCAGCTGAAACTTAAAAGAAAATTTATGAGAGGGTAAGGAAACACTGTGTTGGATCCATAGAGATTTTAGTAATGATGGATCCTTGTAGTTTTAGTCCTGCTATGCTCATGTACTAGCATAAAAACTTTATAACAAAATACAGTCATAATAGACCAGAATGCTACATATTAGTACATAGAATTTAAGCAACTCTGCTTTGAATAAAAAATGCAATCTTTTGAAGAGGACCTTGAGGATATTACAAGTACCTTCACTTTTATAACTGGGAACAGAACATGCCCCAATTTTTGATGGTTGTCCATTCTTGCATATCTGGGCATAAACATACTGATTTTGTTTTGTTTTGGTTTTTTTCATATGTTCTGATGCTGCTAAATAAAGTTTAGACATTAAGTTAATCATATGTGGACTTACTGTATATCATGGAATTCAACAACTTCTTTGAAATTTAAGTTTGATGAACATTTGACACATAATATAGAAAGCAGAGGGTGTGGTCTTTTTCATACTTATTAGCTAGTATTATTTATGATGATAGAGTACTACTGTAATGCTAAGTTATTAATTTTTTAAATTCTTATATAGAAATGAAGATGTTGAAGAATCGCTTTATAATGATAGTGTCAGTAACGAAGAGCCCAAAATGCAAGTTGGATTTCTGTGAGTATTTTTCTGTGCCTTAGTCAGTACTTATCATATGCCAAAATAGACAACTTTCAGGGGCACTTGTGAGTAGTGAATGTACATCTTCCTGGCTATCTTGCCATTAATATTTTAATTTTTTCAAAAGGAGTATGAGGCTGTAAGAAAATCCCCAGCTAGCACAAAATAGTACATTCAGAATTTATGGCTCATCACATAAATACTACTTTTAAATGGCCAAATTAATCAATTCCCCAGATTTGTGAGTATGGACTAGAATTCCTCCTAAGATCTGCTAGATATATCAGACACTTCTGCTAAAATGAAGAGTAATTTTAAATTAAATCAGTTAGTAGTTCTAGGTGGTTGTTGTTTTTATTTTAAAGCTATATGCTTCTATCATTTTAACAATAATATTGCTTATAAATGTATTATGTATCAGTTAAATAAAAACAAAAATATGCCTTTATAGCTTCATGTTTGAGAATAGAATGGCAGTTAATTGGTTATCTTCTTTTTCCAGGCATGACAGTGGAAGTGAATGTCTTCTTGTCCATGTGTTGCAGCTAAAGAATTTTACTGGCTTTGCCATGAAAGAAGGCTGTAAAATGTATGTTGAGATCTGTACATTATTCTAGCACTGTCTTTTTAATCTTATCAAATGTCAAGATATTGTGATTAATTATGTGCCATCAAGCGACTATGTAGATAGATTTCCTCCAGGATGATTTGTCTCTAACCTGGCCTTTCAGGTCTACCAACAGCGTTCTCATAACCACTGTAACTGAGTCTATCCACCTTGCTGCTGATCATCCACTTCTCTTTCTTTCCACCTTTTCCAGAATTATAGACTTCTCCAGAGAGCTGGGTCTTCACATAATGTGTCCAAAGTGTGATAATTGGAGACTGGTCATTTGTGCCTCAGAACTCTGGACTGATTTGTTTGATGATATATGTATGTTTTCTTGGCTGTCCATGGTATTCTCGGAAGTCTTCTCCACCTCCAAAGTTCAAAAGCATCAATATTATTTCTTTCCTGCTTCTTAAAAGCTCACAAGTACAATATATCTGACTTATTTGCAGTTTGAGATTGATAATGTTGATTTACTTTTTGATTGACATTGTTAAACATGAAAAGGGATTGAATAAGGCATTTATGTCCACTTTTATGCCTAAACATGAATAAGCAGCTGACAGCCTGATTTAACAAGAACACACCTCTCATTCTAAAGAATTAGATTCAGTAAAATATATAAATAAAAAAAAAACATTTTGTACATATGTAACAATAAATATCCGAAATCTGAATGTCAGACAAAATCTCCAAAATTGCCAAGGCTGGTTATAGGTGTTAGTATTTAGTTATACTTGCCTAAAAAGTAACTACTTTAAACACTCATAATAGTCATCTGGAATTGTCAGCATCCTTATCATATTGACTATCCTGAACATAGTTGCTTTAGCACATGCAAAAGATTAACAGCCCTTTGCAGTGCAATGCTGTAATGAGGAGCATCTAGAAAGATAAAAATAAAATGTATTTAACAATTTCACATATTTTATTGATACTTTTACTACTTCTGAGTTCTTCTTTCTTTCAGACATGTGAGAATATACTTACCGTCTGTTGAGTCAGGCACAACAACCACATATTGCTCTAAGGCTTTAGAATTCCAGGCTCCATTAATATTTAATGAAGTCTTTCAAATTCCTGTACAGTCAAGTATCTTAAAACTCAAAGCGCTGCAACTTTACATTTGTTCGCTTGGTCAGCACCAACAAGAGGAATTATTGGTAAGAGATTCCTTTCCTTGAAATGCTCCAGAATGGTCAGAACAACCCATTTCAGTCTTGAAACAAAGGTTTCAAACTTAAGATACAGTTCTTTTGAGCTGGAAACTTTTTGCATTGAAAATGCACTAATGAATCAAAGCTCATTTATCAGAAGTGATGTAAGATATTATCTGCAGAGATTTGTAGGAAATGGGACTACTCATGTGGAATGTGATGAGTACTCCTTGAATATTGAAGCTAATGTTTTCTATTATAACAAGTAGCTTTGAAATAGAAATGTTTTCTATGATACATTGACACTTTTTGCATTGATATGTTCACAGGGCATTGCTCAGATCAGCCTAGCTAACTATGAGAGTTCTAGTGAAATGCAGCTTTGCTGGTATCCTGTTCAGACCTTCATTGGTTCAGATTGTGAACAAAAAAAAGACCAACATAAGCGTGAAGAAAGTGCTTCTCACTCTATTGAAAATAAAAATATAATGAAAATGGTATAGTCATATATAATTTTTCTTGTGTTTCTATGTTTATGTGATACTTGATACTAAAGGAAGATATGTCTGAAATGCTAGATAAATGAGGCAATTGATAAAAAGCTGCATTGGTGAAACTTCTTTATTATCAGTGGAACTGTTTAACTGGCATTGATCTGCTGGTCATGCTAAAAGTGTGAGTATGTTCTGTGTATGCATCCATTTTGATTTGTCTGGTCATGTTTAGGTTATTTTGAACTGCATGAATCATTCCACATGCTATATTTGAGATCTGAATTTAAGAAAATACTGCCTGTTTGTTCTGATAACAATGTAGAACAATAAACAAATACAGCAGAAAAGGGTACCTTTTGGAATTCATTATGAAATGGTACCCTTTAGTTAAGAGAATTTCCCAACCAAAGTGTAGAATATATTTATTTATATTTATATTTATATTTATATCAACTTGTATTACCGCACCATCTCCCCCAAGGGGGACTCTGGGCGGTTTACAATACAACAATTTAAAAACTTTAAAAATAACTAGAATTTAAAATACATTACAAAACTAATAAATTAAATATAAAAAAATCCAATAGGCGATAGATGTTCTCATTAAAAGGGCTCTATGGCATCAGCCATCCCCAAGAGGAACTGTTCCCATTCCCATCCCACGCGAGACGGCAAAGCCAGGTCTTTAAATTCTTCCAGAAGGACAGCAGCGATGGGGCCTGTCTCACCTCCGGGGGCAGAATGTTCCAAAGAGTGGGAGCCACCACGGAAAAGGCTCGCCTTCTGGACCCCGCCAAACGACACTCCCTTGACGACGGGGTCCGAAGCATGCCCTCTCTACATGATCGAGTGGGACGGTTTGAAGTTATGGGGATGAGACAATCCCTCAAGTAACCTGGTCCCATGCCGTGTAGGGCTTTAAAGGTCATAACCAACACCTTGAATTGCACCTGGAAGCACACCGGCACCCAATGCAGCTGGCGTAGTAGAGGTGTCACATGGGCCAATCTAGGGGCACCCATAACTGCACGCGCAGCCGCATTTTGGGCCAGTTGAAGCTTCCGGATACTCTTCAATGGTAGCCCCATGTAGAGCGCATTGCAGTAATCTATGTGGGAGATGACCAGGGTATGAGTGACTGTATGGAGGGACTCCTGATCTAGGAAAGGGCGTAACTGGCGCACAACACGAAGCTGTGCAAAGGCCCTTCTGGCCATGACTGCCACCTGCTCTTCAAGCAGGAGTCGTGAGTCCAGGAGGACCCCCAGATTCCGCACTGATTCCGAACGGGGTAGTGCAACCCCATCCAGAACCAAGGATGGTAATTTCCCAGATCTAGAAGAACCATCAATCCACAGCCACTCCATCTTACCAGGGTTCAGCTGAAGCCTGTTGTTCCCCATCCAGACCCCCACAGCCTCCAGGCACTGAGAGAGGGCGGCCACTGCATCACTTACTTCACCTGGGATGGAGATGTACAATTGAGTATCATCAGCATACTGATGATATCTCATCCCATGGTGATGGATGATCTCACCCAGTGGTTTCATGTAGATATTAAATAGGAGAGGTGAAAGAACCGAACCCTGTGGCACCCCACAAACAAGGGGGTGAGAGTCGTATCTTTCATCTCCTATTACCACCAATTGGGACCGGCCCTGGAGGAAGGAGGCGAACCAGCGCAAAACTACGCCGGCCACCCCCAACTCCTCGAGCCGTCCCAAAAGGATACCATGGTCGATGGTATCGAAAGCCACTGAGAGATCAAGGAGAGCCAGGATGGATGCACTACCTCCATCCCGCTCCCGCCAGAGATCATCTGTAAGTGCGACCAATGCAGTTTCCACCCCTTATCCCGGCCTGAAACCTGACTGGAAGGGGTCCAGATAATCCGTTTCATCCAGAATCCTCTGGAGTTGCAAGGCCACCACTTTCTCAACCACCTTCCCCAAAAAGGGGAGGTGGGAGACAGGACGAAAGTTGCCCAATATAGTAGGGTCTAGCGATGGCTTCTTGAGCAGGAGGTATACCAGCGCCTCCTTAAAAGCATCTGGAAACACCCCCTGCTCCAGAGATATATTAACCATCGCCTGGACCCAACCACAGGTCACCTCCCTGGCTGCTTGAAACAGCCAGGAAGGGCAAGGGTCTAGATGGCATGTGGTGGCCTTCACACTCCGGAGGATCCTGTCCACTTCCTTAGGTCCAACAGGATCAAACCGTTCCCAGATAACCGGGTAATGACGTTCCCTGGGCATCTCCCCAGACTCTGCTTCACACTTGGAGTCTAACTTAGAACGAATCTGAGTGATTTTATCCTGCAGGTATAATAATATTGTATATTAGCTAATTCTAAGACTATTTTGTTACGTATGAACTCAATCATTGTTACTGTGCTTTGAAAGTATTAATTCCAGCTCGTCTGTTAAATAAAATAGGAATAATTTGATCTGAACTTTCCTTTCTTCTCTAGGATGCTGTGACTGTCCTTTTAGCTAGGACCACAGCTCAACTGGAAGCTGTGGAGAGAGAGCTTGCAGAGGAGAGAGTAAAATTGGAGTACACAGAAGAGGAAATACTACAGATGGAGCAAAAGGAAGATCAAGGGGAAGCTGTGTCAGAGAGGTACCTTTTATAGTGAAAGATGCATACAATAAGAACGTGCAGAAGTTGGAGGGCCATGTATGTCCACCTCTACTGTCCTAATGCTGATTCCATTTCTGATGCTTGACATTCTGAGCTGAATCCTAAGTGTATTCAGCTATCCATACTATTAAGTTTCCCTGATTATTGTAGGAAGGATTGTAAGCATATTTAGCTGAAACAGACTTAAATGTTTTAGCCTTTGTGCTGAATTTGAGGCGTACATAAACACATACTCCTTTCTAGGCCAACATGCATTCATGCACATGTTTGAACAAGACTTAAACACATAATAAATAGCATTCCGTACATCTGAAAGATGGTACCTGTATATGCAAGCAGTAGATAGTTCTTATCTATGAACATAAAGAATCCATCCTAGTGATTTGATTCCATATCTGAAGAGTCTAGTGATAAAGATTACATATTTGCTAGGACTATGATGCAGTAAAAATACAATATAAAACCATTTTATTATGTTTGATTTTGGAATTGGTGTTCACAGTGTCACAAGAAGCTAGACGAGCAACAGCAATGGGCTTTGCACTATTTAAATTATAGTATTTCTGGTTTCAGGTGGGGCTGATACAAATAAATGTTAAAAATCTCTGGACAATAATACTGTAAAATCTAAACACACTAAACGAAAATATTAATTACTAAAATAACATTTGGTTGTATTTATTTAACTGATACAATCATATTGCATTGGTACTTTCCCATCCGCACTGCATGTTTATTCAGTGTAAAGGGGCCTGAGAACTTTCATGTACACAACAGCAGCCTTCCTCAACCTTTTGACCCTGAAGGAACCCTTGAAATACTGTATTTTTCAGGCTTCGGGGAACCCCTGCACATTCAGGCTCAAATATAGGCCAGAAGTTACAAAATTATTATATTCATTTCATGTGTATATATGTATATCATTAACAGTGTTCTTAAACTAAAAATAAAGGATGAAACTTACCTCTTTAATGTGAAGTTGCCCGAATTTGAAATAATTTAATTTTTTAAATAAATCGTGATCTCCTAGGGAACCCCTAGTGACCTCTTGTGGAACCCTAGGATTCCACAGAACCCTGGTTGAGAGGCCCTGCACAGCAGTAAGAAAGTTCAATTTCAGTAGTAAAATATAATGCTATCTTCAGAACATAGTATGTTAATGTCTGTTTCTGTTGTGTCTGGGTGTTTCCTTTCCATATAAGATATTGGTTATAAAAATAATAAAGGCGGGATAGAAAATAAAATTAAATTAAAAAATTAAATTAAATTAATAATAAAATAAAATAAAATAGTAAAGTAAAGTAAAATAATAAAATAAAATAAAATAATAAAATGGTTGTTCCTCCTCCTCCTCCTTGATTATATTTCTCTGTAGCTGTCATTTTTTTTGTCCTTTTTCAAGTGCTGGGTTGAATTTTAAAACTGTAAATGATTTTGGTTACCCAAAAGCATCTACCTATCTGTTCCTCTCTCCCCAGGTATATTAAGGCTGTGGTTACAAAATATAAGGCCTTTTCAGTTATGGTGACCATCAGTTAAACACCTTCCTAAAAAAGACTTATATTTGTGTTGTTTATTTTCTGCATTCAGTTGACTAATTTATTTTATTATCCTATATATAAATCTTATTTTCTCTTATATATAAATGCATGGGGTTTTTTTACCCCTTGCCTGCTGATTTTAAATTGTTTGGCTATTCTATTTTTCTTTAAGTTACCTGTATAACTTAAAGATCAGACCACCAGTTACTGGATTTCATAAAATAAATAACATAATCAATAAAATAATTTTATTTCCTCTACAGAAGCTGGCAAGCAGAATCAGTTGACAGTGGATGTAGTAATTGCATGCAGTCCAGTCATCACCTGGAGTCCTATTGTGGTGAATCATTGCAGATTCCTGTGTTTGCATCTCAAACAGATCAGTATATTTCTGGGAAAATTCAGGGACCACCTTTAAAGGCAAGTAAATATAACTGTTACAGTCCTAAATCTTTATGGGGCTTGGTGTGGTTTTATTTAAATCACGAGTGCTTATTTTCTTCTTTTTAGGAAAGAAAGCATTATGAGTTTGATTTTTGCTATGAGTAGTTAATGGACTGATACTTAAAAGTACTCCCCAAAGTAATTGTGCTTTCTTTGCAAAGAAAGTTATTGAGATTTTGATTCTTACTGTAGGTGGATAAGGAGACCAATACAGAAGATCTTTTCCCTGAAGAAATGGTTTTGCCTCATAAAAAGAGACTTGGCCATCGATCCCGTGGTTCTGCATTTGTTCGTAATAATACTATTGTTCGCTCACAGACATTTTCACCTGGTGCACGAAGTCAATATGTTTGCCGAGTGAGTAGAAATTTCATCGCAAAAGTCATCTGGAATGCTAAATAATTCTGTCTAAAAGGTTTTCAGGACCTTTTTCCCATTAATGAACACAAGCCGTGGCTACCTAGAAAAGCTGTTTGACAGAAGCTACTGCATTCATTAGCTTCAAACTACCATTCAATTTGTATCTGAAAAAAGGTGGCTTTCATTTTCTTTTCTCTATAGACACATCTGACTGATAGTATATGTGCAATGTTATGACCTGTGGTTACAATAATGAACTAACTAACTTACTTACTTACTATATGTGCAACGGAATATCTGGATACTCATTAAGATTTGAACAAAGTAACAAAGTATATAGTAGTGTGCTACCATCTGCATTCTTGTGCATTCCAGCTCATATCAGCCCTTACTAGAATGGAGAAGGATAATGCCATTGCAGATTTGTCAAAATCTGGATTGTCTTATATTAGATAGTGGGTTTTTTTTACACTAAATACATTCTTCTGAAGAGAAGCACAGAACATAATTTAGTTAACAAGTGTGTATATATTTATTTGTTAGATTTATATCCATATATTCAGTGTTCAGCTGATCACATATTACTATCATTTGTTTTTTGAAGATGCTGTATTTGTATATTCTATGTATACACTTGTGAGAATATTATTTAATTAGGACACCCATAGCACAGGCTACACTACAGGGACATTTTGTCTGTATTTTGCCCATTATGGCCAACGGCCTATACTCACTGCTGCCATTTGAGGATTTTCACTGTTGTCACAAGCATTGCTTATATCTTCCAACATCATTGCCTCGATGATGCAGTTTTTCATGGGAAAGTAATGGCAGGCTGCTTCTGAAAACGCCATTCCTTAATTGTGCCATACATATAGGGCAGAAGTCGTTTTTCCTCATCTGATCAAGGAAAGGGGTTTCTGCAGATAAGCTTCCCTTATCTTCCCTTATATAGATATGGGCAAAGTTGCATCCATTTCCAGTTCAATTACTTGATTAATTTTTAATTAGTTTTTGGAAAAAATACTGAATTGTTGTTGCTATTGATGAGTCATTAGCAGAAGATGCAAGAATTATAAAACTAAGATTTACATCAGATTATCTCCAAAAGGAATCATTTCAAATTAATGTGGGTAACTATAATAAAATTATTGTTTGTACTACTTTAAATTGTATTAATATTGAATATAATCAGTGTTTCATTTCTTTCTGTCAGCTATATCGTAGTGATAGTGACAGTTCCACTCTGCAAAGAAAGTCACCTTTTATACGGAATACTTTGGAAAGGCGTACGCTGCGTTATAAGCAGGTATAGTCAGAATAAATTTATGAACATATAAATGCTGAATTTTCACTTTTCCACCATTAAAAATTCTGTTGAATAGCCTGATGTTGTGATAAATGTGATAGATTGTGTCATTGTAGTTAATCATAAAAATGGCTTGCCATAATGTTGTTTATCTACATGTTGATGTGTTTTATTTGTCTCATGTAATTCCTTTTATTGTTATACTGTTCTAACATTTTTATTATATATTTGACTAGATTTTTTATTACATTTTGTAAATTACCCTGGCATTGTCAATAATAATAATAATAACCACATCTTTTTATTGAATTGATATAATTGATATATATTTTAATATATATTTGGTAGCTAGATAATGTCTTGCTTAATATTGGCATCAAGAATATGCAAAGAGTCTCTTAGCTGCGTGAAGAAGCTAGCCTGAACATCAGGCTGAGGAAGACAAGTATTATATAAAGCCATAATTGAAGAATCATACTGCAGCTCTTTAACACTTTTGGTAATGTCAGTGTTTCTTACAGAATTCATTTGGCCAAAGAAATATTGCTTATATGCCCAGTGAGGATGTCTAACAGCCATCCTGGATACACAGAGAGGAGTTACAGATTGAAGAAAGCTGATTCCCAAATATAATTAATCATAAATAATCTCTTATATTATCTATGTCTGTCTGTCTGTCTGTCTGTCTGTCTGTCTGTCTATCTAATGGAAACATGGATTACAAGTAGAGATACGAAGGGTCGTGTTTTTTCTATAACCTTTTGTTGTTTTCTGAGAAATTGTGGAATAATATTAGAAAATATTTCCTAACACTTTCTTTTTATATGGTGCATAAAATGGTTAAGATGAAATATTCATACCAAATTAGAAATCAAAGAGGAATGGGTAGAGCAAATGTATGTATGTATGTATGTATGTACATACACACAACTTCCGGGTTGTGTGGCGACACACCAGACTGTGTGGCGACACACAGTTTGGAAAGCTCTGGGGTAGAGATTATAGGTAAACTTTCAGTTTTTAGAAGGCACAAAATAATTAAAGGATAAATAGAAACTGAAACTGATAGTGGATAGTAGCTCAGATTAAAAAGACTGATTAACTGATTTTAAAATTTCTGTGATACAGTGCATTGTGTACTTTGAACTTTGTTTCCTTTTCCATTCTCATATTTTTTTACTATAATGTTGATAACTTCTGTTTTCAGAATTGAACCTTTTGTCTCCGTTTCTCATAAAAGGCAGACATTAAAAATGCTTCATTTCTTAAAGTGTATCAACTTGAAGCAAAAAAATAAAAACATGTTTAATAATATGTATCAGTAACTTTAAAATTATCATTTGGGTTAATTTATCAATTTTATACATTAAACATATTTTATGAACAAATCAAGTAATACATTGATTTATTTTGTAAAATGGAATATTTCAGTTTTTCTGAAGTTTCCATTTGACCCCGGAGTGAAGAACAGTTTTCTTCCACTGCTTCAACAGTTCTTAAAATTTAATTCCCGCAATTTTACAATAAATTCTTGTTAGCTTTAATTGGGATTGTGTCAGTGCAAATGTATAAGTATAAAAGTGGAGGGAGATGGGCGGTGATATAAATTTTATAAATAAATAAATAAGTATAAAAGCAAATTAAGAAGAAAGGAAAGAATTCTTAATGTAAAATCTGGTAGAAAGAATATGTGGCAGCCCCTAATTGTGCAAACATGGTTTGAAAGTTGTCCCATTTCACCTACAAGGGAACAATTTCTGCATCAACACAACTGAACCGTTTTTTCTCTGCTATTTTTGCTCACCTGTCACCATTTTGCAACAGTTGTATACCTGTGAAATTGTTTAGAGCCTTGTAGTTCCTTCTAAGAACATTAGAGACTTATTGCCATACTTTTTATGTTATTGCAGCATTCATGTAGATCATCTTTGGCTGATCTCATGGAAAGGACTTCACTAGACCTGGAGCTGGATCTTCAGGCATCAAGAACAAGGCAGAGACACTTAAATGAGGAATTATCTATTCTAAGAGAGTTGCGGCAGCGCCTGGAGGATGCCCAGCTTGGTGGTCAAACTGATCTGCCTCACTGGGTCATTCGTGATGAGCGATTCCGAAACTTGCTGAAGGAAGCAGAAAGGCAGGTATGGAATCATGGAATTATCTGAACATTAATACAGCTTGTTACTCCCATGAAGATATAGGCTCAGGAGGGAAAGATATTTTACTCCATTTTTGAAATAAATGGGAAAAGTAACTCTTGAATGTCAAACTGAAAAAAGTAGATATACTGTAATTAAAAGTCCACTAATCTTGACTTGTTTCAAGCTGACATTGAATCTAGAAAATATGGAGGCAGTGTTGGTAGGAAAAAGCTTAACTTGGGGTTTGAAGTGAAACTGGCTTTGGATGAGGATGCACTCCCCCAGAAAGAGCAGTTTACAGTTTAGGAATGTTCCAGGAACCCCCAGCTGTCATTGAATTTGAACGTGCCAGCTGTGTTTCAAATTGCATTTACATAACTACAGCTAGTACACCAAACATGGTCCCTCCTCAACCAGTCTGACCTAGCCATGGTTATACGCATCTTGTTTTGCAACATACTTTACCTGATGCTGCCCTTCCAAAATGTCTGAAATATTACAGGGTAACAGTGGGCAAGGCACAGGGATCACATGATGCTTGTACCAAAAGATATGCACTTGATGTCAGTAGCTTACTGAAGAAAAATGTAAGGTGCTGGTGTTGACCTACAAACTCCATAGCAACTTAGATCTTTACTATTTGAGGGACTGCTGCTCCCACTATGAACCAGCCTAGTTACTTAGACCAGTAGGAGAAGCTGATATCACTACTGTCGGAAGCCAAACCATCTTGGACGCTTCTCTGTGTAAGTCCCAGGCTACAGACTGCACTCTGTAAGGAAAATTGGAAAAAGAGCCCTCTTTTGCCAATGTTTGTAATTACACTGATTTTTTAAAAAATGGATTGCATTGATTTTGTGGGGTAATGTTTTATTTTTCATATATTTGTTCAAATGGTTGTAACCTATACCTGGAGAGTTTATTATACAAAGAGAAATTTGGGGTATAAATTCAATAAATAAACAAATAAATAAATTGCTTTCTTAGACAAGGCAAACAAAATTTGAGCATCGTCAACAACAAGCAGCTGAAAAATTGCTTAAAAAAGCTTCCAAAGAAGTATACCAGCTGCGTGGTCAAAATCAAAAGGAACCTCTTCAGGTGCAGACTTTTCGGTAAGATATTAAGAATGGTTTAATTATTTCAAAACTATTTAAATAAGCCGATAGTTATGGTCATCAAATTCATTGAAAAGAGCAAACATTTGTTTTATTTCTTCTGCACATACTATTTCCTTCTGTACATAGCCTTTATGACAAGGATTTTAATAATAAAGAGTGAGTGATGAACAGGTAAAAGACTTTCAATTTATAATACGAAGTGATTAAGCCCAAATATGAATTCCCACCTTAGCGATCACTAGGCCTAAGAAAAACCACAGGCCCTCTCTTAATCACAGGAATAATAAAAACAGATCTAAAACATTCAGAGTACAGCTCTTGTCAGACATGCTACATTTTTCACATTTGGCCGTACTATATTTCTGCTTTTAGATATGAGCAGATAAAGTATATAAAATCGAATTTATATAAAAAGATACAGCTACAAGTACTAATGAATCTGAAATGTTTGAAATAAATATTTGGCTAATGATATTTTTACATAAAGAATATATATGTGTGTGCGTGCACACATACATACACACACACACACCTATTTATATCTTACATTTCATGCAGGATTCAAAGTGATATATATAAAACTCCCTCTGCTAATTTTTCTCCACAACAATCCAATCAGGTGCTTTAGGCACAGAGAGAGAATGACTGGCCCAAAGTCATCCAGTGGGCCGCCCCTGCTCCTAGTCCAATACTAAATCCACTGGCTTTGATACAGATGCACACACACTGAGATAAAGATAAACCATAAAAAAGTACCTGTATTGAGGGCATTTGGGAATTTGAACTGTATTTTATTTTCATTTTGCATTCATGAACCCTGAATTCTTAAAGCCTCATAGATTACAGATATTTAATTATGCAAATGTAATGGGTACAGTTTCTGAGGTAATTAAGATTGCATCCAGTGGGGCTATGCAAATACTTCTAAGGGGATGATTCAGGACATCTGGGTGCACATACAAAGCACCTCTTTTTAAATGTTATCTTTTTCTAGGCTTATGTGGCTATATCAGGAGCTGGTCTCGGGTGTTTTTCCCTGCCTGTGTGTACACAGCCCCTTTGGGTTTTTTTCCCAGTGAAGCACCATCCTAATACCCAGTTTGTCCGAGATAAGTTAACGTTTCTGCCTAAAGTCACAGAGAGGGTGGATGCTCCCTTATCTGGTACCTTTGGTGGATTTCCAGATCTGCTGTAGAGAGCTAGGGGACCCAATAGGAGAGGTTTGAAAGTGCAAAAGAGTTATAAGGAAAAACACAACAATGTTTGCACAGTCAGAATCCACTTGAATGATACTGTATTCTGCACATAGTTTGTTAAATGAGCTAAAATGAGTACTGAAATAGTTGTACAATATTTTTCCCACATATGACAGGGAGAAGATGGCATTCTTTACAAGGCCAAGGATCAACGTACCACCTCTGCCAGCTGATGATGTATAACATGTTATTCTGTAAACATGAAGTATTTATCTGCCTTTTCTTATTTTAAAATGAAGTTATTAAACTACTTAAGTTTATTTTTTAAAAAAAATGTGCAAAGATTATTAATATACACATTTTGTAAAAAATATAGAAAAATATACATACACACACACACACCTCACACACACACAGATAGATAGACTTATACACATATATTTTTTAATAGTGACTGCAGCAAGGCTTTGGTTTTCCTTGTTGTGAAACTGACTTCTCTGAAAACAACTTATTTTTTATTAAAAAAAAGACTATCATGTCAGAGTGTGTAAGTTTTTTGTTTTTGTTTTTTGCTGTTTTATTTGATTTTAAAGGCTGGAAGGCAGAAACAAGGTGAGTTCAGGCAAATTCACTGTATTGTAATTTATTTATAGTAATGTGTTTTCCTTGAAGGAAAATATTTACTTTAAGATGTATTTTAAATGACATAAATTTTGTTACTTGGTATTTGTCATACAGTAGAATGGAAACATTGAGCTGGTTTTGTTTCTGATAGCTGAACTGAAAATACTCTAAATTTGTTACTTTTTAAATCAGCTTTACTGTCTGCATCTTACTGCATCTTAACATGTATTTCTGGCACTGTCTGTAACTACATATCATTTGCGATGTTTTCTTTTTTAAAAAAGTGAAAATGTTACTGAAACATTGCAGAGTGTGACTGCGTGTTCTTATTGTGCACTAGTAGGTTCTTATTTTATTTGTGTCAGATGTATCTGTTATTTTAACTAGTTTTTTGGTTTAACGAGGGAAGGAAGAAGGTGACAGATCTCTCTTTAGCTGTTGTTTTAGGAAAATGTTTTTTCAGTGTACTATATGAATAATATAATATGTGGACAGTTTCACTGTTTGTTCTGGAAATCAGTCTGGACCTCATTTAGGAAAAACTTCAAATATCATAGGACTGTGATTTCCATACATTTCCTTTTAAGTGTTGCATTCCAGATTTCACTATTTCACAAAAGCTTAAATTCATGCTGAATCCAAGTATGCAGAAAAGGAAGACATCTATGTTATCTGTCTTTTAAACTCAGTGCCCTCCAGATATATTAGATTTGATCTCCCATAATCTTTAACCACTACAGCCAAGATCTGTATGTTTATGTCTAGATAGAACCAGTCTGGAGGAGGTTGTGACACACAGACCATTGAATTAATGCATCTCAGGAAAATGTTGTGAATTTTGGCAGTGTTTAATAATATCTTTATTGTATGCAATAAAAAATCCAAATCCAAAATAAAAAATCCAAATTGTCTAAAATTTTCAGTTCTGAACCATTAACAGACATCACTTTTATACATTCAGATTTTCCCATCTTTTTAATGAAAAGATAAAAGCTTATTTGTTTATTTTAATTAAAGACAGGGTTAGAATTCCATATCTGCTGCTATATAAAATTGTGTAACTATGTGGACTGTGGACTATTCCTAGAATTAAGACTAATATTCCGCAAAACTGCCATTGTTCCGATAATAGCACATTTGTTACATGTTTTTATGTTCAAATTCTTAAATGGCCCTTTTCTTGGTTCATTGCCTCACATTTTCTTTATTATAGTTTATTTTTCTCAAAATATGGAAATTATAATCCCAATTTTTATAACAGTGGCAGCCTCTTCTGCCCTTACGTTTCATGTGAAATTTTAAATACTGTTCCTTCCCAGGGCCAATAGGGATTTTAGCTGTTCTGTGGTGCAAACTCAAAAAGAACTCAGATAGTTTCACTCAACTTAAGGTAAGATTTTTAAGATGTTAAAAATATGGCCTAAAACAGTTCAATGTCATCTTAGAAAGTAATACACTCTTCGGTTAGACACCATTGCTTTGGGAGAGAACAAATCCTTTTAGGGTTTTTTTATAGTTGAGGGTCTGTCACCTTAAATTCCTGAGAAAGCCACTTTTTATGTCTTGCAATATATGAAATGTTTATTATGTTATTATATTCAGCTTCAGTTACCCAAATAATTATGCTCTTATATAATATAAAAATCTACTTTGGGGGGGGGGATGTTAATAAGAAATGCAATTTTAATATAGGACACTATAAAGTCAAAAAATTGTTTTGGTTAAAAATCAAACGATGTAAGGAAGCCAGAAAACAAAGAAAATTGTTAACCCCAAAATAAATCAACAATATTTGTCGAGTTTGGAATTTGTGCTTTGTGTTAAAATCATGAAACAGTAACCATTAAATTGTATTCTGTAGAGCTGGGCTTTGAGATGGTTACAGTATTATAAACCCTATATTGGGCACATTTTAAAGTCCAGATTAAAGAGAGTTGAGCACTGCTGAAAAAGCAGCAGCAGTCTTTATTGCAGTCATTAACCAGCACAGTGCTGAAAAATAAGAGCCACTGAATTCATTGGCCTAATATGATACCTGTAAGCATAGTATGGCGACATAAGCCTGTTAAATTAAGATGAACTCTGTAAAATCAAATAACCCCTGATGTATGTTGTAAGCTTTTCCATTGATTGGCTTAACTAAAACGATAAAATTTGGCACTGTCATCTAATGAATCTCTTATGGGTGTGATAGTAGATTGAAAATGTGTTTGAAAAAAGTTATCCCCAAAACATACAGGAATAAATGGGTGGAACTGGATTAGAAGGGTAATGAAGTGCTTAAAAAGTTAAAATTCTTAAAAATTGTTTTATACATTGGTTGCTATAAAATTCAGTATTTTCTGCAAGCTATCATGGGTTAATCTTATGTTGCTGCATAATTTAATATATTTGGCCTCTAATGCATTTGAAAAGCATAGCTGAGAAAGGGCTTTCTTGTTTATTTTCGCTCTGAAGAGGAGTTACCGCTTCTGGTGAGAAGCACTGCCTGTCACCTGTGTCATACGAATTGTTTGTATGCAGAAAGAGCAATCAGTATAAACATTTTGTCATCTGTTATGACAAATTATGACCAGCTTTTATGTGTGTTATGGATGGAATACATGGTATAGCTCTGTATTTGGACAGGAAATGTATTGGGGGATCTCAGATAGAAAGATGTTAGTGGGTTATAGTTGTAGTCACTAAGCAGTATACATTCAGTATTTGTTTGGGGGGAATAAGAATATGACTGCCCACATGAATGCTGTTACAGTATGTTATCCTCTACAGTATTCATTCCTTAACGTTGTCATTGTTTCTGAAAGATTGTGTCATTTGTATTTGAAAAGTATTCTGCGAAATTAATTAAAAAAAAACCTTGATATAAACTCTTCATGTTGTGCATTTATTTTACGATTAACTAGCATTAGAATTAATTTTACGTTATGTTTATACAGTTACTAAGAATTTGAAAATGCAGAACAAGTGATCATATAAAGAATTTTACTTATTTTGGATTAGCTACATTAAACTTTTGTTGTGTGTATTCCAAAGTGCACATTAAGTCTTGACAGTGATTAACTTATACACATACATACATACATACATACGTCACATTACTTATAAAAACACTTTGTGCCCTCATGTCCCTCATTTTTTATAATGTCAGCCATTTTGCCTTGTAAAGGCCACTTCTGGGTTCCTTTAGTTCAGCGGTCCCCAACCTTTTTGGCACCAGGAGCCGGTCATGGAAGAAAATTTTTCCACAGACCGGGGGGTGGGGTTTGCAGGCGGGAGCCAATCACGCCAGGCACACACAAATACTTTAGAAGCTATCTCCAGCTACTTCACATGTGGATACAGCCAAGACAAGTTTCCAAAGCAATCATGTCAGGCAAGCAAAAGACATGGCTGTTTTAATTATTCAGAGAAAAGTTCTATGTTCATATTTCTGTGCATTGTGGAGTAAATGCACAGAATGTTTCATACATTGCTAATTTTTTGTCCAATCAGGCATGGCAATATATTGACTTCACAGATAAACAAAGTTCAACATCGGTTATGGAAGTACATGATTGGGATTTTCTGTTATTAGAATTAATAGTAATCTGCTATGGAAAGGCTGTCCAAAGATCCCTGTCCAAAGCTAAGATTTCTTTCCAAAGAATATTTATTCTTATACCATGTAGGCTGTAAACAGTTCTAGCTGCTAACGTGTTCCAGATTCAGTTTCTCACTCCTAAACGTGAAATATGTGGTTGATGATACTGCAATTTGTAGGGTTTTTCCTCCCAAGACAGCATCAGGGAGAGTACCTGGTACAGTGTGAGATAAGGATAGGGGTATGAAGAGGTGAGAGGTAAGATTTGTTTGGTGGCTTAGTTTGAATGTGGGGGGAGATATAGTTTGGAGAATCTGGAGAGTTAGAAGGTTTTGGAAAGCCACCAGTATGGCAAGGCTTGCCAGGCCAGTAGAGGAAGTTGTGTAGTCAAGCGACCAGGAAGATGGGGGAAGGAGTGCAGATTGGAAGTGAAGCTGAACAACAGTGGTGGTAATGTAGGGGTGAGGTACTGGCCAGAGAGTAGCCAGTTGGAGCCAGCCAGGCAACAACAATAGTGATGGCAGTAAAGGTAAAGGTTCCCCCCGCACATTTGTGCAGTCGTGTCCGACTCTTGGGGCCGGTGCTCATCTCCGTTTGTTAGCCGAAGAGCCAGCGTTGTCCAAAGACGCTTCCACGGTCATGTGGCCGCATGACGTGCGTGGAACAGTTACCTACCCACCGAAGTGGTACCTATTCATCTACTCGCATTTGCATGCTTTTGAATTACTAGGTTGGCAAGAGCTGGAGCTAGTGCGGGAGCTCACTCCGCATGCAGGGCTAGGGATTCGAACCTCCGAACTTGCGATCTTCCGATCGACAAGCCTGGCGTCTTACCGGCTGAGCCACCACGCCCCTTCAGTGATGGCAACAGCCAAGTAAATAGATAGGGTGGCTGTTACTATGGCCATTTTTGGACTTACTTGCTGAGCACCAATGGGAAATGTAGCCCTGATGGACTGGTTATGATGGTGGTTCTGGGGTGGCAACAATACCAGCTAAACTATTGTAGAGAGCCATGGGGAAGGAAATATTCAGAAGCTGTTATAGAAACAACAAGGACAGCAGCATTCCTTCAGCCATGGGAAAGTAGATAGTGTTAGGAAGAGACTTAGGCTAGCTCCTCCCTGACTCAGTGGTTGTAGAGGATAAAGAAAATGACCTTGACGGAAATATGCGCCAAAACATTAAGTCCAGAGCAATGAGATAACATTTGGAAGTGACTCAGGCAGACACTTCCCTAATTCACTGGAGTGTAAGAAAGGAAAGGGTACAGTATAATCAGACTTGCAAGATTCTGTTGTTATAGCCAATCTCAATAAAAATAGTTTTAGCCTTCCTGTGGATTCGATTTCCTGATCTGGTCTACTTTGTAGGACTGACCAGCAGAATTAGGCACCCACTGCATCCAGGACCCTGGACTGGACCTGAAGTGGCAGTGGTGACAATGGCAGAATGGAAGTGAGGGGGTGCAATATTTTCCACCTCCCAGGTCTACAACAAAGGGGAAAGGCGCAGAGTCAGACTAGAACCAGGGGAGTGATGCTTTGTAGAACTTAGGACTGGATCGAGACCTTCCAGGAAGAAGATGCCTTCCCTGATGAAGTGATAACTTTGAGGATCTAAGTGGATTGGTAGAAAGTGGGGAGGTCAAAATTTTAAGTTCCTGACCACCTGCCTGGATAATTCAGCCACAGAGCTGCCTGAAAAGTGGCTGGTCAGCAGAGAGGAGTGTGGGGCATTATGATGGTTGGAAGTGGGGATAGAGTAGGACCACACCTACTGGTGGCATGTATTGTGGGACTTTGAGTAGTGGGATATGGTTTCCTGGAACTTCCTGTGATGCCAGTGCCTTAGATATGCCTGCTATATGATGCCATGATATCTTGCTGCTGCCTGGTAGGGGAGGGAGCATTCTCAATCTAGAGTAGGGCAGCCCTTGGGTGAGAGTCGAGTGAGGATGGCCTGGTTCACGCTGAAGGTGAGTCAAGCGAGTAGGTAGTGTCCAGGACTGGCAAGAGACGTTTTGTGTACTACACTACATACACATACAGTGGGGCAAAAAAGTATTTAGTCAGCCACCAATTGTGCAAGTTCTCCCACTTAAAAAGATGAGAGAGGCCTGTAATTGACATCATAGGTAGACCTCAACTATGAGAGACAAAATGAGAAAACAAATCCAGACAATCACATTGTCTGATTCGGAAAGAATTTATTTGCAAATTATGGTGGAAAATAAGTATTTGGTCACCTACAAACAAGCAAGATTTCTGGCTCTCACAGACCTGTAACTTCTTCTTTAAGAGGCTCCTCTGTCCTCCACTCATTACCTGGATGAATGGCACCTGTTTGAACTTGTTATCAGTGTAAAAGACACCTGTCCACAACCTCAAACAGTCACACTCCAAACTCCACTATGGTGAAGACCAAAGAGCTGTCGAAGGACACCAGAAACAAAATTGTAGACCTGCACCAGGCTGGGAAGACTGAATCTGCAATAGGCAAGCAGCTTGGTGTGAAGAAATCAACTGTGGGAGCAATAATTAGAAAATGGAAGACATACAAGACCACTGATAATCTCCCTCGATCTGGGGCTCCACGCAAGATCTCACCCCGTGGGGTCAAAATGATCACAAGAACGGTGAGCAAAAATCCCAGAACCACACGGGGGGACCTAGTGAATGACCCGCAGAGAGCTGGGACCAATGTAACAAAGGCTACCATCAGTAACACACTACGCCGCCAGGGACTCAGATCCTGCAGTGCCAGACGTGTCCCCCTGCTTAAGCCAGTACATGTCCGGGCCCGTCTGAAGTTTGCTAGAGAGCATTTTGATGATCCAGAAGAGGATTGGGAGAATGTCATATGGTCAGATGAAACCAAAGTAGAACTGTTTGGTAGAAACACAACTCGTTGTGTTTGGAGGAGAGAGAATGCTGAGTTGCATCCAAAGAACACCATACCTACTGTGAAGCATGGGGGTGGCAACATCATGTTTGGGGCTGTTTCTCTGCAAAGGGACCAGGACGACTGTTCCGTGTACAGGAAAGAATGAATGGGGCCATGTATCGTGAGATTTTGAGTGCAAACCTCCTTCCATCAGCAAGGGCATTGAAGATGAAACGTGGCTGGGTCTTTCAGCATGACAATGATCCCAAACACACCGCCCGGGCAACGAAGGAGTGGCTTCGTAAGAAGCATTTCAAGGTCCTGGAGTGGCCTGGCCAGTCTCCAGATCTCAACCCCATAGAAAACCTTTGGAGGGAGTTGAAAGTCCGTGTTGCCCAGCGACAGCCCCAAAACATCACTGCTCTAGAGGAGATCTGCATGGAGGAATGGGCCAACATACCAGCAACAGTGTGTGCCAACCTTGTGAAGACTTACAGAAAACGTTTGACCTCTGTCATTGCCAACAAAGGATATATAACAAAGTATTGAGATGAACTTTTGATATTGACCAAATACTTATTTTCCACCATAATTTGCAAATAAATTCTTTCCGAATCAGACAATGTGATTGTCTGGATTTGTTTTCTCATTTTGTCTCTCATAGTTGAGGTCTACCTATGATGTCAATTACAGGCCTCTCTCATCTTTTTAAGTGGGAGAACTTGCACAATTGGTGGCTGACTAAATACTTTTTTGCCCCACTGTAATATAGGATTAGAATGTATTGGAGGTGGTTGGAAATTGGGATGTGTTATGTGGGGTATGGGAACTGGCCATGTTAGATGAGGTTGTAATAAGAGGGTGGAGAGTGCAGCTGCTATATCCTGGTAGTGTCAGGCTGGGCTGGCTCTTTCAGGGAAAGGGTGATCTCAAACTTGGTGTTCATTTCTCCCAAGCCAGGAGCCCTGCCCTGGGGACCTGGTATTGGATTGGCCTCAAGGTGTTGCTGGTAAACACCATATCTGTAACAAAGCTGTGCCCATTCACAATCTAGTGATGGATAAACAGGCAGACCTGGTGTGCATTACCGAACCTGACTGAGTGAAGGTGGGGGTGTTGCCCTTTTGGAAGTCTACCAGCTGGATTTCAGATCCTGCATTGGCCTCAATGCCAGTGCCAGGGTGGTAATGTGACATTGATCTATCATGAAACGTTGTTTGTGCCCAGGGTCACTTTTTCTGAGGTGGTGGGGTGTGACTGCCTTTTGTGTTGGGCTGTATGGACATAACAGAAGTTATCTTGGTTTACCAGCCTCCCTGCTGCCCACCCGGATCTTTTCCTGGGCTTCTATATATGGTCATTGGGCTGATAGCGGAGACTCTCACCAGTTGCTGTTGGAGAACTTCAAGCTTTATGCAATGGGGGCTGGAGCTGGGAAACCCCAGGAATTCATGGCTTCATGGCAACCATGGGCTTAACCCAAGTAATCTTTAACCTGATGCACATAGGAGGCTATGTGTTAGGTTTCATTTTCTCTTTGGAGCAGTGATCTGGATATGGAGTGTATTACCACCAGCCCTTTGTCATAGTAAAATCATTTTCTGGTCCAGCTGCGATTGATGACTACCTGTTACTTCTGCACAGTTGGGCCCATTTAAATGGTCCATCCCAGGTATCTTATGATCCACATGGTTCCCTGTGGATGCTTGGGGATTTTCCTGACAATCTGCTAGGGAAATCTGTCAAGTGCCTGGTTCATGGCTGGCACAAAAGATGACTCTGGACCTTGCAAAATCACTTGAATGGCCTCTCTCTGTTGGCCAATCCCAACCAGCCCCTTGATTTTTAGAGGCCTCCAAGAGGTAAAGCAGCAGAAGTGAGGAATATTGGTGAAGGAGGACAGAGTGAAACTGACTCAGCATAGGTATGTGGCCAGGTTCAGCCCTCCTCCATGACAGTAAGGGAGGCAAAGTGTTCCTATTTCTTCTCTCACTGCATAGTCGGTCTGTCATCTCAGAGCACTTTTTAGGATGACAACTTTCCTTTTGGACAGGAGCTAGCTCCAAGAGCCTCTCCTTGGCTGCTATGACCAGTTAGCACTGCATATCACTAGTAAAGTCCTTCTGATTCCCTTGAGTCTTGACTCCATTGGGCAGGATCTACAGTGGTGATTGGGACAACTCACCACCAAGTTATCTGGATGTTTTTTCCCCCCATAACTTTTTGGGAAGTGGATAAGGTACTCTAAAGGATGACCTCTGCCACCTGTGGTCTAGACCCTTGGCCTTCATGGCTTCTTTGTATAATGGAAGGGAGTTATTCTGTGGATCTGGAAGATTGTCAACACTTCCTTGTATGAGGGTTTATTGCTGGAAACCTTAAAGGAAGCTGTGGTATTCCCCTCAAGGGGCCACTGGGTCCAGAGGTGTCCTCCAACCATCCTTTGTTAACAAAAGTTGTTGACGGTGAGGGATCAACTACAGAGTGCCTTAGATGAGCCAGGTTACCTGGACTCTTCAGTGTTCAGGCATGAGTCCTTTATAAGTAGGTCATGAGACACATGCTTTTACTTACATTGGATTCTGTTTACTGAATCTAAGAACTCTTTGTTTCCATTTTATTGTGTGAGTTTGTATGTACAGGTGTGCCTATATATAAACTTGGAAATGGCTCCATATTAATAAAGGTTTATTGATAACATTTAACCATTCAGGACCTAAAAAAAACCATCTAGAAATGATTCTAAAATTATGTAAATTATTCAGTTTTTAAAAAATGCTATTCAAAAGGGCTGGCAGTCCACAAATCACATATAACCTCTAAAGCTATCTGAAGACTGCATCCCTGAAATTCAGTGGTAATACATTAATTTTTCATTTTTGCATCAGGCTTTTTATGCGTTGAATTGAATTCATTTCAGAATATTCTGTAAAAGCTCCCAGAATGAAAATGTTCCCACACACCTTCGACATGTCACAATAGGAGTACATCCCTTGTGGCCTCGTATGAGGTGCTTGTCTATGACAGAAGCTAAATGTATACATAGTCACCTGTGCACAGCTACTGTATAGGACTAGATTTGCAAATTGTATTTAGGTATGCATGAGTGCTTGTGCATTTAGAGAGAAGTACCTTCAAGTATTCAGGGTGTGGTGCCCCCACCCCCACCCCCAAGTGTTGAAAAAGCCTCTTGGTCATCAGGAAGGCACAAAAAAGTACTTTTGATGACCATCTAAAAAATTCCATATAGGGGAAAAAAAACTTGTTTAGCAACTTTGGGACATCTACATGTGCTTTATATGTAGTGACAGTTCAATCTGGTGCTCTCCATAAGTTTTGTACTACAATGACCATGAACCTAATCAGCATGGTTAGTATATTAGGTTGCCCGTTCCTGAATTAGAAGTTGAAAATATAAAGAAAACAAAGGGATGATTCTGATACATGAAAGTTGTTCCTACACATTGCATAGCTACACTTTGTCAGGGTAATCTGGCACTTGAGAGGCGCATCCAGTGTTCTCCTTTTATACCCTGAAGCATGCTTTCGCTTCCCTAAGTTTACATATTTCAGTTTAGTTGTGGTAAAAATCATCCTTCAAAATATTTGCAGAGGTGTAGGCTAAACGTCTGGTGGTGGCTGTCAGAGTAAGTAAATCAGTTGCCGACGACCTGTATTTGAGACCCCTTCCCAACTTACATGAAGGGAGGATAAAGTCTTTATCATGAAGTTATATGATGAGGAACATAATTTAACTTTTCGCTGTTGGCTTTCATTTATGAATTATGACGAGTCTACTTTCATGGCTACATCACAGGCTGAGATGTCTTAGGAAAAAAAATCAAATATATCAGCTTGATCACATCAATATTCTGTGGGACCCAGTGACTCAGGCCCCATAGACTCTAAGGCTGCTATTGCAAATGTTCTGCACACTTTGCATTCCATTTCTCTCTGGCCCCACTGGGGACAACTTCCCCACTTCCAATACATAATGGCCCAAGTATGATGGTAGTCCAGAAAAACTTTTTTATGGTGTAAGACAATTGTTAGTGTTAAGGTATCACGAGCCTCTTCTTGAATATAAAATCTCAGGAAATACAAATAGGCCCTACTTCTTTTTCCTTTTTTCCCTGGAGAATCATGAAACAATCCCAAATAAAAATAGGTTTAGATGTGAACATGTCACATTTCAGCAAATACCATTTAGTTTCATAGCCACTCTTCTATTATTCTAAGCAATGAAAATTGAATTGTTCCGGGCAGGAATGCTTTTTAATTCAAAGCATCCCCCCCCTCCCTCCCTCCCTCCCTCCCTCCCTTCCTTCCTTCCTTCCTTCTCATTGCAGCAAGCTCTGAAGATGTAGGAACATTTGATAACCTGCTTAATCCTGAAGGAGCTGAAGCCAGCTCGTTCCCCGTCTGCCTGCCTCTCTAGCAGTTCTCCAATGTGGCATGCAGTCATGTGACTAGCTGCTTCCTCTATATGACATCATTGCCTTTGCAGACATACCAGCGAAGAAAGGATGCTGACAGGATCTTTAGGGCAGAACTAAATGATGTTGCATTGCAGGTAAGAGAAGACCATTATTTTTCAGGCTTTGCATGGGCATTATTCTGAAATCAACCATTGTCAAGGAGGGCTTTAAAAGTAAATCCTAAAGCTAATTATTATAGGCCTCCACAAATAAGAAGGCAGCAGGTGGAGAGTCTGTTTGTTGGGTCTCCAGACGTTCTGATGGGAGGTTCAAAAACAATGCTGTCAAATGGGGTCTGAAAGCTGACAAAGACAGACGATTGTCAGCGCATATTATCTGACCTTTTTAGTATGCAGGAAGCTATATTTTCATTCCATCCAAATGGCTGAGTGGGTAGGAAACAATTGTGTTAGGATGCATGAATTGGCTCTTTGCAACATACCAGGTTATCAGAGAATATTGTTTTCAAGAGAAACACAGCTCCAAATTTCTGGCATAATTGATGTGGAAATTCAGTTTCATTTGTTTATGGGGAGCTGGTTGTGCACCCGTAACTGCAAAAAATCTTCCTCAACTGAATGGTGTGCTGATTCTTTTGCCTAAGGAAATGTTAAATTGCCTTTTTTATGATTTCTTCCTTGTAGTAATTAAGTAATTCAAGAATTGTGTTTCATGATCAGTTTATGTGAAAGGATATCAGTATTAAGGTGCTTGGGGATATTTTATATAACGTATTGAAGAATGAGATAATATGCAGCCTGGTATTTGTTAGAATGGATTGAATAAAAAATAACTAAGAAGTAATAAGAGTTCTCAATTTCTATACCATTTAAAAGGCCATGGTGAAATCTGTCTCTGCATAAAGAAAAAGGATTACTTGCTGTGGTTCAGTTCAGGCAGGCAGTTCTCTAATAATTTTGCCTATTTTGTCAAAAAAGAATTTTCAGATGTAGGGCTCTTTTTACTACAAGCAAAAAATGACCGTGCTTTTTTTCCTCTCCAAAAAACCCTATGGTATAAGGTTTCAAGCAGAGTGAAACTTAAGTCATTTAAAAATCTTGAGTCACAGGTTTAAGAAATAATTTCCATTTTTTTAATTTTTGAAAAAAAGTTCTCTTATATGTCTAATGCTGGACAGCTGAAGCAGACCTCTCTGCCCCTCCGGCTAATTCCCTATTACAAAGATTGTGAGGACAGTCCTAAGTAAGCCTAGGATTTGTCTCAATCACAATATCACATTATGTAGATACAATTTTCATTCAATTCTGCACAAGAAAGGATTACTGTGTTGCATATGCTGTGGATTGCATGGCAAAGAAGATAATTTGAGTCAGTTGACAAAAAAAAATTGTGTTTATTTTTAAGCACACATCTGAAACGTATTTAACATGTCATTTAAGAAAAAAAATAATTTTTCTTTAAGGAATACCACAATAACTCAATCTGTAAAACTTAACAATTAGTACACAGTCATTAATCTGATATATCCACTCAAGAGAAAATATTTATTTATTTTATTCAATTTATATGGCCGCCCATCTCCCCCAATAAGTCCACAGAGACATTAAATGAACATTAAAACAGCAGGAATAATAAAAACGGCATTCTCTCTATATTGAATAAAACACTTTGATTTGTTGTACTTCATACTGTTTAATGAGTTTTTCTCAGCCTTCCTTTGGATTGTTTTTCTATTTAGTGTTATGTTATTGTACTTAGAGCAAAAATTCAAGAAGAATGGAAAACTTCCGTAACTGCAAGGCAGGGTGAATTCTTCCATGAGGTAAGCCTCAGGTTCTTAGCTATGTAGGTAGAGTGCCAGTTAAGACAGGCAAAAAACACCCTGTTCCCACATAAAAATTTGAAAAGCCACTGCCAATGTAAGTAAGATATACCACACCATTTGACTTGACATAGACCAAGGGTCGGAATTGGCGGCTCGCGAGCCAGATCTGGCTCTTTGGCCTCCTGACGCTGGCTCTTTTTCCATCTTTGCCGACCGACATCAGAAAGCCGGTCTCCGGAAGCGGCGCGAACCCTGGAGAAGACGCTGAGACAGAGACGCTGATTGGTGGAGGCTCAGAAGGAAGGGCGCCCCCACCAATCAGCGTCCCTGTTTCTTCTCCAGGAGAAGAACCCTGGAGAAGAAACGGAGACACTGATTGGTGGCAGCGCCCTTCCTTCTGAGCCTCCACCAATCAGCGTCCCTGTTTCTTCTACAGGAGAAGAACCCTGGAGAAGAAACGGAGATGCTGATTGGTGGCAGCGCCCTTCCTTCTGAGCCTCCACCAATCAGCGCGCGCCAAAGCGCCCCCTTCCACGCGATTGGCTCCCGCCCGCAAACCCCGCCCCCTGGCTCTCGAGCACTTCAAAATGTGCACGAGCATACCAAAATGGCTCTCGGCTCAAAAAGTTTGCCGACCCTTGACATAGACCAATTTCCTATCTTTCTGAAAAAGCATTGTTTGTAAACCCGGAGGTGCTGTTTAGAATAGCTGAATAAAACAGCCTCATAATACATCCCATACATGATTATCCCTAAATGTTAGTCACAATTATCACATGAACCTGCCAAGAGGCTATGTTTATCATCCCACTTGTATTCTGCCACTAAAGAATGTTCTGGTCCTTATTTACTATCACTGGGCTGAATGAGATTCAACTTCCAGGGTACTCAGAAGATACTTAGAGTGTTGTTTGAGGCTCTTCAGTGGACTATGCTAGAAAGTCTGGGTAGGCAGGTTACAAGTGTGTTTAGATCCAAATTTAAGAGTTGGGTTGGGGTTGACCTTTAAAATCCTGAATAGTGATCCAAGTGAGTGCATCAGACACATGTTCTATTCTAATCTTCAGAGATCCTGTACCATTTCAGTTGGCTCATATTAAAAATAGGACATTCTCAGTGGTGGCCCTATCCCATGGAATTAACTTTTAATATGATGTTTGATACTTTATAGGAATTTTTTCAAGTAGATGTTATAATTGCTATGGAAAAAGGAACTGGCTATGTTCTAACCTGCATTTTTCCAGCAGGTTTGTTTTAAATCAATTAATTTGTGAGTTTATGTAATTTATTATATTGTATGAAAAGCAAGCAAGAAACATTTTTGTACAATTAAGAACTATTGTAAAACATCCTAACACTGCCTAAGACAATTTAGTAGACAGCCTGTGTATGATAAAACTACAGATATTTTGATATGAATTTTCCTAACCTATTTTAATTCAAGCAGGCTTTTCACAAAGATTTGTTAAGAAAAACATTATAAACTATTTCACTCCTACTGTGTGTGAATTATGGGACTACAAAAATACCAGTTGGAAACATAGGAGAAAGTGTATTTTTCAACCTTTGTATTGACATAGAACGATATGTACTGATTGCATTCAAAGAGTAAAAGAAACCTCCAACAGTGTTGAAACAAGAATTATTTATGGTTCAAACTGTGCTTCTTTGATTTAAGAAGGATTTTAAATTAAACAGAGAAAGAGAGAGAGAAAACCTTTAACATCATTAATATTGGGCGGAGTGATTGCCCTCAGATTATCTATCAAAAATATAGAACCCTTGCAAGGACATGGGGCTTCATCATGTACTGCCTTTGTGAATCTTGTTTAGTTCTCAGACTGCCCTAAAATTATTTTAGGATCCTGTCATGTAAAATTAACATACACATAAACTTGCTTTAAAAATGGTAAATGTTGCAAAATGTGAAGTGCAATTTGTGCTGATCAGGAAAGCCACTGAAATACACAGCTTCCCAACAATTGTAGATGACTTAAAAACAACTTTGGCCTTTTCTTATGTGTCTTTCCTATTGGAAATTCTGAGCTATCATGTAACATCTTAGAAAATATGAAGCTGCTATATCAGTAATTTCTCTTTCTGATTCCATTAGTAAGAGCCTATGGTTATCCCTTCAATTTCTTGTTAAATATATTAGTAATTCTCAATAGTTGACCAAGGATTACTCTGGACATTGGTTCTTAAAATAAATTGGCTATTGGAGAATTCGTAGCCTCATCTTTCAAGTTCTTATTGAGCCAATAACCCTGTATGTGAGGCATGCTTTATGATATTGCAAGCAATTTCTTCTGCTTACAGTATGTTTCCTTCTTCTTTTCTGCACTTTGCAGGAAAGTGCTTGATGAGTATGTAAGTATGATGCATAAGAAATGCTAATGTCTTAATTTTGAACACATGACTTTCTCCTTTGTTTTCCATTTTATAGGTTATGATATGGTTAATGCAGGAAATATGAATGGTTCTGGACATCTGATGGATTTTTTGGATGAGCCTTTCCCTGATGTTGGCACTTATGAAGACTTTCATACCATTGATTGGTTAAGGGAGAAATCTCGGGATACAGACAGACATAGAAAGGTAAGGAAAAAGACAAACACTTCACATAGCTGTTTAAAGTGATCAATTTTCAGTTTTATCCCATTAATAGTTATAAACCTGAAATGATTATAGCAGTATGGTAGGAAACTGATTTAAGGAACTGGCCATCTCATAGAACACATATTTCCAGCTTCACTTCTAGATGAGTATGAATACTCAAAATGGTCATTCTCAGAAATAATGGCTTTTAGATTTCTTGCTTATAGATTCTTTGTCCTCTAAGTAAAAGACTTAGAAGCAATTGAGCACTGCAATCTAAAACAAAGCCTTGGCAAACATTAGTATAAGAAATGTTTGAGGTGATATTAGAGATGTGTTGGTTAAGGACATTAATGTGCATATTCTTTTCTATGCAGATGATGCTGTTGCTGGTTAAGAACAGAATTATTTGTAGTTGTCATTAAATAACTGTACGATGCAACAAGGAGTATAGATGTAAAATTAGTGTATCAGAAACCAAGGTAGTTGTGGAAAAATGGATTGAACAAATGCAAGATATACATACAGTAAGTGTTGAAAGTAGAGGAAATAGGTACATTTACTCACCTTCATAGAATATATACCAAAGAGGGGAAATTGGATAGATAAACTTTAAGACATGAAATTCTGATAGAAAGATAGGTAGCCTGTGGTCTGTTGAAAGAAGTTAATGTTTGTTGAAAAGCAAAAAAAGGCTTTGTATAAGAGAATGCTTTTGCCTACTTTGTTATATGGAAGTGACAGTTGGGTGTCAAGAAAGATAGTGTCAATTGAATGTAGTGGGAATAGGTTACTTCAGCGTATGTTGTAAACAAGAAGAGATAATAATAATAATAATTTATTAAACGTGTATGCCACCTGACTCTCAACGACTCTGGGTGGCTCACAACAATCAAACAAAGAAATTACAATAAAACTTAAAAAATAAAGAAAAAAGATGACAAGCATGATGAAGTGAGGGGTCTTACTCTCCCAAGCTGAGTGAATGAAGATCAAGTCATAATAGAATTGTATGAAAAAGAGTAAATGGATCTAAAGAAAGGAAATACTGAGGAAGTTGTGATTTGATGAAATGATATTCTCAAAGTCAGAGAAGAGAAAAGTTTAAAGAACAAAAGGCATATGGACTTGATGCGAGCAAGGATAGTTTGCAAGCTAGAAAAGCATAAACACATATATATAGTGAATGGTATTTTTGTATACTAGTTTTAGCAATGTTTCCTTTCATTTTCCTTATCATATGCCTTTAATTTCTTTAGCTTACTATTTTTCATTCCTTTTATGCACTCTGCATAACATTGCTTAGGAAAAAAAACATTATGGGCTGTATGAATATTTGATATGGGATATTGCCAGAACATTTATCTGAGGTCAAATATACACTTATATATACATATACTTCGTATAAAAAGAGCCAACAATTGGCTATGGTTCCATATTTGGAGAAGAAAGTTAAAGAATTATTGTTTGTACATCCCATCTATCTCCTGATTGATCTTTGATGTCTTTTAAATATGAATTTAATAAGTTTTATGCTTACAGAACAGAATTTTTATTACATGACAGTAGACAACGATATTGAGAAAAGGGAAAGAACTCTGGTAAATCATTAGCCTTCAGACTTAAAGAAGAAATGTAATATTGTCTTCTCTGTAATATAAATAGGATTCCAGATTAATCAACAGATTTTTAATTTTATTCTAAATTGTGTAGTTATAATTATTAGACATATAGGTTTTATATGGATAGATCATTTTCCAGTCTGCCAAAGTCAGTCTGCCACACTTACTGCAGGAAAGGATTAATCTTAATTTAACTTTTTCTCAATAAATTGCAACTACAATTAAATCTAGATAATTAGGAAAGATTCCTAACCCAGATCACTTTGTTGGAATATGCTTTGTTAATGCTCATATCCTTTGAAAATCACCTCTTCCAAATGCTTTGCCAGCTCTATTTTATATGTTGCATATTTATGTTAGGTTATTTGGATGTATGGTGCTATACTTCATGAAATATAAACATTGCAGATTTTTCAATTAAATAATATATTTTTTCCAGATTACAAATAAAAGTAAGGAGTCTCTATGGGAATTCATCAAAAGTTTATTGGATGCCTGGTCAGGATGGGTAGTGATGCTTCTTATAGGACTGCTGGCAGGTAATTTCAGACAAATGTTAACTCATGTTTGCTTATTATAAATTGTGCTCTGTGGAGACAGCTGTTTATGCTGGGTATAGCAATGTTATATCTTCAATTTCAGCATTTGTCTAAATCAGGGGTGGGCAACGTCAGGCCTGCGGGCCGTATAAGGCCCGAGGGGCTTCCGCCCGCAAACCCTACCCCTTCCACACAATTGGCTCCCACCCGCAAACCCCACCCCCCAGTGCTTGTGATTGGCTCCCGCCTGCAAACTCCGGCCCCCTGTCCACAGAAATCCCAGAAATCCCGCCCCCCATCCCCCCGGTCCCCGGTTATAAATATCCAAATGGCCCTTGGCATAAAAAAGGTTCCCCACCCCTGGTCTAAATAATGTTTTTGTTTTGGGATATGTGAAATGCAAGATGTAGAACATTGACAATAGCAGCAAAGGAAATAATAATGTTTATAATTTGAAATAGGGAATAACAATTGTGATATGGAATTTCAAAACTTATTTTAGTCCCAAATAGACCTAGTACTACTACTACTACTAACAACAACAATTTCCTGGTTAATTGATAATGATTTGCAAATCCTGATAAAGATAAGAGATATTGTAGTAAGTAAAAATTAACTAAGCAGCTAATTTAGATTATGTTGTGGCTTATTATATCCAAACACGTTTGCTTCACCATTAAGAGCAGTGGATAAAGTTCTGAGAAATGATTAGAATTGTGGAACTAAAAAACAATCATTGCAATTATAAATCAAATAAAATTAATAACTACATTAACGGGTGCTTTTTGTTATGAATAAGCAACAAATGTTCTTCTAGTGTTAGAATGATTGAAATATGTAACTGGAGCCATGCATAGTTCATGAAGCAATATGATTTTTATTCAAGAAGAGCTCTTATAAAGTGGTCACTAAAAATGCTATTTCAGTATTTCTTGCTATCAGATACCACTTGGTGTCACTGTTGCACTATGTTATTTTAAAAAACTGCCAACTACGTAGAAAGAAAAAAGAAAAATATTACAATGATAAAATGGGAGGCATAAAAAAGTATATGTATTTATATTACAATATAAGCCAATTATAAATATTTCATACTGTATATTTATGGTATTTTTATTGAATCATTGCCTTTTTAGGTCTGTGTATTGAAACTAACAGGTATACACATTGCTTACTTGCTCATCTGGTGGCCTTATCCTACTGTGAAATCTGGTCAATAATCCCAAACCCAAGTTTGACTTCATCAATTTCACTGGTCTAGACAAGAACATATTTGCTTGTTTTTTAAACTTATTCTTGTCTAGACTAATAATTGTATGTGGGTGATTAGGGCGCCTGTTGTTTAAAAGTTCTTAGAAGTGAGCCAAGAAAAGCAATTGGTATTTTAAAAGAAATACTACATTGCATAGTAAAGCTTATATAAAGATACAAGGGAACAATTTTCATCTTTTGTTTGGCCAGGTTTTCTTTACCCACTGTTATGGGTGCTAATATTGTGGATTGATGGTTCTTCCGGATCCGGGAAATTATCATCTTTGGTTCTGAATGGGGTTGCACTACCCCATTCGGAATCATTACGGAACCTGGGGGTCCTTCTGGACTCATGACTCCTGCTTGAAGAGCAGGTGGCAGTCGTGGCCAGAAGGGCCTTTGCGCAACTTTGTGTTGTGCGCCAGTTACGCCCTTTCCTGGATTGGGAGTCCCTCCGTACAGTCACTCATGCCCTGGTCATCTCCCATATAGACTACTGCAATGCGCTTTACATGGGGCTACCCCTGAAGAGTATCCGGAAGCTTCAACTGGTCCAAAATGCAGCTGCCCACGCAGTTATTGGTGCCCCTAGATTGGCTCATGTGACACCTCTGCTGCGCCAGCTGCACTGGGTGCCAGTATGCTTCCGGCTGCAATTCAAGGTGTTGGTTATGACCTTTAAAGCCCTACATGGCATGGGACCAGGTTACCTGAGGGACCGTCTCATCTCTCATAACTTCAAACCATCCCACTCGATGAGAGGGCATGATTCGGACCTCGTCGTTAAGGGAGTTTCACTTGGCGGGGTCCAGAAGGCGGGCCTTCTCGGCAGTGGCACCTGCCCTTTGGAACATTCTGCCCCCGGAGATGAGGCAGGCCCCGTCGCTCCTGTCCTTCCGGAAGAATTTAAAGACCTGGTTTTGCCGCCTCGCTTGGGATGGGAACGGGAATAGTTCCTCTTGGGGATGGCTGGTGCCATAGAGCCCTTTTAAAATACCATCTTATCGCCTATTGGATTTTATATCTAACTTATTAGTAATCTTAATGATTATAGATTTGTATGATTTTATATTTAGTTATATTTATAAATTTTAATGGTTGTATTTGTAAACCACCCAGAGTCCCCTTTGGGGGAGATGGTGCAGTGATAGAAGTTAAAAAATAAATAAATAAATAATAAATAATATGTGAGATAAATGCTCTTGAAAACACCCTGTAGCTATGAGATAGACAGTCCTCCTAACCTCTTATTTTGGTGTCCGCAGGGTAACTCAATACGGAGTTAAGTATGGATCCAACTCATATTCAAGAGACACTTTTGCAAGAGCACATGCAAAATCTGACTTATTCCTCAGGCTCTATAGTTTGGGTCTTTCTTTAACATCTGTTTCTCTCCCTGTTAGGCACATTAGCTGGAGTTATAGATTTAGCAGTGGACTGGATGACTGATTTGAAAGAAGGAGTCTGTTTAGTAGCCTTTTGGTATAGTCATGAGCAGTGTTGCTGGACATCTAATGAAACTACTTTTGAGGACAGGGACAAATGTCCTCAGTGGCAAAAATGGTCTGAACTTCTAGTTAACCAGTCTGAGGTATGGTTATAATTTTCCTGTAATTTTCACACTATTTGTTTACGTTTTAACGTGGCATTGTCATAAAATGTGATACACTAAACTGAAAAGAGCTGTGTGTAATTTCAGAAATATTTACAGAAGAAAGCACAAAAAGCTCTTGTTTGACTAAATGTTCTAAAGAAAACAGGGTTTGCAACATTCCTGTAATATGTAGGAAAGATGAGAGAAATTGAGTTTATAAATATACCAACTTTCTCTTGAAATCCAAATAATTATATTACATACATATTTATTTTTGTATGTGACTGCTTGTTCTTCCTCCAAGAGCTATGGATGTTATTTTCCCCTCCTGTTTACCCTAATAAGACATCTACAAAGTAGATCAGACTGAGCAGTAGTCTGATATGGTTCATGATCAAATGGAGATTTGATACCAAGGCTCCCCAATGGGTTTTAAGAGAAGAAATGTAAGCATTAATCTTCACAGAGGATTAATGCACCCATATTGCCTGGGGTCTCCATATCTGGGCTGCCGAAATCTGGACCATTCCTAGATAGCAGCAAAGAGATACAGTGGTCCTCTAGTAATCATCTGGAGTTTTGCAGCCCATATAGGGTAGTTCTAATATTGGATCTTATTTAGGTCAAAAACAAGAATTACACCACTGATTTTGGTGGTTCTGTCTATCATCTATCTATCTATCTATCTATCTATCTATCTATCTATCTATCTATCTATCATCATCTACTATCTATATGTGTATCATTAATTTTATGTCTGTTTTTAATTTTATAGTAGTTTGTTTAGATAGTTGCCTCAGGGTTAACTAATTATGGTTCATAAGAGGAACACATGCATACCTGCATAAATTTAGTTTAGCATTATGTCATCACTGTCTCAGGATAGCTGTAAAACCAAAATGTTGCTTATATGCTCATATATCTTAATTTATATGTGGTAAAATTGAGAGGAATGTTAATTGGCTGCATCCCATGCATTTATTTACAGAGGAAAGAATGTGTATTGAAGCTATTCTTAAATCACACTGTTACAGACACTAATTTTCAAACAAAGTCCATCCTGTGAAGGAATAAAGATTATTGTCATAGCTGTCTCTTATTTAAAACTATGCTAAGACAGCTGTAGCAATAAGAATTACTCAGGGAATCAAAGCATCAAAATAGATGCCATTCATCTATGTTTTGGGCTTGAATATGCAAAGCCAGATGTCAAAATTAGCAGAAGAGTCTTCAGTCATTCATCATTCTTGCAATAGGTGAGAGAGTAAGTGGGAAACCTAAATTTGTTACAGTAACAATTTTTTATTATTTGGCCAGACTTTCTGTCCTAAAATTCAAAATTTCTTGTGCCCATGTGAAATGCCATTCCTTTCAGTGCTCCGAAAACATCTTATTAAATGTTCAAAAAGCATTATTAATGTTGAGCAACGGATTATACTTATTTAAAACAACTCACCAGTCTACTATTTTACAGCCTTAATATTTTACTCCCCTCCTTTTGACTAAACCTTAACTTTTGCTCTCTAACTTTACCAGGGCACACGACTTTAAAAAAAGCGAGTGATTTGAAATGAAGGAGCCTAAATGGGATATTTCAGGTTTTACTCCCAGCTCATTTAAAACTGCTTTAACCTCCCCGCCCCTCCTAACTTATAGCTATATTACTTCTGCAATGCCCCAGGCCCCAGTGATCAATATTTTTTGCAATGCATTTGGAAATGTGTGTTTGCCTTGTGCATTTTTTGAAATAATGTTTTCATTTTCCATATAAATTGCCTTACTGAGATCCCATGTTGAAGACATGCAGCTAAAAACTGTAGCTGTTTACTTGGGAGTAAGTCCTCTGACTTCAAAAGGACTTATTTTCAAATAAATATGCATCAGATTGCAAACCTAAAGGAAGATATTTGTGTGGCTGAATAAGCAGAATATGTAAACTGTACTGTGCAAATCTTATAACTCGGCTGATGGAGAGATCCTGCCTCATGCCCTCCCTTACTTACTGTATATACAGCCATCAGAAACATGCCCCTTTTTTGGATTGACTGAACAATGATTGGTTCTTGTTCCTTTCCCCTTTCTTAGGGTGCGACTGCTTATATTCTGAATTACTTCCTATACATCTTGTGGGCATTGTTGTTTGCTTTCCTGGCTGTCTCCCTGGTCAGAGTATTTGCTCCTTATGCCTGTGGATCTGGAATTCCAGAGGTAATGTCTCCTTGACAGATTAGTATGCACTTTGGCACTGGGAGAAGGGGGAATACTTTTCTACATTGCAACGCTTCAGGCAAATTCAGTCTGAAGTCCTGCTAAAGGAGATGGAACTAGAAAAAGGAAAAGAAATGTTGACATTAAAGGTGGCCACCTGATTTGTGTTTTTCAGCAGGGAATATTCACATATCTTGAAAAGGCAAGATAATTGCTGACCTCTCTAGACTTCCTAGTGGTTTCACAAACATCTGACCAGTCCACTTTTGTTCTTCTTTTCTTCCAGATAAAGACCATCTTGAGTGGATTCATTATTCGAGGATACCTAGGCAAGTGGACACTCTTAATCAAAACCGTAACTTTAGTTCTGGTGGTATCCTCAGGACTTAGCCTTGGCAAAGAAGGGCCTCTTGTGCACGTAGCCTGCTGCTGCGGCAACTGCTTTAGCAGCCTCTTCTCCAAGTACAGCAAGAATGAAGGAAAAAGGAGAGAGGTACTGCTAGTTTCACAATTTTCTCCATTCACCTCACCTCAGATTCTATGAATATTTTCCACAGAATCCTAACTTGTGGATCAATGTTTCCATGTTAGGTGCTGTCAGCTGCGGCCGCTGCTGGTGTCTCTGTTGCCTTTGGCGCACCCATTGGGGGTGTCCTTTTTAGTTTAGAAGAGGTAAGAAGTATTTTAATGTTGTTGTAAGTTGAAAGCAAATGCTTTGTATGGCATCTTTTATAGGTAGCTGTCCCTGCATTGTTTCGCTTTAGACAGTGTGTGGCAGTCGGTGCTCAGGGGAGAGAAGTCATTACAGAAAGAATGGAGATAGGTAGACATCTCTGAGCTGAGCTCTTTCCTGGTGACTAGAGGCTGAATAAAATATTTTGGTACTGCTGCTCCTATGCTTGCAAGGCCTTACAACAATTGAAAACATCCCTAAAAGTAGGCTCGATCTCCTTCCTTTGAATCTAGTATTAGGTACTGAGATAGCTTTTCATAGGAGAGATCTATGAAGTAAGACTATCCAGAAACAGTTTTTCTCTTTTATCTGCAGTCTAAATAGCTAGGTAGTGACCACAACGGGGACCAGCAACTCGGTTGTTAAGTGAAGCGGTCGCTAAGTGAAACCGCGACTCTGCTTATGATCTTACCTCAGCTTTGCTTTGCTTTACGGACCTGCAAAGGTCGTAAATGCAAGGATTGGTCATAAAGTTACTTTTTCATCACCGTTGTAACTGTGAATGGTTGCTAAACAAGGCAGTCACTAAATGAGAACTACCTGTATTACTCATTTGTAATCTTTCTTATTCCTTGAGCCCTTCTTTGCAGGAAGATACACTATTAAACCTGTTGCTTGCTTATTTATTTAAAACAATTCTTTGGCTGCCTTGGAGGATCAAGTCATTTACGAGGGTATATAAAGAACAAAAGGAAATACCTTAAGATACATGCAAAACATCCAGTCTTGGTATCGTAGAAACTAGTAGCATAGCAACAGTGTTGTTAAGGAAGGATAACTTGCCACAGATAGAATATTGGTGGGGGTGGGGGGACCCAGCTGTACTATAGACAGAAGTGACTACACAGTAGATATTTAGTATCTTGAAAAGGCAACAATTTGTCACATATTTAATTTAATATTCAGTTATTTTATTAAATGTGCATACAGATGCACTTTCTCTTCATTTGATTTTTAGAACAAACTAATGAGAGAGGTTGGGCTCAGACATTGTGAATGATCAAAGTGACCTAGGGAACTGTGCTACTGAGTGGAGAGTTGATACTGGGACGCACTGGTTTCACTTCAGTACTTTAGCAACGTCATCACAGTGCTTTTATTGGGACTATGAGGAAAAGGCATTTGTGGGATTTTTTTTTCTAGTGCCAGCTTGGCTACCGACTATGGACAAGTGCCATTTGGTTAGCTCTGAATGTTGCAGATATATCCAGATAACTATCTTCCACATAACAGTCTTTTTTGTGATACTAAATAATGAATAACTAGGACTGTGCAATTTAACCAGGATGGCATTTTGGCTAAGAGGATAAGCTATGGACCAGAAATTTTAGTCTTGTATCACTTTAGCCACTAGGCATTAGTTGCCTTCAAGCAAACCATTATTTTGAGCCTCAAGTTGTTATCTTCAGCATGAGGAGATCGTTTTCACCTATGTTTCACCTACTTTTTAAAAAGATTACTAAAAGAAAAAAGAGTGCTCTGAGAACTTTAAATTTGAAGTTGTGCAGATTTTAAGATAGGAACAAATTTGTTCCTGTTTTATTTCTTGTTTTACTAGGAACATTATCCAAAGCTAGTAGTCTCCAGGAAGTCAGCAAGCTAGATGGAAAATAATGATGATAAGGAACAGAGCTAATTGTCTTTTGCAGTCCATGAACTATATGCTAAGATGCTTTCCTATGAAAGTGCATATCGATTTCAGGGTAGTATCAGACCAACCTTTATGTGATTACTAATAAAAACTGTGAGACATAAACAATTATATAAACTTATATGATGAAATATAAGTATGCAATTTTGTATAAGTCTTTCCCCACATCCCCAATTCACAAAATGGATACTGTGTACCTGTAGAATTTTACAAAGCTGGCTGAGTATTGTTGTGCATTTATGCATTGGGGGTCTTTGGTAGCAATGGTTGTGGGATCCTAGTATCACCTGAAAATGTGGAAGTGGCTACATTACCTCTGCTTGTGTAACTCTACATAATATATGCAAAGTTAAGATAGTATAATCTTTCATCCTTTTAACCCTTTGAAATCCTCTCCTTGGATTGCATCTTTATAAATGCATGATAACATATCATTTCCACAAATATCTGAAAAGGAAAAACCTTTGAAAGAATTGGAGATAATTATTGATTGCTTCTATTTTCTCCCAGGTGAGTTACTATTTTCCCTTGAAGACTCTCTGGAGATCCTTCTTTGCTGCACTTGTTGCAGCCTTTACCCTGAGATCTATCAATCCATTTGGAAACAGCCGCCTCGTCCTCTTTTATGTGGAATATCACACACCTTGGTACATGGCTGAACTTTTCCCTTTTATCTTGCTTGGAGTTTTTGGAGGGTTGTGGGGGACACTTTTCATTCGATGCAACATTGCATGGTGCAGGAGGCGTAAAACTACTAGGCTTGGAAAGTATCCAGTCTTAGAGGTCATTGCAGTAACTGCAATAACTGCCATTATTGCCTATCCCAACCCTTATACGCGAAGGAGCACTAGTGAGCTCATCTCCGAACTATTCAATGACTGTGGAGCATTGGAGTCATCACAGCTCTGTGACTACATAAATGATCCCAACATGACTAGACCTGTGGACGATATTCCTGACAGACCAGCTGGTACAGGAGTATACATGGCTATGTGGCAACTAGCCCTGGCTCTGGTTTTTAAAATCATAATTACCATATTCACTTTTGGCATGAAGGTAAGTTGAAAAATCAAATATAGTTCAAGAAATGTTGTGGCCAACTAGAATCTGATTCACTGAAGCAAATATGCCATTATCCAAGTAAAAGTAAGGGGATGATTGCACTAAAAATGATATGTGTCTGATTCGGTGATAGAGCATGCTCTACATAAGCAAAATCTCCAAAAAGACGCTGTCTTCTAGCCAGTGTCTATAGTACCGAGCTAGAGTGTGTTCAGTGGCAAAAGGAGGGCCAAATGATGCCATGGGCATCATGACATCATCATGCAAATGATGGAATCATATCTAATGCAAGTAGGTAAGTTGTGTCATTTGCATGATGTCATGACACAGATATTGTCAATCTGTCATCAAAGCAGCTTGTTATGGACACCGCTGTTTGTGTTCTAATTTGAGAACAGTTCCTTTTTTGGGAGCATCACTTAAGTGAATAGAAGCAGCTGAAATCTGTTCCTGTTTTATTTTTAGAATAGCCTAATGATTAAGACTTTGACTTGATTTGTTAAAGCTACACATTTAATGTTTGTAACTGTTCTGTTATTTTCTCTGAATGTATTTATTTATTATATTCCTTCTACTGCACCTTGCACTCTAGTTTATTTTATCATCTCCTAGAGACCATTCTACCTTATGCAAACAAATTAATCTGGTATGGTTATAGAGCTCTTAAAGTAGTAAATATGTAAGAACATAGGAAGCTGCTATGAATCTTACTAAGCATATTAGTCAGTCTTGGCTAAAATTGGCTGTCCAGGTCATTACCAACCAAACCTTGAGATCTTAGAGAGTGAACCTAAGATTTTTTTAAAGAAATGTAATTACATTTATTCTACTTGTAAGGCTCTACATTCCTTAAGTAGAGACTTTTGTTGTTGTTTATTTGTTCAGTCACTTCTGACTCTTCGTGACTTCATGGACCAACCCACGCCAGAGCTTCCTGTCAGCTGTCGCCAACCCCAGCTCCCCCACAGTCGAGTCCATCACCTCCAGAATATTATCCATCCATCTCGCCCTTGGTCGCCCCCTCTTCCTTTTGCCTTTACCTAGCATCAGCTAGGGTTATAAGTAGAGACTAAGGGAAGAATAAGTTTTCCTTCTAACCTTTTTGTAGATTTCTTGATTGAGGTGAGGTAGTTTACAGATAACAAAGCCCATCAGCTAAATAATGTAACATTTATCTGCATTTATAGTGGAATTTTTGAGGGGGCAGAAGGTTTGAATACTAGTTGCTTACAGTTTCCTAAAATCTCTGGATTAAAATGAAAATTGTAGGGCTATTGACAGGAAGTACAATTATTGCATTAACAATTTTTTAAAGATCTTTTTATTGTTAGAAAAATGAAATACAAAGGAAAAAAAGTCTACATTAGATAGTAACAATTGAATAACACAGTGAAACAGCTACTAAGCATAAATAAAAACATTATGGGAAATTTTTCTAGTAACACATTCTCTTTTATTCCATTTGTTTCCCAACCACAGATCACAATTTAGATATTTATACTTTACATTGAACATTAAAGATTATTGCTAGTATCTGCTTAAATCATTTCATCTATTATTTTTTTATCACCCTCAAAACTTTTTTCCCCAGAAACCAGATTCCAAATGTCTAAATGTGCCCTGCTGTGTAATGTGTAGTCTACATGGGAGACATCCTTGCTTAAATTTGGTTAGTCTTCCATTATGGATATATGCAGTCAATTTTGCCATTGCTGCATATTCTCCAATTTTAGTCTCCCAGTCTGATACCTCCAGCAAGGCTTCTCTTTTCCAGTGTTCTGCCATATTCTTGTAGCTGTCGGCATATATCTGAGTAAATTATGATATTTTTCATTTATGTTTTCTGAGGTTATATCTCATAAAATGTTTGTGGTTTTAGTTCAAATTTTATTTTTAGGGTTTTCTGAATATTTCGGTGTATTTCATTCTAGTACTCTTGAATTTTTTTTACATACCACCATAAATGATAAAATATTCCTTCTTTGTTATGGCATTTCCATCATTTATTGTATAGTTTGTCTGTCTTGGTAATTATTGACTCAGCTATATACTGTCTTTAAAACATTTTGTAGCAATTTTCCCTTAAATTATAACTTGAAATATTTACCATTTCCCCCATAATTTTCCCATTGTTGTACTGTGGTTATTATATATATTATACATATATATATATGTCCTAATAAGTGATCTTGGTTATTGTATAGATGTTTTAAATTCTGTAACTTTCTCAAAATCCCTCCTTCTTTCTTGAGATCACTTTTTATTCTTCCAGCTATTTGTAATTACATCAACCATGATAAATTCCTATCTTCACTGAGCAGTTCTTGCTGTGTCTTTGGTCAGCTGGGCAATGTTAAATGACAGCCTAATCAGCTGTCACTGGCAAGCATTTTATTTTTATACTAAATGATGTCGAGAGAGTCCATGTTTTAGCAGAATTTAAAATCATGCAGACATTAATTGTTGACAGTACATTAATCTCTAGTAGTTGCTTTTTAATATGATTGATTACTACTTGTTTTTTTAGGGCTTTTTATTTTTGTCATTATTTTGTTTTCAAGCAAAGTTGTCACCCACAAATTTCATAAATTTGTGGGGCAAGTATTAGAAATGTTTGAAGAGCAGTGTAGATATTATCAAATTATTTAAAGTGCTGGACCTGATTACTAAAAATGTGCTATGTGCTATCAATTGCTAGTTGTAAATGGTTTAAACAGGTTGGAACTGAGATTGATTGTTTGATGCTAAACAAATTCATCTGCAGATCACCACTGGGATCTACAGTCACCCAAGTTTCATCAAAACGACAAAGCATTGTGATGTAATGAAGCAAGCACCACCTTGATTGATTGATTGATTGTTTATTTATTTATTTATTTATTTATTTATTTATTATTTAAATTTGTATCATCGCCCATCTCCCCCAACCAGGGAACTCTGGGAGGTTCACAACAAACAAGTTAAAAATATAAAATTACAACAACAATTTACATATAAAATCCAAATAGAAAGATGTTAATAATAAGGCGGGTTTCATGGCACCAGCCACTCCCAAGAGGAACTATTGGCATTCCCGTCCCAAGCAAGGCGGCAGAACCAGGTCTTCAAGTTTTTCCGGAAGGTCGGGAGCAAAGAAACTCTCCCTAGCTCCAGGGGCAAGATATTCCAAAGGGCGGGTGCTAGATGAAATTCTTTTGCCGATGGGGTCCGTAGCATGGCCTCTGCATGACCGAGTGGGGCAGGTCGATGTTCTGGGGATGAGACGGTCCCTCAGGTAACCTGGTCCCATGCCACGTAGGGCTTTAAAGGTGATAACCAACACCTTGAATTGCAAGCAAACTGGTACCCAATGCAGCTCGCGCAGCAGAGGTGTTACATGGGCCGATCTTAAAGCACCCATAACTGTCTGCGTGGCCGCATTCTGGATCAGCTGGAGCTTCCGGATACTCTTCAAGGGTAGCCCCATGTAGAGTGCATTGCAATAGTCTATATGGGAGATGACAAGGGCATGAGTGACTGTTCGGAGGGCTTCTCAATCCAGGAATGGGCATAACTGGTGCACAGCCCGAAGTTGCGTAAAGGCCCTCCTGGCCATGACTGCCACCTGCTCTTCAAGCAGGAGACGTGAGTCCAGGAGGACCCCCAAGTTCCGCACCGGCTCCGAATGGGGCAGTGCTATCCCATCCAGGACCAAAGATGACAACTTCCTGGAACCCGAGAGGCCATCAATCCACAGCCACTCTGTCTTACCAGGGTTCAGCTGAAGCCTGTTGTTCCCCATCCAGACTCCCACAGCCCCCAGGCACTGAGACAGGGCATCGACTGCATCACTTACTTCACCCAGGATGGTGATATACAATTGAGTATAATCCGCATATTGATGATTCCTCATCCTGTGGTGACGATGATCTCACCCAACGGCTTCATATAGATGTTAAACAGGAGAGGAGAGAGCACCGAACCCTGCGGCACCCCACATAAGAGGGGTTGTGGGTCAGATATCTCCTCTCCTATCACTACCGATTGGGAATGGTCCTGGAGGAAGGAGGTGAACCAGCACAAGACTACGCCACCCATCCCCAACTCCCTGAGCCGCCCCAGAAGGATACCATGGTTGATGGTGTCAAAAGCTGCTGAGAGATCTAAGAGAGCAAGGATGGATGCACTCCCTTCATCCTGCCCTCGCCAGAGATCATCCATAAGTGCGACCAATGCAGTCTCCGTCCCATATCCCAGCCTGAAACCTGACTGAAAGGGGTCTAGATAATCTGCTTCCCCCAGGATCCTCTGAAGTTGCAGTGCCACCACTTTCCCAACCACCTTTCCCAAAAAGAGAAGGTGGGAGACAGGATGAAAATTGTCCACTACGGTAGGGACCAGGGATGGCTTCTTGAGGAAGGGGTTTAAAGGCTGCCGGGAACACCCCCTCCCCCAGAGATGTATTAATCATCCCCTGGACCCAGCCACACGTCACCTCCCGTGCCGATTTTACCAGCCAGGAAGGGCATGGATCTAAATGGCATGTGGTGGCATTTACAGTTTGGAGGATCCTGTCCACTTCCTCAGGTCCAACAGGATCAAACCGTTCCCAGATAACAGGGCAAGTACGCTCCCCTGGCATCTCCCCAGACTGTGCCTCACGCTTAGAGTCCAATTTAGAACGAATCCGAGCGATTTTATCTTGCAGATGCTCTGAAAACTCTTCTGAACATCACTCATTCCCCAATTACAATTTGTGTATATGAGTGATAATGTCATAGTACAAGTACAAAAGGGGTAGAGCTTGCATTGCAAGGTTGCGATGGATATTTTGTCATTTATTTATTATTTATTAAACAAATTTATATGGCTGCCCAACTCACATACAGTGACTCCGGGCAGCTTACAAAATTAAAATCCACAATCCAAAAAAACCATCAGCCCCCCACCCCCTGTGGTGGCTACAAACACCATCAAATCAGTCACTTGCTCATCTCCATATCAACCCTCATATACCTCCCATGCTCCCCCCTGTGGACATGTATGTGCAGCACGCTTTTTTTGCCTATGCCCAAAAATAGATTTCAAAACATGCAATTTTAACAAATTGTAATTGGGGAATGAGTGATATTTCTATTTTACTTTTTTTCTGGCTACTGCTTTAAGAACTGCTGTATTGAATATATTTCAGGCAAGGAAAGCAGTAATTTAATTAATTTACACAATTCTTGACAAGCTGGGATACCAGAATGGACTTCCTGATTTCACCTGTGAAAATCAGGCTTTTGTTAATGTTTTCATTCTGCATTTGACATGTAATTTTTATCCTCTCTAAATTATACAGAGGGTTGTAACTGAGTTATAAAGTACCTCAAGTGACAGTAGCTTATTTTTAGATACTTTAAACAGATAATATTGCAATCTTTCTACAGAATAATACACAAATTGTAATCATATTGTACCAAGGGAAAATAAAAACGCCCACCTACTTTGAGATATAAGTTTGGGATAGATTCATTAATTACTGTAAATTGAATTAGACTGAACATTTTAAATTAGTCTTAAATGTATTAATTAAGTATTTTGAAATTTGGATAAATCCTGTCTTCAGAGCAAGAAAATATTGAACAATGAAATTACATATAATTAGAAGTGTGCTTGACAATTTCTGCAGTTTGAATTTTTAAATGAATGCATAATAAAAATAGAAGTATTGAAGTACAAGATTGGTAATATGAATTATGGAATGCGGTTAAGATAATTGAGAATTATCTTAAGATTTCAGATAATTCTGGACTAATGGCTTCCCACATCTACAGCAATATGATGGTTTCCCTGCTTGCCGTAGTGATTGGGAGAGGCTTTTAATAACAAGTGAGAAAGAAAAATAACCTCTATAGGGCCGTTAGAACTTGCTTGACACAATTCTAAGAGAATATGGTGCAAAAACAGTTTGGTATTTATTCCTTTCCCAACACCACTGATGGGGAGGGGCATCAAGCAAATTAAAACACTATCTTTTTCATGCTATGGTTTCTTCATATGTTGTCTGTTTTGTTCTTGTTTGATTAAAAAGAGCACATTGCCACGGCAGAAGTGATACCAACCCTGGAAAATAGCCAAGGAGTTAAGAAATTAAGGTCTCTACAGTGAACAAAAATGATGGAGTTCTCTGAAGTAGTAAGAAACAAGGACATTTAGTAAGAAGATATTGGTAGCCATGTGAAATAATTGATTAAATCTAATAAATGTAATAGATTTATATTTAAAGTGAATTTTGAAATCACCATTAAAGTATGTGCAGTTAAGCTGTGTTTGTGACAAGTTGGTTTTAACTTCACTTTCTGTTATTTGAGATCCCTTCAGGTCTCTTTATACCCAGTATGGCTGTAGGAGCAATAGCTGGTAGAATAGTTGGAATAGGTGTGGAACAGTTGGCCTACCATCATCATGACTGGATCATCTTCAGAAACTGGTGTAGACCAGGAGCTGACTGTGTTACTCCAGGACTTTATGCAATGGTGGGAGCTGCTGCTTGCTTAGGTACAATGTGTTATTCCTTTGCTTTAGTTGTTGTTCTGTATGATATGATGTGGTATCTGTTTGCATCCCTAAGTTTTGCAGTTTTAAAAATGCATGGCTATTGTACCTAAAAATTAGATTATGGTGTCATTTCACAAGTGGTAGTATTATTAAGCAAGATGTTTTTAAAATAGAATGTATTAATATTATAAAAACAAGCATAAACATAAAATAGTTTAGTATAAATATAATGATTATTTTAGTATACCTTTAAAGGAATCTATCTCTAGAGCAGGAGGAGGAAGGAGTACTAGGTATGTTCACTGCCTTAAGTTATTTATAAAAATAATAAAGGCAGGATAAAAAAATATTTTATATCTCTATCTATATCCATAATCAAGCATATAGAAATTATTGTTTGGCTTCATAGCCAACCGTGACTGATTTAATAAAATTTATAAGACTCTATATAGATTGATAAATACATGCCAAAGAGAAAATTCATTAATTCTAAAATGATGCAATGAAGAACAATTGTAAAAAGCATGTGTTAACTTTCAGAAGGTTAGTTTTTAACAGATTAAATATATCCATTCAAATGAGAACAAAAAATGGCTTTATACCATTTATAACACTTTCTACCCTCCTGCTGTTTTTTTTTTTTTTTTTTGGAATCTTCATATGTTCTTCAAGTTATACAATTTTTCAGAAAGATCTTGCTGTTGACAGCAAAAGAATAGAATTCCTGCCATTCCCTTAAAGATTGCTGGGTAATGTGACCCCCATGAAAATTATACAATCCTTTCCCCCATTTCCCCTCCTGCCCCCTACCCAAATGTCTACTGTTATATTCAAGGCTCCTATGAAATAAGTGGCTTATAATAAATAGTGAACAAAAGTTGTCAGATCTCATGTTTTAAAATTTGAAAGCTGAAAACTGTCACAACGAACTTGTAAGATAGTTTGAGCCCAGAATCACCCATTGAACTATACATTGAGTGGTGAGAAAGTTTCCCCTTCTAAATCTAAAACCTTGACTGTTACACTATCCAGGTATTCCTCGATATAGGTGGAGTTGAAGAGGGGAGAGGAAAACCACATGTCAGGTTGCAAAAAATCAGAGTGATATTTCCTATGACAACCTTGTTGTCATTTCTTTCTCTTGACAGGTGGAGTTACCAGAATGACAGTTTCTCTTGTTGTGATCATGTTTGAATTAACTGGAGGACTAGAGTATATTGTGCCTCTTATGGCTGCAGCTGTTACTAGCAAGTGGGTCGCTGATGCCTTTGGCAAAGAAGGGATCTACGAGGCACATATCCATCTGAACGGCTATCCATTTCTGGATGTAAAGGATGAATTTACCCACAGAACCCTGGCTACTGACGTTATGAGGCCCAGGCGTGGAGAACCTCCTCTCTCTGTCTTGACCCAGGACAGCATGACTGTGGAAGATGTGGAGACGTTAATCAAGGAAACAGACTACAATGGCTTTCCCGTGGTGGTTTCTAAAGAGCGTCTTATTGGCTTTGCACAGAGACGAGACTTGATTCTTGCAATAAGTGAGTTGCATCTGTTTCATGTAGATGTGATTAGTTTTATGTGTGGCCTAGAAGAAAGTTAGATAAGAAATGAATTGTGTGCAACAGGATTCTAAGCTTAAAAGAAAATATCCCAGTAACATGGCTTCTCAAGTCTATGCATTTATTTTTCCCTTTGAAAATTAGCCTTTAGAAAATGATTGGTTCTTTTAGGAATAACATAATGTGTTTTTTCTTGTTACTTTTTGTAACGAGAAAAGTATTGCAATATATGTTCACAATTGTACTAAGACAGAAATAGATTAAATTTCTATATGACTCTTCTATCTTCCTTCTCTTATTCTAGTGTACATCTTCAAGCTGTATAGATTCTAGTGTTCAAGTTCAAGCTGGACTGTAGCAAATTGATGCACAGAGGAAGGTGGCATAGATGAAAGCAAACACACTGCAATTGCAAAACTGGGCATATTTATCATAAGAAGACAGGACAAAAGTTAATAATTTATATAAAATGTAACAAATTACATGCAGGCTTGAAGGCTGGTTGGAGGATGATAGCAGCTTGGGATTTGGCAGTTTTAATTTCATGGCTGTTTCAAAAGATGAGTTTAAGGGACACATAATACAGTACAGCTCAGATGTGTTAGAAATTGACAAGGTTCTGTTGTTAGCAGTTAAGAGTTGGTTTCAGCTCCATGATTGATGGAAATTAGTTCAAAGAGAGAGAGAGAAAGACTTGCACTGACAACCTCTTCTGAAGATTAGCATCAAGCAAGAGGAAATATTATTAGCATTAGTTAGCCTTTGTTTTTGAACAGAGGATATTTTTAGAAAGCCTATTAGTGTTCTGGAGGTTTCAGCACATGTACACACTGGAAATCAAAGAAAAAGGACGGAAAGGGAAGTGGCTGCATTCTTCAGCAGTAATTGTGTAGAAGATTGCTATGCACACATTAGAGAGGAAAGGCAATCATAATAACGATAATATATGCTTCAATTAGCTGAAAGATATATGTCAATACTGAGCTTAATGAAGAGTATAATTGAAAAGTCAAATAGGCACTTTCCTAAAATAAGGTTTAAACTGATTAAGTTCACCCGTTGGCAACCACACTGGGAATTTGACATTTAACTCTATTCAATAATCACAGTGCTAAGCCAACAATTTAATCTTGTCAAGATTAAATATAGACATTTTAGGTGTCAGTGAACTAAAATGGACTGGAATGGGCCACTTCACATCAGATGACCACCAGATCTACTACTGTGGACAAGAGGACCACAGAAGAAATGGAGTAGCCTTCATAATTAATAATAAAGTGGCTAAAGCAGTGCTTGGATACAATCCAAAAAACGATAGAATGATCTCAATTCGAATTCAGGGTAAGCCATTTAACATCACAGTGATCCAAATATACGCCCCAACCACAGATGCTGAAGAAGCAGAAGTAGATCAGTTCTATGAGGATCTGCAGCACCTACTGGATAACACACCAAAAAGAGATGTTATTTTCATTACAGGAGACTGGAATGCTAAGGTGGGTAGTCAGACGACACCTGGAATTACAGGCAAGCATGGTCTGGGAGAACAAAATGAAGCAGGACATAGGCTGATAGAATTTTGCCAAGACAACTCACTGTGCATAACAAACACTCTCTTCCAACAACCTAAAAGACGACTTTATACATGGACTTCACCAGATGGTCGACACCGAAATCAGATTGGCTACATCCTTTGCAGCCAAAGGTGGCGGACATCTATACAGTCGGTAAAAACAAGACCTGGAGCTGACTGTAGTTCAGATCACGAACTTCTTATTGCAAAATTTAGAATCAGACTAAAGAGAATAGGGAAGACCCACAGATCAGTTAGATATGAGCTCACTAATATTCCTAAGGAATATGCAGTGGAGGTGAAGAATAGATTTAAGGGACTAGTTTTAGTAGATAGGGTCCCGGAAGAACTATGGACAGAAGTTCGCAACATTGTTCAGGAGGTGGCAACAAAAAACGTCCCAAAGAAAAAGAAAACCAAGAAGGCAAGATGGCTGTCTGCTGAGACACTGGAAGTAGCCCAAGAAAGAAGGAAAGCAAAAGGCAACAGTGATAGGGGTACATATGCCCAATTAAATGCAAAATTCCAGAGGTTAGCCAGAAGAGATAAGGAATTATTTTTAAACAAGCAATGTGCGGAAGTGGAAGAAGACAATAGAATAGGAAGGACAAGAGACCTCTTCCAGAAAATTAGAAACATCGGAGGTAAATTCCAGGCAAAAATGGGTATGATCAAAAACAAAGATGGTAAGGAACCTATGGCTGTGAGAGCTGGACCATAAGGAAGGCTGAGCGGAGGAAGATAGATGCTTTTGAATTGTGGTGTTGGAGGAAAATTCTGAGAGTGCCTTGGACTGCAAGAAGATCAAACCAGTCCATACTCCAGGAAATAAAGCCAGACTGCTCACTTGAGGGAATGATATTAAAGGCAAAACTGAAGTACTTTGGCCACATCATGAGAGGACAGGATACCCTGGAGAAGAAGCTGATGCTAGGGAAAGTGGAAGGCAAAAGGAAGAGGGGCCGACCAAGGGCAAGATGGATGGATGATATTCTGGAGGTGACAGACTCAACCATGGGGGAGCTGGGGATGGTGACGGCCGACAGGAAGCTCTGGCGTGGGCTGGTCCATGAAGTCACGAAGAGTCGGAAGCGACTGAACGAATAAACAACAACAAGCCAACAACAAGCCACAGTATGGTTTCGTGTTATATATTCTACAATTAGACTTTGTAATCGTTTGCCACTATCCCTTTTTCATTCCTTCTGGAGTCAGATTCCCTTCTATGTTCAAACAAACTAGTTTGCTGTTTTATCAAAATGGTGTCAACTCTTCAATCAGATTTTATTCCTTCATTCAATTTACATGACTGCCCAACTTGCAAATGCGACTTTGAAAGGCTTTTCTGTGTCTGGTTTGGCTATTATGAGAAACAATAGTTTCCTGAAATAACAGTTGAATTGTGTGAAAGAAGGGTTGTGGGATTCTGGTGTAATACTCTTCAGTGCCCCTACAAGATACTGCTTTTATACGCCTTTCACAGCAGATAAAGTCCCTTGAAAGGGTTAAACTTTGGTGTCCATAGCTTCTACATTTTTCAGTTAAAAAGATGATGGCATATGCTCCAGGTCCCCTCTATTGAACAGTGTCATCTGGTGGGACCTAGGAGGTGGGCCTTCCCTCAAGATCTGGAGGACCCCTACTCACTTAGCTTCAGGAAGGCTGTGAAGGCCTGGCTTTTCCCCCAGGCACTGGGCCACAATGGGAGTTGAGCCCAGACATGTGTATTTGGGATAGGAATGTTCTAGCACCTTGGTTGTGTGTCCTGGTTTTAATTTTGTGGAGTTTTGTTATTTTTGTATGTTGTTTTGAGCACTCAGGGTTGTATTGTGGCAGCCACATAAATCTTTTAAATATATAAAGACATCTTTATTTATTCCTGTGAAGTTGTGGCCACGTAACACTTCAAAAAGCCTTTGAGGAGCCCCTTACTCTCTGCTGCCATATTGAGTGCAGCTGTCAGGATGTTAACATCGTGCCATGGTGACAGAAGGTGACATCCTGCTATGGTGACAGGAGGTGACATCCTGCCAGTCTATCGGTGGGCATACCTGCAGGGTCATTGGGAGTGCTTTGTAGTGGAAACTTGCCAGACTTGTAGAGTAGGTAAGAATGCTTGTAGGGGGGTCTTGGTGTATTCGCAGGACCGCAAATTATGCTGATTCAAGTATTGTGTAAAGCAGTCCAGTACCAAGGACAGATCAAAGAATGCTATCATCATGTTGGTTGATTCGGGACTGGAAAGATCTAGAAATTGTGAGACGAAGGGAGGGGCTGTCAAGCCGCGGATCCCCGATGGGGGGGAACCCTGAAGAATTTTAACTGCTGGTTTGCGCAGGCTCCCTTCACTCGAGTCTTTAAGGTGTAATGGATCACTAGCTTTAATAAAGAACTCTTCGTATCCTTAACGGCTTGTGTCGAGAGTTTCTGGTTTAATAGCTAAAGGATCACGACCATGACAGCAGCAGAAAAGTGCTATTAAATGATACTGTCACCATGGAAACTACAGCTATGCAGTGATCCAGCCTCAAAGGGCAAAAAGTGATTCAGAATGTCATTTGACACCTTAAACAAAATGCATTCTCCTTGGGCTTGTGCAACAGCTATAAATGCAGCTGCGCAAGCCCAGGAGAAGCCAGAGGTTCTTGAAGGAGTTACCAACACCGTATAGATGAGTACCCTGCTTGCTCCGAAACACCTACCCCTGTGTAGCCTTAAGGTAAACAGCTGGGTTTGTGGCCAGTGGAAGCAGAAATGCAGCAATCTCATGTTTTCTCTTTTCCTCTCATTAAAGGGATTCAAATCAGTTAATGTCTGCAACAGGAACAAAGCAATCTTTGCTTTTTTCTGGTTCTGCGTAGTTGTGTGAATGCATGCAGGTGGATCTCTGTAGGCCTGAACCTTATGCCCTCAGTCATGAAAGGGTGCTGATCATATAGTACAATGCTACATTCTAGAGAAATTATTCTATATCAGGGCAAGTACAAAAGGGAGCTGGGATAAATCTGGCATCAGCATTAGTGTGCTGGGACTGCTATACAGATGCCCTTCATAGCAATCCTGATCTTGCATGAACTATTAAAGGATCATCAGAAAAAAGTATCTATTTCTCTCAAAGATGGGTGTACAATAGTCCTTATGTGTCTGACTTTTCTCATACAGAAAATGCAAGGCAGCGCCAGGATGGTGTGGTAAGCAATTCGATTGTATATTTCACTGAAGAGCCTCCAGAGGTCCCTGCCAGTAGCCCTCATATGCTGAAGCTCCGGCGCATTTTGAATCTGAGCCCCTTCACTGTCACGGACCACACACCAATGGAAACAGTGGTAGACATTTTCCGAAAACTTGGACTCAGGCAGTGTCTTGTCACACGCAGCGGGTAAGTGTATAAATTATTTTTGTTTTTAAAAGTACACTATGTCTATTGAAGGGCAGGGAATTATTCTCTGGAAGAAATAATTCCAGTTCTCCACAGATACATGTAATGTTAGACCTGGAAGTTTGATTACAAGGGATTCAAGTTTGAGTTTTAAAAAAATAGCAATGCAATTTTTGAAAAATAAGTTAAAACTAGACTGAAATAAAAAAGGTACAGGTTGCATTTGAAGCCCTCTTCATAATTTTTCAGCAACAGCAGCAGATATGGGTGGGTGATTTTCCCCCCCTATACCACATATATTAAAACAAGAACTTAAGGAAGAGATGCCATTGAAGTATGAACTTGAGAATAATGAATTTCCAAAGTTGTTAGCTAATAATGCTTTTTTTAAATGTACCCTACCCTCTGGCTCATAGCAATATATCTTATTTTTGCTCTGTTGACTTAGAGCAGAATTTATAATACATGTACGTAATTAAACTTCATATGTAGGTCAAGCCAAATATGTATTATTTTTAATCTAGTGGGGAAAAAAAACAATATATCGCTGCTGGGGACAAATGCCAGCAGAATGTAATTGTTAGCAAAACATTTTACCTTTTAGCTAGACTTACAGTAAATGCGCCTCAAACACTTATGGAAATCCCTGCATGAATGACACATTAAGGGAATTAACCAATGGAGGTTTCTTTTTCCACAAACTGAAAGTCCATGGGATTTACAAGCCTGTAAGAAGGTAAGGAGTGAAAAATAAGAGACAGACACTAACTCAAGTGAAACGGCAGCCTTGTAAAGAATGTGGAATTTGTTCCTCAAAAGCTCAAACAATCTGGGGCTATGACGGAAATCAAGTTGCAGTGCTGGAAATGCTGAAGTACCTACTCTAGCTATAAAAAACCTTTGCAAGGTTAGAGGACTATTTAGTGCTTTTCCTGACTTCCTCATTGGCTGAAAAGCAGGCAGATTCTGGTCTTTGATCAGCAAAGTTCATATACTGATACTTATAGGTGCAAAACTTATGAATCTCCCCTGATAGTTTCCATATTATCAGTACAATTTAATTTAATTTAAATTAATGAGAATGTGTTTGCCTTATACTATTCTGATAATATGGAAACTGCTGGGGAGGGGGGATTCATAAGTATAATTTAATTTAACTTAAATTAATGAGAATGTATTGCCTTATATTCAGAAGTGACTAAATGCCTGAAACATAGTGAATTTGATCCAGGACATTTAAAGATGCTGCAAACATAGCAGTATTCTTTAGTTAGAAGTTAGTGAAGGGGAAGGAGGAAAGGCTATCCATTTGTTTAGATCAGTAAGTATTATATCTAATGCATTTTTTTTAGACATTAGATATACAAAATCTTGAGTTTTCAGGACAAAAACTCAGCAAAAACTAGTTTTGTCCAAATAATATCAGGTAATGGTTAAAGTTCAAGGTAGAAAGAAGCCTATAATAAATATTTTAAAATCTATTATTTAAAGTATTTTTTAATTTCTGCAACATTTTACTTTAGGATGTTGTATAACAAACAATAATTGCATATATTCAATAAAAATAAATGACCGGACTGCACAACAATGAATTTATAAGATATCAAAATATAGGTAGTCCTCGAGTTATGACCATTTGTTCAGTGACTTTTTGAAGTTACGGCAGCACTGAATGAATGGTACTTATGCCCGGTCCCAAAGTTACAGCTGTTGCAGCACCCCTGCAGTCACGTGATCAAAATTTGGGTGCTTGGCAGCCTACCTGCACTTACAACCGCAGGGGCACTTCAACTCCCCCCACCTGCCTATATCCCCCTGATCTCTGCCCTTTTGGCCACCCTGAACAGTGGCACTCCTTAGCCACAGCACTGGACCTGAAGTAGAAGCCCAGGGCCTTCAGTGTCTCATCCGGACGCCATTGCCCCCGGGACTCTACTTCCACCCCAGTGCCACCACTGTTGAGGAGTGCCGCCTCAAACCCCACACCATGGCCAGCCACCCTAGTGCCACAGTGCAAAGCCCCAGTCACCCCTACCACCCTGTGCTCCACAGGCCCTGCTGTGTCCAGCTGACCTTCACCGTCTTCCTCCCACTGCTGATGAGGCACAACCAGCCTGGTCCTATGTGAGTCAGCTGCTGTCCGTGCCATGCCTTCTTCCCAAGGCCACTCTCACTGTTTTCCAAATAGCGCGTTCCGTTCTTGTGATGCTTCGGAAGGCCCCAGAAGCTTCCTGAAGGCTTTCCGACGCATCGCAGGAATGGGGTGTGCTATTTGGAGAACGGTGGGTGCGCCACTCTCGCGATGCTTTGGAAGGCCTCAGAAGATTTCTGAAGGCTTTCCGAAGCATCGTGGAAAGCTTTCGGAAAGCTTCTGAGGCCTTCCAAAGCATCACGAGAATGGGGTGTGCTATTTGGAGAACGGCGTGAGTGGCCTCGGGAAGAAGGCCTGGCACTGCCAGCAGCTGCCTCGTATAGGGCCAGGCTGGGTGTGCCTCATCAGCAGTGGAGGAAGATGGCTAAGTTCAGCTGGTCACGGCAGGGCCTGCAGAGCGCAGGGCAGCAGGGGCTTTGCTCTGTGGCACTGGGGTGGCTGGCTGTGGCATGGAGCTTGAGGTGGCACTCCTCGGCGGCGGCAGCACTGGGGCTGAAGTTTAGGCCCGAGGGCAGTGGCTACCGGCTGAGACTGCTGAAAGCCCAGGGTTTCTGCCTCATCCCCAGTGCCAGCAGCACTGCCACTGCCGCTGAGGAGTACCACCATGCAGGGCGGCCAAAAGGACAGAGTTCAGGGGGAGATAGGTGGGTGGGGGGAGTTCAAGAGGAGGCAGAGGAGGCAGTCCCTTACCTTACCGATCTTCGGGGCTGGAAGAGACCAAGCTGGGAATGGCTTGGATCAGGGTGGGGCCTTGCCTAACAACTGGTGGGATTTGGTTAACAATGGCAACGGGGAGTGCTGGGATTGCCGTCACTAGGCAATGCAGTCACATGATGTTTCACCTAACGACCACATCGCTTAGAGATGTAAATTCCAGTCCCAACTGCTGTCATAACTCAAGGACTACCTGTACCTAGTTAAACTAAAACACTTTTTCTGGTGTCTGTACTGGTGCTTACCAAGTTTTCTTAGGGAGATCATTCAATGGGCTGAGTGCTGTTGCTGAAAAACTCTTCACTAAAACAGATTTTTAAAGGAACCCCAGTGTTTCATAACTGCACTAAAAATAATTGCAAATAGAAATATTTGTTTGAAAAGATTCCCAGTAACTTGCAGTATTTAGTACTATTCATAGGACATACTGTGATATTTTTTAAAAAGAAAAACAATTCTCCAAACATTGCATCACTATTGTATCTTTGGCGCTGTGCTAATCTAATCTAATATCTATCCTCTTTTTCTATTTTTCCAATCCTTTGAGAAATGAAAAGGAATGATTATCTTTTACACTGCATTACTTAAGTGTAGATAGTGTTAAAAAGTAGAATTTTTAGAACTATATGGTCAATTATTTGAGGCACTGGACTGTTATAATTAGCACTGATTATTCAAAGGGTTTTGTTATCACAGTTAGTTAGTAAGACTGTGTTACATATAGTTAAGATTAGCTCTGCTATTTTTTTTTACTTATATTTTTATACCAAATGTTTTTCTCTTTTCTTAGTAGCCATAGCAACCTCCCTGTAAAATAATTAATAAACTCATGATTTGGGACTGATGGAATGAACAGATATTTGAGAGCTTGCACCCTTTTACATTCTAGCATGTTTGGGAGAGAAGGGGGAGAGTGTATCATTCAGTGGTTTTGCAGGAAGCTTTCTTTAAATGTGATGCATTGGCATTCAGGTCACAGTTCAGAAGTCTTTGCCTTCAAGTCATTTGCAATACTTTGATGTACCGGTCTCTTGATGCCTTGGACTGAATTTCTTCTGCTTTGGCCTGGAGGGTCCCAACAGTTTCTGCAAATGGTTTCGGAAAGATGATGTCAAGAGGGACAAGTTCTCGCCTGCCCAAGAAACAGCCTTAACTAAGTGCACTGAGGAATGCAGCTGGATGGAATATGGCATCTTTATCCATTTGCCAAAGGCAGAGAAAAATATAATGAAAGCTCTGTGCTCGTAAAAGCAATGCATTGTGTGAATTTCCTTCTGTTCATTAATGAAAATCATTCTTTTTTAAAAATTCCCATTTCTCGGTTTTTAAAGAAGGGAGGAGTGGGGTGTCTTTCTAAAACTATTTGATTCTTTTCTGTTGTAAGTTTTGCCTGCAGCAGAATTTGAAAAATGAACCAGACAACATGAATGATTAATCACAATTTTTGTTTCTTTCCTCCCCTTCTTCTCTAGGAGGCTTCTGGGCATTATAACCAAAAAAGACGTGTTGAGGCATATGGCTCAAATGGCAAATCAAGATCCTGAATCCATCATGTTTAACTAGGCTATCCCCAGCAGAGAGGCCAGAATCTAAAGGCAAAAGATTCTTATTGAACTGATATAAAGGAGTTTGAATAGCTCTTCATTTTTTGTTCAAATAAAATTTAAATAAACAGAACTATGTTAAGGGCGGAACCAAAGGAAGATTATAACAGATTGAACATTTGAGTTATGTTTGGTAAAGGAGTTTGAAAATTCCATTCAGCTGTGGGCTTTCAACTATTTTTCCTGGGCACTGTTTCTCTTGTTATAAACACAGTCATTATCATGGCAAGTTTTCTGTCCAACTGCCCTGCCTACTCCATCCCATAATAAAAAATGTCACTTGCCTCAAGATTTGGGGTGTCATCATACATTTAAATTTTTGTTTCCACTATGGTTGTTGAAAAACTGATGAGGGCAGAAAACTACATGATGTGTAGTTTTACATATGAAATAGAACAGACTGGCGGGGGGTGTATAAATGGAACAGACTGGGGCAATGGAATTGTAGTTCAAAATGTTTGGCAAACATTAGGTTATCAGTTTATGGTTTAATAATTGGATTTAAAAAATAAATTGAATTAAATAAATAAATAAATTATTAAGCGTAGACTTACCATTGACTAGATAGAGATTATATAAATCATGTTTACAAAGATTTGGGAGCAGAGAGAAGCAATAGCAACTTGATAAAAGTTATTAAAAATAGCAAGCATATGTATGCCTACAATATAATCAAAAATGCAAAATGTCTTCATTGCCCATGCCCTATTTCATATTTCTTAAATTTCTATTTGTGTTCCCAAGTTAGGTTATTTTCTAAAACTGTATACTTTTCTGAAGAATTGTCTTGCTTTTACTATTTTGCAGAAGTTCATAGATACAGTAGAAGTAAAGGTATACTTAGTTAACTTTCAGTGCTATTGTTCAGTCTGAGCTCTCCTATTCATTTTTAATATAATGAAATAATCAGAAATTCTGTCTTTTTTTTTAATGGTGAATTTTTCTTCTTACTGTGTTCCTGCGCATGGGCAAGATGTGATGTAGAGCACATAATGTTATATGTTTTCCAAGATAACTGACATGTGAAATGGACCTCTTGCTGCACATTTTTGTCAAAAAGTATTTCAAACAATAAGCTTCAGTATTCCTAGACAAAAATTGGTTTTTTTCTTAAAGAAAAAACACTTATCAACTTTTTAAAAAAGTATTCATTCTTATGCTGCATATTTATTTTATGTCTCAGATTTTACAGTATGAAATACTTTGTAAGCCATCTCAGAATCAATTTAGTTACTTCCTACGAGTTAAAAACAGTGCAAACAAGTTTGAAGTTCGGACATGAATATGATAAGTATTATATTTGCTATAGATAATGTTCACATTACATGTCTCAGGTATACAAGTTAAATGAGAGTATGTCAAAAGGATTTCTGGGATACTCAGTTATTACCAGTTCCTGGAAGAAATATGCTGAAATGGAGCTCCAGGAAGCATCAAGATGGTTTCCAAGCTTGTAACCCCACTAACGTTAATACATACTCAATTTTATGTGGTTTGTTGATAAATTTATTGACTGATATGTACGTGACATCTACTTCCTGTGTGAGCATGTTCGGTATTTTTCCAAAAGATTATCCAACTGAAATGTCCATGGTTCTAGATGCCTAGAAAACCAGATTGGGTATTAACCTACTTATGGCAACATGACATTGGTTTTAAGATTCATTAATATATGACAGCCTGGACACATGGAGCAAAGTGTATTTAGCCTATTGTTACCCAATTTTAGAGACTGGGATAAAAATAATTCTAATAATTCCCAGGATTTTTCCAGGATTGATAGTGGATACATATATAGAAGAACACCAGAGAATATTATGGAAGAATATTATATTCCACCAGAGAATATTACAGAAGAACACCAGAGAATATCTACTATATTTCATTAAAAAATGAGAACAATAAAATTTGGAAAATAATAAAATTTAGCCAACTTTTCAAAAGTTATTAAACCATCCCTACCCTTTAATACCATGAAGTGGTTCTTCTGGGAGAAAGTTTGTGAATTTGAATGAGTGCTTGGAGGTAAAATGTAGTATTATGTGGCACTGCATCACCAAGCCACAATGCAGCCATTTTAAGACTGTATTTTAAATTGTTTTTAAACTCTCATCCCCTTGATATTCAAATATAGTTTTTATAAGTCCAACAAATTAATCTATACAACACATACAACAGAGTGGAAATGCTAAGACTGATCTGATAAATATTACATTTTGAAATGTATCCAATGAGAAGGAAGTTCAGTGAATAATCAACATGGTGCTGATGTACTATAGAGTTTTCCTTTTCTTGGGTGTACAATTTCCTATCATAATTGTAGTGCAAAACAGCACAATTGTTTTCAACACACAAAGAATAGCTATGAAAAATATGATAGATATTTTAGTTTCTATACATTCTTATGTTTAACTATCACCCTATAAGTTATGAGCAATCTATGGCTTCTTTTCTTTGGCATATGCTGGGAAATTATCAGAAACAGTTATCTTTCTGTTTCATGTTATTTCGTGAGGAGAAAAGCCTAGCTTGATGAAACATACTCTGAATACCAAACATGAATAATAGATTTGCTGAAATTTCTGGTTGCTCATTTATACGTGAAGGTTAAACTTAATGAACAAAAAGGCTTTGGTAGATGCACATTATCAAAAAGCTGTACTTCATGTAGCAGTTTCCTGAGTTAATATACATTAACTGCTGAAACTGCTCTGTTTTATTAAAATGTAAGAATCTTAAAGTAGGTTAAACAGTAAAATTGCAACTCCCACTGTTTATGTGCTATGCATCAAGGAACAAACACAAACAAAATCAACCAGAACAAACAAAAAATGCAAACATCTTTTGAGGTCATTGTATTTGACAATTCAGTTATAATATAATTATAATATGAAATTATAGCTATATAATTTATATAATTATAATAATATAATTTATATAATTATATAATTTCATACCTACTACCTTCCAGAATGTATCTTAATGCATAATTTGTAGTATTTCTACAAATAGCTTTCTAGAATTTCTAGCTATTGAAAAATATAGATCCCCCATATGGGAGATACGAAAGTTCAACATAACTGGATGCCGTCAGATTGGTGATATCTATTCTGTAATAGAAGCACTGTTGTTGAATATGTGGGGAGGGGGGAAGGAGGAAAATTACATTTGGGATATATGATGAACAGGAAGAAATTCAATACAATGTTTTAAAATTGTATTGGGAAGCAGATTTCATTTTCTTTCTTTACATTCATATCGCTTTCTGTGCAACTTCAGTCTGGATATTTAAACAGAAATGAGTGTGTTAGCATTTGAAATGTGCAAAATTTTTAACTTTTGTCATTCAGATTCAGAATAAGGAATAGCCAGTATAAATTCAAAAATTAAATATTATAAGTTGTATTTTTGGCATTCCCTGCTGCTTTTGCTTTGGACGAATTCAGTGTGAATAAGTTAGTGATTCTTAATTGTGCACACTATTTCTCTATTTGGCCCCTCTTTGCTCCTTTTCCAGAAGGCCCTAAAGACGTGGTTTTGTCAACGGGCCTGGGGACCCCAGGCTGCTTCGGAGCCAAACAAGTGGCTGATATGAATGTGTTTGCTGCCGCCGGGGGGTGTCTATTGTGTTTTTATGGTTTTTAATTCTGTAAGCCGCCCAGAGTCACCCTGTGTGAGTAGGGCGGCCTTATAAATCTGTTTAATAAATAATAAAATAAATAAATAATAAATTTCTCAATTCACCTTGTCAGATTAAAACTGCCAGAATTCCCAGTGAGCACACTTGTTGAGAATTCTTGAAGTTGTAATCTCAATGTATTGGTGAGTTCTAGGTTGAGCAAAGTTTTCCTGTATTGTCTGGAAAAACCTAGGGTATCCAAGGAAAACAGACAAGGCCTTGTGAAAGAGTACTCATCTTTCATAATTTTCATCCTGGAGAGGGTTCTTGGGTGTACAATCTGATGAATACTTATCTCATTGTGTGAGACAGATAATACCAGTGAACCTGGCATAGAACTTTCTTCAAAATGTAGGAATTAAGATAAATGTAAAAAAATCCCCTAACTTGTGCAAACCAGTCTACACTAAATAACTTTGCACTGCATGCTGAATGATAGTATAGCCAGGTATTTTTATTGTCCATCCGTTCTCAAATGTTGTCACATCTCAATACTAGTATCTCACATTGAAGTCATATTTCTCCACTTGGTATATAATATTTGACATAAGTCAGATAGAAGAATTTTGGGGATGATTTATTTTCATTCTAATAGAAGCAAAGAATAGTAACATACAGATAAATAATGTGAGCCTAACATATTTACCTAAAGGCAGGTTTAGTTCTGGATTTTTTTTTTCTTTTTGGAATGGCCGATTTCATGGATTGATTTGTAAACCAGAATAATACTTCAATAACTCAGAAACTGATACAATTGTATATTTGCATATACAAATATTTCTGAGTTTAGATAATTCTTCCTCTCTAAAGCAAAAATCAAAAAGATGTAATAATTAGGAAATATGGCTTGAGTTCTTGGTACCTTTATTTTTGCAAGGCAGTGTAAGATTGAATGCTATGTGACTTTAAATACTGAATCTCGCAGGCGGGTGTGCGGCTGCGCGCGCGCGCACGTTGGCGGCGCGGGGGGGCCTGCGGCGGCTGTGTGGCACGCTGTGTGTGGCGACACACTCTGGTCTAATCCCCATATTATCGACCCGCCCCACCCGATCGTTCAGAGAGGGCCTGCTACGAGCCTCATCAATTAAAGAATGTCATACTGAATCTCATAGCTAATGTTGACAATGAAATATTAGGTTAAGAAACTACTAGCTTTAGGGGTTGGTGTCTGTTTTGAGTCTGATTTCTCCCAACTCAAGAGGTACTGGAAGGACTCCAGATGATAAAGATTTAAATACCATTGTTTAAATTGAGGTATTTTTAGTGAAATCGGTTGACTTAAGAATAAGGTTGGTCAAATAAAAGTTCTGAATTTATTATGGCAATGGAATATATTCAATGATTTTTATTATATGAAAATGAAATGATGTCATACCAAATGGTAAATAAATCTTTGATACTGATGAAAAATAACTGCAGTTTTGTGCTCTTTGGGGTTTGGATAGAATTAAGTGATAAAGAAGATATTGCTTTAGTGAATTCTGCTCAAACAACAGTTTAATTGGTCCACTTTTCTTGCTGGTTAGCAGGTTTTTTGCTGCCATTAATAGCTGGCAGGCACCAAGCTGCCTGGTCCATACCAGCCAGTTGATGGTCTAATCCAGGGCTTTCCAAAGTGCTGCCGCTGGCGACACACCAGCGGCAGCAGCAGCGCGTGCGCGCACAGCGACGGCGCGGGGGGGCATGCGGTGGCGCGCGCACATGGCGATGGCGCGGGGGGGCGTGCGGCGGCGCACGTGCACGGCGACGGCGCGGGGGGGTGTGCGGCTGCGCACGCGCGCACGGTGGCGGCGCGGGGGGGCCTGCGGCGGTTGTGTGGCACGCTGTGTGTGGCGACACACTCTGGTCTAATCCCCATATTATCGACCCGCCCCACCCGATCGTTCAGAGAGGGCCTGCTACGAGCCCCATCAATTAAAGAATGTCATCTGATGGGGGCTATGAGGCGGGCCTTCTCTGTAGCAGCACCCACACTATGGAACATCTTGCCCCCAGAGTTGAGACAGATCCCCTCCCTCCCGACCTTTAGAAAAGAACTGAAGACCTGGTTCTGCTGCCTGGCATGGGAGGGAGGAAACGATAGTTCCTCATTGGGAGTGGTTAATCCCGTAATTTTATAATGCCCTTCTTTTATTAATACTATCTCCCACTTGGATTTTTATATCTATTTATTATATTAATTGTATAAATTGTTGGTTTGTATATTTTATATTTCATGCTTTTATCTAATTTTATTTTGTTGTAAACCGCCCAGAGTTCCCCGTCGGGGGAGATGGGCGGTTATATAAATTAAATAAATAAATAAATAAATAATAATCAGTAGATTGCTAATTTCCCTATTATCTAGGGAAATAATAACCTAGTAACCTAGTAGGTTATCGCTAGCAAAGAGAAAGATGTGGCTTTACGTATATGTGTGTGAGAGAATGTGAGTGTAAAGGTTCAGGCCTTATGCTTGTTGATCCTGATTCAGTACCACATGCAGCCTTGAACTGTTTGAAGGAGGCCTCAATCACAATTGTCTACCTTTCCACAAAAACAGAAAAACTAGTTTGTGCAGAGTGATTTTTGCAGACAGGGACCACATTCACACAGCAATCTAAACCATAATTCTGATTTAAAATGAATGTTTTCAAGACAGCATGAAAAGAAATACAGTGTAGTGCAGAATTCAGTGCAATTTTCTCAATTATAGGCATGAAAACTCAAGGGGACTTTCAAGATGTGATTCTATCGTTCAAATGCAGAAGCCGACAGAAGGTCCAAAACCAAAAAGCATATACATTTAACCCCTTGCATGTTCAAGAACATTTGTCTGTTATTGTCATCCTTTCTTTCATAAGTTTAATATACTGTACAACCATGGATTCAAACATGTCAGAGCAGATAGGAAGTTACTGTTGGCCTTGAGCACAAACAATTATAAACCTTTGTCAACACCAGCTGTAATAACTCTAGTGTTTGTCTTGTACATGAATACAAAGGTAAAGTTTTTTTTTAAAAAAATCTAAATTTATTAGGACAAAATAAAACCCATAGCCTTATAAGGGAACCTGGAGTTTTTCAAAATTGTTCCATAAAGTATATGGAAGGTAAAACAAGGGAGGAAAAAGAGAAGGTAGTATTACAGTATATCACAAGGCGGTAGGATCTGCAGTGGGACAATATTATCAAAGAATGCTCCTTCAACCACTCCAAACCCTTCAAAGTGGCTACCAGCTTGATTCTATCATGCTAAGCAGAGCTTTCCAAACTGTGTGTTGCGACACAAAAGTGTGTCGCCACACCACCCGGAAGCGGCGGCATGCGCATGTATGGCGGTGGCGGCAGCCGCTGCCGCCGCCGCCATGCACACGGGTGCTGCCGCACGCCCCCCGCGCCGCCGCACCCCCCCGCGCTACCACCGTGCACGCACGCGCTACCGCATGCCCCCCCGCGCCGCCACACGCCTCTCACGCCGCCGTGTGCGCGCGCGCCGCCGCACACCCTCCTGTGTCGCCGCCCTGCGCGCGCGCCCCCGCACCGCCGCCGCACCACCGCTGGCGTGTCGCCAGCGGCGGCACTTTGGGAAGCCCTGATGCTAAGGCTACATTACAGAAGTCCATTGAAGAAATGCAATGTAGGGGAAATTAAGGAATATCCGGTATCAATTGTTCCCATTAAAAACAGGCTCTCCTGCAAGCCAGAGGAACAGAGCTTAAGTTCCCAATATAACAACATTACAGGGAATGTTGCAGATGTCAAAAGGAAAAGTAGCCTTTCTTCATTTGGGAAATGCCAAGGGAGGGAAGAAGTATACAGAGTTTGATATAGCAGGTCTCTCTATCATGAAAAACAGGAGTCAGGTAACACCTTTTCCGACTAACACATTTCAGCATAAATCATATGCTTTTAATAAATTTTAATTGTAATAAGTGTTAACGAAGTATGGTAGTCAGAAAAGACTCCTGATGTTTGGCTACCATAGACTAACACAGTTCCAACAATGTATCATGAAAACTGTTGCAGTAGTAGATAAAGCATCCTGTTAGTGGGCTGAAAATGTCACCTAGAAAGCTTCATAACCAGACATCTCTTGATACATAGTTAATGTTTCCTTTAGTCCAGCACTTAATTTATAAAATAAAATTTCATATTGGATGCTATGAAAATATCATATTGTAGGTTTCCATTAATGAGAATTGACTATCTTATGGAGACGGGGGCTCAAATGCTAATTGTTATCACAGCAGCTTGAGTCCACTAGGTGGCATGCAAATACTCAGGATGAAAGTGTCTATGCCTCACAGACACACACACACACACACAAATTATTCATTTTGTAGATAACTTCCTAGGCAATGACATTATATATATATTGTAAAATGAAGGTATAATCATCATGAGGTGTAATATCTTTATTTTACTGTGATTATGACAAAGGAAAGTAAATAGAGAATGTTGATTCTTTGGAAAAGTTAGCAATGGTAAAGTTTTGCTTGCCATTTTAAAATATGCATTCTGCTTATGACAATAAATGACTTGAAGAAAGAGAAGCATAAAACCCTAGAACTATATATAAGTTTCACCCCATTCTTTTCAGCAACTTTTTTGTACAATATATACCTTATTATATTTGTGTGTGTGTGTGTGTGTCTGTCCTATCTCTCTCTCACACACACATACACACACCTCTCTCTCTCTCTCTCTCTCTCTCTCTCTCTCTCTCTCTCTCTCTATCTCTATCATCTCTGCTTGCCTGCCTACCTGCCCGCCCAGGAATGTCTCCAAGGCAGTTTCATGATGCAACCCTCCTTGAGCAAAAAAAGTTTGTGTTCAGGATCATTCAGCAACTGATTAAGGCTTTTAAGTTCAGCGTCCATGTCACTGAAGTAAAAAGATTGAACATCTTTCTTGGCCTGTTAGCCATATGAAATGTATAAACGTGGTGTAGCCTTTCTGAATCCTGTTGAGTATGACTACCTCTTTTTTGATTATTTGACCTTTTCCAAGTAAATTAACCATTAACCGTGTAACAATTCTTGTATTTTTTTATGCACATGCAGTTTGCTGCAAATCTCAATGGCTCTATGAACTAGGTACTTTTCCAACTCTGGAAGTACAAAATTGATTCCAGTAAGATAGATCTGATATTGTATACAATCAGGAACACCATTTAGAGAAGGAACTGGCAATCTTCCCCGCTGGGCAGGCTTGAAGCTGAAGTTTCTCTGAAGTTCAGCAATATCTGGAGAGGAGTTTGCCTACTTCTCATCTGTGCAAAGTAGCCATTCTTCTAAAATCAGTTGGGATGATAGGACAAGAGGGGAGAAGTCACAACCATATATCCAAGTTGAATCAATGAGATCTGCTGCAGCACCAGGCTTGCAAGACATTGCCATTTGGGTTCTTGAAAGGAGGGAGAATTTATCTGCCTGAAGCAGTTCTATTTCTGCCTGAAGCCGGTGTTTTATGCCACAGATTGATAGCTCCCATAGTAGAAAATCCTTTCCCTGTTCAGCATTAACTTGTTGGAGCAAGGTCATTTTAGATAGGAAAACAGAGGTTGAATGAAACCCACCTACGCCAAGCTGCCACCACATATCAAGTGGAATCTGGGGTGGAGATATGTGCATCAGTTTAAATTGTTCTATGCCATACCTCTTTTTAAAAAAGGAACATCTGCAATTGTCAGAGGGGTTTTTGAACGATTGTTTAATAGACTTCGGTATGCCTTGGTATATTCTTTTGCACACAGATATTACTACTACACATTGCACAGTGGTTTTGTCTGTTCTACAACTTTCCTTTGCAGTTTATTAATTGATGGCTGTTGTGGGTCTTCCGGGCTGTGTGGCCGTGTTCTGGAAGTTGTGGTTCCTAACGTTTCGCCAGCATCTGTGGCCAGCATCTTCAGAGGGCAGGAGCACAGATAGAAGCAAAATCTCTGTGCCCAGGTAGAGTGGCAATGTTCTATTTATAGAGCTAAATTATAGGAGATTAGGTGGGTTTTTTTGTTGTGTTGAAATGTTAACGAGTGGCTGATGGGCGTGATTAGCATGTTCATTGTGAGAAGTATCCCCATGACCTGGTGGTTGGACTGAGTTCGTTGACCTTTTGCAGGCTGTGTTTTTCAGGACTGGTAGCCAGGTTTTGCTAATTTTTAAACTTTCTTCTTTTTTATTGTAACTGTGCTGGTGTTTGTGAATTTCAATGGCTTCTCTGTATAATCTGGTGTAGTGGCTTTTGGTGTTGTCCAGTATTTCTGTGTTTTCAAATAGGATTTTGTGTCCTGTTTGCTTGAGAGCATGTTCAGCTACTGAAGATTTTTCCGGTTGCTGTAGTCTGCAGTGTCTTTCGTGTTCTTTTATCCTGGTGTGAATGCTTCGTTTTGTGGTTCCGATGTATACTTGTCCGCAGCTGCATGGTATGCAGTATACTCCTGCAGTTGCACAGATGCTGGCGAAACGTTAGGAACCACAACTTCCAGAACACGGCCACACAGCCCGGAAGACCCACAACAGCCATCGAACTCCGGCCGTGAAAGCCTTCGACAGTTTATTAATTGTTTCCCCATTTTTAATATTTTTAGTAACCTTATATATAACACTTCAAAACTACAAGCTCTTTCCAAGTAACAGCTATTTTTATGCAACAATTCAAATTTCCAGCAAATGAAAAATGGACAGCAATGGACTTTGCTTACTACTGTCATTTGTGTTTATGTGGAAGAGTCTGCTTAGAAAGATCAGGATATTTCATGTAAAAAAATTAAAATCCATGGTACTTTACATTAAATTTTTGTCTTACTGGAGATATTACTGGATAATAGGGTTGTTCTGCCTATTAGAAGCTTAATATCTCCCATTTCACCTCAGTTAAGAAACATGTAAATCTGCATTTTCCATCAAATATTGATGGTGGGTTCTGTGAAGACTCTGGAAACATAAAAAGGGGCTTGAAGTTGCCTCTCATGGGCTTGGGGTTGCTTGTTTCAACTCTCTGAATCACAAATGCTTGGGGAACTCTTATTTGTACCACAGTTAAAATAGTACAAGAGAGGGAAGACATACCTTGTTCAATTGCAGCAGTAGCACTGATTTTATCTTCTGATTTTGAGAGTTGCCATAAAATCTGAAATGCGGCAAAGATTTCGGTATGAACACAGTGCATATGCCAGTTTTTATACAGAATGCAATGTTCTGGCACTCTGAAAGAAAAAAAATGGAAGCCATCAGGATGGACCATCAAAATTAGCACTTGGACTAACATTTAAAAAGGCAAGTGATTCCAGCTTTTCAAACTGCGTTGGTATCAAGGACAGCTAGACAGAATCCTTTAAATGTTCATATAATTGATCTGTGATTCCTGTTACATATTAAGCTAATGTCCCTAACCATGCAAACATGTTGAGGGTTTATTTTAAAACTGGTTCTCTGCTTTAGATACTGCATAGGTGTGTGAATGCTTATTCTTTTGCTGTAACCTCTCTCCCCTAGTTGTTATATAAAACCTAGTAGAACACTGCCTATCAATGCCTTGAAAAGCTCTTGCAGCAAAGATTACTTTAAAATTCTCCCTGACAGACAATGAATTTCTTTCAAACAGGCTTGCTCTGCTTGAAGTCTGGAGTCATCTTCCAGATTTAGAGTGACAGTCGGTGAACAAAGATTAAAATGTCAGCAGATGCCCTATGCCTGAGAGGGAATGAATTCCCTTTGGATCGATCAAATTTGATAATACATATCTTGAAAAGTTAATCTTCTTCCTTGGATAAAGAAAATGGGGCATGCAGAGTGGAAGGAAAACAAATATTCTTCATTCTGGAAATGCATGTATGCTAGTCCCTACAAAATCTTCTTGTGTAGCTGTGCAGAATTTGTTTGTAACATGATGCTATTAATCAGAACAGAGTTTATGTGGAAACACATGACTGGGAAATCTGAAAAGACAAGCTTGTTTTGGTTAAAACAGCCAGTTGTGCATTATAGGGACAAATGCCTCTGCCCATTCTGTTGGGCAGCCCAAAATGAAACAAAATGGCCATGCAGAGTGACTGAAGGGGAGGGATATTCCCATAGCAGCCTAAAGTGGCCAATTCAGTGTATTTCAAGCCGTGAGTGAGTCAGCAACCAAATGTTCAGGGAAGTGTGCTAGATTATATCCTTGGCAAAGATTGTGTTGGGAGAAGAGGAAATCCTACTTTAAAACATGAAGAGCTAAGAATGACTTTAAGCTGCCTGAGCCATGGGCTGGGAATGAGACAATGGGTTCATCCTCATATCCCCTAGCCGTCACATCGCCACCTACTGTTTTTATGACATATGCTCATGATATTGCCTTCATCTCATCCACAGCCCACAGCTGAGGCAGTTTAGAAAGACCTGCTCTCTCAATGTGCCACAACAGCTCCCTCCCTCTTATCCCCCACCCCCCACCCACACAATGTTCTTCTTGCCTGCAACTGCTCAGCTAGGCTATTCTTGGACTGATGGATGACCTCCCACAGCAGTTTCATGTAGATGTTAAAAGGAGGGGAAAGAGCATAGAGCCCTGAGGCACCCCACAAATAAGGAGCTGAAGGTATGTCCTTCTACCCCCCCCCCCCCAATCAACACTGCCTGGAACTGGCTGCAGAGAAGAGGAGGAGAATCACTGTAGTATGGTGCCCCCAATTCCAAAACTCCACAGCCGGTCCAGAAGGATGCTGTGACTGATAGCATAGAAAGCCACTGAGAGATCAAGGAGCACAAGGGTGGCCCCACATTCCCACCCTAGTTCTGTTAGAGGTCACCAGCAAGTGTGACCAGTGCCGACTAATGTAAAAAGCAAGTTCAACAGAAAATAAAAATATTAAGGTGTGATAACGGGACAATATTGCAACAGAGAATTTGAAAAACATTTGAACAATAAAGGCATAAAACATTAAGTTATAGTCTTGAATAAAATGGGGTTGCAGAAAGAAAGAATCAAAGCTTACTAAGCACAATGAAATGTCTTCTGTTGAAGTAAGGTTACTAGATAATTTTTGTGAAGAAGCAGTTAACACTGCTGCTTATCTGCAAAACTGTTTAGCAACAAAGGGTGTAGATAAAACCTCATATGAGTTATGGAATGAGAGCAAACCCAATCTGTCACACCTAAAGGTATTTGGATGCAAGGCTTATATTGTTATTTTGTTTTATGATTTAAAAGAATTTGGATTACAAGATATTCTGCTGGCTGGAGACAAGAAGTCTAGCTTCTGTTTGTTTTTTTCAAGTATCGGCTGGGTTCAGAGTTCAGTTACCATGGTGATTAATTGTTTGTGGCCTATATGCAAAAGGTATATATTAGCATGTCTTTTGTTTTGTAAACCTTGCCTTTTGTTCTTCTGCCTTTTGCCTCTGTGAATCATGCTGAGGCTATCTCTCTCTCTGTGTGTGGGGAGCAGAGCTTTCCAAACTGTGTGTCGGGACACGTTAGTGTGTCGGCTGCAGTGTCTGGGTGTGTCGCGGCTGCTGCTGCCTCCGAGCCCTGCCAGGATTCCACGCAGGTCCTAGTGCCTGCCTTGTGCCTTGCTGCCTCCAAACCTGCCCTGCCAGGATTCCATGCAGGTCCTAGTGTCTGCCTTGTGCCTTGCTGCCTCCAAACCTGCTGTGATTCCACGCAGGTCCTAGTGCCTGCCTTGTGCCCTGCTATAAGAGTGTGTCGCGAAATGATGCATGTCTAAAAAGTGTGTCACCAACATGAAAAGTTTGGAAAGCTCTGGTGGGGAGATTTGTAGTTATGTTCTCTGTTTTTTTTATTAATACAGTATATATCTAATGTTTGCTGGAAAAGTTTTTGCATCTTTATTTGATCTCTCAATTGCCAAAGTGTTTCTGAAGCTCTGTTTTTCCAGCTCTGAAACAAGCATAACACTAGCAGCTTATACATATATAAGGCTTATGCATATATAAGGGGCACAATGGCTCAGTGGTTAAGACGCCAGGCTTGTCGATCGGAAGGTCGGCGGTTCGAGACCCGAGCGCCACATGACGGAGTGAGCTCCCGCACTTGCCCCAGCTCTTGTGAACCTAGCGATTCGAAAGCATGCAAATGCAAGTAGATTAATAGGTACCACTTTGGTGGGATGGTAACAGTGTTCCGCGTGCATCATGCCGGCCACATGACCGTGGAAGCGTCTTCAGACAGCGCTGGCTCTTCAGCTATGAAACGGAGATGAGCACCACCCCCTAGAGTCGGACACGACTGTGCAGGGTAAAACCTTTACCTTGCATATTTCCCTAAAGGAAAAAGGAAGAAAATAAAATACACAACTCAATTAAGAATCACTCTGGGCTATCAAATAGGAACAGAAGGCTACAGGGTTTGGATTTAAAAACTAGAAAAGTAAAGCACTGCTCATTTTAATGAATAACCCCAGATGAGCTATAATATTTAGGTATTAGTGCAAACCAGACTAGTTTTATCAGTAGCACCTGGATATCCACCTATGAAAACCCCAATAGGAAGAAGAAGATGATGATGACGACGACTTGCAGAGTCACAACTGAGTTGCAATCTTGCACAGTCAGAAGGGATTACTGAACATGTCTGAGGAATCTGAAATAGCATCAGATTCAGAATGGGCCACCGACATACAGTCAGAACCAGAGCTAGAATTAGAATTAGAATCAAGAAGATCCCAAAGCTATCAAGGCAGGATATGTTATGCCAGCATATGTTCCGGTGTCTCAAGGACCAGGAGGCTGCACTTTAACATAACAGTCTGGCTGTGCTCAAAGGCAAATTCATGAGGACACAGCAGGAAAAAGAGGTTGCCAAAGTATGTTTGTGATTAATGAGGCCCATGTAAGGAAGAAACTTGTGAGGATGGCACTTGGGTGCCAAAGGAATGGAGAAGAAATGCTTTTGCTTACATTTTCAAATGACCTGACTCACATGCACAGTTTGCAAATCTATTGAGCCAAGTGAAATGATATACCATTATTAACATTTTTTATGAATGGTGATGCAGTTTGTATCTAAACATCTGTATAAATACACATATAATAGAAGCAAGCATGAACAAATTATAATGGGTAGGCATACATGCATACATACATGCATGCATGCATGCACACACTGAGCAAAACTGACTGATTTGCTCCATGTTTAATATTTCAATCTTTGTTACTTATAAAAACCATTTCGGTACTTGCTTTTTTTCTTTTATTTATCCCTATCTTGATTTTTCAAAAAATCTAGCTACCAATTTCCTACAGAATTCATCTTTTTCCATAGCTCCAATGCCCTAATTCTTAAGTTAATTTTACTACTATGGTCGCAACTGAAAAATGGATCCTTGCCTTTCCATATCCAAGGCTATTATATGAAATGGCCCATGATATAATTGCAGGACTTTTAATCTCTCCAACAAACCTCCCTTAAACAAGAATTGTTGTGCTGACAAAGCTAAATTTGGTGCTACCACATGTGAAGCTACTTTAAATAAACAGCTTATCCTGTGGAATGGGCTTAGTGCAAGTCTGTTTGTAACAAAGGTATATGCCAGTTTTCTTAAAGGTAAACAGGGATTTTCATGTATAAATTCAAAGGAACATAGTTTATTTCTCACAGAATACTATTTTTATCCTTATGGGATATGCCACATCCTAGTGCTCTGTATTCACAGCTGTTAAATTATAGATGTCAGCACTGGGAATTCTCAAGTGGAACTTAATATATTTTAATATTCTAATTAGATGTTTTCCTTATCTAACCTGAGAGAAGAATTCTTAACATTTTTATAACAACATGTAGACTCTATCTTTCAGATTCACCTGACTTTATTTTTTATGTACATGAAGTACAGAACAATCTTTTGGTAAGGGACTCTACATTACATGGAGTGAGGTATATCCTTCACATGGTATCTACTGAGAGACCAGGAGTAGTGGAGATGTCTTGAAGAACAAATTTGCTGTGCAGCCTGCGCTGAACCTCCTAAGTTAGCCTTCGATGCTTAGTTGTAGTAGAAGATGTTCATCCATCTCCACACTGAAGGATAATTCAACTGCAAGTCCAGGAGACTTCTGAGATGTGCTATCTAGTCCATTGTTTCAGGAAGACAAAGGTCTTGAAAATGCCTGATTGTAATGTTTTATTTCCCTCCCCTAACATTGTTTCAATAGACAGCTGCTTCCACATCAGATTTCTTAAACAGTCACAATCAGATGCAAGTGAAATAGATCAATTTTCTTCCTGAATTTGCTAACCTATAAGAGTAAGCACTTATCTCGATAAGAGTTTCATTACAATTTAAATATTACCCGAAGTGTATTACATTTGATTTCATTATAACCAATTTATTCATGTTTATAAAAAGCTGTTTATCAACTTGGGGATAATTTAAAAATTCACTGGCAGATTTTTACTGGTTCCCCATTAAAATACAATTATAACAGGCTACCACTAGATAGGCTGCACCTCTTAACCCACTCTACTCTATCTGGTAAGTTCTTAGCCCTTTTATAAGGATGTCTCCCTCCAGTTGAGCATGCCAAAAAACAGGAAGAAGATGTGCCCAAAGTCAGAAATCATGAACTTAAGAAATCTCGTGCTGATCCTAACAATGCATGTAACTAAGCAGTCCTGCATGAGGAGAAGGGAAGAAAACAATCACACATTAAAAAAAAAACATCTAAACAAAATCAACACAGTTGACCTAATTGAAGTAATAGCATACACCTGATTGAATGAGATCATGGGTTTTGGCACAGGTTCCGATTTCATTGCAGAGAGAATGATTGCAGAGAGAAAACCTGAGTATATGGCTTGGATGGTATTAAGCAAACAGGCAAGGAGGCAGGCCTTCCTTGCTGCTGCTTGCTTACATGCTTGCTTTTCTTGAGCACTATCTTTGGTTTTACAGAATACAGAAGATGAATGAAACCTTCTTCTGTGGCACGACTGACTGCTGCTTTGCCCAATCAAGCAAAATGTTCCATCTCTGATATCCTGGGCCTAACCAGCAAATCAGGTAATCATGTAGCCACCAAACTCCCTCCCCCAATGACCTTGTGGTCGAATGAAAAAGGTGCAGGTTAGCTTTCACCAGGTATGCCACTGCATATGAAGGATTATATGGGAATGGCTTTTAGGGGAAGCAAAATATGGATTTCATCTATTTAGGCCACTTACTATGGTGTACATTTATTAATTGTTCTAGGTAGCACTGTTATGTCATACCAAAAATTGGAAGGTTGTCATGTTAGCTACGCAGTCCCTTGATCATAACCCTGGAATTATATTGTGCCTGTACATTTTTAATGCTGTACAAGTAAAATTAGTACTGGGGGCCTGTTATATTTTACATTAGTCATTTATTTTACAAATAAATATTAAAATAATATAAAATGTGATTAAATTATTGCTTCATGTATGTAATCTATTTACTCATTTTATTCATCTACCACTATAGATAGATTGATTATGTGCCATCAAGTCGTTTTTGATTCCTAGTGACCACATAGATAGATTTTCTCCATGATGATCTATCCCTAACCTGTTCTTTAATTCTCCCAATGGTGCATTCAATGCCACTATAACTGAGTCCATTCATCTTGCTGCTGGTCATCCTCTTCTTCTCTTTCCTTACACCTTTCCCAGAATTACAGACTTTTCCAGAGAGCTAGGTCCAAAGTAGGATAATTTGGGCCTGGTCATCTTTGCCTTGAGTGAGAACTCTGGGTTGATTTGTTTGATGATCCATTGGTTTGTTTTCTTGGCTGTCCATGGTATTCTCAGGAGTCTTCTCCAACACCAAAGTTCAAAGGCATAAATACTCTTCCTATCCTGCTTCTTTAAAGTCCAACTTTCGCTTCCATAGAGTGTCACTTTTATAGGTACTCTACATTAGTATTAGTTTTTGATAGAAAATCCTATATGGATTCTAAGGAGCACATATGCATTGGAAAGGGCACATTTTTTTCTAGCAGCATTATATACTTCTGAATATATCATCATGTATTAACCAAAATTAGAGCTCACATTTCCTCTAAGATTAGGTTGGGAAATATGGCTGGAGTTTTCATATTTTATTCATATAACAATTTTGTGTTCTGGATTGGACTGAACTGAGAAAAAAGGGAGGAGGGAACTGATTTAAGGTTACCCACTTAGTTTCATGGACCAGTTAGAATCCAGATCCTATGAATCCAAGTCAAGCATTGAACCACAACTGAATTTTGCACTACTTCAGAGATTATTAGTTCTATAATGAAAAAATCAAATGTGAACATGTTTATATGTCTACACACACAGTACATTCTGTGTATTGTATTTAATGAATAAAGTGAACTGTATTTTCAAACACCTTTGAATTTCACTGTAGGGGGTTTGAATCTCCTGAGAGAGATCTCTAATCTTCAGAAAGTGAAAGGTCAATATATTAAAATAAATATCTTCAAGGGCTACCATCTCTCTTGATAAAAGGGGAATCTGTTTTGTAGATGAATGGCAGATAAACACTCTATGTTTATGTGAAAAGGCATGACACTAGGTCATTTGTAATGAGCTCAAGATGAGGTTTTGAAGCAATTGTCCCAATTCTCATCTGTTATAGAGAAGGGAAGGAATGAGTGTTTCTTCCTGGGCAACACAATTAAGCTGCCAGCCATCTCTGGAGATAAGAGAGACCTCATCTTTCATACAAACTAATTTGGGGATGTCATTTAACTCAGTATGCTTGACATCAAATAAACTGAGGGATGGCAAATGGTGTTTAGGATACACTTCCCACATGGTGGCACCATTAAAAGGAGATCAATTCCAGATTATGACCAGAGGTTATATGAAAATTGTAAATATATATATATATAGAGCTATAGGAAATAACTAGTTGCTTATTGATTGTCTTCAGCATTGTTCAAGAGAAGACTGTAGTTACCTCAAAAGTTTTTTTTATTAGAAGTGCAATATTTTGAGAAGCATAGGAGGTAGGTATCACCAAGAAAAATCAGAAACAAATGTGTTTAAAATAAAACTTCTGTTATTTCAGATTAGAAGACTGAGTAACAGTTGTATGGAAGGCCGGTGTATATGAACTGGATGGTCCAAATCAGCTGTAATGATCTTGGATACATCAGCTGTGAACTCCTGTCATCTTCCTCACTGCCTTCCCACACATGCCTTGCTTAAAGTATGATTTACTGAAGCCAGTTTTCTATACATCTGAGAAAATTCTGATTTGATTTCTATTATCATTATGATTATTAAATGATTATTAAATGTACATTATCAAATCCTTTCAGAATCCAGTGGATTACAACAACCAACTGTAAAATATAAAACCTCAACTACATTACCCTCCTAATTTCAAAACACCATAATTCAAAAAATTACTCATAGCAGTACAACCAAAGCAATATAATACAAATTATACCTTGCAAAATTCCTCAGTGCAAGTTACCAATCATGAACAATCAACCCTCAAAGGCCCTACAGAAAAGTTAGATTCTCAGAAGCTTCCACAAGGATGTCATTGAGGTGCCAATGTAGCTTTCTGGGAGGTTGGTGCAGAGAATTGGCCCCATGTTGGAGAAACAGAGCTTCACGTCCTCACCTCATGAAATCAGACTGTTGGGACTGGATGCCAGGTTGGGTTGGTAGCTTATTTTACTGGTTTTCTGAATTTTAAGTATTATATTTTAAATCACTGGATGTCACTTGCAGCATGGTGATAGTATATGTCCTGTGCCTGACTGCCTAACTTGTGTTTTTTGTATTTTTTAACTTTTCCCCTTCGCAGAATTTCCCCCCTTGCAGAGGGCAGAGATTGCCTAAACAAGCTATCTCTTCCAGAGCTGCTCTTCAAGTGCAGCACTTCCCTAAAAGGTGCTAGCCGCAGGTTAATTTGCACCCTTGGCCAGCTTGTGGTGCTATCTGAAATTGACAAAGACTCTAATCAGTTTCACCCTAAAGGCTTTCTTAAGTGGCTATGAAGCCGCCAGCAAGCAGCCGGCACCAAGGCATTCCTTTCAATGTGTATGCCCCTCATTGTATACTCTAAGGCATTCCCTTCAATGTGTATTCCCCCATTGTGTACTTGCTTACTTTCTTGTAATCTCTTCCTCTTCAATGAATGTAAATACAAACATTAATTTCTCTTGCTAGTTATCCCAGGACTGAGGTGAGTCGAGTTCTGGAACATGAATCTTCCCCGCCACTAGGGCCCACCCAGCTGTTTGGGGTCGTATCTTCCTGATGCTGTAAGTATTTTGGGGCGATTTCTTAATAAACATTTTTTAAGATTTATCACCATCCTGGCATCTCTCTTGGTGTTTTCCTTCTTTGGTATCCGACCTGCAAATCCTGAATTAAGTGTTGACACACAGATGAATGGAAACAATATATAAAAACCATAAGCAAATAAAACCCATTTTCCTGGTTTCTCAGAGAACTATATTCAAGCAATCTATCATCAAATGCCACATCTATCCACAAGAAGTATTGTGGGATAAGCAAGAAGGACATTATTCATGCCTTGTGGTATATGAGAGCAGATACATCTGGAGAAAAAAGGTTGAAGCACCTGAAGAAAAAGTAAATCTTGCTGACCATTAAGCACAGGGGATGTTCCAGTGCACTTTGGCATTATGCGGTGGCCAGTGGCACAGGAAATATTGTGTGGAAGAATGTTGTTGTTGTTGTTCAGTCATTTAGTCGTGTCCGACTCTACGTGACCTCATGGAACATAGCACGCCAGGCCTTCCTGTCCTCCACTGTCTCCCGGAGTTTATTCAAATTCATGTTCATTACATCGGTGATGCTATCTAACCATCTCATCCTCTGCCATCCCCTTCTCCTTTTGCCTTCAGTCTTTCCCAGCATCAGGGTCTTTTCCAGTGAGTCCTCTCTTCGCATTAGGTGGCCAAAGTATTTGAGCTTCAGCTTCAGCATCTGTCCTTCCAATGAGCAGTCAGGGTTGATTTCCTTTAGGGTTGACTGATTTGACCTCCTTGCAGTCCAAGGGACTCTCAAGAGTCTTCTCCAGCACCACAGTTCGAAAGCATCAATTCTTTGGCGCTCAGCCTTCCTTATGGTCCAACTCTCACAGCCATACATGACTACTGGGAAAACCATAGCTTTAACTATACGGACCTTTGTCGGCAAGGTGATGTCTCTGCTTTTTAATATGCTGTCTAGGTTTGCCATAGCTTTCCTCCCAAGGAGCAAGCGTCTTTTAATTTCATGGCTGCAGTCACCGTCTGCGGTGATCTTGGAGCCCAAGAAAATAAAATCTGTCACTGCTGTCACTGGAAGGAAGAATGGATTCAGTTAAATACCAACATATCCAAGAAGTCAAAGTTTCACCATTAGCGAAGAAACAGACGCAAAATAGAGGTTGAATATTTCAGGAAGACAACGATCCAAGACATATCTCCAAGTCAAGCACGAAGTACTTAAAGGACAGGAAGATAAAGATTTTGTAATGCCCTTCATAGTTCCCATACTCGAATACAGTTGAAAATCCGTTAGGAGATCTTGAGCTTGCAGTGCGTGCAAGGTGACTAAGAATATTTCTTAGCTAGAAACATTCCACAAAGAAGAGTGGGAAAGGAAGAACAGAGAATTAACCAAGAAATGTTTGCAAATGATTACTTCTGCCAAAGGAATTGTCGCAAAGAACTGACTGAAAAGGGTGGTCAAACTTCTGCACCAGGCCAGTTGTACTGTCTTGGGAAAACTGATGTAAAAGAAAAACAGAAAAATAATGAGTCCAGGGGAATTTTAATAAAAAAGGATACATGGGGAATTTCATGTTAAAACTATATACATTAATCAGTTGTACATAGAAAAACAGCATATTCTAGGAAAAGATGCAAAAAAAAAAAAAGATTGGATTCACTTTTTTTAAAATTAAAAATGCTCTCAGACCGAGATATTGTCCTACACCTGCAAACAGTACAACCAACCAATTTATGTATTCCTGAGGAATATTACTTTATTTCTGTACTTTTAATGTATGATCTAACATTTGAAGGCTAGGTAACATTTTAATGTTTTAAAAAAGAAGATTATGAAGCTACTATAATACCAATCATCGTAAAGAAAATCTGTCTATCTGTGTGGTTTCTATAGTCAACCAACTTGATGGCACATAATCAGTCAATCAGTCAATCAATCAAATAACTCTTATCGCCAGCTGGATATTGCAAATTGGATCCCTTCACTGAAATAGAAAATGCTGATAATGAAAAATATTCAATCCTGTAGGAATACTGTTTCCTTAAAAGATTACTGGATTATTCTTTGATTGGACTAGCTGACTAGCAAAAGGAAACCTAAATATTATTCATAACAACAATTAGTTTTTGTGCCTTGTTTCTTGTAACTACTGCATTCTCATGGTTGCCTTTTACGTTAGAAGCTAATTATTCTCCTGAATCATTTTTCAATGTTTTTTCAAAGAAGGGAAAGGAAGAAGAAAATTTAGGAGAAAGTTTAAGTTTAGTTTTTTTAAAGCTCCCAAGTGTCATATGGGGATTGTTAGTTTACAAACACTCAACCTTTGACCTGCTTTATCCCCCCTTTTTGGTGAAATCTGGATGAGAGAAAAACTTCCTTTGAAGTTTTCAACACTGCATGCTGTGGAATGCAGCATTTTCTAGCATTTTGACTTTTGAAAGTCAGGATGAGTTATTGTGGCAATTCAACGGGCTTTTCTCTGTTAGTACACATTTCTGGTCTTTTAGGATGAAACTGGCAAGTTCTTATGAATCCAGGTCAACATATTTTAGGAAACAAAACGTATTTTATTCCAAACGTATATTATGCCTCCACATTTATCTTACAACCTTGGAGATAGGTTCCTTGAAAAGAGCCAAATGAAACCTTGATAATTAAATGCTCACAAATCTTTATTAACTGCCATATTTTAAACTGTTGTAAGTTGAACCTTGAAGGGGTGTGGTGGCTCAGCGGGTAAGATGCCAGGCTTGTCGATCGCAAGTTCGGAGGTTCGAATCCCTAGACCTGCGTGCGGAGTGAGCTCCCGCCCTAGCCCCAGCTCTTGCCAACCTAGCAATTCGAAAGCATGCAAATGCAAGTAGATTAATAGGTACCACTTCGGTGGGTAGGTAACAGCGTTCCGCGCGCGTCATGCCGGCCACATGACCGTGGAAGCGTCTTTGGACAACGCTGGCTCTTCGGCTAACAAACGGAGATGAGCACCGGCCCCTAGAGTCGGACACGACTGCACAAATGTGCGGGGGGAACCTTTACCTTACTTTACTAAGTTGAACCTTGGTAACATAAACATAATAATTGCTTATATGTGGAACAAACTTAAAGAATAGTAAAAGGAAAATAGAATTACTTAAAAATATATCTTACAGGTAATTTTAAAAATAAAAATGAAAGTAAGTGCAATGATTTCCAGCTCCATTTTATATTTGAGCCCTGGCCCCAGAAACCCATGGCTGTGGTACTAATTTCTGTCTACCTTGCAAAACATCTCCCATACAAATGCCTCAGTAAAAGACAGTATTCAAAGTTCTGGAAGCTGACGTGTTTTAGCTAAACCCAGTAACATCTGGAAAGCCTGGGAAAGAAAAAAAGAAGAGAAAATTATCTGAGGAAGAAATGGTTACTTTGATCCAAAATACTGTGTTAGCTCATCAGATATACAATAAGAGAAATACACCCGAGAAACAGAATTTCTCTATGGTATCTAATTGACTGAGATCATCTTGGCTACTAATACTTAGAAGCTTTTTGAAATCACATAATCCATAGAAGTCGTCTTATTTTCTGTTGGCATGAAATGAACTTCTACTTTTCATTCCTTCTCCACCCATAATTTATAAAATATGAGAAGAGCATCATACAACACTTGTCTTGTATATAATCTCTCAACTGATCATATATATATAAGGTTATCTGAAATCTAGAAAATCTATGAAATGTAAACCAGAGTTCAAAGAAAATGGTGGGAAGAACTGGAAAGTGCTATGTGTCATGCACAAAGAATGTATTTATTACCATAGTTTCAGATCAAAGTGTGTGTAGAAAAAACTGCAATCCATAAACCAGATTAATCTTCATAAAATATTTAGGTATCTGTCTGCGAAGAACAGGAAAGTCTCAACTTGTAAGATCAAAATTCCTTCTTTTTCGTCCAAGTAACAGAAAGCATTTTCAAAGTGCATGCTCTCTGTCTATGAGTTTATGAGTGTGTGCATTCAACATGCCATAAATTTTAACATTTTGGACCATATTGTTTTGCCAAAGACTTTTTTCTTTTTATGCCACTGCTAGATTAATTTACCTGCTCACAATTTCTGCTTGTTGGCATCCTTCCAGTCACTAATTTGCTGCCTGCTGCTATCATATGCACAGGATTTGTTCCTTGGAATGCCATTTCAACTGACTCATAAGGTAGCCTTGCAATGCAAACTACTTAATGTTCCCTGCGGCATAATTGCCCACCACTCGCTCATAATTATTATGAAGCAGTGCATTCAGTGATGGTAACATAACATCAATGAGCTTAACATAAATACCAAGTCACTAAGAGTTGGCTCCATTAAAGAAAGGAACTACTTCACAGTAACAGAGAGAATTTTCTCTTAAGCTGTAATCCTACATAACTATTTCTAGGTACTGATGTCTATACTTGTTGTGTGCCCGAGAAGAGAAATCCATGGTATAATGGCAAGTAGCTCCAGCAATTTTTAGCTGAGAAGTTGCTGTGTTACCATTACCAGCAAACTGTTTTATGCTGTATTTAAAATCAATGAGGCATCCTGGGTGAGACAGTACAGTGCATGTACTCATATTTGATGGGAGGAGGCAACGGTATGTTGGTTTGTAATATAGTCTCTAGATTAGAGAGCTTGCATCCATCTTTCCTTCTTTCCTTCTTTCCTACTTTCCTTCCTTCCTTGTCAAAGACCAAAGAAGAAGAAGTAAAAGGAATCAAATACAAATGCAAGTGATACAGTTACACATATTCATGCTTTGCAGGTGCAAAGAAAACAACACTCCAGATATCAAAGAGTAGATTCAAGAGATGTATTCATTTTTAATTTTGGAATTGTCTTTATATTGTACAAATGAGAAGATGGAGCAGTATGTATCTATATGGTCTAGATTTGATACCATTTTAAATGACTGAGCTAGTTCTGTATTAATAGTATACATTTTTTCCTTCCTTTTAAATGTTTTAATTCATTCAGCAGCTCATCTTTAGGTGCCATCTTACTGATGTACTCCTGGATGTTCTGGATCTCAACCAGGACAGTGGCTTTGATGCTCACCAGACCCCGCTCGCCCTCTTTCCACCTGGTGTACAGTCTCTGGGTGCTGGACTTGGGGTGAAAGCCTCCGTACATTGTGAGGAGCTTCTGGGTCTTCACATCAGCAGCCTCCATGTCCTCCTTTGGCCAGCTCACTATACCGGCAGGGTATCTGATGACTGGCAGGGCATACATGTTAATGGCATGGATCTTGTTCTTCCCATTGAGCTGGCTCTTCAGGACCTGTCTTATCCTTTGGTGGTACTTGGATGTTGCTGTCTTCCTTGCCTCCGCATTGTGGTTCCCATGTGACTGTGGGTTACCAAGGTACTTGTAGTTGGTCTGTATGTCTGCTATGTGGCCTGCTGGTAGTTCCACCCCATCAGTCTTAACTACCTTCCCTCTCTTTACTACCATCCGGCCACACTTCTCTAGTCCAAATGACATCCCAATGTCCTCACTGTAGATCCGTGTCAGGTGGATCAGTGAGTCGATGCCTTGTTCACTCTTAGCATACAGCTTGATGTCATCCATGTAGAGGAGGTGGCTGATGGTAGTTCCACATTTGAACTTGTATCCATATGCAGTTCTTGTGATAATCTGGCTGAGGGGGTTCAAGCCCATGCAGAACAGCAGTGGGGACAGTGCATCACCTTGGTATATGCCGCACTTGATGGCCACTTGTGTGAGCTGCCTTGAGTTGACTTCCAGTGTTGTCTTGCACAGTCCCACTGAGTTTTTGAGGAAGGTCCTTAGTGTCCTGTTGACTCTGTATAGTGCCAGGCATTCACATATCCATGTGTGTGGCATTGAGTCGTAGGTTTCCTGTAGTCAATCCAGGCTGTGCTCAGATTGGTCTGTCTAGACCCTGAGTCTCGGGCGACTGCTCTATCTATGAGCAACTGGTGTTTTGAGCCTCTGGTGTGGTTCCCAATGCCCTTATGAGCTGTGCTCATGTACTGGCCCATATGGTCCTGCAGCTTGGCAGCTACGATGCCAGATAGGGCTTTCCATGTTGTGGGGAGGCAGGTTATTGGCCAGTAGTTGGATGGTGTTGTTCCCTTGTTGGGGTCTTTCATGATCAGCACTGTCCTACCTTGTGTTAGCTGGTCTGGGTGGGAGCCTGCTGCTAGCAGCTGGTCCATCTGTGCTGTTAGGCATTCATGCACTGATGTTAGTTTCTTTAGCCAGTAGGTGTGGATCATGTCTGGGCCAGGTGCTGTCCAGCTCTTCGTGTTCTTGACACGCTGTTGGATATCTGCTACTGTGATGGTGACTGGTTCCTGCTCTGGGAGATTTCTGTGGTCTGCTCTCAGGTCCTGCAGCCACTTTGCACTGGTGTTATGTGTCTTCTCTTTATCCCATATGTTCTTCCAGTACTGTTCTGTTTCTGCTGGTGGTGGCTCTGCTATTACTGTGTTGTTGCACTGCAGCTGGGAGTACACCTTGGATGGTTCTTTGGTGAACAGGGCATTTATCTTCTTGGCCTCTGCTTCTCTAGTGTATCTCCTTAGCCTGGTAGCCAGTGCTGTGAGCCTTTGTTTAGCAGTCTCTAGGGATTCAGATGGAGTCAGGCCCTTGTATTTTTTCAGTAGCCAAGTCTTATCCTTAATCTCCACACCCTTCTGTAGTTCTACCAGCTGACTAACTTCTCTCCAAGTTGCCTTGATCTTAGCCTCTAACCTCATTTTCCAGGGGGGGTGGGGTTATGTAGTGCTGTTCTTCTTGATCATGTAGCCAAGCATCTCCAGGATTACAATGGGTGTAGCGTATATCAGTTCATTGGTTTGAGTTATAGTGGTAGTAGGGATTGTCGTGAGGGCTCTGTTGGCATCTTCTAGCTTACTATCTTTTGATACTTCTCCACTGAGCCTTGGTAATCGGTCTTGAGAGTTGACTGCAGCTAGTTTATCCATGATCTTTTGCCTCATATCAGCTGCTGTGCTCTGTAATGGAGGGGGTGACAGTGACATTCCAGCTTCAGGATTGGCTGCACCTCCAGTTGTTCTTCCGGGTCTTCTTGAATCTGGGATATAATGTGTAGTTGGTCTATCTCAAGTTGTGAGAGCAGCTTCCTCTTCACTATGTTGAAGTGTTGGGTAGCTAGCTGTTTCTCAGTTAGTGTGGATGCAGGTCTTCTGTCCATCCATAGTTCCCTCATATGTTTCATATATCCCCTCTCATTAGGTCTACTGTTGTAGTAGCATTCCATCAATTCCAGGTTCTCTTGTCTCATCCATGTATGGTTTGTTCCAGTAGCCCACTTATCGTCAGATTGCCCTGGTTCCCCAACATCTGACGCAGACCTAGTTAATCCAGGTGATGTCCAAGCCGGCATGACTCTCTTAGTTTGTGTCACTCTCATATTTTGAGGTAGGCAGGTGAAGCGTTAGGGAGACTTTGCCCAAGGACCCCTACTGGTAAGGTAGGTACAGCCAGGATTTGAACCCCAGTCTCCCACTCCAAAGGCAGCGCTCTAACCACTATGCTATCCAGCCGCTATTTTATATATATAAAAAATCCCTTATGGCCAAATTTGAACCCATTGCTTCCTGATGGCAATTGCAAAAGAACGGAATTTACTAGTTTTATGGAGTTATTAGTGGACCAATCCTCTAATAGAAAATATACTGCCTCCTCTTCAGGCTGATTTAAAGAATGGAGTTCTTACCTTGAAGCACCACCTGTCATAAAAAGGAAAGTGCAGTAATTCATGAACTGCTGTTTCAATATCTTAATCTAGTCATGGACATAAACATTTCAAGAATGGGGCACTACACTGAAAGTTGATTGAAAAGTAAAATAAAAAAATAAATAAAAATAAAAATAAAATAAAAAATAAAATAAAATAAATAAAATAAAAATAAAAAATAAATAAAATAGATGAATATATTGAAAAATGTAAACTAGAAAAATTAACAGAAGAAGATAAAGATTTTACAAATAATAACATTACAACACAAGAAATCAAAGATGCAATCAAAAGATTAAAAACAGGGAAAACACCAGGAAATGATGGTTTTATAGCCGAATATTACAAAAAATTTCAAGAACATCTAATTAATCCATTAAAAATTCTATTCAATTCAATACTACAAGGGGCAGATATACCAATATCATGGAGAGAAGCAAATATTGTACTAATACCAAAAGAAAACCAAGACTTAACAGAATGTAAGAATTATAGGCCAATTTCCTTACTAAACAATGATTACAAAATATTTGCCATCATTCTTGCTGAAAGGTTAAAATTTTTTTTACAGAAAATTATTAATCAAGATCAAAATGGTTTCTTACCAAACAGACAAATAAAAGAAAATATAAGACATGTGATCAATCTAATTGAATACGCAAACGTTCATAACGAAAAACCAATAATGTTATTATTTCTAGATGCGGAGAAAGCTTTCGATAACGTTAATTGGGAATTTATGTTTAAAGTACTAGAAAATAGAAACTTTGGGGAAAAATTTATAAAAGCAATAAGAGCAATATATAAGACTCAAAAAGCAAGAATAATGGTAAACGAAGAAGAAACCCAAGAATGTACAATAACAAAAGGCACAAGACAAGGCTGTCCCATTTCACCATTATTATTCATATTGGTTCTAGAAGTATTACTGGAAGAAATCAGGAAAGATCAAAATATAGAAGGGATCAAGGTAAAACAGGATAATCATAAACTAAAGGCCTTCGCAGATGATCTAGTAATAACAATACAAAACCCAAGAAATACAATAGAAAAATTAATTTTAAAATTACAAGAATATGGCGATTTATCAGGATTTAAAATTAATATACAGAAAACCAAAATGATAAATTTAAATATGACAAAAGAAGAAAAAAGTCAATTAGAACAAATAACAGGATTTCAAAATGTCAGAAAATTAAAATATTTAGGAATACAATTAACAGATAACAACTTAGATTTGTATAAAAATAACTATGAAAATTTATGGAAAGAAATTAAAAAAGATCTTGAAAAATGGGCAAATTTACAGTTATCATTGCTGGGGAGAATTGCTACAATAAAAATGAATATACTACCAAGATTTTTGTATTTGTTCCAAACAATCCCGATTATGATTAAAAACCAAATTTTTATAAAATGGCAAAAAGAAATATCCAAATTTATATGGCAAAAGAAAAAACCTAGAATAAAATTAAAATATTTACAAGACACAAAAGATAGAGGGGGATTAGCAATGCCAGACCTTAAATTATATTATGAAACATGCAGCCTAATATGGATTAAAGATTGGATAAAACTAGAAAATGAAAAATTACTGAATTTAGAAGGACACGACAATAGATATGGTTGGCACGGTTACATGTGGTATAATAAAAGCAAAATACATAAGGCATTTAATAACCACATAATAAGAAAATCCTTGCTAAATATTTGGAACAAATACAAAAAAACACTATTACCAAATCTTCCACTATGGGTGTCAACCCAAGAGGCATGTACCAGATTAGGGAGTCAAAATAAAAAAGAATATATAAGATATAAAAATTTGTTAAAATTTGAAGGAAATACTCAGAAACTTAAAACAAGGGAAGAACTAGAAAATGAAAATATAATATGTCATTGGTTTACGTATTTCCAATTAAAAGAGCAATATAAAATAGACGAAAAAAATTATCAATTTACAAAAATAGAAAATAATTGGGATAATATATTAGAAAAAGAGGAAGAACATTTAATTTCTAAAATATATAAAACATTACTGGAAGTGAAAACCAAGGACATAAAAATTAAAAAATACATGAAAAAATGGGAGGAAAATTTAGGAATTGAAATTACATATGAAGATTGGCAAGAAATCTGGGTCAAAAATATAAAATTTACTTTAAGTAATGATTTAAGAGAAAACATGTATAAAATGATTTTTAGATGGTACATGTCTCCTGAGGTGTTATTTAAATCAAAAATGAGTAACTCTATTTTATGTTGGAAATGCAAAAACAAAAGGGGTTCTTTCTACCATGTATGGTGGCTATGTGAAAAAGCAAAAAAATATTGGGTCAAAATACATAAATATGTATGTAAAATATTCGACAAAGAAATAAGAATGAGACCAGAATTATATTTATTGGGTAAAATTGAAGACAATATAAATAAAAAACAAAAGGTTTTATTTCAGTATCTAAGTACAGCTGCAAGGATAAAATACGCCCAATACTGGAAACAAGAAAATATTCCAACAAAGGAAGAATGGATTATAAAAGTAATGGATTTAATGCAAACAGACAAATTAACAAATTTAATAAAAGGAAAAGAAATGGGGAAGTATAATGAAACATGGGACCCCTTCATAAAATATATTCAAAAAGAATATAACATTAAATAGAGAACAAATAATAATAATAATAATAATAGTACAAATAAAGAAGGGGCGAAGGGAAAAAAAAGAGGTATAAGAAGAGAAAAATGTAAATCAAGTATTTACAAGAATTTTTCTTTTGTTAAGAAAACTGGAAGAATTTTAATGGAGTGTATGTATGTATTATATATTATAAAACAAAGATTTAAACTTAAGATTGAATTTGATACAAATATATAAATAAATAAATAATATAATGTAAGGAAAGGGAGAAAAAGAATGATAAATATATATAAAGTAAGAAGAAAAAGAAAGGATTAGGTTAGAAAGAAAAAGAGGATAGAAAGGGTGAAAAGGGAAAGAAAGATAGGAAAAGAAGAGCAGAAGAGAAGAGAGAGAAGAGGTTAGAGAGAGAAAGAGGGAGTATGAGAGAAGATATTAGAGAGAATGAGAAGGTCAAATAAAAATAAAAAAGAAGAAGAAGAAGAAGAAGAAAGGAATGGATGAAAGGATAAAAGGAAGAATAAAAATGAAAGATAAAGGAAAGGAAAAGAGAGAGACGGGAGGGTTAGAAAGAGTGAGTAAGGTAAGTGAGAGAAGAGATTAGAGAGAGAGAGAGAAAGGGTTAAAAAAGAAGAAGGGAATGGATGAAAGAGAAAAGGAGTTAAAGGAAGAATCAAAAGGAAAGGAAAGGGAAAGGAATAGATAGAGAGAGAATAGGTTAGAAGAGATTGAAAGATAAAGGAGAGAAAAGATTAGAGACAAAAAAAAGGATACATTGTATTAAATATAATAAAAATAATTATATAAAATCAAATGTAAATATATATACATAAATGTAACCATTGCTATGTGTTATATATGATCATTGTTATGTGTTATATGTTTTGTTTATGTTTTATGTTGAATGTAATAATAAAAAATTATATCTGCAAAAAAAAATTAAAAAATGAAAAGTAATGCCCCCACCTCCATAACTATAGTTTAAATAGGTGTATTTTCATGAATGAAACAGGAAAATAAAGATTGAAATGAGTTTTTTTTTGTTACTGTATTTACTTCTCCACATAATTACCACCACTCACTACACACCTCTGCCAAAAATAAACAAGCTTCTAAAGCCACCACAAAAGAACTCCACACTTTATCTCTTCAACTAGGTTTTGACAGTCCTTTCTATCTCTTTATGTGAATCAAACAGATGACCACAAAGATATTCTTTCAATGTTGGGAAAAGGTGGATGTCATATGATGCCAAGTCTGGGCTGTATAATGAATGGGATAAGATGTTAAGATCCATCTTCATCCATCTTAGCTGACTTGTCATATTGTAGCAAAATGTCCTTCTTGCGCTTCTGAATTTTGCTTAATTGTTTCAACATTTTCAGTACTGCAATGTAGCACCTTGAGTTGATAGTGGTGCCAGGTTAAAGGAATTCCATGTGAATAACAATAAACCAATCTGCATCCCAAAAACTCTAATCATGAATTTTCCTGCTGAAGCTGGAGTTTTGAATTTATTTATTTAGGTAAACACTTGTTTCTGGGTCATAATGATGAGTCCATGCTTTATCAGCTATCACAGTACTGTGAAGACATTCCTCACCTTTATTTTCATAGCATAGCAACAATTGGGTTTTTTATTATTTATTTTTATTGCTTGCATAGCAACAACAAATTTCTACTCTTGAAGCTTTCATATTTGCCCTCAGCATACAAAGAACTTATATTGCACAAACCTCCTAATATTGAATAATAAGGTGACTCACACATTCCTGTGAGATTCCAAGCTTGACAGCAAGTTCCTTTTGAGTTCTCCACCGATTGTCCTTAATCAGGTCATCAACCTCTGTCATATGATACTTCTCAGTTGCTGTCACAGGTCATGCATTTTGTTCTTGATGTCTGATCAGTTCACCATCTTTAAATTTTTGGCCTAATGGCACACAGTACTCATGTCAACACAACCATCACCATAAATAATCTGCATTTGGCAGTGAATTTCAATTGAAGGGACTCCTTCACTAGCCAAAAATTCTGTCATAGTTCATTGCTTAGCGCACTGACAAGTGCTTACTGCAGGCTTCTGTTTCACATTCAATAGCAGCAATACAAGAACAAGAAGAGAAAATATAAATTCCGTATGAAAAAGTAGAAGAAGCTAGATGAAACTCCCGGCAGCATATATGGAAAGTGAATATAAATAAAGTTGGTGTTTAAAGTGCTTTGAACAGATTGAAATTATTTTACAGTGACAGAAGCCTGTTGACTCATGCTAATGTGAAATATGAATACTTAGTGGGCTGATGAGCGAAAGAGGCTATGGATATGTAAAAAAATGCAAATAAGTTTGTTAAAAACGTAGGACAAGAATAAGATTGTATAATGTGTATAGAAAGAAAAAAAGCAAGGGAAGTTTATGATTAAAATAGGCAGAGAAAATGCAGAGTAATGTTGACAGAAATAAAACATGTTTTGGACATGGGTGAAACATGCTAAACAATACGCCTTGTTTATTTCCATTCAGCGGAGTAAATGGAATTAAGAATAACAGTGATAAAATGATTTTCAATGTAACTAAATTGAAGGAATGCCCAGAGTACATTAGAGATTTGTATGGGAATAATCATGATATTTCAAAGAATAGATTTGAAATAAATGCTATAAATGTTACTGTCCAAGAAAACCTGATGAAAAGGAAATTATAAGTATTGTGAGAATGTTACAAATGATTAGGTTTCAGGTATAGATGGTGTGAGAGCCAGTTTGGTGTAGTGGTTAAGGCACCGGGCTAGAAACCAGGAGACCATGAATTTTAGTCCCACCTTAGCCACAAAGACAGCTGGGTGACCTTGGGCCAGTCGCTCTCTCTCAGTCCTAGGAAGAAGGCAATGGCAAACCACTTTGGCAAAATCTTGCCAAGAAAATCTTGCCAAGAAAACTACAGGGACTTGTCCAGGCAGTCTCCGAGAATCGGACACAATTGAATGGATTAAAAAATATAAGGTGTAACTATAATTAAAATATGGATGTGGTTTGTTTATGGAGAGACTGAACCCCTTCTTTACGCTGTGTGTGAAATGCATTTGGGTCTGGCCCTGAAAGAATGTAATTAATGTTTCCTTATTCAAAGGAAAATGGAACAAAAATGAGTGCAGTTTTTGCGAATATTGTAAAAATTGAGGCTGGTGAAGTAGGAGCCAGTAGTTCCCAAGCTAGAGATTCCTTTATGCAAATATGCTATAGTCATTCTACTTCAAGGCCACAATGCACTGCACAATGCTCCTTACATCGTTGTACTGCAACAGACAAGTGTTGCATTGATATCTTCATTCATTCTTGTCCATAATAAGTATTCCAATCAAGCAAAGCTGTGTCAATCAAGACAAGATTGAGCTAAGGGTGACCCATCAAGAGATCTATGACTTACTCTGACTATTGGATTGCCCACGTCTAGGGATCAGGGATTAACATTATGGTCACAGACCCTCTAGCAACTTCATTAACCATCAAGCAAGTTGCCAATACCTAGCTTCAGTCTGAGAACCAAGTGACAACCGAGATGGACCAGTTATTCAAGATGATGAACAGCTAGCTCAGCTGGTGGGACAGAATTTACCACAACCAATGGTCCCATATCAGAAGCATAAGATCCAACTGAAGCAACCATAGATCTTCAATGTTGTACACCTGTCTCACTGCCCTGTAGTTCAATTCAATTCAATTTATTACAGTCATAGACCAGTACAAAGTTATGATCTGGAATGTAAGCATCTCTACTGCCTTCCTCTCTCAAAATGAACTACACGTTTCCGTGAGACCAGATGACCTCTTTACAGACATACAGTAATTTTATTTATTATGCACCTAAAACTAAGAATAGTCCATGCATAGGATAAAACCCAAAAATACTTCTAAAACATTTTGCAGTGAAGTATATGAAATTACCCAGTGCCCATCCTAGATCTCCTAGGTCTGAATATAAGCATTTTGAAATAGCTATATTGTGATGTCTGGAGAAGAATATTAAGAATATAATCTCAGTTCTTTTAAATGTCTAGAATTATCTGACATATCTCAGTGGTGAAGGATTTGGGACTTACAGATTTGTAGACTGTATTTTCCCTGGCCTTGCTCTAACTATAAAATGCAGTGTCAGATCTCATCATCTTTTGCAATGCATTTTAACCTATTTGAAGACATGAAATGTCACTTGCTGCTTTCAAATGGTTAGCTATATCTTTGGCATAAGATGTACAGTATGTCACATTATCCTTAAGGGTTTTTTTTAACTCTTCTGGTTTTTTTCAGCTGAGGCAGCGGAGGATGGTACATAATTTAAATGTGGAAAATTCTAACATTCTTGGAAGTAACATGCTCAATGTTTTTTGTTCTGCAACAGGAACAACAATGTTTTAACATAAAATTCAAGGTAATATTTTTATGGGTTCAATGCTTTTACTTAGCAAAAACATATTGGGCTGAGACCACAAATGAAAATAACAAAAAATCATAAAGATGTGGTATCTTAGAGGAAAGCTCATTTCCTCAAGATTTCCATGCCAAATTTTTATAAAATAATATGGGCATGGATGGAAAAATATCAGAAGTAATCTGGACTTGTAAACCTACTGACCTTTACAATTAAAATCATGTAAGTCTTGGTTTATTTTTTTAATTGAAATGTTATATTTTTCATACTTTACTGCAAAATTAATAAATAATTTGTGATGATAAATGACTGACAAATGATTTTTCTATTTGCTCTGGCAGGGAGAAATTCACCTAGCTAAGTTCTGGCAAATAGTATGGCTGGCTTTTGCTGACTTTGCAGAGTTCAATCAGCAACAAGCATTAGAAATATTGGGGTGATCTATTTCAGTGTCTTTTCAATCACAACGTATGTTGCATTACAGTCAAGTTATTTCCATACTAAAACCATACAGTAAACCAATCTGAAATGCATTCATGTGGAACCTCAGATTGGCACACCCAATTCTCTATACTTTAAGTTCACTGATGTTCAGTAAGACTCAGGATTCTCATACCTGTACATACCCATAAACCTTAAGTAGATTATAGTTTGTGGAATGGTGTATCTCTCTCTCTCTCATAATATGAGTAATCAGGGATATTGTTCATACTTTCAGAGAAGGTTGAATGACCCACACACATACAATTTCCCTACATTTGTTCCCACATCCCATTGTACATCATATCTATACTTCTGCTGAAAATGGAAAAAAGAAGTAAAAAGCTTAAAAGGAGTAGTCAGTTAAGCTGAACTTTGCCTTTGATTCTAGAATTGCATATATAGTAGACAATTTGTCTACTACAGATTGGTTAAATCGAAGGGTCTCGGTTTTATTCAGTCTTATATTTCATATTGCTTCCGAAAATAGTTGGAAAGAAAATTGAGTAGCCAGAATCTCTGCCTGCATGTCATTTTGGAATCCCTGAGGAAAAAACAGATAAGCTGAGAGTTGTAGGAGGTGGTAGCAGAAAGGTTTCTCAAGGACTTTCATTTTTAAAGCTGTCAGTATTTCATTCCGAGACTGGCCATAGCTGAAAGGGAGAAGTAGAGAAAGATATTTGGATAGAGCTAGAAGAAGCTTAATGTGTTTCTTATCCAGAATTCCAAGGTTATCAGCAGTTGTTGGTGTACTTTTATGGCAACATTCTGATAGGCAAGATTCCTATGCAGGCTTCTTAGAGATTTAAGTTTGAGTTGTGTCTGCTCCTGAATTTTTGAATAATTGCAGCTGATGAAACATAATTTAAATCACAGATCAGTGTTGGGCTTCTGATGAATTTCTTGTAATACAGTCCTAAAGCATACTTGTAAGGAAGTAAGATTCATATTGTTTTCTGCGGCGTTCTCAGGCAATTACACCTAGGACTACATCATCAGTGTATATAACACAACTTCCTTCAGCTTGAGGGCTACAGGGGCCTTACATGGGATATCTAAAAATCTGGATGGTCCTGAACCTGTTAGCCTTTTGTAAGGCATTAGCAACCTGGCTGTTCCCACCAGTGCTTGTGTCAGAAGGTTAGGTGAGCTCTGTTCGCTAAAGTTGTTTTTGTAACGTGGACTTACTGTTTTAACCTTGGACATTGTGGTTTGGATTGTGGGATTGTTGCTGTTATAATTTTGTACACTGCCCAAAGTCACTGCTGTGAGATGGCTGGCCATATAAATCATTTAAAAAACAAAACAAAACAAAACAAAACAAAACAAAACAAAACAAAACAAAACAAAACAAAACAAAACAAAACAAAACAAAACAAAACAAAACAAAACAAAACAAAAGCAGGGCCAAGATCCATTTTGGGAAACTTTTAGGTGTCATAAGGGATAAAACGCATAATTTAAGATTATGCAAGGCTTAAAGAGCTATTTTACCCGAACCCCACCTGCATAATTGAAAACGAAATGCCTATGAATGTCAGTTTGTTTTTTAACTCTGGAAGAGCTCTGAGGGCACAGAGGAGATGTCATATTCTTGGCACCCCAATTTATACTGGTGGTTAAATATACTGTTTTTTGAGAGAAGTTGAGAGAGGGAGACATTTATTTTAGGGACAATGATCTTTTCAAAACAAGAGTTGTGCCTTAAACGGTTGTGTACCCTTTCAAATGAGCTGGGATTTGGGAATCTATGAATCATTAAGCTTGCTATCCACCAAGGACCATTTACTTTCCAGATCATGAGCTGAATATTTATGAAAGCTTGAAGATTGATGCTATAAAAACTAAGTGATTTGTTAATGATCCATGGAGATAAACTCTGGTTCTCCTTTCTCACCTATAATTTAAGAAAGCAGCACAAATGCCACTTTTCAGGGTGAGAAGTAGTGAGAAATAAAATGCCAGTACAGGTCAAGGGTCACATTTTAGCCACAACCTATGTTAGTAACATTAGACAAAAGAAGTACAAAATGGCAGTTGTATCTGTTCATGGAAAAAAATAAAATCTTATTGTATTACAAAACATTTATGTAGCATGACCTTTTGAATGCTCTTTTAAACAACGCTATGAATTAGGCCAATATTGTTATCTTTATTTACTGATAAGAAGTAGGCTGACCATACGTCCCGTTTTGAACGGGACAGTCCCGTTTTTTTAGCATTTTTCAACCGCCCGTCGTTTTGATAAAAATCTCAATTTTGTCCCGTTTTTTAAACCCGGCAGGAATGGCCCGGAAGGAGGATCCGAGCTGGAGCTGCCCAGAAGAGGAAACCCTCCTGCCTATCAGCGCGTGGCAAAGGAGGGACCGGGGGTGGGGTTTGCAGGCGGGAGCCAATCGCACGGACCGGGGGATGGGGTTTGCAGGTGGGAGCCAATCATGCAGACCAGGGGCGGGGACCCCTGTCTTTTTCATGAATACGGAATATTACATAAGACCCCGTCCCGTTTTGCCATCCCAATGTCCCGTTTTTGTCTCAAGGAAATATGGTCAGCCTAATAAGAAGGGGGTCTAAAAATGGAAAATAGTGGTTTACTTATACCTATTTAGGGTGGGGTGGGGTTTTTTTGGTAACGTTTGTCCTTGGATTATGATGGAATCAAGAGTATTCAACAAATAGCAACATTTGGAAAAATGGTCCAAGCTAGCTCTACCACCAGCCAGAGTGAGGAATTTTCAACCAGCAGATTTTAGATGTCATGAAAGTGCAACAAATTATTTGCTAATTAATACATTATTGCATTTTACTGGCTTAGTCGGGAAAAAGGTTGCTTGTGAGATTTTCTGACTGTGCCAAAAAATTGGGCTTAGACCAGTGTTGTGAAAGGGAGTGCATTTATTATTCCTAATTATGTAGTGACATGTCTTGGTCTTTTGCTGACCCTGCAAGGCTCTGAAAATATCCTCTTTGTTCTTAATAGCGTTCATTTGCTTTCCTTCTTACAGCGTTGATCTCTAACACTAAAACACTAAAAATAGACATCGAAAGACAAATCGCTAGATGATGTGCCTTTCAGAGATGATGAGATATACTTCCCATTATGGTCAACCAGGATAGCCATTGCTGTTTGGAGTGATGGAAGTCATACACAAATATATACGGCCCATTTTGACACATGATTCCTCTGTACCTGAAGTCATCAGATTGGAAAGGCTAAGCAATATGCAATGACTGAAATAATACACAATAGTTCATTTCTTGTAACTGAACTTTCTTATCTAGAAGTTCAGGCACTAGGATGCAGGATCTGGAAACCTGAGTACTTTTGCTCCACACTTCAGTTTTTGTCAAAGCAGAGTCTCTGTGGGTGATCTTTCTGCCACTTACAGAAACTTTCATGTAGCTAATACAAAGATATGGCAGACTACAGAATGGCAAGGATCAGAGGCTGCCTGTTACATATCACTTGGTGCAGTGATAAACCTTCCAATTTTGAACATTTTTGCTTTGATAAGAAGGAGAAGCAACAACTCACACACACAATCAATGCTCTTGTCCATACCTCCTCTTCTCAGCATGCGTAGAACAGATGTAGACTTTGAAAATATCTTTATCTGCTACAATAGGGTCTCTTGATATCTAAGGTTTATAGCAGAAAACTTGCCTTGCCTTTATGAACACATTTTTCCTGTTTTCATAATGTCCCAATCTATAAGACACTAAAATAATCATTACATCGCATTTATTTACATTTATTTCTTCATGGGAATCAGAGAGTTCAAGTATTACACACAAACACAGTTTACACATATATAGAAACACAAACATATGAACTTGTTTTCATATGTACATACACTCATACACACATGCTTACACACACTAACAAATCATGTGGAATATACGAGCAGAGGAAGAGACACAGAGAAATCCTTGAAAGATATTTTTATTTTTAAAATCTCAAGTTTCAAGGGAAATTGAGAAAACTTCTGTATGTGTCACCTAAGTAGGTTGTTGAACCTAACCTTTAATTTACTTATAGGACAATCTCTATTTTATTATATCTCTTAGTAGGATATTAAAGTTCTATTGGATGGTTATCTATGAATAAGCAATTCACAGACAAGGAAGATAAAATAAGGAATAGAGACCATTGTTAAAACTTTCTGCAAGAGCCATTTTGCAAGGAGATAACCCATAGGAAATAATTTGAAAAGTATATAGAGGCATATGCAGGATCTAGTGCTTTCATAAATTTGGTGAAAGTAGTACTGTCCCAATACAAGCTGGACCCTTTTCATGAGTGCAAAAGGGGAATAACAGGTGTTGCATTGGCACAAGGCTGCTTTTGCTGTTCGCCCCTCCTGACTTGACTCCACCTCCACCCAGCCTCTGTAGATGCTGTGGAAGCTATTTTAACATTAAAAGGTTTATTGATGTTAAATCAAACTTCCAGGAAAATAATATTAACCTTTTCAGAAGCTAAAATAGCATCCTGGTACAGTAAGACTATTCATCATTAATGACTTACAACTTAATTAGAATAATGAAACATTTAAAGAGTCACATTTGCAGCCATTGGAAAGCCAAAGAACAGTTGAATTTGAAAAAGCCTTAATTGAATTTACTAAGTAAACTGACATGTGTTTCTGTTCTTTCTTGAGACAGATGTTCTATACACAGAACCCTTTTCACAATAGATAAACATGCACCTGCTAGACACCTTTGGATCAGATGGATATTTGAACTAATCCAGTAAAATTGCATTCTTAAATGAACATAGAATATCATTCTCAAATTATGGCAGCTGGACAAGAACAGGATGCAACTAGATCCCCTACATTAGCTTAGTATAAGATTTCAGTTAAATTATCTACAACAGTATACTGTAACTTGAAGTCTTGTACAGTTCAGTTATTCTAGTATAGTTGTTACAGCAAAACACATTAGCTTTGCTGAGTACTCTACTGTAATATCTGGCATAAGAGGAATGAAAGGGACAGAACTGGCAGTACACATCAGAGGCACTTATCCTACTGCACCACTAATTACTAATTCCACTAAAATTGCACACACAGAGACACCTCTCTCTCTCTCTCTCTCTCTCTCTCTCTCTCTCTCTCTATCTATCTATCTATCTATCATCGTGATAATAACTTAAGGAAACTTCAATCACAATGCAGACAAAGTTATGACAAAAGAGTTGGATAGCATATTGTGTAAATGTGAACCAAATGTCACAATGGTGAATAAATTAGTCTATAAAATCTCACCAAGTCTGGGTTCTGTTTCTGTTTCTGTTTCTGTTTCTGTTTCTGGTCCTGGTCCTGGTCCTGGTCCTGGTCCTGGTCCTGGTCCTGGTCCTGGTCCTGGTCCTGGTTCATTTCAGACTTTTATTAATGCACAAATTCGGTGTGAACTTTGGCAAACTGTTGCATCTAAAAAACTTTCCAGTGCTCACACAGTTGTCTTTTTGTAGTATTTCATCAATACTACATGGGGATGTCCATGTCAGTACTTCTGGGAAAAAACCATGAAAAGTAGAAACTGAAAATCCAGTTAATTGTAATGTGCACTCTGGTCCTGTGGTGTTGCTCCTCCTGTGTTGGGCCATCCTCCTGTACAGGGGTTGTTTGGTTTCTCCAATGTAGAGCTCAGGGTACTCCTCACTGCACTGGATTGCATACACTACATTGCTTTTCTTGTGTTTTGGAGTTTGATCTTTGGGGTGTGCAAGCCTCTGTCTTGGTGTGTTGGTGGGTTTGAAATATACAGGCACAGAAGACAAAGCAGGAAGGAAAATATTTAAGGATTCCCTTACAAACTTTGCTCAGACTGAAGAAGCTTCTTGGATAAGGAGTGAAACGTTTCCACTGAGAAAATAGAAATCCAGTTGACATGATTCAAGCTACAGACAATTCCACCTGGATGACTGAGAACCTTCATCGACAATGTGCAAATCCAAACATGAATGTAATGGGAGAAATAAGGATGCTTAATGCATCAGTAAGCTCTATTTCAGAAGCAAATCCAGGTAATTTAGCTTGGGCCCCTTACACATGGTAAGTTTTACTGAACTGACTATTTGTAATGACCTTGATCCTTGAGCTATTAAATCAGAATTCCTTACGCAAGTTGCTTAGGAATATGATGGAATCTTTATTAAAGCCACTGATCCATCATACGTTAAAGATTCAAGTAAAGAGGCTCCTGCAACTGACAGCTTAAAATCCTCAAATTTCCCCCCCCCCCAACTGGGGAACTTGCGAGTCGACCGCCCCCCCATTGTCCTTTGATTCCCAGTTCTTCCTGAGTCTGAATCCATTGAAAGTACAATAGCACCCTTTGATCTGTCCTGGGTGCTGAAGCGCTCATCGCAGTTCCTTGATTAGTATAGTCTGTGAGGGGCAAATACACAAACGCTTTGTTGCCAGCATTTCACACGTCTGGCCGTTTCTTCCTTGGGGTGTCTCACACAAGAACTCTGCAAGTTCTTGTGATCTGGCGGAATGTCTCTTCCTGGCGCCATGGCAGGATGGCATCCTGACAATGTTAAGATAAGCACAAGTCCAAAACCATTCTTACTTCTATCATTTTTTTTAAAAAAAGCTGTGCTGTCCATGAGTAGAAAATCCAAAATCACAAATCTACAGGGTTAATATTTTTATTTGGCCACCTGGAGGTTTATAATAATTACAAGTTGCTGGGTTTCCTATAACCCTGCAATAAGTGATTAAAATGATTTAATAATTAAAATTAAGAGTCCCTCCGGTGGAGGGAGATGGGCAGTGATATAAATGTTATAAATAAATAAATAAAATCCAGACAGGAAGTGGAGGCATAGGAGAGAAAGCTGGCCATAAAATCAAATCATACCAATTCTGAGACGGAATGGTTGAGAGGCTTCCAATTATGCCAATAGGGTCTTGTTTGGCACACAATGGTACTAACTTGCACCTAGAGTTTCACAATGCTTTCTGGAGAAAGGACAGAAAGAAGTGATTTAAAGTTTTTTATATCTGACTTCATTATTACTTTATTTTGTCACAACCTGGGCAAAAATGGTGCCCAGATATGTCCAGATGTTAGCAAATAACTAAGATGTTAACCTATTATGCCAGAGCCTTCCAAAGTGCCGCCGCTGGTGACACACCAGCGGCAGTGGCAGTGCGGCGGCGGCGCGCACGTGCACGGCGGCGCGGGGGGGGCGTGCGGTGGCGCACGTGTGCACGGCAGCGGCAGCAGCTTCCGCTAAACCGCGGAACCACTGATCCCGTGCCGCTGCTGCTACCACCGTGCACGCGCGCGCCACCACTTCCGGGTGGTGTGGTGACACACCACGCTGTGTGTGGCGACACACTTTTGTGTCGCGACACACAGTTTGGAAAGCTCTGTATTATGCTATGATTTATTCTTAATTGGATGGGGAAAAAATAGCAAAGAGCTGCTCTGTCTTTAATCTTACTGTAAAAATAGGGTGTTGGAAGTGAGGGTTGGACAAAAAGTAGCCCCAACCATGCTAAAACGTGTTCTGTATATGTTTCATGAGTACAGACTTTTATATATTTTCATCTGTAGGTAGGTAGGTAGGGTTTTCCCCTGCACAGTCATGTCCGACTCTAGGGGCCGGTGCTCATCTCCGTTTCTTAGCCGAAGAGCCAGCGTTGTCCGAAGACGCTTCCACGGTCATGTATTTTCATCTGTAGATATGGTTTATTCATTTTCATTATAAGGACAGTTGAAATTATATAGTTTTCATCAAAACAACACAGTAAGCCATCCCTGAGTCAACTTCATCCCTGAGTTGTAATTTATTAGCAGGGGCCAGGAAATGTTTTCCCCCTCATTTGATTGTATGCATACACACTAATGGTTAGAGCAGTCTTAAATCAGGGATAAATTTATCTTGATTTCTTATGAAGCAATTACACATAGAAGCTTTTTTTTGGAACCTCTACTTCGAATGAAATTATGGCCATTACCCATCCACCCCACCTATCACCATCAGGCTGCCAATCAAATCGTTATGTTTCCTTATGAATTTTATGAACTTCCAGGTTCTTAATTTTGTCAGATATTGTGAGTTTCCTGTGTGCAAAAATTACAGATACAAACTATGCTTTTAGACGTACAGGCAATCCTTCTGAAAATGCCTGGTGCTGTGGCATGTCTGATGTGTGCCTAAACTCTCCTCCCCCCCATCACATTGGCTCTGTTTCTGTTGTGTCATGCCAAGTGAAATGTTTAGCCTTCAGAGAGAGTTAAAGAACATGTTTAATGTTGCATCATGCCCATGGGATTAAGTTATTTTAGAACTGCAGATTCAAGTATTATTTATTTTGCTCATTTTCAAAGTGAAATGTAAAAGCTTGTTTGGAATTGTTGGGCATTTATATATTAAAATATTTATTTCCAAGGCTCAAAGGACATTACTAGTTATTTACAATACAAAGGTTAGCAAGGTTTGTTTTTAATTCTCATATTTATTTATCGTACGGCAGCACATCATACATAGTACAAATATATTAAAAATTGGAAATATAAAAAGGTGTATAGATTCTCATTAAAAATTCTCATAAAACTAAAGAGAATGTACAGCAGTAAACCAAATAAAGCATGATATGGAATGAAGGAGTTACACAGAAGTTAGGTTAGATTGATTGATTGAATATGTACTATCCAGTCGTTGTCAGCTATTAGCTATGACAGAGTTGACCTGACCCATCCGTGTCACTATTTGGAATGCTAAAAGTTCTAAACATCTATAACTAATAGCCATATGTTATATTCCAATGACAGTTTCAAGAAACACAGATTAGTAATTATTCTGTATCTATGGCCAAATTCAATTTCATACCCACATCACATAAAAATCATACTACTACACATGCAAACTAATGATATCAGAGTTATCAGTAGCTGATGAGGAAAGAGCTCTTTAAGTTCAATGAAGGTGTTGACACAGTGTGCATCCATTGTAAAAGGGGCCAATGGTATGTTAGGGATAATAATACATGATACTGAAAATAGAAATGCCAATATCTTAATACCCTTACAGTATATAAATCAATGGTGTGACCACATCTGGAGCAGCTTCCCTGTGAGGAAAGGTTACAACATTTGGGCTTTTTAGTCTAGAAAGGAGACTAAAGGAGACATGATTACGGTGTCCAAAATTAGGCATAGTGTGGATAATTTTGAACAAGGAGAAGCAATTTTTTTACACAAGGCACAATTCAATGTTGAAATTTGCTACCATGAGATGTGGTGCTAACTACCAGCTTGGCTGGCTTCAAGAAGGGATTGGAGCAATTTGTGGAAGTCAATGGGGTCAATGGCTATTAGCTTTGAAGGCCATCTTCTTAGAGCAGTGTTTCTCAACTTTATGGACTTCAGCTCCCAGAATTCCCCAGTCAGCATAGCTGGCTAGGGAATTCTGGAAGTTGAAGTCCACACTTCTTAAAGTTGCCAAGGTTGAGAAACACTGGCTTAGACTAGTGGGCTTCCTTGTTCAGCTGAGTGGCCTCTTTGAGAAAAGACTGCTAAACTAGATGGGACAGAGGTCCAATCCAGCAGGGCACTGCACATGTTCTTATGTTCATAAAACAACTACTGTATAACTAATACAATTAAAAAGAGCATTTAAGCTAAGGTGGAGCCAATTTTATAATTATTCTTGTATCTTAAATGTTCAGAGTAGGAAATCAGGGAATTCATTTTATTTTGTTGTTGTTCAGTCGTTAAGTCATGTTGTGACCCCATGGACCATAGCACGCCAGGCCTTCCTGTCCTCCACTGTCTCCCGGAGTTTACTCAAATTCATGTTCATTACATCGGTGATGCTATCTAACCATCTCATTCTCTGCCGTCCCCTTCTCCTTTTGCCCTCAGTCTTTCCCAGCATCAGGGTCTTTTCCAGTGAGTCCTTTCTTCGCATTAGGTGGCCAAAGTATTTGAGCTTCAGCTTCAGTATCTGTCCTTCCAATGGGCAGTCAGGGTTGATTTCCTTTAGGATTGACTGATTTGACCTCAGATTAAAAAAATAGGTAATTAAGTAAGTTTATTCATCACTTAGACACTTAGCTAAACTGTTGTCTATTTATTAAATAACACACTGAGTTCACAGTTACTAGTTTAGCACAATGAATCCAATTTAGCAACAAAGAATGTGCTTCCCAGAGACCTACCGATTTTTCTATGTATCAAACATATAGATTTAGAGGTTGTCCAATTATGTTTGGATGGACTATTGCATTAAAAAAGATTTGAGCATATTTTAATCTTTTTAATTTAACAAAAGAGCAGAAGTTATGTTTATTGGAACAAAAGGACACAGATCATTACAGAAGCTCCAATGTCTATATATTTGGTGTGAATAGTATTATGGATTCTAATTCTATAGTATTGCTCTCTTAAACTAGCCCATTGCTCTATAATTAAATTACCTACTTAAAAATGACACTAAAATGGATTTTCTTTTTCATATGCGAATAAGCCCTATGGCACAGAGCAGACATTCCCTGGATTACACTGTGCATGTACTGTATCATATGCATTGGAAATATAAATGGTTTTGGAAAAGCCCCAAATTTTTAGGGGAAAAGATTATTGCTCTCTGAATGTTTCACATTTAATTTCTTGCTGATGCCACTGTTTACAAACTCTCAAACAATCACAAATATTTATATAATAACTCAGCAGAGCACTTCATTCATCTAATGCAGTGGACAGATGTCAGTGAAAGTTTATGCCATAATAAATTAGTTAGTCTTACGGTGCCACAAGGATCCTTGTTATTTATTTCTAGAGATCATGACCTAAGTCCTACATGCAGAATATTTACTAGAAATAAACAACCTAAGAATGAAAAAAAAACTATCCCTGAGTAAAGTAAATGGCATGCAAATACAATGGGCATAATCACGAGAAACTTTTTGTAAAGTTTGTATAAATCATTTAAGTCCAAGTATATTGCATGAATGTGCAGAATAACCTGAGTCATGATTTTCCCCTGTATGTTTTGTTGTTGTGAGAGAGCCAGGTGTCCACAAGACTTTCTGCTCAAGTGCCAGAAGAACAGTGTTCTTTGAGTTGTGAGGGTTGGGAACTCTTCCATTTTCCACAGCAAAATGTGGGATGTGGGTGGGAAAACATGGATTATTTTGTACTGGTGCAACTCCATATTATACTAAAAACTTTTCTACACATGGAATAGGATGCCACCATCTTTCCCACAGTTCTTCCTTCTTTGGCTTCTTTCCTATGGTTGTACTTTACAGGAACAGCCATAGTACTAAACCTTCTTTTAGTATAAATCGAGTTTTTTACAGAGGAGTTCCAAAGACCATTCAGAGAAGAAAAATAAGCTGTCAGGTTTATCCCTGTTATCAATTTCCACTATGCTAACTAAGTGAGAATTTGTGGAACAGTTAAAGAGGGAGCACAATCCTCATATCCAGGAGACAGACAAAAAGCAAAACAAATTTGGCCAAATGTTAGAACACAGTCTTGGGAATGGATGGAATGATCTCATATGAGCTGTGAATACTTTGAAACTGATACTGGGGGATTTTCAGTCTGAATCATTTTGCTGTCAAAAACACCCTATCTGTAAAGTGGTGGTTATCTCAGGATCAGCTTGCTAATGCTTTATAAAAACCTGCAGATGGATATAGTTTTTCAGACAAAATAACATCAAGAATAATAGCCAGTTTGGTCTAGTGGTTAAGGCAACGGGCTAGAAACCAGGAGACTGTGAGTTCTAGTCCCGCCTTAGGCATGAAAGCTGGGTGACCTTGGGCCAATCACTCACTCTCAGCCCAACTCACCTCACAGGGTTGTTGTTGTGGGGAAAATAGGAGGAGGAAGGAGTATTAGGTATGTTTGCCGCCTTGAGTTATTTATAAAAATAATAAAGGCAGGATAGAAAATAAATAAACAGGACTTTAAGCAGTCCTGTTTATATCAAGAAAGAGGTAAATCAGTTCCAATAATTCCTATAAATACCGATAGATAAATAGATGAAAGATAGATAGATAGAGATGGAGATGGAGATGGAGAGGTAGAAAGATATAAATTTATTCCACAATTATTATTGGTACTCATAAAAATCTCACTTGTCTGATTTAGTGAGACTGAGATTAAGAAAGGAAAAAGCACCTGGTGTGCAAAATGTCTTATAAAATATATATAATTTCTTTCATACTATTTCACAAGTGCTGTGATATCTTGATTATGTAAGATATTTTTCTCTAACAAAATAGAAGAAAATGTAAAATACAACATATTAGATAGGATGCAAATTAAATTAAGTGGACTAGTTCCCATTGAAATAAGTCATGATTTCCTTGTTTCATTAATTTCCACAGGGTTTAACTAACTACAATCCTGTAGACATTTATTGGCTAGATTTTATCTGTTTAATCAAGGCCTACTTCTGAGCAGGAATACATACACCTACTCTGCTAGTTTTTTTGGTAAATGAGACCTCATAAGTTTTAGATTTTTTTAAGTTAGAATTTTCTTAAGGTAACGATGTGTAAATTTCCTGATGTCTGTCTCATATTTTAATTGTGGAAATCTGATAGCTAAGTACAAACTGCAAAATAGAATACATGATAAAACCATTATTAATGGAATACAAGACACTGGTTGTGCTTCCCAATATAAATTAGAGAGCTTTTTGATAGCTTCTGTTAAAAGATATATGCACCATCTTTGGATAGCACCTGTTAAACATATTTCTTCCTTGAAACTTTGATAGGTATATAAGTTCAAAAATTTGGAGTAAACAGGTGCTGAGGGTGGCCTGAACATATCATTAATATAAAGAAATAATGGAATAATCATAATTTAAACAATTAATTAATTACTTATCGAATAATTATAATGCGGAGTCCTTGGTGCTCTCTGAGCTTGGTTGTTTGCTTGCAGATCTTTCATTACCCGACTAGATAACATCATCATACCTAGTTGGATAATGAAACACCTGCAAGCAGACAACCAAGCTCAGAGAGCACCAAGGACTCCACACTTCATCCCTGAGCTACATATATTCTCTTCTATTGAGAGGGGATTCTTTAAGTGAAATGGAAGATTTCTCTATTAAAAGAACTGGGAGAAGACCAAGGACAATATAGGGAGGCACTGATTATTATGGTTGATTCACACAATAGTATTGTCTCTTAATAGCCATAAGAGAAAGGCTAACCCAAGTTTACGTTTAGCTACATCAACTGTGTGCTACACACTATAGACTCCTGATACCACCATAAGGGAAAATGGCCACCTATGATTCTTTTTTTCCCCACAGATCCAAAGTCTGAGGTGATCATAACAGCCATTTATCATAACAGCTAGTCTTCCAGAGAAACATGGAAAATTTCAAATGTTGACAAGGATGATTTCCTGCTTTTGATTATTATTATTATTATTATTATTATTATTATTATTATTATTATTTCTGCTTTTGATTTTAATTAACTGATTATGTTACCTAGTCAGGTAATGAAACATCTGCAAGCAAACAACCAAGCTCAGAGAGCACCAAGGACTCCACAGTTCAACCCTGAGCTACGTAAATTCTCTTCTATTGGAATAATAATAATTAAAGGGTACTGTACATGTGCCATCTTTGGGTTTTGTTGTTGTTTATTCGTTCAGTCACTTCCGACTCTTCGTGACTTCATGGACCAGCCCACGCCAGAGCTTCCTGTCGGCTGTCACCATCCCCAGCTCCCCCATGGTTGAGTCTGTCACCTCCAGAATATCATCCATCCATCTTGCCCTTGGTCGGCCCCTCTTCCTTTTGCCTTCCACTTTCCCTAGCAGCAGCTTCTTCTCCAGGGTATCCTGTCTTCTCATTATGTGGCCAAAGTACTTCACTTTTGCCTTTAATATCATTCCCTCAAGTGAGCAGTCTGGCTTTATTTCATGGAGTATGGACTGGTTTGATCTTCTTGCAGTCCAAGGCACTCTCAGAATTTTCCTCCAACACCACAGTTCAAAAGCATCTATCTTCCTTTGCTCAGCCTTCCTTATGGTCCAGCTCTCACAGCCATAGGTTACTACAGGGAATACCATTGCTTTAACTATGCGGACCTTTGTTGTCAGTGTGATGTCTCTGCTCTTAACTATTTTATCAAGATTTGCCATTGCTCTCCTCCCAAGAAGTAGACGTCTTCTGATTTCCTGGCTGCAGTCAGCATCTGCAGTAATCTTTGCGCCTAGAAATACAAAGTCTGTCACTGCCTCCACTTTTTCTCCCTCTATTTGCCAGTTATTAATCAAGCTGGTTGCCATAATCTTGGTTTTTTTGAGGTTTAACTGCAACCCAGCTTTTGCACTTTCTTCTTTCACCTTCGTCATAAGGCTCCTCAACTCCTCCTCGCTTTCAGCCATCAAAGTGGTATCATCTGCATATCTAAGATTGTTAATGTTTCTTCCAGCGATTTTAACTCCAGCCTTGGATTCCTCAAGCCCAGCACGTTGCATGATGTGTTCTGCGTACAGGTTGAATAGGTAGGGTGAGAGTATACAGCCCTGCCGTACTCCTTTCCCAATCTTAAACCAGTCCGTTGTTCCGTGCTCTGTTCTTACCGTTGCTACTTGGTCGTTATACAGATTCCTCAGGAGGCAGACAAGATGACTTGGTATCCCCATACCACCAAGAACTTGCCACAGTTTGTTATGATCCACACAGTCAAAGGCTTTAGAATAGTCAATAAAACAAAAATAGATGTTTTTCTGAAACTCCCTGGTTTTCTCCATTATCCAGCGGATATTGGCAATTTGGTCTCTAGTTCCTCTGCCTTTTCTAAACCCAGCTTGTACATCTGGCAATTCTCGCTCCATGAATTGCTGGAGTCTACCTTGCAAGATCTTGAGCATTACCTTACTGGCATGTGAAATAAGTGCCACTGTTCGATAGTTTGAACATTCTTTAGTGCTTCCCTTTTTTGGTATGGGGATATGTTGATTTTTTCCAATCTGATGGCCATTCTTGTGTTTTCCAAATTTGCTGGCATATGGCATTCATCACCTTGACAGCATCATCTTGCAAGATTTTAAACAGTTCAGCTGGGATACCGTCGTCTCCTGCTGCCTTGTTATTAGCAATGCTTCTTAAGGCCCATTCAACCTCACTCTTCAGGATGTCTGGCTCTAACTCACTGACCACACCGTCAAAGCTATCTGCAATATTATTATCCTTCCTATACAGATCTTACGTATATTCTTGCCACCTTTTCTTGATCTCTTCTGCTTCTGTTAGGTCCTTACCATCTTTGTTTTTGATCATACCCATTTTTGCCTGGAATTTACCTCCGATGTTTCTAATTTTCTGGAAGAGGTCTCTTGTCCTTCCTATTCTATTGTCTTCTTCCACTTCCACACATTGCTTGTTTAAATATAATTCCTTGTCTCTTCTGGCTAACCTCTGGAATTTTGCATTTAATTGGGCATATCTCCCCCTATCACTGTTGCCTTTTGCTTTCCTTCTTTCTTGGGCTACTTCCAGTGTTTCAGCAGACAGCCATCTTGCCTTCTTGGTTTTCTTTTTCTTTGGGACGTTTTTTGTTGCCGCCTCCTGAACAATGTTGCGAACTTCTGTCCATAGTTCTTCCGGGACCCTATCTACTAAATCTAGTCCCTGAAATCTATTCTTCACCTCCACTGCATATTCCTTAGGAATATTAGTATCTAACTGATCATATCTAACTGATCTGTGGGTCTTCCCTATTCTCTTTAGTCTGATTCTAAATTGTGCAATAAGAAGTTCGTGATCTGAACTACAGTCAGCTCCAGGTCTTGTTTTTACCGACTGTATAGATGTCCGCCACCTTTGGCTGCAAAGGATGTAGTCAATCTGATTTCGGTGTCGACCATCTGGTGAAGTCCATGTATAAAGTCGTCTTTTAGGTTGTTGGAAGAGAGTGTTTGTTATGCACAGTGAGTTGTCTTGGCAAAATTCTATCAGCCTATGTCCTGCTTCATTTTGTTCTCCCAGACCATGCTTGCCTGTAATTCCAGGTGTCGTCTGACTACCCACCTTAGCATTCCAGTCTCCTGTAATGAAAATAACATCTCTTTTTGGTGTATTATCCAGTAGGTGCTGCAGATCCTCATAGAACTGATCTACTTCTGCTTCTTCAGCATCTGTGGTTGGGGCATATATTTGGATCACTGTGATGTTAAATGGCTTACCCTGAATTCGAATTGAGATCATTCTATCGTTTTTTGGATTGTATCCAAGCACTGCTTTAGCCACTTGATTATTAATTATGAAGGCTACTCCATTTCTTCTGTGGTCCTCTTGTCCACAGTAGTAGATCTGGTGGTCATCTGATGTGAAGTGGCCCATCCCAGTCCATTTCAGTTCACTGACACCTAAAATGTCTATATTTAATCTTGACATCTCACCAATAACCACATCCAATTTGCCCTGGCTCATAGATCTTACATTCCAGGTTCCTATGGTGTGTTGATCTTTAGAACATCGGATTTGTCGTTCACCACCAGCACCGTCAGCCGCTAGCTGTCCTTTCGGCTTTGAGCTAGCTGCGTCATCACATCTGGGGCTAGTTGAACGTATCCTCTGTTCCTCCCCAGTAGCATTTTGACCATCTTCCGACCTGGGAGTCCCATCTTCCGATGGTATACCGACATATCTTTGGTTGTACTGATCCATTTAGTTTTCATGGCAAGAATACTGGGCTGGGTTGCCATTACCTTCCCCAGGGATCGTATTTAGTCTGACCTCTCTGCCACGACCTTCCCGTCTTGGGTGTCCCTTCACGGTTTAGCTCATGGTTTCATTGAGGTGCTCAAGCTCCAGCACCACGACAAGGTAATGATCTCCTTTGCTGGAGCCATCTTTGGGTAGTACCTGTTAAATGTTTTTCTTCCTTGGAACTTTGATAGATATCTTAACTCAGAGTAAAAAGTACTCAGGGTGGCCTGAACGTATCATTGATATAATGGCAACTGAAACATATTTTCTAACTAAGAATTCAGCTGTATAACCATGATTCAAACTTTTTGGTAAGCACCTAGTTTGTTACAGTGGGTCTTTCACTGAAAGTGGCACAGAACTTATCAAATGACATTTGAAAGGAAGACTGAATTTGAAAATACAGCTATTAATTGGTTAATTAGATTTAAATATGAGCAACAAGGATGTAGAAGGAAGAGAAACAAAAGGTCAACGAGCAAAATAAATAATGTAAAAGTGATACACTATAGTAAATTGCAAAATTAGTTTTGTTCAGAGCAAGTCAAAACAATTTAAGAAGAGTGATTACCAAAAGATTACTTAAAAAATCAATTTTGTGTTGCTTGTGTTAGACCCTGTTACCCAAAATGGCCATTTCAGATTTATGATGATAGATTGTGACATGGAAACAAAATCCACAGTCTTTAATCAGCATAAATATATTATGCAATTATCACCATCTGTTATCAGTTAATAAGTAGTAATGGGTTGTTTCTGTTTTTTGAAGCTTTGCAAAATACATCAGTATAATTACATGAAGCATCAATCATATTTTGATTAAACTGAAACCAAAATTTCTTAAATTAAAAAGTCATCTGGCTGTTGAAAGAAATGTCAGTGTATAAAGATGACAAACATAAAATTGTTTATGAACAATATTGTTACAAATAAGTGACAACAGCACACAAATATTAAAACTATCCCAAAAATTATGCAAAGAAAAATGTTCTTTAGTGCTACAAGAACAAATTCTGTTATCGGAATTGAGGATAACTGCTGTTTACATAGCCTAAGAGAGTTTATAACTGTGGTTTCTAAGTAACTAGAATTCAAAGGTAACTTTTAATTGTTATCTTTCATAAAAGTAAGCCATTAGGTTTGTACAAGGTCTGTATTTGTTCTAATTCAAGAGAGTTGAGATATGGACATATACTATATAAACTCATGTTAGTTAGTGCAAACATTAAGTATTTGATTAAGGTCTGATTCCACTTCCATTAGAAGACTATTAGCATTCCTTTTGAAGTTGACTTTGTTGGATCTATATAGTATGATTAATGGAAATATTGCCATTCATTTAGGTGGAGTGATTATTGCCCCTGTGCCTTTAAGTATGAACAATAGGTTGTTTTAAATGTGACAGTATCACAGTGCCCGCTTTATTACTAGCTTCAGAAGGCAAGTCTGATTGTTCCAAGTTTTTACTGGGAAGGAAGAAGACCATGCTTTCAAATTTTCTGGTGATCATTTCTAGCTGCTATTTAGCTGCTAGATGCAACTATTCATACAAAATGTCACTGATTTATTTCCACTGGCAAATTACTGTTCATCCTTTTCCTTCCTGTTAACCCACACCTTTACTGGTTTGCATCACAGAGACACTTGAACCAAAGTGTCCTCTCACACCAATCAGCACAGGAAATCGTAGGTCAGGTTTCCAGTAAAAACTGGCTGGGAAAAAAACCTACCATCTTCATTCCCTTAGATTCCAATTACATTATATGTCTCCTAGAAGTAAAACCAGAAAGGAAGTATGGAAGGAAATTCTTTGTGTCCAAGTTTATTATAAGTTGTCACAAAAGAAAAAGCTATGGCAATACTTTCTCTCTACTTCTTTTCCCACCCCACTTGAAATGCTATGTAACAATATTTGAACAGCTGGATGATACTGGCTAAGCACAGTTTTCATTTACCTATTATATTTATTTATTGTGGATTGACAGTAAAATGGAGGGGAAAGTCCTAACCATATATTCTGTCATCTGCCCTCCAAATTAAATTTTCACAGACTTCATATTCTTGTAAAATATTGCTTTTTATAGCATATAGTAGACTTAGCAATTCCAAACAAAAGGGAACTTCAAGGAACATTTACAAGGCATAAACACTTAGTTAAAGTAGTCTGGTTAGGTACTAAGACACATGACTAAATGCCCTGCTGTAATATGCATGATTCTTGGTGTCTACAATTGACCAGACAGCATTCTTATAATTTTTAAATTAATTTTTATTAAAGAAGTTTTTTGCAAAGTAAAATCAATACAAATTGAAAGAAAAAAGAAAGTAAAGAAAAATAAAAGTAAATTGTTTACTTTTCTCCCCCCAGAGATTAGACAGTCCCCCTCGCTCCTGGACTTCCGGAAGAAACTTAAAACCTGGTTTTGTCAGTATGCTTGGGGCGGGGAGGAGAACGGGCACACCGGGCACACCTGGAGATGGCTAGCACCTTAGATTATCTCTGGAGTGCCCTTTTTACTTAAGAAGAACTTAGAAGATCCCATCATTGGATTTTATTATATTTTTTACATTTTAAATTATTTAATTTGTATTTTATTCTATTTATAATTGTACATTGTTGATTGTATTTTGTTGTAAACCGCCCAGAGTCCCCCTTGGGGGAGTTGGGCAGTGATAAATTTGATTAAATAAATAAATAAATAACTTGATAAGTAAATAGGAAAGAAATGAAAGAAAAAAGGCAAAAAGAAAAAGAAAAAAAGGTATAAAGGAGTGGCTTCCATCTTCTTTACAGCAGTTATAAATACATTTATATTTTATCCTCTCTCTCTAAGGTTACATCATGGCTTCCCTCTTCCATATTCTACCCTTTCTAATCATCAAACCCATAAATCCCAAGTTCATTTTTTTCCATTTTCAGCAAAAAGTCCATAAAGGGTTTCCAGTCACTAACAAATGTAGTTATTGTCTTTTCCCTAATAAAACAAGTCAATTTTGCCATCTCTACAAATTTTGTCATCTACACCAACCATTCCTCCATTGTGGGCATTTCAGAGTCTTTCCATGAGACAGCATTATTATAGGACTTATGTCCAAATCCCTACCTTTGTCTCATCGGCCAATTAGAACACATGGACAGAATCTGGATATCTTTGGACCAAACTGCCCAAAAGCATGTCCTAAACCATAGTTTGCCTGAATATAGCTTATGATTTATGTCTATGAAGGTTCTCAGTCATCCAGGTGGAATTGTCTGTAGCTTGAATCATGTCAACTGGATTTCTATTTTCTTAGTGGAAACGTTTCGCTCCTTATCCAAGGGGCTTCTTCAGTCTTATGATTATGATTGTTTCTGTAGTTAGTGAAGACATTGGTTTTATGAACAAACCAAGACTATGTGTTTCCCTTAGAACAGCATTATATCTTTATTCTCTCTATTGTCCTAAGAGAATACTTAGCTTCACATTGGAGATGTATTTCATCTCTGACAAATTAATCGATGATCAGTTGACAAAATGTATACTGTCTAATTGACCAGCATTCCAACCAAAGTCAAAGTAGAACATTATGAACAAATTTTGTCTATAATATTCAATCTGTACTCAAAAAGTTCTTGGTTGAAGTGAAAAGTCAATTTCCAAGAATATTTTAAAAACACCAGAAACCATCTCATCTATAATATATTTCTAAAATTCTATTTTTAGGAAAGTACTTTATTTGGCCAATTAAAGGTTGCAGATACAATGCACAAACTCTTAAAAACGTGCACACTATTTCATGACTCTAAATTGACCTATTTGGAATGATAATTGCATTACTGGTGTAAACAATGTGAGGGAAGAACTGCAGCATACACAAATGTGTCCTTGACAAAACAACCTAAGTCAGATATGGACAATATATGACTTTATTTATTTTGGCAGCTGGAATTCTCAGGCATGGACGTCATCAACTTCTCTAGTTAATGTATCCACAGGAATGTATCCAGCTTAGAGCCAGAGAAATCTTTTAAATAAAACCACATGCTCAGTGTCACCATTTTGGTTTACAAACACACTGCATTGTATTAATAAATTGTTTTATAGGAAGGGACCATCAATTTACTTAAAGATTTCAGAGGGAGGAGTTGTTTTTGCTTTGTTTGTGGGCCTATAAAGAAATCATATAGAAATAATGAACTTTTTAATTAATTTCATATATACAGTATATGTATATGTATACACACACTCACACACACACACATGACTACCATAATTTTTAACAGAATTAGATGAAAAACATCATCCAGTATATGAAAAGACTGTTCCAATTAGCATGTACAATGCTCTGGTTATGCCATGCACTGTAATTTTTTTCTTTTTTCTTTTCTGTTGTACCATTGAGCAAGTGTGTGTGTTTTAATTCCTTGAAACTATGTGTTGACTGATTGACAATTCAATCAGGTGGTAGAAAAGAGCTGGGGGGGGGGGATTGGTAACTCTCAGCTGCACCCAGTGGAGAAATGCTGCCAAAGACCTGGAGTTTGTGACAGGGCTTTAGCTGTGAGGTTAAGGGTGGGAGCTGTAAACTACCCTGACAAAAGAAACTCTGGAGAAGAAGTAAGGAATTATAGTTTCCTGGGAGCAGCAGCCACTTAGAAAGGAATTCCTACCCTTTTAGGCTGAATCCTTTAAATTACACTTCCAATTACCTGAGTTAAGCTAGTTAATTTCAGGGCTCTGCACTCTGTATGTCGATAGGTCCGCTGTTCAATCATTTGATCCCTAGGTTAGAGTTTGTGGCAAGCTCACATGCAGTTATTGAGCCAGCCAACTTGATGTGATGCAAGTTGTGCACCAACTGTCACCAAGAGGAGTAGGCAGTAGCCCTCAGAAGTCTTTTGCTCAAACGGACAGCATTGGATGGAAAGTCTGAATTGTGACCAACATACCAGAGAAGACTGTAGCTTGAATCATGTCAACTGGATTTCTATTTTCTTAGTGGAAACGTTTCGCTCCTTATCCAAGGAGCTTCTTCAGTCTGAGCAAAGTTGGTAAGGGAATCCTAAATATGTTTCTAGGTAGCTGTGTGACCTTGCACCTGGGGCTAGGTCATGGTTATATTGAGATGTAATTTTTAGACCCTCCATTAGATGATAAAAGGACTTAAAAATTACATCTCAATATAACCATGACCTAGCCCCAGGTGTAAGGTCACACAGCTACCTAGGAACATATTTAGGATTCCCTTACCAACTTTGCTCAGACTGAAGAAGCTCCTTGGATAAGGAGCGAAACGTTTCCACTAAGAAAATAGAAATCCAGTTGACATGATTCAAGCTACAGACAATTCCACCTGGATGACTGAGAACCTTCATAGACATACCAGAGAAGATGTCTTCCTCATGGAGTTATGTTGCCAGTTAGATCAGATGCTCGGTGGACTCCTTAGCTACAAGTTATTTCTGGAAGCAAAATAGGCACATGTCATTCAGCACTTTGCAAAGTAGAAAATGCCATGCCGTTGCCCTTGAGACATTTGTGTGACCTCCTTGAATTTGAATTTGCTTTGTTTCCATCTCCAATGCCCACAAAACAAAACACAACACAACACAACAAAACAAATCTCCTGTTCATAGATTTTAGAAACCTGAATATTTCCTAATAAGGGAATAGTTGGAAATTTGCATTTAGTATTAAATGACATTTTAGCAGAGGACTTTTTGAATGCTGCTGAAGGAAAAAAACCCCTCTATAATTGAATAGACATGGTCTAATTATAGCTTATGTTCCAAATCAAATTAAGTCCTTCAGATGGTTGTTGCTTGTAACTCTGCTTACGTGTTCAGGAACTGAAAAAGAGCTATGCATAAAGCTGTAGGAAAGACCTATTAAAAAGGGAGAATTTCACTAACACCTACCTGTTTAATCAAAGAGAAAGACTAGTTTCATCATTTGCTAAGGTAGAAACCCAATGACCAGCTGTTCTGTTTTACCATGTTGCTTTGCCTCTCTGGAGACTGTCTTCTTCTGTAATATTTTTCTGGGGACAAGGATTCGCAGTATCTTCATAGAACACTATAGCCTATTAGACAAGCAAGGAGGGTGTCTGGCCATAGGAAATGGAGAATTTAGGACAGTACATTTTATATTGATCTCTCTGCCTGTGTCACTCAAAAATGGGTTTAAGATATCAATACCCATGTTAATCTCAGGAAAAGCATATTAACACAGTCTAACACAAGGAGCTGCTTATAGAATTTAATGTGGGCCATCATTTATCCCATGCAAATGCTCCTTTCCCAGAGAGGAGAACCTACTCTCAGATTTAGAAGACTGGAAATATTACTGTGGCTTTATACTTACATATAAGCAGTCTAATTTAGCTCTTATGTGCCAGCTTCCTGTCCATGAATGTCTGTGTCAGGGGCGGAGTTGAGGTGACAAATGATGAGCACTACAGTATTGTGACACAGGCTCCACCTCTTTTGTACATATGTTGTGCTCTTGTTACACAAAGGGGCAGAGCTTGAACTGTGACATCACCACACTTGTTTCATCATTCTATTGGAAACTGTTGCATTCTGCAGATGCCCTGTTCCTGTATTGACAAGCAAAGGTGCTATACCAAAATGACTCCCTTTTCCTACGATGTCTTGTATTCATCATAGGCCTGATTTATTATTGTTTTAGTTCATGGTTGTGCTCATCCACTGTGATTTGTAAACTACAGCATTTGTGTGTCTCTGTGTGTGATTTGCAGAGCATGCTAAACCAACACCAACAAAGAATCTCTGACTGAAGAAGCTCCTTGGATAAGGAGTGAAACGTTTCTACTGCGAAAATAGAAATCCAGTTGACATGATTCAAGCCACAGACTGTTCCACCTGGATGACTGAGAACCTTCATCGACACCAACAAAGAATGTTATGAATTAGTGCATTTTGGGTTTTGAAATCCCAATTCATACAGGCTGTCATAATTCTAAAAGGCCAAGATAAACTTTGGAACCATGGATCAGATTATAGTTTGTCATGGGTCAATTATATCATTTAGGAACTTTGGAAGTTAAATGTATGTGACATTGCTTGCAGATTTATAAACTTATTAAGACCGTTCTGAGTGTATTCATGATCTCTTAATATTACAGTTTATATAATAGTATAATAATAATAATAATATAAACATATGTAGATTCTGCAAATGCTTAAAATAATGTATTGATTTATTCTTAAGGTCCACAACATGGTGCCCCTGGATTTCAATTAAGTATGTCTATAGAGAGCTTTGAAGGGGCATGGTGGCTCAGCGGGTAAGACGCCAGGCTTGTCGATCAGAAGATCGCAAGTTCGGAGGTTCGAATCCCTAGCCCTGCGTGCGGAGTGAGCTCCCGCACTAGCTCCAGCTCTTGCCAACCTAGCAATTCGAAAGCATGCAAATGCAAGTAGATGAATAGGTACCACTTCGGTGGGTAGGTAACAGCGTTCCCCGCGCGTCATGCGGCCACATGACCGTGGAAGCGTCTTCGGACAACGCTGGCTCTTCGGCTAACAAACGGAGATGAGCACTGGCCCCTAGAGTCGGACACGACTGCACAAATGTGCGGGGGGAACCTTTACCTTTTTTATAGAGAGCTTTAGTGCTTGCCTGATTCTCTGACCCACTAGATTTTTTAAAAAATGTTTAAAATATTCTTTTAATATTTTTTTAAAATGTGACAGCTGACATGTTGGAAAGCAAAGTGGCAAACTCCAGCATCATCTTTATTTCCAAGGAAGCTTCTGAGTCCACCATGCATTTGTTTTTCTTTAAAAAAAAAAAAGAGATTCTCTGTGTGAATATCCCTGGGAAACAAACACTGTGTTTTGCTTTGTGGGTGCAAGTATGTGATTAGGCCTACCTGTTACTGCTTAGTCTTTTGGCAACTTAGTTTTCTTTCAGTCACACAAATTTATGTTCTGGCTGATTTAGTTCTGATTGACTTAGTTCCATGCCAAAGCTTTTCCTTTTCGATACCTAAGTATTCCCCTTAACTCCTGTCAAAGTAATGCATAGATGTCCTTCCCTTATCCAAACTATTTTAAAACTGTTATGGTCACATGTTGTCCCTTGGCTGCTTATGGAAACTGGTTAAACATTCCTGTCTGGCACAGTATTTTTAAAATAATTGGAACATGAAAGGAAACTCTGAATTAGATAGCAAGGAAACTATGTACTATATGAAAAAGGACATCACCAACAAGGATAATATATATTTATCCAAAAGAAAGTTCACAGCATTATACAACATACATTTTCCATAAGTAAAAATGACAGTCGAATGAGGAATGAATTGCTGTCTTCAGAAACACAGCATTATATAGCATACAAATGTGAATCAGCTAAGTGCGACTGTCCTTGCAAGAAAAATGTACGTTCTGCACAACAGCTTATTGGCACGGAAAACATCTGGAAATTATCAAGACTTTTTAAAGTCCCTAAAACGTTTTCTCTAGCACTGTAGCAATGAAAACTTTAAGGGCATACATAGATTGGTCGTGTAAATGGAAATGAATAATACAAATCAAGTAGATTGTGTGAAATTGAAAATGTCTAACTTTGAGTGCAACACATGGCAAGTGATTTGTTTGCTTGAAAATAAACTATGAAGTTGACATGAAAACACCAAGTTTTATTGTTCAAGAAGATAAGCATAAGAAAATATACTGAGCAATATAACTTCTAGGAAAGGTGGATTACACTGATACAATTCAAAATAAGCTGATTGCCTGAAAAAGAGGATCTATGATTTATATTTTGGGAGCATCAAGAAAAAAGTAAAGAGGCTGCACAAAACAAATTTGAAATCGATTTTTTCATACATAATTGAAATGTTACAAGTTATTACAGAAGTGGGGGAGACACACATTAAATTAGTAAATGGGATTTTTTAAAAATAGCATTCTGTTCTAGGGAAACACAAAATAGAATTTTATACCATAATTATTTCCATGTGAAGCTAATCAAAACGCAGACTTTGCAATGAATCATACAATAGTTTTTTCTCCTCCTCTTTCTTATACTAAAATGTTCTTAAACATATCAAAATGTTAAAAGCAGAGAAAATATTTTAAAGACAAATTAATTTTGTGATTAGTACTATAATTGGGTTAGGAATAAATTAGACAAATATTTATTATTTATTTAATTTTAATCCTGCCTTTATTATTTCTATAAATAACTCAAGGTGGCGAACATACCTAATGCTCCTTACTCCTCCTATTTTCCCCACAACAACAACCCTGTGAGGTGAGTTGGGCTGAGAGAGAGTGACTGGCCCAAAGTCACCCAGCCGGCTCTCATGCCTAAGGCGGGACTAGAACTCACAGACTCCTGGTTTCTAGCCCGTTGCCTTAACCACTAGACCAAACTGGCTTTATACCTCCACATATACCTCCATATAGGCAAAAAATATGAATATCTGTTATTATCTCAATACCCTGATGAGATATTGATGTTGTAAGTGCAAACAAAAAGAGAGATACCATATTGTCAGGCATTACAAGCCAGCTTCACCAGAAATGTGTGAGCACCATGTCTGATGTCATAATTTTCTTTACTTCAATGAAACTTTTCTGCCCCATTTTTCTCATTCCCATGCTTCTAGTAAAGCATTCAAAGAGTGAGCACAGTGCTGCAGTATCTCTACCTGCAGTTTACATAGAGACAGCAATTTTAAATGCTCTCTTATATGTTAAATCTACCTCTCAAAGTCTTTCCAGAATGTTTTCTTTCAGAATTCCAGAAACTAGCCGATCTCTCAATGCATCATTAACCCTTTGTCAATTTTTCAGTGTTCAGATATGTTTTCAGTTCATATGCAGTTCAACTGCATATACTCTAATAATCTCTCTCTCTCTTTTTGTTTGCACTTACATCGTCAATGGCTTTAGTGTCAAATTTTCTTATTTGTACTAATACCGCAAAGCTGAACTGTGATGCTATTAAGCTTCTTAATAAGCTATATGCCTTGTCTCCCTTAAAACTAAATGTAATAGGAAACTTTTTTCAGCAACTATCTTATTTGCTTCCAAAAATGGTTCAAGACTTTCTGTATCTACAACTAGTTATCTGGAGCATTATCAACCCATTATCTTCCAAATAAAGCTAGCCACCCTGCTGGGCAAGCTTGAGGGCCTTTTTCTACAACCCCAGTTTGTCATTTCTGTGTGTCTTTTCTACTAATCAATTAAAAAGACACTACAGTCAAAAGTAAGTGGGGGGGGGGTTTGCCTGTTTTAAGAAACGTCCAGAAGAACTAACTCCAATGAGCCTGTAGGCTCCAACATACACAGGAAGCCCAAGGTAACTGAGGAACATTACAAGATCATGGGCATGCTTAATAAATCAGTAAGAGAAATAAACCAACATACTACAATGAAAGCCAGTTTGGTGTAGTGGTTAAGGCACCAGGCTAGAAACCGGGAGACTGTGAGTACTAGTCCCACCTTGGGCACAAAGCCAGCTGGATGACCTTGGGCCAGTCACTCTCTCTCAGCCCTAGGAAGAAGGCAATGGCAAACCACTTCCAAAATCTTGACAGGAAAACTGTAGGCACTTGTCCAGGCATTGCCAGAAGTCAAGACTGACTTGAAGGCACAAAAAATACTACAATAGGGCTAAGAGAATCTGCAGCCTTTCAGTGGTTGCTGAATTCTGGTAAAAAATGCTGGCAATTACCAAAGAATATGCAAAAGACACTAATATCATTGCTCTTGAATTTTCAAATGTATTTGTTTCCTGTGGCTCAGAACACCTCTCCTTCTTCTACAAGGATACTTGGAGAAATCAAAATTCTGAGTTTCAATTCATTTTTCTTCAAGCCTGAAAACAATTATGATGATTTAAACTATCTATCCTTCATGAACATAGTTTCTTCCATTTGTGCTTGGAAAATGGCCTCCAGAATACCCAACTAGCATGTCCAGACTTGCTGGATTTGTATTCTGGAAGGAGTTATTTAAAGCACAAGCTTAAATAAAACCTCTCATTTTGTCCTGAGTACAAGACCAATAAGAGCTTTTTGTTCCATGTAATTTCAAGCATTCAAGTCTCACATGACATTGACTTTTTCAGGCAGTTGGCAAAATACAAAAGAGTGGTTGGTCTATTTTTATTGCTTTCTTTACAGCCAGGTGACGTGGCATTGGGAAAAACAATAGCCAGAAAACCGAGGGAGCAAGGATCTTGTTTTCAGCTGAACGTGGATCACAATGGAAGATTCTGCTGGCTCTAGTTTTTTGCTCTCTCTTGTTACATATTGTTCTCTCTCTCTCTTTTAATTTATAGCCAATCAGACCATTCAGACTATTCATAGCCTATCAGACTTCTCAGACATCTCAAGGGCATTGGTTTGCGAAGGCTGATATTGGCCTACACTCCTTTTTAACATTGGAGTGTAGTATGTGTTTAATTTCCTGCTCTCGTCCTGTGATTTCAGTCCTACTAACTCTGTTTTGACATATCTGTAAGCATTTGAAAGACATTTTCTAATAGTGCATTGATTAATGTTCCTCCCATGGGTATATAAACCATTCCTATTAGTTTTCCTTAATCTAATTAATCACTCCACATGAATAAGTAGGATTAATTCATATTACTTTTCATTGCAGGAAAACCAGAAACCCCCAAGAATATGGTCTCTTCTCTGAATAACTATTATAACTCTACTCAGTGCATTTGATATGGATTGGCTCAGATTCAATAATACTGAAACATCCTGTTTGTCTCTATATCAGACAGCCTTTTTTTAAAATTAAAGAATGGGAGCTGGGGAATTTCAGAGAGATTTTTTCATGGTGAATCCACTGAGAAGCCACAATGCATAGATTTAAATGCCAACACAGGAGCATTGCTGGGCTTATCTCATGAGACAGTGGGGAATTTTCAGGCTTAAACCCTTTATTTCAGGCATTCATTACATCTTGTTTCTTGTACTTTTATTTTTGATATACTTTAAAATACAGAGGAGGATGTCAGCCCTATAACATAGACCAGACTAAGAAACCAATGCCATATAAATCAGGATTACTTTTATTGTAACAGGTACAGTAATGGAATCTTGCAAGTCTAAATGTGCTCCCCCTCCCTCACTTCATCTTTGTGAGAACTAGGGAGGGGAAAGGCTCATATAAGATGTTTTTTCATATTAGTTTCTTGGAATGTGTTCAAGCCCCACTTGTCTGATCATTGCCTTGGTAGTGGCTCTTCCTCCTGCCCTTCAAGGTCATTTTCTGTGCCATCTACAGAGGAAGATAGGTGGAGTCAGACTGTGTTCATCTTCTATCATCTTCTTTTTGTAAATGTTCCTTGACCTTTTCTACAAACCTGCAGCAATTACTGGCCATTATCTGGCTATAGTTTTACCAGCTCATCGTCTAAGAATTTCTCAGAGGTACGCATGACTAGTTTTGCTACAACTTTAACACCAATACATGGAGATTGGAAGTATGGCCTTGTGATTTCATGTATAATTCCTGAATGAAAAATGTATTTTTCCCCCTTGTGGTCACCATGCCCTAGTTTTCTGGACTGGTTGACAGAAAATGATTTACACGAAGGAAAAGGATCATACAGGATGAAAACACACACATAAACATTACACTTTATTAATATAATATAAGATGTTATAAGATTAATATAAGAAATATTTCACGTATTCATCTTTTCATACAGGAAAAAAATCATAAAAATACATTAGTGTAAATGATAATAGAAATGTAAGATATTGATAAGTTTCAATTAGACAACTTCCCCCAGCAAAAATAAGAAATAGTCTGAAAATATATAAATATTGAGCAAGGAAGATATATTTTACCTTGCTTTTTCACCAGCCTTCCATATTAAGATTGGAAATCTTCATTTTTCATCCAAATCAACCAAGCAGTCCCTTTCCTTTCCTTGATAATTCTAAATTAACACCCCGTTTTTTATTTCTGCTCAGTTTTGAAACCAAAGAAAATATTCCCTGGAAGAAAATCAAAACAAAGTTTGAGACCTCTTCAGAAATCAAGCCATTAACCTCTGAAGAACCAATGTACAGTGGAAACTGATGGAAACAGTGGGGAAAAAAGACTGGACACAACAAAGTGGATTGAGGTTGAAGAATGCCAATGCGCTAATTGTTCTCATTACTGTTTTGAATAGCCCTTTGAACTGAAGCCAGTAACTGAACAAGAGACAGTTGATAAGAAAGCCTTTATGTATATACGAACAATTAGCCCTTTTGTTAAAAAAGAGATTTAGACTCCCTGTGTCCAAGTTTGCAATTTATGGGTAGGGAGGAATTTGGGAGTAAAGTTGGAATGTGTTTTCGAGATTAGGACTTCCTTGACCAGAAAGTAGTGACCCCAGCTCATTTACATTTTAAATTTTACACCCCTAGGTGGGGATTTTTAGAGAAACACACTACATGCTTAAAAATATTATGGGTTAGTATGTTATATGTATAGCTTTTGTGCAGATGCTAGAAAAGTAACCAATTAGAAGCTTTTATGGCTAGATGACATTTGTGATAACAACTGTAGAGGTGTATCCAAGCTAATTGCTTGGATTGCTCGAGGCTCTCTCCCTGCTTTGAAAGGGAAGCCCTCTTTTGCTTGTAGATCTACAAATAAACGAGCTTCTTGCAGAATTCTCTGATCCTGTGTGATAATTGGGCTTAAATCGTACCGGATTCAACAAGCCTCCCCATTTTGGGGACAACAAAACCATATATTCCATGAAAGCTCTGTCTGTTATCACAAAGTTGATGAACCCTTAGCCTGACATACAGAAACCATTTGATTCTCAGAGAAAAAGAAAACACATTTACAATTATTCATTATTTATTAGGTTATATAATTATCTAGCATCTATGGGCAGTTTTATGAAGGAGGAAATCTAAGCCTAAGTTTTTTCTTTCATTTTAAAAAAATGTTAAGGTTTAGTCAGGTTTCCTCATTTTAAATAACATCAGGATTTGTGCCCAAAAGTAAGGTAAAGGTAAAGGTTCCCCCCGCACATTTGTGCAGTTGTGTCCGACTCTAGGGGCCGGTGCTCATCTCCGTTTGTTAGCCGAAGAGCCAGCGTTGTCCGAAGACACTTCTGCGGTCATGTGGCCAGCATGACGCACGCGGAACGCTGTTACCTTCCCACCGAAGTGGTACCTACTGTATTAATCTACTTGCATTTGCATGCTTTCAAATTGCTAGGTTGGCAAGAGCTGGATAGATAGGCCAATAATAGATAGAAAAGCTGTAGGCCAATAATAGATAGGCCAATAATCCATATCTACTAAAGCTAGCTAAATGTCATCAGTTAAGAATGCTTTTACTGTACAAATAGATAAATAAATGTAAAACAATAGGAGCTAATCTAGAAAGCAAAATGAGAACAAAATATATATATATTTCATTTAGACCCTAATTGCAAATATATACATGTACACACATATAAAAGAATTCCTAGCAGACCTTGAATACTGTATTTGAGGATATTGGGGTATCTTAATCCAAGCAAACTACAACAGACGGCTGTATATGACTGAAGGAAACATTTTCCCATGTTATGTTGGAGAAATGAAAAAAAAAAAACAAACCAACAAAAAAACCCCACAAATAATTTAGGATGTCTTTTAGTTGTACATATCCCAGATGTGAGGTTAGGGATCCAGCGGCCTCTAAATATTTTTTATCTAGTAGCCTATATGTGGACTCATGCTTTGCTGGAAAAAAATTGATAACATATAGCAATGTATGCATGGTCTGCTAACCACTCACTTTTCTATTATGCATGGATTAACCAAAATTTCATCCTATTTGAGCCAAATAAATGTAAAGGTATTAATGAATGAGTGAATGAATGTATTTTTCCAGTGGGCTAGTGCAAATAAATAGTTGTGGTATTCATTACAGTGACACGATTCTGTTCTAATACTTTTAGATCAAAAAAAGTTTAGTAGCAAAAATATCACCATAGTTTCCAGGAGGGATTATGGAATTCATACTCTGAAATCTAACCCAATGTGCCAGTTCCAGTTAACTAAATCCTCAAATTGTCTGTGTTTAATGTCAAAAAATTATAAAATGTCCAGCAGGAGAAAGATGTTAAGAGATTCAGAGCTACAGTTATTTGCCTCAGTAGGAAAGGTTAAATAAACCACAGATCTGAATATCATCAGTGCATAGGAAAAAATGAAAGCCAGATGATACAATCAATACTTCAAGAGGACTTGAATATAATCAGAAAGAGTGAGAGAGAAATTGGTATTGAGCCTTGAGAATTGCCATTATTTTAAGAAAAAAAATGTAAAATCCTTGATGAGCACACAGTAAAGAGAAATGATTATGGTGAGATAAAACTTAAATCTAATATAAGCCAAACTACCAAATTAGCTATTAAGATGATAAATGATGAATGGATATCATATGGTTTAAGATGTCAAAAGCAGATGTTAATTTAAACAAAATGAGCATGTATTCACCAGGCTGTACTGTAAAAATTCAGACACAGGAACATTAGGGATATATATGGAAACTATTAAAACTATATTATTGGTTTGGATTTTAAAATATGTGTATTTATAACTGGAAGAATAAAGCACTTCTTTTAGGCCAGCATGTCTTCCAATGATGCTATCATTTATCTATTTCCATGGCAGGTGGCTCTGTTTCTCTTGTGGCTTATTTAATAAATTATTCCTATGGACCTAGAAGCAAATTGATGCATGTGGTGATATTTTCCTGGCTGAGACTGAGTCAATTTCTTCAGGTAGATAAATCTACATCCCATACCTGTGGCTGAATCCTGTAGTATGAAACAACAAAAACTGACCTGTTGTTTAGGATCTGTGATGAACAAGACATTACCAGGGACCTATAATCTCTTGTTTATCCTTTTGCCTAATTTTTAATGCCTCCATTATATTTACTGTTCACACTGCATTGCACAATGCAAGAACCATTTTGCTGGTTCTTCTGAAACCTTGGAGAGGGGAAGGCACTAGTTATTCAGATGTGCAACATGGGCTGGTGCATTGCAGTGTGTGCTTTTCACTAGCAATGCTGGAAAGGAGACTTCACAGTCCACAGATTGATTCCATGTCTGTTTTTTTCTACAGCATGAGACTTTATGGTTTAATAGTTTATCACATGTTTTAATAGTTAAATAAATGAGTTCTAATGGAACTCTAATTTAAATTCTCTTCTATTGGAATTCTAATAATTTCAGTCATCTTTCTTGGGCATTCATTATGCAAAAGCACTCTGATAGATGGTTTACACAATCAAGATTCTGGAGGTCCTTATGTTGGCACTGCTGTTTATCCTTTCTGATAACTTATCTGAACATTAAAGAGAGGTAAGTTAAAAGCATCTGATCTAGCCAGCAGATGTTAAAACTCTTTCAACTCATTTCAGTTTTTGATTTACCTGCTGAATGCATCAAATGTATGGGGTACTGGCAAGATATCTAGTGACACAAAAGGAGATAATTAACATTACTCTGTATTTTGTTTTTGTTTTATGGGGGAGCAGTACCAATAAAAGATTGATTAAAGTTAAAGTTGCCAGCGAATAGCTGATAAAAAACTTTCAAAATTGATCAAATACTGTATTTTAAAGACTAAAGGACAATTGGAGAGCTTTTGGTAGAGAATTTTTCAGCATCAAAGGAATGGAGTTTTATTTCTGTTTTCAATGGAACAATATTGTGATTTGGAATCAGGAAGAGTAAAGCCAAAAGCATTAAGAAAATCTGTTTATTTCTACATTAAATATTGGTATATAGAATTGGACTAGGAAATAAAATTTTAGCTTTTTTTAGTGGATTTAGCACAGAAATTGGTTCTAGGATATTGCTTCTCCACCATTCTACCTTCAGAGTACTCCAAAAATCTATTTTCCATGTTGTTTGGCATCTACATTATGCCAACAAGAAAGGCCAAAATCTCCAACTCAAAAATACCCAAGTGGTCATCTCAGATAATGATGGGAAGTGCTATTTACCAGCTTATCCTATAAACAAGCAACAAGTTCCTAACTGGGGAACCTAAGAGGAAAGAGATTGGACATTGGTTGTCACCAGCCATAGCAGGAAGAACGAGCCCCATTCCATTCTACAGTAGGTTAGAATCACACTATTATCTATAGAAAATAAAAGAAATCTGATCAATGGTGACAGAAGAAACTAGTATGTGGGTGTATGTGTAAGAGAAACTATTTAATATGGAAAATTATCTTAAATGTATGCAGCATAGCAAATTAAGATTTTGACCTATTTCCTAGAGTTAATTTCTTTGCAAATAAACCAGGAAGATGGTTAGCTCATAAGTTAAGAAAACAAAGACAAAAAAAATATAATTTCTAATATACAACATAAAGGGAAAATCCTAGTGAATAATGTGGAAATACAAGAAGCATTTCATTCTTACTATACAGCGAAATTATGGGGACATTTTTAATTTGTTTTGCTTTTTCCCCATTTGTCATATTTAAATTCTATTTTCTCATTTTCAATATTCTTGCAATATTCTTATTGTTTATATAAGGAAAATAATAAATGAGCGGGAAGAAATCTGACTCTCTGTGAGGCACATAAATAAACAGAAGTTTGCCCAGCGTATACATTTTTAACTGTTCTTGGAAAAAAGATAAGCTCAAGTCCTCTTGAAATCAGTAAGTGCTACATACATGGCATCCTCTTTCAACTGTGTTCTGATAATTAATTGCTTTTACTATGGTCAGTTTTAAGACTAACTTTTACTTCAATTATAGTGTGCAAACTTGGAGTTTCTGTTTCTACATTTTACAACAGTACTAATGCCAGAATTTATGTCTGATCTTAAAAGGTGAGATAAAAGTGCAATTTTATGAAGCTGTTGAACACCCTGAAATCTTCCCACATAGAACATCAAGCTTACTATGTTTCCAAATGTTCCCTGGCACTACCATTTCAGTGTGCTTAAGCCTGTAGTATAATAAAATTATATGGCTTGATCAGATATTCTGTAATGCTGGACGATATTGCATCTGGATGGAGTTTGGAGTGCAACTGAATACCTTGGAGAGGTCATTGTCAAAATGAAACATCACTCTATCATCGGTGCTTGTTAGTCAAGAACACCTGGTGTACTTGCAGCAAGGTTATTAAATTTCTTTTTCACAAAGAAAGCTTTCAAGGACCACAGTGGTGCTGGTGTTTTTTTAAATGAACAAGATTAAAGTTGAAAATGGGACACCAAAGAGGCTTCATTTTCATTGATTGTTTATATATATATATATATTGTTTGCTCCACATTTGGAGCAGGAGGGTAATTTAAGGAATATTTTTTCTCTCTCTTATAAGACTGTAGAGGAAAAAACCACATATTAATCAGATTTTTTTCTGTTTCCAAAACTACCTCTATGAAGACTGCCCCAAATCTGGGAGAAAGACACATGATATATGATTATGTTGCCGAAATCCATCCGCTTTGGCTGTAGAGAGGAATCTTCCTGTTAACCTTCCATAAAACCATAAAACACTTTCAACTTATTGAAGAAAAAGACAGATTAAGAATGAATGCAATGAACCTAAACAAAGATTATTTATGCAAGCTTGTTTTTTTTTAAAAAATCCTAGCTGCCATAATATAGATCTGGCATAAGAAATGTGTTTATGAGATCAGCTCTGCTGTGATAAATTTGATAGATTAACAACGAAAAACGCAATATGTAAACACAGAGGGCTCATTGTCATGTTATCCCTAACTGCAGCACAAACCTACCCAGCAACCAATTTCTTCTAATGCTATGTCCTCATGATATTACATCCTTCTCACCTTCAGTTCAGATTAATATTGCCTTTAGCTGTTCCAGTTTTAGTATATTCCTACTTCTCCCAAGACAATTTTTGTGCAGACATAATCCAGCATGCTTCATTAATGATATTGTTGTTGATGTGGCCAAGAGTGGATTCTATCCAGCTCCTACTGGACATTTTAGGCAGCTGCAAATGCCTCGCCCCCCCCCCCCCCGCCCCCAGTTGCTGGGCATTGCCATCCATGGCCTTTTTGGCTTAGATTGCAGGATAGACTGCACATCTGGCTTCCAAAAAAGCATCTGGTCATGCAATTCCAAAGCATTTGTCAGGTTGGCACACCGGTTTAGCACTTTTTTGAAAGACTTCTTGAGAGATCTTTTGAAGGGCCTCTTGAAAGAGCACTAGGATTGCGCTACATATAAGGTCTATTTAAACCAGGAAGGACAGATGAATTCCTTCGGCTCTACCATCATTGGGTGCGTTACAGGTTTTCTTCTGCTTCTGTGTATAAGTAGTTTCACGTGCTTTATTACTTGGGAGTAGTGTTATCTTGCCTTCTCCATTCCACCTCCATCCACAATCTGTTTCCAGGTGCTGCTGGCCATGGGGACAGAACTGGACTCACTGCCAGCACTGCTATTCCCTTGCAGCACTAATCAAGGATGGAGGTGACTCACTATCAGTTGGCCCTTCCCGCTTGACTTGTGCACCCTCTTCCATACCTGTGACCTCAGAGTCAAGCTATTTTAGCTCATAGGTTTAGCACTCTTTCAGAAGAGTGCAGCGCACCTCCATGGCTGCCTGTATGATCTGTTTGTTGAGCAGTGATTGGTTGCTAAACACACCAACTCCTACCTATTTTCATCCACTCCATGGCCACCCAGAATAGGGATTTTGTTTGGTGTTTTTTTCCCCTACTTGTGAAGGGAAAAGCACCCCTTGCTTCAGGGATGGGGAATGACCCTGTGAGAATCCACCAATCATTTCTCTTTTTCTTGTCCTGCATTAAAACATTATTCAGCGCCAGTCACCAACATAATTACTATAGCTGGCTAGGGATTTGGCAATCAAAATAGTAAATTTAATGCCAGCTTACTTTCTGTTGGCTCAAGCACTGTTGGATAGCACTTTAATGTGGCTCTCTGACTGTGCCAAGTTATAACTTTTTGGATTTATGAGCAAATGTTTGATTAGCTTCACTGTATGCAATAGCAATATCTCTAGGATTATCCAATTTTATTCTTGGTGGAATTAATTTGGGGACTTCAATTCCTTCAGTCTGTGGATAAGATATATTCTTTGCAATAACATTTGGGCCACTTGACTCTGATTGACCCCTGCCTCTACGTCTTGTACCTAGATATACATTATTTATTTTACCGTATTCATATGTTGCCTTTTCAAATTATTCTAAATGGCTTACAGCAGAAGAAATAAACACATGCATACAAACTGTATACGTCTAGCATGAATCAGTATAAATAATAATACCCCTGATCACTCATAAATCCCATAATTATTATCGTAATTACTGCTTTTCAGCAAGTTATTAAGGAAGGGGCCGTTCTAACCTGGAGGGTGGGATGGGTTGGCTGTTCTTCCAGTGCTTTTCTAGAAAGAAGTAATATCTCAATCTATAATTCATTGCAAATTGTGTGACATTAAAGGTAAACTGGATCCAATCTGATTAGAATTTGGATGAGAGACCACCAGAAAATCCAAGAACTGTTAAGCAGGCTGTGAAGTTGGAAATAACATCCTGGAAGAAGGCAACTTCCTATATTGTTGGTTAAAAAGAAACTGCACAGACATGACCATATAGTAACTCGAAGTTAAACATGGCTCAAAGAAAATATCATACCTTTATAAAATATGTGCAGACTCTCAGATTCATAAGGTAAAGGTTCCCCCCGCACATTTGTGCAGTCGTGTCCGACTCTAGGGGCTGGTGCTCATCTCCGTTTGTTAACCGAAGAGCTAGCGTTGTCCAAAGACGCTTCCACCGTCATGTGGCCGGCATGACGCACGCAGAACGCTGTTACCTTCCCACCGAAGTGGTACCTATTAATCTACTTGCATGCTTTTGAATTGCTAGGTTGGCAAGAGCTGGGGCTAGTGCGGGAGCTCACTCCGTCACGCGGGGCTAGAGTAGGAAGGGCAACAGGATATCTCCTCTCATCCAGGTACAGAAACTGGTGGGATCACAACTGCGTCTTATGCCATCACCAGCAATATTAGAAAAAGACAGGCAAAGTGGCATGCAACTTTGCTGTCTGACACCACACTACCATTTCCACTCAGGCATTTTGTGCCTTGAATGTCTGCCACATTCTCTCTAAGGGCAGGGCTAGTCATCCTCCTGCCTAATTCTGTAACAGGAGCTGCTCTTTTGCACAGGTCAGTAAGGTGTGCCCAGTGGAAATGAATGTGAGGCTTACTTGAGGCAGGTGAAAAACTGCTGAGGAAGTAGGTTTAACTAGGTTTCGATTTTCAAAAGCGTTTTTATCCTCCCCAGCAGCCAACACCCAGATGAGCAGGGATTAACACCAGGCAAACAATCAAGCAGAAAACAACACCGTAATCAAGGAACTGCCAGGGTGAAAACCACACTCTCACCAATACTGGCAGGGCATAAACAGGGAGCAAACCCCATACTCACTCACACTGATGATGCACCTAGTTGGGTAATGAAACATCTGCAAGCAAACAACCAAGATCAAAGAGCACCAAGGACTCCCCATTTTTTTAGTGTTCAAAGAGTTGGAAAGGCCACTATATCCAGATTTCTACTGTTTATCTCTAAACACCATAAAATTATTAAAGTTATTTAATGGTCAAATTTAGTGTGTGTGTGTGTGTGTGTGTGTGTGTGTGTGTGTATATATATATATATATATATATATATATATATTTATTATATACATACATATATACATACATATACATATACATATATATGCACACACACATCCTTTGAACAGAATAAAATTTAAGATAAACACTAAAAGCAGAAAATGATTCAGTGTTTATGTTTCCCTCCTCTCATTTTGTGAAATTTATAAAGTTAAAGGGAAGTTTTTGTTTTTGTTTTGTGTTTGTGCACTGGGGAGCTTATAATTCTGTGTGACAGAACAATGTTAGTAAAAAAAATGGCTAAGAGACAGATATTTCCCAAAATATGGAGACTGCAAATCTGTGAATAGTAGCTGACATGGCTGGAAGAATCTTTAAGCACTGTGGATGGAAAGCTGCAGACATTGCTCCAGGATGAAGCAATGTTGATTCAATGGACAAGATGCAATCAGCCAAACCTACTGCATACAGCTGAATATTTAAACATTCTCCTGCCCGTATGAGCTGTTCACAAAAAGTAAGTTTTTTGAAGCATGGATGATGTATAAACTTTATATCCAAGAGTAAAACCAGAGTACGATTTTAAGTCAATTACGTTCTCTTAGTTACAGCATTTCATTCTGAATATTTGCTGTGACACTACTAGTCTTTATTATCTAGAAGAATATAACATAAGGTCGCATTGATGGTCTTATTACTCTCTTCTTATGGGATCTTTCAATAGCATCAGAAGTTGATCTCATGAAACATGCCATTACATAAGATGGTTAAGGCCAGGTGTGGAAGGACAGGCTTGCAGCAGAGTGCAGGCACCTGTGTTCATCTTCCTCCCCCTCTACTTCAAACATTCCTCAGCATAAGAACGGCAATGAGTTTGTTTAATGTAGGCTCTAGTGAGGGGTCTGGTTTCTGCAGCCAGTATATTAGCTAGTGCCTGTAAAGTCTGAGGTCTTCGAGGTCCAAATTCTCTCCCTTTAGCAACCAATATATTTTTTCTTTTCATTTACAGTGCTTAAGGGGTCCTTTGAGTCTGAACAATTCCCCTTGGAACCTTTTTATGGGAATCCCAACTATTTTGGATATCCCACCTCTACCACCAATTTGTCATGGGTTCTTTTGTACCCAGGGTTGATTATTCAGACTCAACCAAGAAGTTCCCCAATGAAACACTGCACACGAAAAACTTTGGTCTCCTCTTATATGTTGAGGGGGTTATTTTACTTATTAACAACTATTCACAGTAGAAAAGTGCTCTTGTTACCTATGTGTCTAACTAATACAATTCTGGTTCCTACTAAACTAACCTATATTCCTAGCCAACTTAGAGTATTTAACTGTACCTATTCTTATCTAATACATGTAAGAGAATAACTACACTATCACTGTTCCTACATAACTATAACTAACACTATTAGATACTACTACGTCTGCTACTCCAACTAGCACAAGGTTCCTTTAAGAGGACAGCTTTCTCACTTGCCCCTCTTCAGACATTGGCTTTTGCTTATCTGTTTCTTCAGACCTTCCATGTCTCTTTGAAAAAACAGACTTCTCTTGGTTGCTGCTTGTCTCTGCTCTGGCTGCCAGCTGCAAACTCCAACAATACACCAGCTCTTTTCGCACGTTCTGTTCTCTGCCTCACCTCCTCCTCCCTCTCTCCTCCTCCCATCTGTTCTTAAGGAAGCCCTTTTTAACAAACTCATTGCCGCCCTTACGCTGAGGAATGTTTGAAGTAGAGGGGGAGGAAGATGAACACAGGTGCCTGCACTCTGCTGCAAGCCTGTCCTTCCACACCAGGTCACCCAGATGCTTTTAACAATGTAAAGTCATTAGTTTTTCAGTGTTACCTATTTCATTGTTGGTATGCCAAATTTTGTCAGAACAACACGCTATCAGACCTAAATCCTTGGACAGTTCAACCAAAAGAGGTCAAGTTCTTGGTATGGTTCATATCAGCGTAAAGTACAATTAAACACACCAAGATCCATCAACGAACTTCAGCTGATATGACATTTGCCTCCTCACCATATCCAATGGCAATGCAATTTTGTCCTCTGATTTTTAATGTTAAATAGTGTTTTTGTATGTTGCGCAAAGAAGGAAAAAAATCTACTTGAGTTGCAACCAGAATGCTACATTCTCCTGGGATTTGAATGGGAGGGGAAAGAAAACAATGCAGGCATACTGCAGGATTATAAATACCAAAACAGTTCTCCATGACTGAAATTATGCTAAGGAATGCAAGTTCAAGAAATGATTAATTATGCATTGTAGGTATGTCACTGCCAGAAAAAAAAGAGCCGGAACCTCATAAATCCTTGTCTCCACTAAATTATATATACTTGATTTTAAAGTAATAATGGGTGACTAACAACTGTGCCATTCCTCTGGCATGGACTTGCTGAGTAGCAGTGTGGACATTTTGCATAGCGTATCTGTGAGGCAAGTGTCCAGGAATGCAGTGTCATGTTGCTGTTAAATATTTTCTTATATTTGAGAATTCATGACTCAGACATAATTCCTTAACACCAATGCTTTAGAAAGAAGGAGAGTGAGATGGCTTTTTTGCTTTTTCCCAGGGCTTATGCATTCTTGTTCCTTTTCTTGCCTTTCAGCTTCAACAAACAAAATACCCAGTTTAGGTGTAGGCAGCTACAGTGTGTACCTTCCAGATATTTCAGATTAAAATTCCCCCAATTCTATGGCCCTGATGGCTGGGACTGACAAGAACGGAAGCCCAAAGCATCTCGAAGGAACCAAGTCTCCTATCTCTGCTCTACTTCATTCTGGAACCTTTAATTAAGTATATAGTTTCATGAGGTCTTGTGAGTCCCTCTGGGTTGAAGACGGAGTGCATAATATAGAATTAAATATATAGTTCCTTAAGTTGTAGGTGGGAACTTCTGGCTGAAGCCATGCGTCCTGACTGCATGGTTTGGGCTGCAGTTGTTCACAGGAGTAGTCAGTGGTTTCAAGGAAAATGATTAGCAAGCTCCCTCCTCACCAGCTTACTTATTACATGATCTTGGTGATGGAAAACTATGAGGCAATTACACTCTGACCTTCACTTCAGGCTCTTTCTCTAAACCACAAATAATAGTTTCTTCAAGTCAACAGTGCTACCTGTGTGTCATAGATCTGCATGTGAAAAGAGACTGCTGGTTTGGGCCTTTATGAATATACAGTACTTATTATTTATCCCCTACAGGCAGGAATCATTTCCATTTAAAATCAGTGTCTGACCTCCCTGCCCGGGAAGAATGTCAAAGTTTCAATCAGAATTTACTGTCAGAGCACAGAGAATAATTTAAGAGACACGTGGTGGTCCCTTGCTCTGCTGTTACCTTTCCAAATCAAACGACCAAATGTATGTCTTCAGAGGTTTTGGGGGTTTGGGGTTTTGTTTTCTTTTTGTTCATATAGGACTTAAGAATTTCATTATCTACATTTCAAAAACAGGACATTTAATTTTTTAAAAGGGTTTTACTATTTTTGCTCATATAAAAGATGACCCTAAATTTAAAGACAGGTGGGGAGGGGAGAGAGGAGACAACAATCCTGTGTAATGTCAATGTCAACCTCAGGTTTCTAACTCCACCTGAACACAAGCCCCCCTCCAAAACTGTGCATCAGTGTGACAAACTAGTGTGTGTGTGTGTGTGTGTGTGTGTGTGTGTGTGTGTGTATGCAGGTAGGTTGCAATTAGTGTGAGGTCAAATAGTGAAACATTTGATTTACTATAGTTCAATTTATAAATTGATATCAGGTCAAATTTAATGTGAGCCAAAATTCTGTCAGTGTGAGGTTAGTGTGTGTGCAGTTGAGGCTAGTGCATGCGCAGTTGCTGTTGGGGTTTTAGACACTATCACTGTGTGTGCAAACTGGAGAAAAGGAAGATTCCGTTTGAGGAAAGCTCAAAAAAGAAGAGGCTCATTTTGTAGAAGTACAGCAGAATGCAGGAGATACAGCAGTAGGTATCCCATTTTACTATTATACAGTATTTCATTAATAAATATATGAAAATTATGTTTAAAATTTTTAATTGCCTATTTCCATAGAACTGGGCCCCATTACCCTCTTTTCCATAGAAAGATCACTTTGAATAGTGCAAATTTGAATAATGCGACCATTTTGTGGGATTCATTAACCACACTAATCGAGACCTCCCTGTATTAATATTTTACTTTTGCCCTCATGCTGCCTTTTTTGGGGAGTGAAGCCTTTGGCAGATATGCATTAGGGCTATGTGATGCTTTGAATTTGATCTTTAAAACATGCTTTGGCGAGTGCAAACATACCAGATGTCTGCAACACGACAAAGAAGTTACACCTTTTACGGAGATTGTGCAGCAGCAGAAGGCAGCTGTGTAATCTGGAGAAAAAGCCTGGCTGCTTCAAGGTGTTGCAGGCAGGTGCTACGTTTCCTCTTTCACATGCTGCAAAGCACCTTTTGGAGATCAAATTAATTGCCTGTAAAATAGGATGCCATTATAAAATTAACTGACCTACCCATCTGCACATACCAACCATTCTTTCTCACACATAAATCACTGACACACATTAGCCCACGCTGCACTCATTTCCTTCCTTGCTTCCAAAAGAAACAGCAAAGAAGATGATTATATCTGGGGATGTATAGCTTGTATGTTACTCAATTATAACTAACTTTGACTGTTTCTTCTTCTTCCTCTTCCTCTTTTCCACAGAAAGAAGAAAGGAGCCCTGTGAAGGGAAGTCTTGCAAAAAGAGCAAATAGCCTTTCTCAAGTAGCTGAGGCTAATCTTCAAAGGAAATCCATGTCAAAGCAGCATTTCCAGGACTTTCTCATTTCTGCTAATTCATACAGTATTTTCTGTTACTTGCCTGAATGTTTGCAGTTCGCATCTCATAACTCAGCAAAAGGGGATTTTCCAATAACATTATTTCCTAATAACTCAAAATCTTTGGAATGACAAAAGGGAATTAGAAGTGGAAAATATAATACTGAAAATCTTAAAATTACATGTAGTCTGTCTATTCTCAGTTGTAGAATATTATATGATAATAAATATAATAAAGGCCAATCCAGATTATAAAATTAATACTGGACAGTGGAGTATTTATGTTAAAAGGGATATGCTTAAAAAGGATAAGAAAACTGGTAATTCTGAAGAATGGCAATTATATGTTAAATATACATTTAAATTATATTGTAAAATGAAACCACCCACAAATAGGAAACAGACAAAATTAAAATTAGCCCAAGTTAATTTCGTTTCAACAAAATGACAGACAACCATGACAAGCAAAAAAGTAATAAATCCAAATCTATGATTTAGAACACAAATTAATTCTTCAAAATGTCCCTCTGAAGATGATTTTTCAAAAGGGTTTCATAACTGGAAATTGCTTCTCTGTTTCCACTTTTCTGCTTTATGCACCACACAGATGAATTTTAAACCATAAGCTCCCTGGACCTTTTTGCTCATAAATTGCATCTCATCCCATATCCTTATCTGCATTTGCTAATATAATTTTACTATAATATTTTCTTGAAAAATATTGGGATATCTCTATAGCACTAACTTGGTCTCCAAATAGACTTTTCTAAAATGCTTCCTATGCTCTTTGATGAGTAAACATAGCAAGACTAAAGAAACGGGCATTCCTTGAGATGCCCTTGAAATCAAATGGAGGCCCTTCTCATGAGCATTCATGTTTTGACTATGACATGTGTGGACTACTGCAATGGACTCTATGTAGGGTTTCCCTTGAATACCACTTGGAGATTTCAGCTGATGCAGAATGTGGCAGTAGTTATGGGCATGCCACAGAATGTCTGTGTAACACTTTTGTTTCCAAACTGCAATGGTTACCAGAAGGCTTTTGAACACAATTCAAGATGTTGATTACTACCTACAAAGCTCTTCATGACATAGCGCCTAATTGTTTCCACCCATCCTGTAAGATCTGACGGAGTGGGCATGCTTCAGGTTCCATCTAATAAACAATGGCATCTGATGGGAGCCAAGAACCATGCCTTCTCTGTTATGGTGCCTGCCCTTTGGAACAGCATCTCCAAGAGATGCTTACATCTGTAAGCCACCCAGAGTGTTGAGAAATATAGAAATATGAATTATAAACAAACAAACAAGCACAGAAGATAGAGGAGATAAATTAGACTGATATTTAAACCACAAGGTCTGCAGCAGTTCAAAGTCAATTGCAAGTTGGAGTTTGTGAGCTGAGTACAGATTCAGTGAACCATACCATATGTACCTCATTAATTGCAAGCCATCCCTGAGGTTAAGTACAGCTTGCTCTTTCTCTCCATTGCATTCATCTGTCTCATCTGTAAAATCTGAGGGCTGGAGTGGTGCAGAGAGTTGGCTCTCTAACCCAAAAGCAAAGGAAGGAGTCAATCTCACAAATGTAGTATAGTTTTCCTGAAGCAGAGGTGGGGTGGAAATAATTCTCCTTCCTGGAAGTTTCTGACCATCTGTTTACTTGCAATATCTTGCTGCAGGCTGCTGCAATGACAGTGTGTCCTGTGTTGAATGTGCAGATTTCTCTGAGTACCATCAGCATTATTGTTAAATTTTGCAGATACCAGATTAAACTGACACTTCACACACAGAGAAAATGTGTATTCTCTCAGGTCTAAATACACAAAGACCACAGTTCCGTCTTTATGTGGTGTCTATGCTGATAATATAGGAATTTGCTGTTTTTTCATGGTATGGCAAGACATCTAATCCTTTATAAATTAACAGACCAAGCTGCTGTTAGGTAGGCATCTGCAAAGACCAGCTGAAAAGCTAGCAGAATAAAGGAAACGTCACGTTCTGATTTTAACAACACTGCTAAGATATAACCAGAACCATAGTAAAAGTATTTACATGAGAATCCACACCATTAGTTCTATGACACAAACAGTTCAAGTATGCTTTCAAATGTTTTATTAATGTTCAATGTCTTAGAGAAGAAAATCTTATTTATTGTTTGTAAATTAAACAGCTGAATTCTACAAATCTCTTCTCCAGATTTGAAAAGTCAAACTTAAAACAAAGCTATGCAACATCAATTTGGACAGTAGATGCCCTAGTTCATTCATGAAAGAAGTGCTTGGTCTGTCATTTGGAGTCTAGCAGTGAAGCCCTACATTCCTCTTTGCTGTGCCAAAAGAGGGAGTCACTCTCCTGCATTCTTTTCTGTGCCTCCGGTAAACATGAATGGGAGAGATGGTAGAAAGTACCAAAGCCATATTACAGAGGCTAAGAATAGGGCTACAAGATCTGGAGTTCAAAATACCACAAGACCAGTTTGTTGTTGTTGTTCAGTCGTTCAGTCGTGTCCGACTCTTCGTGACCTCATGGACCATAGCACGCCAGGCCTTCCTGTCCTCCACTGTCTCTCGGAGTTTACTCAAATTCATGTTCATTACATCGGTGATGCTATCTAACCATCTCATCCTCTGCCGTCCCCTTCTCCTTTTGCCCTCAGTCTTTCCCAGCATCAGGGTCTTTTCCAGTGAGTCCTCTCTTCTCATTAGGTGGCCAAAGTATTTGAGCTTCAGCTTCAGCATCTGTCCTTCCAATGAGCAGTCAGGGTTGATTTCCTTTAGGATTGACTGGTTTGACCTCCTTGCAGTCCAAGGGACTCTCAAGAGTCTTCTCCAGCACCACAGCTCGAAAGCATCAATTCTTCGGCGCTCAGCCTTCCTTATGGTCCAACTCTCACAGCCATACATTGCTACTGGAAAAACCATAGCTTTAACTATACGGACCTTTGTCGGCAAGGTGATGTCTCTGCTTTTTAATATGCTGTCTAGGTTTGCCATAGCTTTCCTTCCAAGGAGCAAGCGTCTTTTAATTTCATGGCTGCAGTCACCGTCTGTGGTGATCTTGGAGCCCAAGAAAATAAAATCTGTCACTGCTTCCATTTCTTCCCCTTCTATTTGCCAGGAAGTGATGGGACCAGATGCCATGATCTGGGTTTTTTTAATGTTGAGTTTCAAGCCAGCTTTTGCACTCTCCTCTTTCACCCTCATCAAGAGGCTCTTTAGTTCCTCTTCACTTTCTGCCATTAGGGTGGTATCGTCTGCATATCTGAGGTTGTTGATATTTTTCCCGGCAATCTTAACTCCGGCTTGTGATTCATCCAGCCCGGCATTTCTCATGATGTACTCTGCATATAAGTTAAATAAGCAGGGTGATAATATACAGCCTTGTCGTACTCCTTTCCCAATTTTGAACCAGTCGGTTGTTCCATGTCCGGTTCTAACTGTTGCTTCTTGACCCACATACAGGTTTCTCAGGAGACAGGTAAGGTGGTCTGGTACTCCCATCTGTTTAAGACTTTGCCACAGTTTGTTGTGATCCACACAATCAAAGGCTTTAGCGTAGTCAATGAAGCAGAAGTAGATGTTTTTCTGGAACTCTCTTGCTTTTTCCATGATCCAGCGAATGTTGGCAATCTGATCTCTAGTTCCTCTGCCTCTTCGAAACCCAGCTTGCACTTCTGGTAGTTCTCGGTTCACATGCTGCTGAAGCCTAGCTTGTAGGATTTTGAGCATAACCTTGCTGGCATGTGAAATGAGCGCAATTGTACGGTAGTTTGAACATTCTTTGGCATTGCCTTTCTTTGGAATTGGAACGTAAACTGACCTTTTCCAATCCTGTGGCCACTGTTGAGTTTTCCAAATTTGTTGGCATATTGAGTGCAGCACTTTAACAGCATCATCTTTTAGGATTTTAAATAGCTCAGCTGGGATACTGTCTTCTCCGCTAGCTTTGTTGTTAGTAATGCTTCCTAAGGCCCACTTGACTTCACTCTCTAGGATGTCCGGCTCAAGGTCAGTGACCACACCATCGTATTTATCAGGGATATTAAGATCTTTCTTGTATAGTTCTTCTGTGTATTCTTGCCACCTCTTCTTAATCTCTTCTGCTTCTGTTAGGTCCCTGCCTTTTTTGTCCTTTATCATGCCCATCTTTGCACAAAACGTTCCCTTGATATCTCCGATTTTCTTGAAGAGATCTCTAGTCTTCCCCATTCTATTGTTTTCCTCAATTTCTTTGCATTGTTCATTTAAGAAGGCCTTCTTATCTCTCCTTGCTATTCTCTGGAATTCTGCATTCAGTTGTTTATATCTTTCCCTTTCTCCCTTGCCTTTTGCTTCCCTTCTTTCCTCAGCTATTTGTAAAGCCTCATCAGTCAGCCACTTTGCTTTCTTGCATTTCTTTTTCTTTGGGATGGTTTTAGCTGCTGCCTCCTGTACAATGTTACGAACCTCCATCCATAGTTCTTCAGGCACTCTGTCTACCAGATCTAATCCTTTAAATCTATTCCTCACCTCCACTGTATATTCATAAGGGATATGATTTAGGTCATACCTGATTGGTCTAGTGGTTTTCTCTACGTTCTTCAATTTAAGCCTAAATTTTGCAATAAGAAGCTCATGATCTGAGCCACAGTCAGCTCCAGGTCTTGTTTTTGCTGATTGTATAGAGCTTCTCCATCTTTGGCTGCAAAGTATATAATCAATCTGATTTCGGTATTGACCATCTGGTGATGTCCATGTGTAGAGTCGTCTCTTGTGTTGTTGGAAAAGAGTGTTTGCTATGACCAGCGTGTTCTCTTGACAAAACTCTATTAGCCTTTGCCCTGCTTCATTTTGTACTCCGAGGCCGAACTTGCCTGTTATTCCGGTTATTTTTTGACTTCCTACCTTAGCATTCCAGTCCCCTATGATGAAAAGGACATCTTTTTTTGGTGTTAGTTCTAGAAGGTGTTGTAGGTCTTCATAGAACCGGTCAACTTCAGCTTCTTCGGCATCAGTGGTTGGGGCATAGACTAGTAGATTGCAGCAAAGAGATCTCCATACAGTATCTCTTTGTTGCCATTTAGTGATTGACCAAATGTTTGCAGCTTGGACCTAGTAGTTCTAGAGCAGGGTTTCTCAACCTTAGCAATTTTAAGATGGACGGACTTCAACTCCCAGAATTCCCCAGTCAGCATAGCTGGCTGGGGAATTCTGGGAGTTGAAGTCTACACATCTTAAAATTGCTAAGGTTGTGAAACCCTTCTCTAGACAGTTAAAAATATATTGTTTGATTGTTTTCTCATAAATATATTGCTCACTTATCCATGTCCCTTTGGTCCTCTGGCTTCAGCTCCTGACAGAACCAATTATTTTTTTCAACCACGTAAGTGCAGTGGTTCCCATCACACATCAAGCTGACACACACAGCAGCATCACGAAACTAACAGAGAAATTCCCAGACAGTATGCATACATTTGTTAGAGTTCTTGTGTTGACTTGGCGAATTATTCCTGTACAAAGCACAGCGTTCTCATGATGACGTGAATGCCAGGTGGCTGGATAACAGAGAAGCCTTGGCTTTGTTTACATCCTCATGAGATAGGGAGCGAGAAGGTACCATGTTATGGCTAGCAATGGATCTTCCCATGGGAACAAATCCTCCTGATTTCCTTCTGTGGGAAGCCTTGCCCAGGCCCCCTGAGCAAGGAGGGGGGGAACTCAGTGCTTAGATGCAGCAGGTCATGCTATGTGCTTTAGGCCTAATGCTTTGGGCCTAGTGTGTGTCACAACTAACATCCAGCCAATCAGAAAGCTAGAAGAACTGAATATACAACCATGCAAAATGGTGTTCTATGCTTCTTGATTTCTAGTGTCTTTTAGCCATGTAGTTCTTCACGTGTTCACTTCCCGTGGACTGGGCAGAGTGAGCTATGCCTGGGTTTGAGTATAGGCCGTGGCAGGAACTCTGGCCCTGGGATAAATACACGGAACTCTGCTTATAAGTTTGTTTTGTTTTTCCTTTTACAATGATGTATCTTGTATATTCATCTTTTTCATTTTTGCGATAATGTACTGTATCTGCATTATTGCCTTATGCTACCAGTAAACACTGTTAGGCCTAAAAAGCTGCATTCTTGTCTGTTTATTCTCAAGCCTCAGTTTTTCCCCTTTAAGCCAGCGTATATCCCATCAACATTATACTAAGCCATAATTGGAGTACGATGGTATGATTTTGGTTTATCATTTTGTGAATGAAACCATTTAAAAATCATGGTTTAGCATTACGGGTTAATCCAGTCTGTATGTACGATAGTTTCAGGAAATTTTTACTATGCATTATATCATGCAATATTTGATGTGTATATTTTATTTTGCCACACTTTTTCTGTGGTTGCATTGATTTATTCTGTTTTTCACTTTTTCAACTTAATAAGGTACATGATTCTCCCTTATTTTAAGTTTAAAGCAACTCTGTTAGGTAGGTTAGGCTAAAATTCAGTGAATTATTCAGGCTTCATGATTTAGTAGAGATTTGAATCTGAGCTTTTCTGCTCTAATCACACACTCTAACAGGATGGGAAATATATAGCCCTCCAAAGAGTTTGGCACACAACTCTCATCATCCTTAACCACTGCGTACTGGCTGAAGCTGAAGGAAAATAGAACGCTCACGCTGAAGAAAATGTAGGGCACTGAACCTCACCTCAAAGTGTCTGTAACCCTTTATTTGAATGAAGTGACTGGACAAACATTACACAGCTGTACAATTATGTTTCTTTCCCACAAATTGGAACCAGTAGCTTCTAGGATTTGACAGTTCATTTGGAGTGCTTTAGGCCAAAACCTACAAAGTTTCATTCATTCACACACAGACCATCCAGTTGCTGATATCTTGCAAATTTTGCCATGTGAAGGGTGGGGTGGGGCGGGGAACAGGCTGCTGAGAAGATGATTACCTTTTCTCTGTGGCATTTTGTATGGATATCATGTCCTTTGGGATATAATCATGAAGTAACCTTTTGTCACACTATTGAGGATGTTTTTCTGCTGTTGTATGAAACTACCATGCAGTATTCAGGGCTACAAACAGTTGGGATATTGCAATCCCACTGGCCCTTCTCAGAAGCAAAATAGATTTCTTTAATGAATGGAACTGACATAAGGCCATGCAAATTGAGGATGAATCTGTAGCTACTTCCAAATTAGTGTGTAAAATAAACTGTTACTTAAACTGATAAGCGCTACTGTCAGGATTGCACCTATGCGAACCCTGCCATTACTAAAACACGCTTGGGACACTCGACAAGATGCGTGTCAGCCGGAGACAGAGAATTCAGCATTTGGGAGGGGGAGCGCATTCCAGCCGACACCCGGGACTGTTAGAGACTGTTTTCCCAATCGTCAAGGTCGTGCACCTGCAGGATGGAGAGGCGGTTGCCAAGGAGTGGGAAAATGAATGTTGACAGCATTGGCGGACAGTGGGCTGGCACATTAGGGGAAGGAAAGTTTCAAGTTTTATTCTTTTGGCGAGAATCCTCATTCGGGTCTTTAGAAATGCTTTGTGTTACATGTATCCTTAATAAACCTTATTCTGCAATTCAAATGAACTGCATTGAGGAGTGTATATTGGGGATTTGAACTCAAGATCATCACAGAAAGACCCGAATCTAATGTATGTCGATTTCACCTGAGGGTAATCTGGAAATAGCAGATTACGGCAGGAAATCGATATTGTAGCCGATTAAAACTTTGGATGTCGGAAGGACAACTGATGGAGGAGTCAGTTGTTGAAACCCAGGAGGTTCAGGACGAACAGCCTGGCACCTCCCAAGAGACCACAACCCAAGGAGTGGTGACTCGAAAAGGAGGGAAGAAGCTGAAGTTCGAAGCTAAGGGAGCTAAATAGAAAAAAAAGCTTGGCTCCGGAACCAGAGATGGAGGAAATGGACCTGGCCGGCAGACCTCAGACCAAGATGCCAAAATTGACAGCAAGTTGGTCTTTGGGGATCGGAGGCAGCATGGGAGGTGAGGCGGCCCGACGTGCAACTAAGAAACTAATTTCCCAAGGGCAGAGAGTAACCTCACTAGAAAACAAGATGTGTCAAGTGGATTACGAACTGGAGACAGTGAGTCAACAGGTGGCATCTATCAAGCTGGCAGTAGACCGGATTCTATAAAAGTTGGAGGGCAAGGAGTCTAGCCAGTGACCGATAAACCCAGTTACTACCTCAGCGGAAGAAGAGCCCACAGATGACAGCGATGAGGAAGAAGAAGAGTCAGGACCGGAGGAACCCCATCTGGAGCAAAGGAGGTCATGAGCACCGGTGAATCGGCCATGAACTCGACTTACTGTGGCGAGTTAAAGATGAAATTCGATGGGGATCCAAAGAAATTAGCCTGTTTTATGACTCACGTAAAGGGTTTAATAGAAGAATTTGAAGACTCTTTCCTCAGTGAGGAAGCCAAGGTGAGATACGTATCTGGCTACCTGGAGGGAGAGGCAGCAGACTGGTTGGTGTTAATGCATGAAGCAAAGGCGGGAGAATTAACTGATTTTAATGCATTTATGATGGCTCTCTGAAAATGATTTGAAGATATCTTGTCAAAGATGACGGCTAGAGTGAAGTTACAGAATATCTGACAGGGAAATTGTACAGTGGCGGAGTACGCGTTAGACTTCAAGAAGCTAGTGAGCCGATTACCTGACTGGCCAGAGACGTTCCAAGTGGAATATTTCCAAATGGGGCTGCGACCAGATGTGCTAGAGATGGTGCTTGGCAGAGGGGACCCAGAGACACTGTCGGAATGGATTCACCTAGTTGGCATGGTGGAAACTACCAAACTACAACTCAAAAAGCATCTACAAATCCAGGCAGCGGGGAGGAAGCTGGCAGGAGGCATGCATCTGGGGAAGTGAGAGCCGAAACAGAAAGCCTGGGAAGAAGAAAAGGAGCATCACGCAAAGAGTGGATTATGTTTTAAATGTGGAAAAGAAGGTCATCGTATCAGTAACTGTCCACAAGCTATGAACCCTGTGAAAAAGAAATTTGAGGAGAAGAGCAGCAAGCCAACACCTACCAAGAGCAAAGGGGCAGTTGCCGTGGTTGGAGAAAAGAAAAGCCGAGAACCATTTGAGGGAGAAAGCGATTCCACTGACGAGGAATTTTTGCTGGCAGGAAACTCCAACTGCCTGTCCTAAAGTGCACTGGAGGACAGGCATTTTCCAATGGGTGCACCGACCCATTGGTGAGTGGAGATTGCCCCACAATGCAAGTGCAAATTAGCATTGAGACTTTGGATAGGGGGGACAAAGCTAGCTTATTAGCCATGCTGGATTTGGGGTGTTCCCAATGTTTAATCCATCCTGCCATAGTAACAGGACTGGGGTTGAAAGTACATAGACTCAAAGTCCCCATCATTTTTTGCCAGCTAGATGGGTCGGACATGAAAGGGGGTCCAGTAGAGTTCTATACCGATGCCGTGAAAATGAGAATTGGGACCCACGAAGAAACTGTGAGATTTATAATGGCTCCAATTTCGAATCAGCCAGTAGTGTTGGGGTTGATGTGGTTGCAGGAGAGAAATCCACACATTGATTGGGTCTCTGGAGAGATGATATTTGCAGATGGAACTTATGAAGGACTGAATCAGGAGGACTCAGGTCCTGGAATTGAGTCGGGGGCAGTTGGAATAGAGAGCTGTGAGAGAGAGGAAGTGGCCATCCTGGAACACTATCAGGATTTAAGAGAAGTTTTTGATGAAACTGAGTCAAATCAGTTACCGCCCCATAGAAAAATGGACTGTGCTATTGAAATAGAGGCGGGAGCAGTTCTACCTAAAACAAAACTATACTCCATGACTCATAAGGAAATTCAGGAGTTGAGAAAGTTCATTGATAAAAACTTAGAAAGAGGGTTTATAGAACTAGCTACTTTGCCCATGGCCGCTCCCGTACTGTTTAGGAAAAAGAAGGATGGCTCTTTAAGTCTATGTACTGACTATCAGGGTTTAAATGCGATCTGTATTTCAAATCAATATCCCCTACCACTGATGAATGATATGTTAGAGCACCTGTCAAAAGGGAAAATCTTTACAAAACTGGATTTACGAGAAGCTTACTTTCGTACACATCCGAGGGGATGAATGGAAAACTGCTTTCAATTGTCAATTGGGTTGTTTTCAACATCAAGTTATGCTGTTTGGCTTAAAAGGCAGCACCGAAGTCTTCATGAGCTTAATTAATGAAGTATTACATGAGTTTTTATATCGAGGAGTCCTGGTCTACCTCAATGATATCCTAATCCATAGCTTTCCAAACTGTGTGTCGTGACACTTTAGTGTCACACAGCTTAGTGTGTCATGAAGCGGCGGCGGGGGCATGCACAGCGATGACACAGGGGCGCACACGGCAGTGGTGTGCACAGTGGCAGCAGCAGCGGTGTGCCATCAGCACTTCTGCGTTTTAGCGAGGCTGCTGCCACCGCCGCCGCCATGCACACCACCGTGCACCCCCCCACGCCGCCGCTGCCGTTGGTGTGTTGCCAACGGTGGCAGTTGGGAAAGCACTGTCCTAATCTATACAGAAACCATGGAAGAGCATGTGGAATTAGTGCAGGAAGTGTTAAAGAGACTGTTAAAAGCTCAGTTGTATGCCAAACTGTCAAAAAGTGAATTTCATAAGGAGAGTTTGGATTATTTGGAATTCAGGGTGTTGAGTCAGAGCACTGAGATGGATCCAGCTAAAGTAAGAGATGTGCTGGGATGGGAACCCCCACGAACCCAAAGGCAATTACAAAGTTTCCAAGGGTTCTCAAATTTTTATCAGCATTTCATTCCCAACTACACTCAAATAGCTTTGCCGCTGACCTCCTAAAAATGAAAAATCAAACTGAGCCATTGAAAGCTAAAAACCAGGGGCAGCGTTAAAATGGACTCAGGAGTGTCAGCAGGCTTTTGAGGAACTGAAGTCCTTATTCACTGCCAAGCCCATTTTGAAACATCCTGATTCTCAGAAGCCTTTAATAATCCAAACGGACGCATCAGATGTTGTGATTGGTTCTGTACTTTTGCAATTAGATGAGAGAAATATATTAAGACCCTGTGCGTATATCTCCCGAAAGTTTTTGGAGGAAGAATGTAGGTGGCATGTGTGAGAAAAGGAGGCTTTTGCAGTACGACATGCCCTATCAACCTGGAAGCACTTATTAGAAGGGTCGCCACACCCATTTGAAGTGTGGACTGACCACAAAAACTTAGAAGCCTTGAAATCACCCAGGAAACTAAATCCCAAACAGATTCGCTGGGCAGAGTTTTTCAGTCGGTTCAATTTCACCCTCAAGTACCTGCCAGGAGGAAAGAACTTTTTGGCTGACATGGTATCTAGATTACCCCAACATAACAGTCAGAGGGAGGAAGTCATTGACACAGTGATGACCCCCCAGCAGTTAAATGTGAGCCCAGGTATAAGAGAAAAAGAGGAATGGGCTGAAAACACGTTAAATCAGCTCCAAGAGGGGAAAGTGGCAGTCACCTGAAGTCAGAAGGCAAAACGTGCTGTTACATTAGAAGCAGAGTTAACCAAAGAAATACAAGTGGAATCACAAAAAGATGAGTGGTTGATGCAAAACAAATCATCGCTAGTTGAAAGCCAAGGACTGTGGTGGTGGGGAGATAAATTATACATCCCAAAGGAATTGAGGAAACAGGTATTTGAACTGTGCCACGATGCAAAAGTGGCAGGACATTTTGGATTTGTAAAAACATTACATTTAATGAGGAGACATTTTTGGTGGCCCTCTTTTAGAAAAGATGTAAAGGACTATGTAACTACTTGTCCCATCTGTGCCATAGCCAAAACTCCAGTAGGAAATCCTGAAGGGTTGTTGCAGCCGGTGGCTAACGCTTCCAAACCTTGGAAGCAAATTGCTATGGACTTTATTGTTGATCTTCCCAAAGGAAAAACTGTGATTTGGGTAGTGATTTATTTTCTAAGCAAGCTCATTGTGTTCTGTGTAAGGGACTACCTTAAGCCCAGCAATTGGTTAAGTTATTTATACAGCATGTCTATTGCCCTCATGGAGTGCCCAAAAGGGTAATCAGTGATCGCGGAGTACAATTCACTTCTAAATTTTGGAAAGCTTTTTAAAAATTAATTGGGGCTAAACAAGGATTAAGCTCGGGGTTCCATCCCCAGACGAATGGATCGACTGAATGGATTAATGGTGTATTGGACCAGTATTTAAGGTGTTATATCAGTCATCAACAAAATGATTGGTTGGACTTATTGCCTTTTGCTGAAGTGGCATATAATAACGCTGTGCATCAAAGTACAGGATTTTCTCCATTTAAGTTAGCTAATTGTCAAGAATTCATGGCCATACCCTAATTACCTCCGAGCCCATCAGAGGAGGACACAAAACCTTTGTTAGCTGATGAATGGATCGCTAAAATGGTGTCAAATTGGCCAATCATGAAGGAAACTCTGCAGGAAGCTAAAAAAACTTATAAAAAGTTCGCTGATAAAAAACACACCCTTGAGTGGGAATTGAAAGTAGGGGACAGGGTTTATTTGTCCACCAAGCACCTTAGATCAACACAGGTTTCAGGTTTGAATTGTATCCACTGAAACTAACCAAACTCTTTTTTCTGAGAGGGCAGCATGTCAGGATTGCACCTATGCGAATCCTGCCATTACTAAAACACGCTTGGGACACTCGATAAGATACGTGTCAGCTGGAGACAGCTCCACTCTGTTTTAAAGTGTATTTAAATTTAAAACAGATGGAAAGAGCCATGAGGCAAGAAAAAATCTTGTTTCAGACAAAATGATGTGATAGAGCACAGCAAAATTGATATAAATGTATGTGAAATGTGTGTGAATGTGTGTTTTAAAAAGAATGTTTAAAAATAGGTGAAAACCATTGGTAGATATTAGGTTAATTTGCAGTAGACTGTCAGATAACCACAGCATGTCTTCCCCCTTTAAATTAGACTGATAAGAGTTATCCCAGATCCTTGGCTGACCACATGTCATCTCTCAGTGGAAGGATGCATACAGAAGGCCCCAGGTTGTGTCTTAAGCAACTTTATCTAGATCTAGAACCCTTCTCTTTCCGCCGAAGAGGGATATCTACAAAAGTTTAAAAAGTAAAGATAGCAGTTGTGACCACAATCAAAGCCACCACATTGAACTTTTTTACCACTTTCCCGTCTGTAATTACTGTGCCCCCCAAAAGGGAAGGCTCATTGCCCTGAGTGGTTGTGCTTGTATTTCACACTAAACAAAGTAGACATTTTCAGCCCAGCCAGTCAATTTCTGGTTCCATACATTGTGTGATCCCAATAAATTAAACTGAGTAAATCATAGTTCAGTCTTGAATGAGTCAGTCATGCAAATAATGTGTGGAAATAGTGGAAGACATCCTCTGACCAGGTCTACAGGTTTACTGTATTTTAATCCATAGTATATGTATGTATGAGGCACTATTTTAAATCTGTGGAGCTCAGTCATGTATTTTTTAAAAAAATAAGAAAAAGACTGGTTATTCCTGGCTACAGAAAATATGTTAAACTCTCATAATAAACTAGCCACTATTCTTAAATCAGAAATAGTTGTTATTTGAGATTACAGTTTGCTGGTCAGCATGGCTTCCTTACTAAGTGTGTAGAGCTGCTTATCAATACTTGTTTCCTGAATAGCTCTTAGCTACACTTGTGCCTTGATCTCATGTAAAACAAAACAAAACAAAAAAAATCAGCAAGAAATTAACCAGTACCAGCCAGACAGCACTGGTAGACGAGTGCTAGATTTTATGTTGCAGCATGGAGTCTGCTTCAGCTGGACTGTTGACTTCATTGGAATGACACTAAGCAAGATTAGTAGCTTGGGCCTAGTCCCTTTTCACAGTGCAGGTTAATCAAGACTAATGGCTTTGAAGCATGACCCTTTAGATAAGAGAGATGGAACTCTAGCCCTGGAGGGATATGTGTACATTATCCTACTAGTTTTGTTTAGTTTAGGATTTCAAACTGGCACCCAAGCATTGATTTAGGGAGGAAAGCAATAGAGGGATTCATCAGTGCTGGCTGGCTTATGACAGGGAGGAACAGGGAGCCAGAGATATCAAGGTACTGGGAATATACAAGTTTCCACCTGCCACATAATTGTAAGCTGTCTTTCACAGCCCTTGAGTGCACTTTGTTCCCTCACAAAGTGATCTCTCTCTTACCAAGACATATTTATTAATATCACTGTCATTTACATGACAGGAACAAAGAACTGAAAGACATTCCTGCAGGATATTAAAAATTATCCCTTCTCAGGTATTTGGTAAGGTGAATAAATACACACTCATCTCCTCTACCCATTATTAAAGAAATGACAGTTGAGAAACTTGGGCAAACCTTAACAAACACGTTGCTTAAAAGGTTTTTTTGTGTGTGTGACTCAAAAAGAAAATCATGGTTCTGTGCAGTGCTAGTTGGAGCTTGAAGGTCATGCTAAAAGCCATAGGCCACCTGATTAAAACAGGAGAGTGCTAACTTAATGATCAGCTCTGAAGAGCGGCTCAGATTTAATGAAGGATTATAGCCAGTCTACTTCATTCCTCACTGTTAAAATTCTTCCGAGAAGCCATAAACATGGAGAAATAGTTAAATTTCTAAGAGGAAGAAACTCTCCCAGCATTTTGACTATCTGAGTATGTTGCATCTTCTTAGACATTACTTTCAGGCAGGCAGTCCTTGGGCAGTGAAAAGGGTACTAAACACGGGCCTAAAACATCCACTGCAATTCCTCCCTTGCCCCTTCATCTGAAAAAGTTTCATCGGGGGCTTACTGAGCCTAAATGATTCAATCTCTGCAGATTGACAATCTAAAACATTTTACACAAAAGCAAAAGGGCTTGGGGGTAAGGAGAAAATAAGTTTCTAGTTCTTAGTTCTTACAAGTACAGTAAATTTGTGAGTTTGTTGTTTTGCTAGAAAGCACAATGCAAGCTTCCTACAGCTGTTCCTTTTCTTGGCCACAGGTGAGCTATAGCAGTGTTTTTCAACCTTGGCAACTTTAAGATGTGTGCATGCTGGCTGAGGGATTCTGGGAGCTGAAGACCACACATCTTAAAGTTGCTAAGGCTGAAAAACACTGAGCATAGCAAGGGAGAGAGCCAGTTTGGTGTAGTGGTTAAAGCACCAGGCTAGAAACCGGGAGACCATGAGTTCTGCCTTAGGCACAAAGCCAGCTGGTGACCTTGGGCCAGTTACTTTCTCTCAGCCCTAGGAAGGAGGCAATGTCAAACCACTTCTGAAAAACCTCACCAAAATAACTGCAGGGACTTGTCCAGACAGTCTTCGTAAATCAGACATGATTGAACTGATTAAAAAAAATAGCAAGGGAAGGGAGAAATGTTGACGTATGCATTACAACATCACAATGCACAGATAAATACTCACCTTCTCAGATAAATATTCACAAGGAGATAGAAGAAGGGACTGGATTCCTTAACCAATGGCTGGCTGGCTACCAGGATGTCAGCTTTTAACCGCCCAGGGTCCCTCCTTGTGGGGGAGATGGGCAGGATATAAATTTAATAATTATAATTATAATAATAAAATAATTGTGCATATTCTTGAATTTTTCCTGAATTTGAGCTTTAGCTTGGCAAATTATTCTTATGAGCACTTTTGTGCAGATAATATGATTATAAGATTTATTTCCTTTAATTAGCAAGCTTTTTAAATAAAGACCAAAAAAGTGAGTGAAGAGTTCAACTTACAGCCAGATAGCCATTTAATATAAACAACTACAAAGAGGCAGGGAACATAAACTGTTGGTCAAGTTTTGTTTACTTCTTTAATCTAGGGTAGAAACATTATTTAATGTTCAATTAAGAGGGAAAACAGGAATATTATAGCATTGTAAATAGGCTGGAAATCTAGTCAGAGGTGTTTGCAGGGGTGTGTTAAAATCTGCAAGATGGCAAGCCCCGTGTTGCCACTGAAGCCCCATTCCTTTTATATGTGTTGGGGCACATGCACATACAAGAGATGAGGCTTTGATAATGACACCAAGCCTGCCATCTTACAGTTTTGACCCCTCCCATGCTGCAGACACCCATAGATCTATTCAACTTATTTCACTCTTGAACTCGTCATCCATGTTTCATAAATGTACAAAATTATCATGTTTATCCAAAAGGAAGATCATTCTGAAAAAGTAAGATTAGACCAAAAAAAGAGTTTACTGCCTCACTGATGATATTTTTAGTAACCCTCATATTTTCTATAAATCATTTTGATCTTCCTTTCAGGTTAAACAAAATCTGGTTTTCATTTCAGGTGAATACAATGGATTAATGATGTATCTTCTTAATGTAAAAGTATTTTCAGTCTTTGTGTGCCGATTTTACAATTAAGTATTTCCTTTTGGAATTCTTGCTGAAAAAAATCCATGACTTCAGAAAATTGACCCTATAGACCTTGTTGCTCAAAAGAAAGAAATTGAGTTTAGGAGAAGAAAATTGAACCCTGGGTCCCTTCAAAGATCCCACACAATGATACAGTGAAGTACGGCTCTTTCCAGGCACTGTTTACAAAACAGATACCTTTTACTATTTTTATTGATACACTATAACATAACAAAATGCTCATATTTAAACTTAAAAATCAGTTGTACATTGCCTATTCCTAGCACTGCATATGTGGCTGCTTTGTGTACCTTTTCAATGATGTGAATCCATATCAGTACCACCAGAAATTGACCATCATTTGATCTCAGTGGTACTTTTACCTAAGACACACTTTAGACCTATCTTAGTTGTTTCATTCTAGTTGTTGGCTTTCTGAGACCAAAAATAAAAAATACATATTCCTAACTGTGACAGAGGTGAATAATTAGTATATAAGAAACTAGTTATCAATAATATTGACTGCTGGTTGATTCAGACATTGACTTTATACATTAAAGTATAATTTAATGTGCTCCAAATTGAAGCAGTATTTCATGGAGTGAAAGTGACTGTTAGGAAAGCACCATATGATCAAAATGGAAGAATTAGTATTGTATCCTTCTTTCAAATAATTCCAACTAACTCTTTCTATTATAAAATAAAAATATTGGAAACATCTAGTAAAACCTTTGTGACACAGCTCTTAATGTGCAAAAACAAGTCATTGTTACGAGGTGCTCAAATGCAAATACCAAATTGGGGGTTCCTATTAGAGTTTTTTTTTTTAATATAAATAATTTATAAATTTTCCTGAAGGAGACTAGATACAAAAGCAATCTGAGAAATTATTAAAGCCATATCTTGCTTTTAATACAAAACAAATAGTAATGTCCAAGGAGATCTTCCTGTTTTGAGCCTTGGATGAAAACAGTTAAAGACTTCTTTTTTGTATGAAATGTATTTCCCTTCTCCAGTCACAGTTCAGTAAAAGTATATGTGAGGTCCATAGGACATTCATCATCCATTTTCATCCAGTAATTATCATGGCATCTGCTCAATAGAATCTAAATGATCTGGGATGGGAAGGCCTGTTATTATTGTCAAACATTTATTCCAGACAGTGAATGTTGGGCACACAGGCTGTGAAAATGTAATGTCAAAAGTGTAAAGATGTAGAGAGTTCAAAGCATCATAAAAGGCCAAGGAACCATTGTCATAGTCTAGCAAAATGCCAACACGGCGAAGATGGGGTGCAGGCTCTATTGGAATTTCTTTGCTGTTATGTCTCACCACCCATGTATTGTTACAACGACAAAGAACCCAGGAGGCAGAATTCTTTCCAATCCACTCATGTTTTGGTGCACACTTATAAGAAATGCCAATGGCATACCTGCAAAAAAAAAAAAAGGTTTGAAAAAATACATACTTCATGTCACATATTTGCTGTATTTCTGAAGCAAATTGTTTTTTAAAAATGTATTTTGCATTTCAAAAAAGTCAATACATGTTTAGTTAATGTCCTTCCTTATACTGTGAGAGGCAGGTCATGCAAATCTTATTGCCCTAAAGTTCTTTGCTATAAGAATAGCCATGTTTTAACAGTCAAAATGAACAAGGCCTGGCTTACATAGGTTAAAAAAAATTGCTCTGAACTATTAGTGGAGAAAAAATACTAGTAGAATATCTGTTCTCTAATTTAGTTCTTCATTCTCCTAGTTCTGGTTTGGTCTCTGGAATGGCCAGATGAATACCACAAAATAAAAGGCTGTGAATCCAGTCTGGAAATGTCTCCGCCTGGAAGCTGTGATTCTAGTCCTGATCCTAGCAGCATTGTAAAACCTGTCTCATCCAGTCTGATTTAAGCTACAAAGCCATTAGTATAATGTGAACTGTTGCTGCCTTTATGTATAAAGATTTTTTTTACTATTGTACAAACCAACCAAAAATCCCAGATTAAAGTTGTATTATAATTTTATGTCAGTTTCTTTGCATTGGTTAAAGTGAACAAATCCAAAGTGTTATTAATCATTTAGTAAGAGAAAGTATGTGTTCTTGTATGGGTTGACCCACCTACCATGTACTTCCACTGATAACCACCTCCCAGTAATGACGTCCACTGTCAATAAACACATTGCCAGCCACCCCATAGCTCCCTTGGCTGGTAAAACGCTCAGGGGTGTGGCTCTTCTTAGAAGAGGTTTCATCCCGCTCCACGGTCAAGTTATCATGAGACACTTTTAGCTTTCTATGAGCAGACTTGGGATCCAGTTTGAATGGTTGGCCTTGAGTATGAACAAGATAACAGTTTTAAAATGAAGCCTGTTTCAGTATGCATGAGAAAGACATTTAATTTCTATTGATGCAGTCCCTAGGTACACTATTTGATATTCTCCCCAAAGCCCCCACCCCACCCCCGCCGAACCATTTTAATTTATTCAATGGTCCTGCTATGTTTTTCAGTTTTCTCAGCGGTTGCTTTGTATTGTTTTGAACTTTGTAAGTTTAAACCTTGAGTGTCTGTGCTAGATAAGCAGGATATAAATATCTTAATAAATAAGTACTGTAAATACAAATTAGCATGGAATGGAGACTTTTAGAAAACAAAAGTAAATAGTACTCCCTTCAGTGTGTTTTCTTTCCTTCCCTAAACTGTTCTTAGTGTTTCAGAGTTTAAAGAAGCGTCCATGAATGATAATAATAAGTTGTCAGGCTGAAAGACTTTAGCAAACATTTCTTCTGAATGGAGTAAGTGTCCTACAATTGAGAAAAGCACTAAAATGTGAGAGAGGTCTGCGCCCTATCTCTGTGTTTTTCAAGTGTCCAACTGAGTCAAGTCAAGAAGAGAGGAAAAGAAAACGCATTCAGGATGGATGTAAAACCACTCACTGTTTGTCTTTAGCTTCCCAGGTTCACTGTTGCGGCTGCCAGCCTGATTAATGGCCTTAACAACAAAGATGTACTTGGTGCCACTCTGCAGGCCGTGCACTGTGTAGTGGTTTTGTTTTATATTTGGAACAATCATCCAGCTGTCGGCTGAATTGCACAGACCTGTATTTCAAATCAAAAGCATTAGTCATTTTAGGAAGCACGCTTTCAAATGCACCTGAACAAGAAGGTGACCCTGAAGCTGTTCAAGAATTCAAAAGAGTAGAAGTCTTTTGCTTCTTTGAATGGCTAAGTGTCTGGCCCATCAACAGCAATTTTCCCACTGACTCTGAGACGCAATCCACACTCCAACCCAAGAGCAAAGAAAACCTGAAGTGAAATAGCAAATCTGCACTGGGTGCATCCACATGAAATTTACTGTTCTAATGAGATGAGAACTAGGCCGGAGAGATATAATTATATAAAAGGCTCCTACAAGAGACATGTGGGGGAGTGGGGAGGATGGACCTATGGGATGGACCCATGGTCCCCCCCCCCCCAAAAAAAAAAAAAGGCTATGGTATAAAGTTTTAGGTGGTTTTTGTAACTAGGTAGTTTTAGGTAGATTTTGTAACTTAATCAGATAAGTTGTCTTAAGTGTTTCGGGGAAAGTGGTTTCAATACTGCCATCTGTTTTTCTGTTAATTGAAACTCTTATGGGAAAGTTAACTTCCAAATTCCCTTCAACAGTATAATGCATTATACAGGGACATGACAGTGTTTCCATTTCTTTTGTAGGGCATTACCACCTATGGGATATAGGATGGGCCTTGGGAGTCTGTACTACTGTGATGGCAGTGAGCTAGACAAAATTTGGGATCCTTTTCAGTTTTGTTTACTATGGGCCTTTAAGCAGAAATAACATCTGTAAAGTAATGCTGATTTAGCTGAATTCATATTTCTGATGTTAAAAAGAAGTGCATTAAAGCAAGCACACGAGAGCCAGTTTGGTGTAGAGGTTAAGGCACCAGGCTAGAAACCGGGAGACCGCAAGTTCTAGTCCCGCCTTAGGCACAAAGCCAGCTGGGTGACCTTGGGCCAGTCGCTCTCTCTCAGCCCTAGGAAGGAGGCAATGGCAAACCACTTCCGAAAAACTTTGCCAAGAAAACTGCAAGGACTTGTTGAAGCAGTCTCCGAGAATCGGACACAACTGAATGGATAAAAAAAAAGCAAGGACAGTAAATTACCACATATGGTACATTGTGACTTTTAAAGACTGTATAAGTGCAAAGTGAGTGCACTGGCTGTAATGAGCTATATCAGGCAGAATTTGTGAAAACCTGGAATCCTGAAGTAATCCTTCATTTAAGTTTTTTTACACAGGATTTTCTTGCTGCTGAAGTTCCAAAAATAGATTGGGGGGGGGGGGACAATTATTGCTAATTTTAACCAATAAAAACCAAGTAATAGTTTTAACTATTTAAACAACAAAACTTATACATATTAAGAGATAATCCTTAAGAATCCACAGTTGTCAAGCTCTTTAATAAACTTATGATGCTTTTCTGTCCTATGTGGTTGAAAATAAAAATATGGAAAGTTTATCTGTATGTGTTTACTGTATTTGATATTTTCATGTTGTTTAATCATATATATTAACTATGTTTTTCAAATATTTTAACTTACAGTTGGTAATGCACTACTACTGGGAATCAGGAGGTGGGCTGCGTAATGGTTATGTTATGTAATTGGTTATGTTGACTTGTGATTGATGGGTCTGTTTTTACCCTGGTTGTTGTTTCTCTCTCTCTCTCTCTCTCTCTCTCTCTCTCTCTCTCTCTCTCTCTCTCTCTCTCTCTCTCTCTCTCTCTCTTTCTCTAGCTCTCTGGTTTCTTCTGTTTTTTATGCGCGCGTGTGTGTGTTTGTGTGTGTGTATACAAACAAACACTGTAAGCTACCCAGAGTCATGAATTTGAGATAGGTGGCCATAGAAGTTGAAATAAATAAATAAATACATAAGTAATTCAAACTGTCTATACCATAGCAAAACATCCTGAAGATGAGGCACTCTGAATAAATGTTTATCTGGCCAAGAGTCTATCTATCTTTTCCAGAGATTTTAAACAAATATTTTCCACTCCAGAGGGATTTCTGAGTAGTTTTCTAAAGGGGATAACAAGTAAATATTACATGGAAATGGTAAAACCAAATGGAATCTGCAGGATGTACTCAGGTTTCCTGCAGAACTCGGGCACATGTTGAGGTTTAGAAGCATATTAATTAATTATTAATGAAATAATATTATTTTTTAATGAAACAATTGGAGCCTAATTAAAGACCATAGTCCAAATACCCATAGAGTTTTCCATTCCTAGTTAGGGGAGACAGAGCTCAATATGTAGATTGGATTCTTTCCCTTTCCTTACATAGTCCAAAGGAGGTTGTTGTGTGAGTGTGTAATTGGAGCAATCCATTTTGGCTATAATTCCTTGGTAATGAATTCATAAATCCATGTAATTAGATTTTTGAAGAGCCACTGGCACTAAGAAGTAATAGGCTGGCCACATATGATGTGTTTGCATAAAGTAAGCGTAATGGTAATATGAGTATAGGAAATCATTGTGACTGAATGAGCCTTAAATCTGTGCTTAATTAGAAGACAGGGTAGTAGTTCAAATGCAGCTGCCAGATGAGTTCACAGACACTAAAAGGCTTTCTACCAAGATTCCAGATTTCAAAGCTTTCAACAAATTGTAAAAATCTTGTCTTCTTAAAGGTATTTCAGATGTAGCCAGATGAGCCCTTCTGCATATAGTTGCAAAGGAAGGAATTGTCTGAATTTATCCATAAGGAATCAATCAGTAATCCCTTTAAAGTAAAGAAAAAAAACACTTTTACTAAAAACTGAGTTAAATCCTAACCCTAAAGTATTCATCTGAAATTAAAAAAAAATCAGCATTTTAAAATTACTATTTAACCCAGTGTTTCTCTACCTTGGCAACTTGCTGGCTGGGGAATTCTGGGAGTTGAAGTCCAGACATCGTCAAGTTGTCAAGGTTAAGAAACACTGATTTAATCTATAGATAATGAATACTGATCTAATATGGGAATTTAGAGGAAAAGTTGTAAGAAGCAAATTCTAGAACATTTCAACAATCTAAGTTGTGTATGTAGTCATGTGTCAACCAAAATGTTGCTTCTAGAGAATAAATATGTAGTCATTGAATATCAGATGACAGCTACTACTTCTTCACTAGTGCATTTGTTCGCCGCCTTGAGTTATTTATAAAAATAATAAAGGCGGGATAGAAAACAAACAAACAAACAAACAAACAAACAAATTTGCAGACACTGATGAGCTTACCAATCAAAGAGAATATTTGTAGCTCAGGGTTGAACTGTGGAGTCCTTGGTGCTCTCTGAGCCTTGTTGTTTTCTTGCAGACGTTTCATTGCCAGGCTAGGCAACATCTTCAGTGTGAAAAAAAAATCTTCGCACTGATGATGTTGCCTAGCCTGGCAATGAAACGTCTGCAAGAAAACAACAAGGCTCAGAGAGCACCAAGGACTCCACTGATGAGCTTCTCAGTTTATTTTGAAATGGTCATAACCCTTCTCAATTTATATTGAAATATTCACTCTCAACCTCCTGCTTATCTAATACTATGTTAAATACTAAATGTCAAAATAAGTAAAGAATATGCACCATTGTGCACAGGTACTAATAGGACAAGTTTGCAATGACATCTCTGTAACACCCACACAGAAAAATAGTTCTCTTTCTGATACATATGATATATAGCTACTGAGTATTGCCTGGATGGACAAGCCAGATCTAAACACAATTAATTAATCATAATTCATTAAAATTTTATTTTTATTCCTGCATGCTACAGTATAAAACAGCAGAGCAAAGATCATGATTAGAACGGGTTGGTCTGATTCTGGAAACAGCTCAGTATAAAATAAAATTCTACAGCAAAATATCAACACGGGGTCCTCCAGCTGTTTTAAAGCATAATATGCACAGGCATTCAGGACTGAAGTCCAAAACATCAAGAGAGCACTAAGTTGCCTACCCAAAAAAGAAAGGGAAATTGGCACCACACACTCACACACTAATGCAACTATAGACAACAGAAGCTATTCGTCACACAATACTTTGCACACTTCACACTGTGATATGATGATACTGTAAAATAACCAGCCTATCTCAACCACATCATACAATAAATATTTGCCACCCTCACAGCCCATTAAGGCAAAATATTTCATGCTGATTCATTATGAAGCTTTACTTCATTAAGACTGGAATAACATCCTCAGCTCTTTTTCCCACAATATAGAGGCTTTGTTTCAAGCCTCTCTTCAAGGTTTTGCAGCTGACGTATTGTATTTACCACACAGTGTGCTTTCCATCAGCAAAATGCTATGCAGAAAGTGGGTCAAAGAAAGTGAAGCCCAGTTTACTAGCAATTAGCTTTTCCCGCCTGCTAGTGATTAATCTAAGAAACTCAACTTCTTTCACAGCCTTTTCACTTTATTGTCTTGCACTAATTCCTATTTAAGACTCTTAACTTTACATCTAGCCTTGCTACAAAATGCAGGTTTCTAAGAAATATTTCTATTAGCTTATGTGCTACTGTTTTTGCCCAGTTTCAATGGATATTAGGATATATATGATGTAAGTAGTAGTATCTAGAACAGTGTTTCTCAACCTTGACAATTTTCAGATGTGTGGACTTCAATTCCCAGAATTCCCCAGCCAGCATTGAAATCCACACATCTTAAAATTGCCAAGGTTGAAGAACACTGGTCTAGAACATGCCTTCTGTTCTAGAGTCTAGACCAGTGTTTTTCAACCTTGGCAACTTTAAGGGCTGGGGAATTCTGGGAGTTGAAGTCCACATACTGTATCTTAAAGTTGCCAAGGTTGAGAAACACTGATCTAGAAGGTTCAGGAAACATTCAATTTTTAATGTTTAATGTCAGGAAACATTTTAAACCACTATTTAATATAAAATTAATCACTATATTAATTCTAATATCTTAATTATTAAAGCATTCAACAAGAATATGAGATGACCAAGTTAATGTAATCCCTTTCCACCAATAAATAATATGTTTGTTTTATATTTGGAAATATAGTGATTGCCAATCGAAGAGAATATAGTGATTGAAATACAGTAGGGCATACATTGAAAGTTAGGTTAAAACTTGATGCTAAACCTAAACCAAACCAGGGTGAATAAAAACTGATTATTTAAAAAAATCATAATTTTTGTTTTGTTTAAACTGTAAATACTAAATGCTAAGCAATGTGAAAGATTGTTGTTTTCTTGCAGACGTTTCATTGCCAATTCAATTCCCCCTTAGCTCAGTTTAGGAACCTTAAGTCTGGCAAGATTCTGTGTATGGTAGAAACAATAAAGAAACTAGAGTTGAAACTCCGACTCGGCGTTGTTTCTTCGCCAATTGCCCTGACAGTTACATGAGTTTTCCAGAAAACAATATGCAAATGAGTGAAAATAAAAATCAAAAATAAACTTTTTAATCTTTAAAATTAAGTAATATTCTGTCATGAGTAAAGAGCAGGGTGGAAAGAAATCATTAAACAATTTAGATTACTGGAAACTAACTTTCTTGGTGAATCACCGATGCATAATATTACCAAGTTGTAATGAGTTTAAATTGATCCATGATAAAATAAACAGACTCATGGAAAGATATTAATTATTAAATTAAGATCAAACTGAATCAACTTTCCCAAAGGATTTCTGTTGCTAAATTTATTTGATGTATCATTAATACACTGGTAGAATTATTTTCATAATCCTGTATACATTGGCAGCAACGTACAGTGTGTTGATATGACTGCATAAACACTTCAGCTAACTTCTTAAAAGTTTGAACTTTATGATACTGTTTCTTTGAATATGTTCCAGATGAAGCTGCCTGCCAATTTAAGGAAAGTGAAAAACTGAACCAAGTTTTATGATGTTTACAAATAAAACTGAATTAATAGCTAATAAAACATTCCCTTTCCAGACACAGTTGCTTCACAGATGTAACGAAAATCATGCATGGATTCTCCACAACTCTCTCATCTTGCTTTTGCTGCCTCTTTTCTCATTTTGCTATGCATCATAACATGATATACCAGTTTCTTGCACTGTTATGCCTATAGAGAAACGTTGTGGGCCTTCAGAAGTTGGCGATTCCTTTTTTCTTTTAAATTCCTTTTAGGGGAATTAGGGAAAGTAGTTGAATTCCTTTTTTTTTAATCAAATGAGCATAAGACAACTGTACTCAGCCCTTACATGCCATGTCTCCTGCAAATAACTATCATAATAGATTAGTATATCTTTAAGGTGTTAAAAGCTGTTTAATTATAATTTATCTTGTTAAAGCAATACCCACTTGGCCTCTGATATGTGCTTGCACACAAAATAAACTTTTGTGAAATTTAAAAGACAAATCCTGAAAGCTCCCCATGGATCTCTTAGATCAGTGTTTCTCAGCCTTGGCAATTTTAAGATGTGTGGACTTCAACTCCCAGAATTCCCTAGCCAGCATGGCTGGCTGGGGAATTCTGGGTGTTGAAGTCCACACATCTTAAAATTGCCAAGGTTGAGAAACACTGCCTTAGATAATAGAATGTTTTGTTGTTAATATTCAATACTTCATTTTTTTGGCCTTAGATTCTAAATCAGAATGTAAAGTACATTTTAAGTAAAAAAGGTAAAGGTTCCCCCCACACATTTGTGCAGTCATGTCCGATTCTAGGGGCCGGTGCTCATCTCCGTTTGTTAGCCGAAGAGCCAGCGTTGTCCGAAGACGCTTCCACGGTCATGTGGCCGGCATGATGCACGCGGAATGCTGTTACCTACCCACTGAAGTGGTACCTATTAATCTACTTGCATTTGCATGCTTTTGAATTGCTAGGTTGGCAAGAGCTGGGGCGAGTGCGGGAGCTCACTCCGTCATGCAGGGCTAGGAATTCGAACCTCTGAACTTGCAATCTTCTGATCGACAAGCCTGGTGTCTTACCCACTGAGCCACCACGCCCCATATAAAATAAAAGAAAATTTTACCTATCTTTATTTTGGTTATATAAAAGTACATTTTACCTATCTTTATTTTGGTTGCTTTTTTATGTGTTGGGAAATGATTTAGTGGAAGTCAAAATTAAACAAACTGGATGCAAAATGCTTTGTACTTACTAACTACATTAGCTTGTCCAGTGAAGATAGTATACTGCAGCTCGTAGGAGACCACACTGAATTCATCATCTGAAGTCCAGTGAACTGTGATTGTGTCATAAGAAGCTGTACAAAGCTCTTCTCTAATTGTTGGTGGATTTGGAGCTGTAAAAGGAGGTGTTAAATTGTAGTTCTCATGCATTCATTTATCAATTTATCACAAATGTATGAAAACAAGAGAAAACATGTTTTATATCGTTGCATGTACTTATGAAAGAAAATTAGTGAGAAGATCCTTTATGTAATTAATCACCCCAGGGACACAGTTGTGTATGGTATGGAATGGACACATTTTTTCTATGCAACTCTTGCTGCTCATACAGTATGTCCACTGAACACACTGCATTAGTGTACCTCCCAAATCCTGCTTCTGTATCTTCTTCAGCTCCCATCTCAAACACTGGTTATTACTTTTACTTATAGTATTCTGACAGGATAGCAGTTTGAGGAGAATACTCATATGTTGAATGCCTCCAGGTTGAATTTGCAATAAACCACAAACCTATAGTATTTTGGACTATAAGAAAATACTGCAATGATGTAAGTTAATGCTGGCTGAATAGTGAGATCCCAGATTTCAGAACTATTTTCTCATGAGGTCAAAACAGACTGCAGAATATGTTGCAATCACTGATTGGTCCTTATAAATTTTGTTAAATATGAACATTTTCTAAGCATCTCTTTGCCATATGAAACTATATGAACTTTTGATAGCTAAACTGACATTGCTGTATACAAATCCGGGAACTGGAAAGAATACAGGTAATCCTCGCTTAATTACCAGAATTGGGACGGGAATTTTGGGTGCTAAGCGAAGCGTTCATTAAGTGAATCCAACCTGATTTTGTGACCTTTTTTGCGGTGGCCATTAAGCGAATCACCGCGGGCATTAAGCAAACCATGTGATTGTTAAGCAAATCATGAGGGCCCCCATTGATTTTGCTTGCCAGAAGCTGGCCGGGAAAGTCAAAAATTGTGATCATATTACTGCGGGGATGCTGTGATGGTCATAAGTGTGAGGACCAGTCATAAGTCATTTTTTTTTCAGCACCATCATAAGTCTGAACCGTCACTAAACAAATGGTTGTTAAGCGAGGCCTACCTGTATTCTGGTTGTGTCCCATCTACACATTTGCAAAAAAAGGTAATAATTATTGCAAGATGCTTGCTTAAAATGTTATTTTCCTTGAATCACAGTAACTTCTTTTTTATCCAATGAATCTTACTACATGGCATTCTGTTCTATGTTAAAATGAGTATGTATGTACATACATATGTTCTAGACTCTTACCAGTAAGATAATCAAGGCATTCCAGCAGTTTCTTTTCTCTGGTAAAATCCAGCGCAAATGTATCAAAAGTGTCGTTAAGATTAATTTCAGGAATTAAAACCTGGGAAGATGCAGTTGCCATGGCAACCCTACAAGGGAACAAACAAGCTTGGGTTCAGTCCTTGAAATCATTTTGCATAGTGAGGATACATAAAGCAAATACTAAAAAAAAAAGTTAAGAAGTGCAGTGTAGCATGTACCTAATGTAATTTTCATACCCCTGAACAGCAACCTGTCAAGTAGAATATAGGAAGCTACCTATTACCATCATGTACTCTGCTTGTTTGCAGATGCTGGGAACTGAATTTGGGACCCTTATAATGGAGTCCATGAACAATGTTACTGTACTGTAGTTTCTCCTAAAAGTGACTGATATACTAAAAAGGCATTACACATTTTCAGTATCTTTTACTAATTTGGGACCCTTATAATGGAGTCCATGAACAATGTTACTGTACTGTAGTTTCTCCTAAAAGTGACTGATATACTAAAAAGGCATTACACATTTTCAGTATCTTTTACTAATTTGTCATTCAGGATATGAGCTATGTTAAAATGTTATAATTGCTTCAGTGCAATGTCTTTCCCAAGGCAAAAGAATTGTCACTGATTCTGAAATCTCAAGTTTGAACTTCATGAGAAAGGATTGCAGTTAGGGTTTATTACAGAATAAAACTATTATTATTTTCATAATTTAGTAATTTATTTTTAAACAAATGCTGGGAAACAGATTAGCAATTATTCAAAAACTATTTTCCCAGGTTTAAAAACCTTATTATTTTCAAGATAAGGCAGATTTATTGATGCTGACCAAATAATCAATGGCCATTCAATTGCTCACAGCTTCCACTTAGTTGGAATGTACACAACAGCTAAAGATTTCTTGTGTTTATAGTACTTTTGAAAGAAAACCCAAGTAGAGTTCAACAGTGATGCACAAAATGACTACATTATGGCCCCAAATTTTGAGATCAATATTTTATTTATTTATTTATTTATTTATTTATTTATTTTATTGGATTTATATTACTGCCCATCTTCTCCGTAGGGAGAACAATATAGATACAACCCACTTTGAACTGGCTTTATCAAGATGAATGACAACCCTTCCTAGATTTAATGAGGTTTATATTACCATCATTTCCAAGCCAGGCAAAGACTGTATGTTGTAGTCCAGTTATATACTTATTTCACTAATCCATGTGTATATTAACATTTTATGAGTTTCCTTAACAGATTCCAACTCTTAGGTATTTTATCTGTTTCATCTATTTTATTGTAAGCTGCCTAGAGTCATGTATTTGAAATGGGCAGCTATATAAATTGAATAAATAGAATAAAAAAGCAAATTAAGTGGAGTCTAGAAAGCTGAATGCAGATGATGTTATTTAAGTAAGGCAGAAACCCAGTTGCTAATTATGTTTAGCATTCTGTATGGCTACTATATTAATGGGAGTAAGCAGACTTGATATCACTGGGTCTCAGTAATAATTTTGCCTTATACAAAAATGGGAGTTTCAGATTGTGTTATGATTCTGTGGTTCTTCTTGGTATAATAATCATAGGAAGCTTTCCCAATTAGTAAACATGAACTTACTCATAGTCTTAACAGAAATAAAACTTGATCTAGATGTTCTAAAATTCCTTTACTTTGTGTAAAATAATTATGAATAAGATGCATTTTACTCTGAGGCTGATTAACAGGGTGTTATTGTTTTTCCATCTGTTAGATCAGCAAAACACCCACAACTGACCTGTAGACTAATAATACTCTTATCTATAGGAATGTATGTCTGTGGTCAAATCCCTGTGCACAAACACAGGGATGAAATTAAATAGCAAGGGAAGAGTTTCCTCAGGGCTTTTTCTCTTTAGAATTTACCCAGAACACCAGCTGGATGCAGGAAAGGAAAGAAAGCTAACTACCCCCTTCCCCTTGGTGGTAAACTCTTTCAAGTCCCAGGAAGTAATATTATATAACCCAGACTTCTAGGTATAGTGAATAAGTCCTGATGCCATTGCTGCTTCTAAAATTCCGTATTTGCTGTAGGTTATGGAAAGATCAATGTAGTCTCTTAGTCAATGATCCATTTTTATCAATTGAAAAAATAAGATGAAATTGATACTGTTTATTTGACCTTTGACATAATGAGTTGAATGCCCTCTTTTTATAAATCAGTGTAAAATTGCTTTACACATGAAAAAAACCGTAAGCCTAGTACTACATAAATTCTGTTTCATATATACTGAATACCTCAAACATTTTTTTAAAAATTGGTTTTAATCATCTTGATGTTGAAGATCAGGATCTCACACTTTAGTTTAGTGTTGTCCTACTGTTGTCATATTTTGGACTGAAATCTACAGGATTATTATCTTGATCTAAGCCAAACAGTGATTTTTTCCCCTTGGCTATATCCATTATTTGGAATCTATCAAGACAGATAGAAAAATCCATCATGTATTTTTTATATACATAAAATTGACAAAAGAACTATTACACAACAGTTGACAGAAACATCTGCACTAGATCTGCTGTAATCAATTGTACATTTGTTTTTAATAACATCTGAATTTACTTTCTTTTTTAACAATGGCAATGAGGAAGATTTCTCAATAATTTGGCTGTATCTTTTAAAGCCTGCTTATAGTATGGATTTCCATGCATTATTATTTATGTTACTTTACAATGTAACACATGTACAGATACTTGTTGTTTTGTTGCTATAATAACATAATATTTTAAAAAGAAAAATATACAAGCATATAGAAATTAAGTCTTGGATCTCTGATGGTAAGGTTAAGATTGAAAGAATATGTCCTCATATTTATATTTAGTGCACATGTTTTAAAAAAGCAACATGACCCTGAGGAATGGATATAGTTTTCTGTGGTATATGCTATCATATCTACCTTAAAAGACCATTACACTTTTTCTATATTTTAAGCAGAATTGTAATAATCAGACTATGAAAAAAGAATATTTTCTGAAAGTCATCTATTTATTGCTGTAATAAATATATACGATAAACTTATTTTTATATTATATAAAATACTATAAACTATAAAATACAAAATATATAACAGATCATAATATTCTATGATTCTGACAAAACAACTTCCACACATTTAGATCTAATATTTACATAGCAGAATATCATCATATATTCTCCTAACATATGTTGCTTTGATAATAATTTTATAAATTATATGGAGATGTGAAATTATATGGAAGTGTTCTCACATTTTTCTAAAATGATGTTTCTTAATCAGTCTTTAACATTTTGCCTCTGAATACCAGTTGTTGGAGACTAACAACAAATAGTGTTGTTGTTTTTATACCTGCATTATTGTTACTCCTTTAAATTTCTGAGTTTTGATCATGATAAAGATTTGATTTCTCCTTGAAGCATCTGAGTGCCCTATTACAAAGAAAATGGTTAACAAGATTACCTAATTCTTGAGCCTCTTCAGACCTGTTTATGGCATTACCTTTCAGTTGTGTTTTTAGCCGACTGCAAGAAACGTGCATGATCATTCTCCTTCAAAGATTGCTCAGCCTGTGAGATGAGAGAGGTGGAGCGTTCAATACACTGCTTGCAGTTAGCTATCTGCTGGGCCAGTTTTCTCAGTCTCCCAACCTGGAGGAAAGAAAAATAGTGTTAATTCTGCGGACACAAAAATGGGCTTTAACATCTGACCTTCTTCATAGCCACAGCACAGGTCGAGTGCCAATGGAAGCAGCTCAACTGCTTTGTGCCTGTTTCACTTTGAGCCTATGTTCTAAGAAAATATTGATTATTATCCACAGTGCGGTGATCCAAAATAACCACAGTTCGTTTTCTTTCATTTTTTTAATAACAAGAAATGTCAATTCCCATCAAGCGCTGCTTCTTGGATAACAACAATCTGTTGTGATTGCCAGTTCCCCCAAATGGATGTCTTCAAAGCAGCTTACAAAGGTGTGTGACATTTTGCTGCAATTATTGACCGTAGAACAAAAGGAAGAATTTGTGCTGACTGACAATAAAATAAATCTTTGCCCTTAGAAACCTCTTTTCCTGGTGGGTTTTTTTCTCCACTAAGTGAGTAACTATGGTATATTAACAAAAGTGAGTACAGTACTGCATAATTGGTGTGATACAAACGGGAAAGTTGTACTTTTAATTCCAGTTCACTTTTAATTTCCTTTACACTGCAATGCTAAACATATTTATTTAATAGTAAGTCCCATTGAATTAGTAGATCTTTTTCATTGCAAGTATGTTTCAGACTGAACCTACTAAAGCAGTCTTGAATTGCATCTGAAATGGAAGGGTAATAGAACATAAAAAAGACTGAAAAATATTATGGGCTTCAATCTTTGCTAGTGCCCTCCTACTGTAGCAACCTGATAGGAACATGATAGAAACATGGCAAACTATATGCTTAATTACATTAAACACTGCAATTTTCCCAACAATAAAAACAACTTTTTTTGTCATATCATGCTTGGGAGCTTTCCATTGAGACTCTGGGAATAGAACGTTATACTAGATAAGCCCTGGGTCTGATCCAATGCAACTAATCTTACATTTATTTTTATGTCAGCTCAAGCATCTTTTATTTGTAAACAGAAATGATAAGATCTCCTGACTCGTTCATTCCTATTTGCTGAATCATGTAGATCTTTGACATTCCTCACTAAAGAAATAGAAGAACTCTCCTGAAATTACCTACAATTTGGTCAGGCTTGAGTTTTTGGAAAAACAGTCCTATCAATCTAGTGTTTGGATGATCTCATTCCTTTATTTCCAGTACACCCCCAGACACTGCAGTGTCTTCTATTGCCATTAGGCTGAGAAAGTGGACAGACTTGCATGAAAGGTCAAATCCAAAGTATGCCATTTCTGTTGCTTAACTGCATATTATACTGCTAAAGCAGCTGGTGGAAACACCTGCTTAATTTGCTGGAAAAACGCATGACACACTGCCCATGTTTGGAAATGCCTGGGCTTCTATAAAGGAAAAAGAGAGTCATGACCACTAACTACATACCTTGTTTGGGAACGAATGTCTCAGGCTTGTTAAAGCATTCTCCCTGCTCCTTCCCCAACAGTATCAACTACTGAAATAAGCCACCTCTGTTCATAAAAATCTCCTTTCCCTTAATGTAAATGTAAAGCACGGAACGCAGCAGCATTTCTGATTCAATAAAAAGTCTGCATGAACTTTGGTGGTGGAATATGCATTCCCACTGCAGTTAAGTAACCAAGGAGATTATACAGCATGTTGCCATAGGAGATTCTGGAGGGAGCTGCATTTTGTTAATAGTGTAAAGAAGTTCAGGACTTGTCAAACAACAACCTAGAGAGCTGTGGCCCTGAAACAGGCCTTGCCTACAGGCCTTTCTATTTTTAAGTTAATTGGAATATCTTGACAGCTAAGTGAACCCTTTAACCTGCCCATGACTTTATTTCTTGTCAAAGCTTTTCCCACACAGGGAGAGTTTATGTTTCACTTATTCAAGCTACTTTAGCAGTTAAGGACTAGATAAAAAGGTAAAGGTTCCCCCCGCACATTTGTGCAGTCGTGTCCGACTCTAGGGGCCGGTGCTCATCTCCGTTTCTTAGCCGAAGAGCCAGCGTTGTCCGAAGACGCTTCCACGGTCATGTGGCCGCATGACGCGCACAGAATGCTGTTACCTACCCACCGAAGTGGTACTACTACTTCATCTACTTGCATTTGCATGCTTTCGAATTGCTAGGTTGGCAAGAGCTGGAGGTAGTGCGGGAGCTCACTCCGCATGCAGGGCTAGGGATTCGAACCTCCGAACTTGCGATCTTCCGATCAACAAGCCTGGTGTCTTACCCACTGAGCCACCACGCCCCACATAAGGACTAGATAGCTTGCACTAAAAAAAAAAAAAAAAGCAAGGATCATGGTGAAACTGATTTCACAGCTAGCTAGGTAACCAAGCTTGAATGGATATCTGAGATTTACTTTGCACAAGAGATTAACATCAGAAATAGGTGTAGTACAGTTACTGATCGAAGAGAATATTTGTAGCTCAGGGTTGAACTGTGGAGTCCTTGGTGCTCTCTGAGCCTTGTTGTTTTCTTGCAGATGTTTTATTGCCAGATTAACTGAAGATGTTTTCGCACTGAAGATGTTGCCTAGTCTGGCAATGAAACGTCTGCAAGAAAACAACAAGGCTCAGAGAGCACCAAGGACTCCGTAGTACAGTTATTAAGAAATACCATTTAACTTGAAATTTTTCTGTATCACAATATTACAATATTTCATTAAATTTCCACTTCTGTAAAACATACTGTATTTTACACTACTGTTCTCAACTTCCCTTTGTTTTCCTACAGCACAATTTAGGAAGGTTAATTTGTGTAAGTGTCTTTAATAGATTACTGCAGTACTTATTTATAGTATCTATGCAGATTATTATAATGCAAGTTAGAAATACTTATTTTATAGTTAATTTTTGCCTTGGGCAAATTCTTCAAACCTTAATTAATGCACAAATATTTTTATTTATTTTATATATAAATTTTATTTATAAATTTTATTTATTAAAATTTATTAAATGAATTCATTAAAACAAGATGAAGGTCCTGGCACTAAAACGAGCGAGAGAGGGAGACCTTGTAGGCATTTTTCCACTTCTCGTCAAGGAGTTCCTCAGCTTGGATCCTTCGGGCCACGTGGTCTCCCAGCCCTGCCAGGACGATCTGCCTCAAGAAGGTGACCTGCTATTCTGGGGGGGGGCTTCAAGTTTATAAAAATAAACTTATTTTATAGTTAATTTTTGCCTTGGGCAAATTCTTCAAACCTTAATTAATGCACAAATATTTTTAGAATATCACTGTGCAAACTACTCAGGTGAATAAAGCACATTTTCCCTTGCAAATATCGTTTGTACAGTGATTATTTAAATAAAATACAACAGAATAGAAACACATAAAATAACATAAGATATTGTTAACATTAAAGACATTCAACAGATTTTAAATGAAGATTGAAATGTTTACTTAACAAGTACAGACTACAGGCACAGCTGTCAGAGAGATTTCAAGATGTGTATTTTGTAGAATACTAATAACTGAACAACAACAAAAAAGTAAGAAATTAGAGATTTATGGAGCATAAACCACTTAGCAAGAATCTTTATTTCAGAACCTCGAAGATAAAATTCTTACTTTTCCCTCCTTGATTTTGGTTCCAATTATCTGACGTCTTTGCTGGATTATTTCTATAAGCAGGTCACATTCTTCCATCAGCTTGGATTCTTGTCGGGACGCGTTCACCTAAAAAGTACATCAAACTATTACACTGAAATTTTTGAAATTTAAAAGCATTTAAAACAAGATAAAACTAACAAAGTTACATTGTTTCACACCCATGTTTTACATGCTCTTAAACTTTAATGATTGCATGAATTCTTGAAAACAATACATTTTCTCCGATAATATTGACAAAAATAACAATTATAACATATGGGTAATATCCAACATTGAATGAATGTAACTTTGATTCCATGCAATATAATTTCCTTATCCTCTCTTTTCCATTGTATACCGTTTCCTGCCTAATTTTCTCCAGAATAAGTTGAAACAAATTTTCAACAGGCGGCACTCTCATTCGTTTTTATTACTGAGATGACAAAACACCATCAATGTATTCCTTTTATACCGGTCACTTATTTTTTAATTTTTATTCAATCCATATTCTTGATGCTATTTCTTCTTGTTTTACCATTCATACTTAAGTATCCCTTTCCACTGCATTGCACTTAACTGTTGTTTCTGCTAATACACCCAACCCTTATTTCCACATAACACAGTGTGATTTTTAAATGTAGCCATTTTCAATTTCTTTGACAAAAATTAATTGTTCACAAGAAGACCTAACCACTACTTTGTACTGGCATTTACACATCTTAAAATTTCTCCATCCATTTCCCCATCTTTAATAAACAGAGATATATAAATTCACATACATGTTCTAGTTTTTCACCATTTATATATAACTTGCATATTTCCTATCAAACACAACTATCTTGGCCTTCAACATATTAATTTCCATATTCATATTCATTGCATTATACAATCTTTGTAACATTCACTGCAAATAATTTGAATTCTCAATCAAAACATAAGCAAAGTACATATAGATTCCCAACCCCAACCAACCATCAGCTTTTTGCTGATACTGCTATGTATTAAAATTATTTTTAAACAATGTCACTTCTATTTTGCCTTTATTTGAGCAGCACAGCCAAATTTTGTGTGATTACCAATTAAATGATGATCAATAAGCTGGCCAATAAGCTATAAAAATAATACAGTGGTAAGCAAATATTTATGAACTGTTTATAACTTTATAATTCTCTTTTATAATCTTTATAATATCTGTAATCCTGTAGTATTGCAGTCTACAATATGATCAGAGTTTCAACACGTGAAACAATGTGTTGTGTCGCATCTGTTGAACACACTTCAACAATGACTCTTAAATTACATTAACTAGGGTTCAGTCTTATTTTCCCAATATATAATTTTCAGCATAATCTGCAGTTCTATTGTACACTTTATACACAGCAAAAAACAAAGAGTAATTTTGAGAATCTATGTTTTGATCAACTGACAGGATTTAACATTAAATCCTTTCTATTACTACTGCTTCTTCTGTTTCTGAGACAGGGTTGAACTATTCGAAAATTTAAATTTGTGAATTAAAAAAAAAGATAAAGAACAGCATTGTGCTACATAATGAAAACACAGACTACATTATTATTTGTTTTGCAACAAACGAAGCCCGATTATTGTTTAATGCAGTGTATTGGGGAACAGGCTGGCAGCATAGTTCTAATTTTTGCTAAACCACAAACAAGAGATTTTTCTAAGCCCATTTCATGGAAAACTGAAAGGAGAGACCCATTTTGCCTGGTCTTAAAAGAAGTCTTTGTTATAGGAACAGAAGTCTTTTTAAAATACTGGCAATTTCATTATCTGTAATGAAATCCTATTTTGCTTTTTTAAAACATCCATCTCTGTTTCACTTTCCTACGTTCTTCTTTTCTTTGGGGATTTTTAATTTGGCTGGCACACAAGAAAGGAGCCTGCAAGATACCTTAAATAGCACTAATGCTCCTTGTAACGGTAACGTTATCCTGCCCTGAAGATTTCCATAACTGAGGTATGCTGCCCCAATGTGGGACAGCTTTATCAAGATAACCCGTCCACCTTTCTTCTCAAGGGTTTACAGAATTTGGACTTAAAATAAACCATCCCTTTTGACCCAAGTTTTGTATGTGGCTCCAGAAGCAATGTTAAAATATATGTCTATAACTAAGTTAAAAGAGAACTGTTTCCACTATAAACAGAAGGGACACAGCTGAGTTTGAAGACCTAGAGAAAAATCGCTTTTCCTGTGATGTATAATCTAAGAATAATTTTTGTACGTGATTCCATGGTTTGTTAGAAAACATGGGCTGAAATTGTGGCCTTTAAATCACCTACAGGAAAACTGGTTTCCTCCCACTTCTCTCGGCTAATTGTTCCTGATTTTTCCACAGCTGTGTTCTGATTATGTGCTGTGCAACAGACTGAAACAGCTTCGCTCTCTTGACTAAATAATGCATGCTTTTCATAAATGCCAAACACATTTCAAAACCCTCTCTTCCCCTCCCTGGGAGGCACATATACAAATATGGGGAAAGGAGATGGTGTCCACATTCCACCATTCCTTTAGCAAACTGCAAAGAGGGTATCTCTACTCAGATAACCAAGTGGATATTATTGGTTTCTGGCCCTCCATGAAAAATATGAGCTCCCTTCAATGGCCGCTGCAAGACTCAAAAGGAAAGATCTGGCCAATAGGTTTAAAACCAAGGGAGAAAAGAAACTCAAATGCTACCTTGTAAGAAAACAGAGCTGCTGTAAACAGTGGCTCAATGTTGAATTTCTTTCTGCAGAAGTTTCTCACTAGCCAAAAGCAGTGTTTAATGATGTGAGAGGAAAAGATAAACATGGAGTGTAACACTATTGGGTTAATTTGATAGCAAGCTGACATGTTTGATGTTTAGAGCTTCAGCTTAGCTCTTATCTTGAGGCACTTTTTAAAGAGCTGTAAGGAGAGGAAGGATTAAATATAAGGAGGGTCGTGTGTTTGATGTAATGTCTGAAAAGAAGAATATATAATATGTAACAATATCTACACATTTGCTTCAGATCATCAGAAATACCAATTATGCAAAAGCACTAATTTTGTATCTGCTCTTATAGCTACCTAAGTCCTTCTTTTCTAACAAAAGGGTAGATGTCTGAGATGGGGTCACACATTGTCCTTGTTTTGTTTCTGATCTGTAATTATATAAATCAATATGCACCCAACTAATCAAAGCAGTTGCTTTCAGCCATTGGTTTTAATTTTAGTGCTGCTTCATTCATTCATTCAAAGTTTCTAACAGATAGGCTGTATGTGAACCGATGCATAGAGTCTACTCTTCTTTCTTACAGAAAAAAATATATTAGAGAAGTGTAAACATATACACCAGTCATTTTGAAATTCTAAATGGTTAAGATATGTACATAGGAACCCAAGAGCACATGCAAAACCTTCATTCTTGGAAAAATGTATGAACTGAACAATGCTTTAGTATATTCATATAGATATATACTATATTTTATATATAATATTACAAATAATATTAACCCATGCTCACAAATTCTTGCATGTCTTTGAAATAACCGCTCTTAATCTGAAATACTGTACGTCTTTATTCAGGAGCCCTTCCATAGCCTCTGAGCTACCATTTGATGTTGTAATGGCTGAATTGGAGGTAAACTGAGCCTAAAATTGTTTGGAATTCCAGCCAGCTCCATCTGTCCAAGCCAAAGAAAACTCCAGCTAACCAGGAGAAAATTTCATAGGCATAAATAAGTGAAAGTTTGGGAAGAATAGCCAGGCAGCAGCAACATTCAGTTGCCTAGGCTACACTCTTTGGACAAACTCAGTAAAGGCCTGATGGCCTTAGAAATTAACAGAATAAATTAAGACATTATAATGATTAATGTGAATATGTCTGAGTGAAAATATTTTTAGGTAATTGTTTTATTTTCATGATTCATATGCCATTCAACTGCAGAAAATCTCTAATCGGTAAAAGGAAGAGTTTGATATATACTCCAGCTTGGAAGTTACTTCAGACCATCATGGTCTTCTCCCCATAGAAACCCTGTAAACCATCAATAATTGTTTGGTGTCATTATATAAAAATGCATTGACACATTCATCATATTTCATAAATTAAGAAGCCAGGGAGATGTATCTTGGGAACAAGTTTTTCTCTTTTCTTCATTCTTCTTTATTCCAGTTTAATATTCTGGTTTTTCACTGATAAGATCAGCATTTCTTGGTTTGGGTATAAGTCAAGCACAGTCTAAATGCAAACCAAATTCTTTATGTCTCAAATTAGCACACAATACTTCACAAACCATAATTTAGGAAGCTGTGGATGTGGTCACATTTGCTAATTTGCTGTGGATATAAATGGCCTAAAGGAACCCTCTCAAATTAAATTCTATGCTGTAGCAAGTGGAGCATTTTCATTTTCCATATAAATATAAATATGAAAATGTTGCTTGTAAAAGTGGCCACAGATTTCTCGGCTAATAGTAATGCTTAAAGAAGGTGAATTTAGCTATTTTATTGTGATTTTAGGGGGAATGTGATGAAGTGATATATGAGCTATGCAGCTGTTATCCTTTGGCAAGAGAAAACAATCTAAAAAATTAAGATCAAAGAGAAATAACACATCTGCTTACAAGATGGCAGCTGCATCTTTACTATAGAAGAATTGCTGAGTGTAAGATCAAATTAAAAAGGAAGCTTCTTTATATGTAGCTTATAAAAGATAAAAATAAGCTAATGCAAAAAGAAAAAAGACAATAGTCCTTTTAGAAGTTAGAAAAGAAAATGGCTGAAATCCAGTCCATAGGCAAGTGTCTGGGTCCCAAAGTATCAGTAACACACTAAAGGCCTAAATTCACAAATACATAAGCTTCAGTTGTGGACCAGGATTAATTGGATTTTATTGCATTTTTTGAAGACTGAGAATGTTCAAACTTTGTGATACTGTGACTGCCTCCAATTATATATCTGTGTGACCCCTGCCCCAATTAAAAAAACCCTAAATAATTTACAATAATTTAGCCAATTATTTTGACAGATAACCCGTGGTTTTATCTATCACTAAAAAAGCCATTCCAGGGTTTGATCTCTGTTCCAATTTTGTATGTGCAACGCAGGAAAATTCTCAAAAGTTCTTCCAGGCTATGCTCCCCAGAATTATTATACAGGCAGTCCTTGTTTAGCAACCACAATTGCGACTGGCAACTCAGTCGCTACGTGGAAAATCACATGATTGTGACTGTGATTTTACTTCAGCTTTCTTTTCTTTACAGAATCAAAAAGCTACAATCTCAAACAGTGGGGAAGGTTTCCAGAACTCAACGCACAAGGACTCTGCGTAAAAGGGCAAATCTTATAGTCCCTGTTCCCCATTCCCCTGCCCTTTGGAATGCTCACCTCAGCACTGGGATAATTATCAAGAAGGGAATTGTTTGTATATACATTCATGGGAGAGGAAGGGATTACAAGAGAGTAAGCAGGCACACAATGGGGAATACACATTGAAAGGAATGTGCTAGCCCAAGAGCTGCTTAGGAGGCAACAAAAGCCTTCAGTGTGAAACTGATTAAGGCCTGGTCAATTTCAGGCAGCAGGTGGGAGCTGGTGGAGGGCTCTACTCGACTAAGGAAGGTCACAGAGCTGAGCTTGTAAACCTGCAATTAGCACTGCTTAGGGGTGTGCTGTGCTGTGGAGAAGAGCAGCTCAGGAAGAGATAGCTTGTTTAGGCTATCTCTCCATTCTGCAAGGGGAGAAGAAGAAAAACAAACGGGTCAGGCACAGGACAAGGTGAACTGATTGTAATGGTGAACACGTAACTGAGAGAGATGGTGCAAGAGTAAATGTGCTCATTGGTTGTAAAGTTACCTTTTCATCACTGTTTTAACTTTGAATGGTTACTGACTGAGGCAGTTGCTAAGCTGTACAGCATTTCAGTCCTATACTTTGCAGCAGGGACTTTTTGCATGATTAGCGCCTTGCACTAGCACTTTTCCTTGTGAAAGAAAATATTAAACCTGTATTTTGTTGTCATCTGCTTCAGGAAGCAAAGTTCTAGTATTACCGGAACAACAGTGACCAGCAAGGCATAACAAATAATTAATTTGGAATTTTTTCGCTAGATGCTACCTGCTTAATTTACCCTTATTTGAGCGGGGTTGTTTTGGTTTGGTTTTTGTGCCTTGACTCAATCTTGAGTCCTAAATTTTTATAGCCAAATACCCATCTCACAGAAAAGTGACTCTGGGCAGCTTACCACAATCCAATAAAACAGGGCTTTCCAAAGTTTTCCCGCGGTGACACACCAATTGCCGTTGGTGTGTCGCCGCGGGAAAACCCGGAAGTGTCGCCGTTGTGGCAGCGCGCAAAAACCCGGAAGCGCTGCTGCTGCTTTCGGTTTTTGCGCGCCGCCGTTGGTGTGTCGCCGCGGGAAAACCCGGAAGCACTGATGATGATCAGCGCTTCTGGGTTGTGTGGCAACACACCAGACTGTGTGTGGCGACACACTTTTGTGTCGCGACACACAGTTTGGAAAGCTCTGCAATAAAGCAACACATACATAAACAATCAGTATAAAAATATAAAAATCAATATAAAAGATAAATATGATAAAAAGCAAATATTCAAACCCTAGGCAAGAGAGAGTAAGGATAGCTAACTCAGCAATGGAGCCATCTAAGCATACCTCCAGTTCCCTGGGAGCCCCAGGCCTGGTGACATAGCCAGGTCTTGAGGGACTTCCAGAAGGTCAAAAGATATGGAGCTAATCTAATATCGGGGAGAAAAATGTTCCACAAGGCGGGCACCACCTCTCTGCTAGATCTGATGGAGCAGGCTGATGGACAATAATCAGGGAGTAACCTCTTCCTAGGGTTGAGACAGATTGACCAACCCAATGTCACCCAGATGGCTTCATGACTAAGGGAGGACTAGAACTCATAGTCTCCTGGTTTGTAGTCTAGTGCTTTATATGAGGTTAGTAGTATGTTAATAAGATACCTGATTTTTCTAAACCAGCTTTCTCTAACCTGGGCATCTTCCGGATATGCAGAGATCAAGTCCCAAAACTATCAGTAGCCAAACATTTGGAGGTATGGAGTACATTGTTCTTATACTATTACTCTGCTTGTTTGCTACACAGGGTAGATAAAGGTAGCCATATCTATACTTTCTAATAAATTAGGAAAATATGCATTAGAGTGCTGCCTTAAAGACATCAAATTATGAGTCCATTGTTATAATTCAATTTTAGTCTTAGTGAGTTTGTAACAGATATAATCTATATTGTAAACATATATAAACAATACTATATTAACAATTGAATTTATTTTTTCCATATGACTGTCGTGGTAAAGTAGAAGCCATGTGACACTTAAGGAAATATCGTTAAAAAAACTAGAATTAAAACTGGAAATAATGCACTTTAATTGTGAAGGTCAAACTTTTTATCTCCAGGGAATGCTGTCCACATTAATCCATCTGTTGAAGAGCCTCTGTGTACCACAAAGAATTATGGAGCATAATTTACAATATATAGTTAGTTCATGCCAGGATCTTGTGAAATCTCTTGGGCTCACTTGTCACCATGTATGAATTCCCTTACAGCTGTTCACTGCAGGAAGCAATCTGTATTTCATGCTACTCATTGTTCATTCCTTCTTTATTCCTCCCAGACTTCAAAGAAACCTCCAGAGAACATAATTAAAACAATATGCTAAAATAAAATAATTGATCAGGTTAACTTATATTGATAAGTCTATGAAGGTTCTCAGTCATCCAGGTGGAATTGTCTGTAGCTTGAATCATGTCAACTGGATTTCTATTTTCTTAGTGGAAACGTTTCACTCCTTATCCAAGGAGCTTCTTCAGTCTGAGTAAAGTTAGTAAGGGAATCCTTAAATATGTTTCTAGGCTGGCTGTGTGACCTTGCACCTGGGGCTAGGTCATGGTTATTTTTGAGATGTTTGTTTCTAAGTCCCTTTATCATCTAAAGGAGGATCGTTAAGATTACCCTGCTGCTGTTGAGCTTGTGAAATGGTCTTAATCTTCCTAGGCACAGAAGACAAAGCAGGAAGGAAGATAGGGGAAAGGTTATGCCTGAGGCCCCCACCTCTATTCAAGGAAGGATTTTCCAAGTTGGCATGAATGGATTCCTTGACCCCTCTCTCAAACCACCTATCTTCTCTGTCTAAAATGTGAACATTAATGTCCTCAAATGAGTGTCCTTTTTCCTTTAGATGAAGATAAACTGCTGACTCTGGTCCTGTGGTGTTACTTCTCCTGTGTTGGGCCATCCTCCTGTACAAAGGTTGTTTGGTTTCTCCAATGTAGAGTTCAGAGCACTCCTCACTGCACTGGATTGCATACACTACGTTGCTTTCCTTGTGTTTTGGAGTTTGATCTTTGGGGTGTACAAGCCTCTGTCTCAGTGTGTTGGTGGGTTTGAAATATACAGGTATGTGGTGTTTGCCAAATATCCGTTTGATCTTTTCAGACACGCCAGCCATGTAAGGAATGACCAGGTTCTTCCGTTTACTCTGAGTCTCAGCCCTATCTGTCGCTGTTTTAGGTCTGGTAGACTTAGATTTGGTGAAGGCCCAATTTGGATATCCACAACAGCTCTGCAGGCCTGTGGATATCCAAATTGGGCCTTCACCAAATCTAAGTCTACCAGACCTAAAACAGCGACAGATAGGGCTGAGACTCAGAGTAAACGGAAGAACCTGGTCATTCCTTACATGGCTGGCGTGTCTGAAAAGATCAAACGGATATTTGGCAAACACCACATACCTGTATATTTCAAACCCACCAACACACTGAGACAGAGGCTTGTACACCCCAAAGATCAAACTCCAAAACACAAGGAAAGCAATGTAGTGTATGCAATCCAGTGCAGTGAGGAGTGCTCTGAACTCTACATTGGAGAAACCAAACAACCTTTGTACAGGAGGATGGCCCAACACAGGAGAAGTAACACCACAGGACCAGAGTCAGCAGTTTATCTTCATCTAAAGGAAAAAGGACACTCATTTGAGGACATTAATGTTCACATTTTAGACAGAGAAGATAGGTGGTTTGAGAGAGGGGTCAAGGAATCCATTCATGCCAACTTGGAAAATCCTTCCTTGAATAGAGGTGGGGGCCTCAGGCATAACCTTTCCCCTATCTTCCTTCCTGCTTTGTCTTCTGTGCCTAGGAAGATTAAGACCATTTCACAAGCTCAACAGCAGCAGGGTAATCTTAACGATCCTCCTTTAGATGATAAAGGGACTTAGAAACAAACATCTCAAAAATAACCATGACCTAGCCCCAGGTGCAAGGTCACACAGCCAGCCTAGAAACATATTTAAGGATTCCCTTACTAACTTTACTCAGACTGAAGAAGCTCCTTGGATAAGGAGTGAAACGTTTCCACTAAGAAAATAGAAATCCAGTTGACATGATTCAAGTTATATTGATAAGGAAATATATTTTAGAAAAGCGGGAACACTTTTTTCCTTTATTTCATAATTTAACCATTAAATAAACTTTATTAGAAAAATTAAAATGGTTTTTATGTAATATGCCTTTAATATTTGAAATATTTTGTCTTTTAATGTGAATATAGCATTTTTTTAAAAAATATTTTTCCAATAGTTAAATAAATGTCCATGGCATTTACTGGACTACTCTATAAAGAAGCTAAAGAAGACCAAATTATCTATTTGGTCCATATTCAACTTCATAATAGGTATACTATATAAAATAAATACATGTAATATTTTCAAACAGTAATATTATGGTTGTTTTAAAAGTCTGTAAACCAGAATGTCACATATTCAGAAATAATTGTGAATTAAATATTCTAGATCAGTACTTACCTCCACATGTTGACAAGTTTGAATTAATTTAGCCAAAAGTGTTTCCAGTTCAGTGTTTCTTTTGATAAGGTTGGTAAGATTACTTTCTAAATTTTGCTGTTTAAAAAAAGAAGAAGAAGAGTTGGTATAGTATTCGGCATCACATAAGATCCAATCAATAAAACAGTACATATAAGAAAAATTATTTATTTGAGAAATTAAAGTAAGTCAGTCTACAAATATTTATTCATTACTAGGGGGATGATTTGGCTGCAAGAAATGGTTCTACATATATTTGGAGCTCCCATCCTTGGCCTTGTCACATCAGGGATGTTCCTCTCAATTCAATCAGAGTGGCAGCCATAATTATAACCTTAATTAATAGCCATAATTATAACAATACACGCATACACACACAATGTTTGGAAACAAGCATGTCCAACTTCTGTTATACCATTGCTCTTGCTTCCATCCACCAAATTCCCATCAGAATAAATCCTCTATAACAGTACTTTCCAAAGTCCCGCCGTTGGTGACACAGTAATGGCAGCGGCGGCAGCGTGCACGGCGGCGGCGTTTCGCGCTAAAACTCGGAAATGCTGATGGCGTGCCGCTGCCATCGCCGCACGCACCACCGCCATCACCGCGCACATTGCATCAGAGGCAGCGGCGACGCGCCATCAGCACTTCCGGGTTTTGTCCCGACACACTGTGTCGCGACACAGAGTTTGGAAAGCTATGCTCTATAAGTTCAAGATGCAGATTTCAGAAAGAGCGGGAGGGGGGGGAAGAATTGTGCACAGAATCATTTCACTTATTTGTATTGCTCACTTCCCTTTTTTCACTGAAAAGGGCTATTAATGAGATGATTAATAAATGTAAATAATTTACAAATGTGTTGGTTACATTTGCCTTGCAGTCTGTTTTAAAAGTGATGAATGCACCTTGTTTTTATTCTGCATTACTCTTATTCACTGAAAGGGGCTATACTCAGTAAAGTTTTTCAGGTTGAAGACTCCAAGTTCATTCTGCATATCCATTTAACAAAAAGAGAAGGAGATGATGCCCTCTGTTTGAAACCCTGGAGCATCTTTCTCAAATCTGGTGACATCCCCCTCCCCCCAATAATTCTCAATCAGCAGCATACCGGGGAACATTGTCTTGAAGAGTTACTTCTTGTCACAGAATATCATTCTGGATAGATAATTTAAGCTGACATAAGGTAGATTTAAATAGTTGACCTTTGAAGAAATTGCATTTTCACATCAGCAGAATCTCTGCTAAAAACAAATGTGTTTCATTGTAGTTATCTGGCCAGTTAATCAGTGCTTCTTTTGGAAATCATTTTTTTAAAACAAGTGGTTTTTTTTTATTGTTTCCACTGCTCACAGATCTAGGTGTCTTCTAGGGACGAAGGATAATATGAGAACAATAGGTCAGTCACGTTCAAACCATGCACAGTCCTATTAATGATATATTTAGTTGGCAATTAAAAATTATCCAGGAAAAGCTACTGTCAGGATCAACACAAAGCCAGACAGACTACTTCTGGACCTAAGGGTCCAGCCATGTGATGTGAGTCAGGCAGTCCTTCTCTACCCTATTAATTTTGGAAGCTTTATAGATGCAGATGACAAGAAGCTGGGCAGGACAACTCAATCCTATGTTTTTTGCTTCATTTTTGTTTTATGTGGAAATATACACTGTGGGGCTTTCGACAAATACAAAGAAAGATCTGTTCAATCAAACAATATAGAGAAAGTATAACAATTAAGCCTAAGATATAGAATAACATGTTTGATTGCCATGCTGTGTCAAAGAAGCAAAGGGTGATTATACAAGCACCTACTCCTGTGAACATTCATGATCTTCTGACTTAGCAATAAAACTTGTGATAGAAAACTTGTGTTATCTACAAGGAAGCATCCCAGTCAATGTTGGAAAAATGTGGTCATGATACCGTGGAAAAATGCCTTACAGTAAATCTTCTGCAGCTTTCTGTGCCAACTGCATGATTCAACATTATTCTTGAAGGAGGTTTTACCTAGAGAGATCTCAGCAATCCATGTCAGGGTAATAAACCAATAAAATGCTTAAGTCTGAGAAGGAATTGCAGAACATTTAAACAGACACTCACTGTTACAATTATCTATTAAATTATCAGGCTTTCTTTATTTCTTTATTTGATTTATATAGCCATCCATCTCACATAAGTGACTCTGGGTGGCTTACAATAAAATGGATAAAAACAATAAAATACATAATATACAGTAAAAAACATAGCAGCTGAGTTTCATAAATAACCCTCAACAAAGTCAAGAGATGGGCTCTATCACACTCCCAGGGCCTGAGGCCAGGCACAAAACCAAGTTTTTAGGGCCTCGCAAAAGGCCAGCAGAATTGTGGCTAACCTAATCTCAGGTGGAATGATGTTCCTTAAGGTGGGCACCACACTCTTTACATTTTAGCTAAAGTTAGAACTTTCCATTTGCAAAGGAAACCTCAGAGAAGTATTTAGAGATACAACTGAAGCACTTCTTTTGGAAAGCAGGCATCTAGAACCATCTGTTTACTTGATTTTATATATTCTCTGAAATAAATGGGAGAAAATTTGCTTTCAGTCAACCCCTGCATAATATTAAATTTTTGTGGTTAAAACACAACTTTTCTTGGTCCCTTATTGAATACAAATCAAAAAACATAATATTGCATTGTGACAGCTATGAAGTACAGCCAAAAAAGCCTAAGTAGGCTTTACCCTTGTGGATTCAGCTAGACAGTTGTGGATGTGCTCAAAATACTTGTTATTTCTATTTCTAGGATTTATTTATATTTAAATTTACAGGTTTTCAACGCTGGATTTTTATTAAGCAGTTGAGCACACTATGATTCTAGAGAAAAAGAAAAGATAATAAAAATATATAACACTACCATTATTTCTTTTAAAATATAACTCACATGATTTATATTGCATTAAACTAGTAATGTAATATGTACGAAGTATGTGCTGATGATCCTGGCTTCTAGATTTGTTTTCTTCTGATCAACTAATTGTAGGCTCCAGTTAGCTCCATGCAAGATCTTCTCTCTCTCTCTGTATGTACAGTATATGTATATATGTATATATGTACCCTTTTTAATCAGTAAATCCTGGGATCAATTCATTTTTGTCCATTTGAAGCAAAAAAGTCCATAAAGGGTTTCTAGTCTTTTATGAAAGTAGTTATGGTTCCTTTCCTAATCAGACAAGTCAATCTGGCTGTCTCAGCAAGCTCTGCCATCTGCACCATCCAATCCTCCATTGTATTTCTGTATTTTTCCATCTTTGTGCATATAATAGCCTCACTGCAGTTACCGTATATAAAACCAATTGTCCATGAATCTTTTCTAGTTGACTACCCATTAAGTCCTAGTAAAAAAAGCTCTGGTTTTAACCAAGTTAAATTTTAAAATTCTCTGCATCATCGTATTTATTTTTTTGCTTTTTCACAAGTCCAGCATGCATGGTAAAATGTCCCTTCATGCTTTTCACATTTCCAGCAACAGTTAGAAGTACCTTTATACATCTTTATATGTACTTTATACATAGTCTCTCTGGTAACAAACACCAATGATATCTCTTTTAAGATGCAGTATCTTCTCAGAAATGTTTATAAACAGTATAGAGGAAACATGCAGAGTTCCCCTTGCCTTGTGTTGCATCTGTGTTTGTGTTCATGTGTGCCCTGGGAAGCATGGGAAGGGCTACGTGCACGCAGGTCTGGGACATGTGACCAGGAGAGAGGAAGAAGAGAGGCTTCAATGGAACCATCAGTAACCTTCTAATTGCCTTAATACAGGAAAGCAGTAGGGGATTTTTTTCTGTATTCTTTCTACAGCCCCTTCTTCCAAAGACAGATTGAGACTGTTTATCGCTCCCCACTGCCCAACCAAACTTGGTTCTGTTTAGTTTACAGAAAGTTTTCCTGATGAGGGACATGCATAGTCATGAAAACCTATAGTTTGTTTCCAACATTCTGTTGAGTTGGGAACAATAACAAGATATTTCTGTATAACAGATCAATCACACACACACATATACTGTATTACATATAACATGACAAAAATGGCCATACTTAAGGAAATGGAATCATTTGAATCTGAGAGTCAAAGAAAAGGGGATGAAGGGAGCTAGAGAGCAATCAGTAGCATTTCAATATGACAAAGTCCCAATCCCTTTATATAATTATTTTCCAACATTCCATTGGGTTGGTTAGGGAAAAAAAATTGCACATCATTCTTTCAGCTTGTTTCTTTAACACCAAGGAATATTTGAAGTCCTGGCATTCTTGGGAAAATTTATTCCTTGCAAATGAGGCAACACAACAAATTCCAGATACAATGTAGATAAAGGAAGATCTTCTAAATTTACTGAGTGATGGTTGATGGATCTACTTTCTACTTTCGTACTTTATAAATGCATGCTTACAGTTATACAAGAGCTTTCACCCTGTATTTTCTTTCTTCTTATTATAAATGCATGGACAACTGATCATTAAACAGCCATGTGATTCTTGTAATAAGGAGGATGGAACAGGAAAGTATTTGTGTAATACTGTATTTAGCATGTCTGGTGGCTTTCTAAAGCAAAAGTGGGTTTTAAAGAAGAAAATCACCAACAAACAAGATGGGATCACCTCCCCACACCCTCCCAAATTCTGAATTAAATTTTTTCGCTACTTTCTCTTTCCATTGTTCCAACATCCTCCTCCTGACTCTTCAAACAGGGCAAACAAAACTGGAACAAATGATTGGAAAATCATAACTTCAATACCACTTATATTACTACTTACATTATTTAAAAATAGAAAAAGACACACTTTTCCCATATTTGTTGCCTGCCCTATTTTTAATATTGTCATGGTATAGCTATAGAAATACAATAATGAATCCATTCAATCATCACAAAGATAACTGAAAATTATATGAAATTATATGAAAATTATATATTTTTAATGCTTACAGTTTTTAATGTTTTAAATAATTTTTAATCTGACCATAGAACTCTGAATATTGGGCAGTAAACAAATTTCCATCATGGTTTAACATTTAACTATGAATTACCTTCTGTAGAGAGGTTTACATGTGAGGAACACCATATCTAGAAATGAACATGAGTCTGCCCTATAGCACCAAGGGTGTGATAATCTTATGGATAGAATGACTAGATTTCCTATTATCTCTAGCTGACATGGTGCAATGAGATTCAGCAATCAGGGTCAGCAAATATAAGCATTAGTTTGAGGAAAGCTTTTTCATATGGAAAAAGATAGTAACATTATGTTGGTACTATACATCTTCTGATTTAAATATGGCAGAAAAATCTGCCATAAAAACTAGCCATTTTATTTTTTCCAGTGTTAAAATGTATTTGATATTAGTGTTTGATTTTACATTTCTTTATAAATGTAACATCAGTATGTTATAGTAACATTTAGTAACACAGAACACAAATTGACAGAACATTGGGCAACACCTTCAAACAATAAGAAATAATCTTCTCCAACATTTTTTGTCTGTAAAATTTCCAGATTGTTTATAATTTATCATATAATCAATTTGACAAAGTTTTCATACATTGTTAAATGCATGAGAGCAAAATGAATCATCTATTGTTACCACTGTTTGTAGACTTCCATATATCAACTTGAAAGACTGAATGGGGCACCCAATCTATATTCGTATGTATGCACTGCACATCACTGGGTTTCCATTTTTCTGTAACATTAACTTATATAAATCACAATGGATATGCATTATAAGGACAGGATAGAACTATTTATATGAACGCAACTGTATATCCACAGAAGCAAGTTTCAGATCTTCAAGTGGGATACAGTAAGGTCAAGAAGGACTAGCAAATGGTTGTGCTTCTCATTTTTATTGATTAAGGGATACATTTTAACTTCTATTTCTATTTAAGTCCTATAGATAGAACTCCCAAAGAATTGGGCTGTTTAGAGTATCTGGAGTTAAAATCACTGGAAGAAACATTAACAATCTTAGATATGCAGATGATACCACTTTGATGGCTGAAAGTGAGGAGGAGTTGAGGAGCCTTATGATGAAGGTGAAAGAAGAAAGTGCAAAAGCTGGGTTGCAGTTAAACCTCAAAAAAACCAAGATTATGGCAACCAGCTTGATTGATAACTGGCAAATAGAGGGAGAAAACGTGGAGGCAGTGACAGACTTTGTATTTCTAGGCGCAAAGATTACTGCAGACGCTGACTGCAGCCAGGAAATCAGAAGACATTTAATTCTTGGGGGGAGAGCAATGACAAATCTTGATAAAATAGTTAAGAGCAGAGACATCACACTGACAACAAAGGTCCGCATAGTTAAAGCAATGGTATTCCCCGTAGTAACCTATGGCTGTGAGAGCTGGACCATAAGGAAGGCTGAGAGAAGGAAGATTGATGCTTTTGAACTGTGGTATTGGAGGAAAATTCTGAGAGTGCCTTGGACTGCAAGAAGATCAAACCAGTCCATACTCCAGGAAATAAAGCCAGACTGCTCACTTGAGGGAATGATATTAAAGGCAAAACTGAAGTACTTTGGCCACATAATGAGAAGACAGGATACCCTGGAGAAGATGCTGGTGCTAGGGAAAGTGGAAGGCAAAAGGAAGAGGGGCCGACCAAGGGCAAGATGGATGGATGATATTCTGGAGGTGACGGACTCGACCTTGGGGGAGCTGGGGATGGCGACGGCCGACAAGAAGCTCTGGCGTGGGCTGGTCCATGAAGTCACGAAGAGTCAGAAGCGACTGAACAAATAAGAACAACAAATATTAGTGCTGTTCAATACAGGGTAATACAGAGTAAGAGAGGTGATAACAAACCCAATGGAAGAAGATTAGTGAAAAAAGAAAAGAAAGTGCAATATATTATCTGTACCTAAAAAATTACACTCTGACAATTTTTTTTATTAATTTCACACATCTGGTTAAAAGATAAAGAGACACACAGACACATATCTATAGATGCATATTCCTTTGAGTTTTGGCAGGTGGCAACTTACGGCAGAATTTGGACCAGAAGCTAAGCAGGGTCAACTCTGGTAAGTACTTGGATAGGAGATCTCAAGGATATGAAGATTAAAGGTAGCCTGGGAAAACATTGACTAAACATATCCATACTGCTGCCAAGAAAACTACATGAAACTTGTTCATGTAGTTACCAGAAGCTGAGCTTGACTTGAATCAGTCTGACAGAAAAGTAAGCAGCATGCCAAGAATATTATTCAGATCATATTTCCTTATCTTGCTACATGATAGAAACAATTTGAAAACACCACTTCCTTGTACAACTACCTTGATAGGTTAACTTGAAAACCAGTGAATGTCTAAACAGAATGCCATATTCTCATCACATTTGTTCCTGAATATCTCGTTTGCATTTTACTTATATTGGTTGTATAACTAGATTTTTGGCCATAAGCACTATAGATGAAATCTGCATCTTTAAACTAATGGCAGCTTATAATCAAGCATGCTGGATGAATATGAGTTTAAACAGTTCAATCATAGATGTCTATCATTGGAAAATTTGGTATACAAATTGGATTTACTTATAAAAGGCTATAATTAGGCTTGGGTTTTTAAACAGATAGAATAAAATGCTATTTTTTAAGACTGGATGGTTGGAATAAGTAGATTACAGTACTGCTTTTAAAACATGATTTAATTTTATACCACAGGTTTATTACAATGAACACAATGTTTAGAGAAGAAAAAGGGCAATATAAAAAGAAAAGGAAAAAAAATAAAGCCTCAACAGAGGCTCCAAATATGGAAATGTAATATGGTATATATGCAATATAGTTCAACTGATTATCTTTAACGTACTGGAAAGCATGTCTTAATAGAAGCTTATTGTTCTTTAGCTGAGTACTTAATATTTACATAAGGGAATGTTGGGATTTCAACTTGTAAGAGACATACTGTATACCATTTTTCTGTAACTTTTAATTTAAGAGACAAAGATTGCTATTTGTTCACTGATCACCTGAAAGTATTCTGCAGAATGTGTAAATTTTGTTGTAGAATGGTCAGCAGTGGATTCATACACGGATCTTGGATACAGGCCTTATTCCACAATATTTTCTACTAAAGAATTGGGACTAATACCCTTTGGTATAAATGGGTAATAGAAATATAGAATCATAGAACTTGAAGAGTCATTTAAGCCGCTGAATCCAGCTCCTGTTCATTGCAAAATGCATTCCTGACAGACAGCTGTCTAACTTCTGCTTGAACATATCGAGTGAAGGGAAGCCCAACATTTCTCTAGGTATGTAGTCTACCATGCAAATGCTCTTACTTAGGAAATCTGTAACATTTTATCTTAATCAGCATTCCTGTAACTTAAGTTTATCATTCTATCTCATGCATTTTGGAGTGACAGAGAACTTGAAGTCTTGAAGTTTTCTGTATGCCTCCTTTCAGGTATTTAAAGAGTGATATCAAATTATTCTTCTCAGTCTTCTTTCTTAAAGCTAACCATCCCAGGTTCCTTCAGTTTCTCTGAATAGGGCTTAAGTTTCTGGATCTCTGGTAGTTTTTGTTATCCTTCTCTGAACCTGTTCTAGTTTCTCTGATTCCTCCTTAAAAGTGGTGCCCAGAACTAGCTAAAATACTTAAGGTTAGGTCTATCAATGCAGAAAAAATTAAATGAGTCTTCCTGTGATTTACTGTTGATGCAGCCACAAATTGCATTTGTCTTTTTTGCAGCCAAACTGTTGACATATATTCTAATTGTAATGTATCAATTGTAAATTAATTAGGAAATATTTCATAATCCATTTTTCAATATTTTGAAAAATAATAGAATAAAAAAGACTGAGATTTCTCCTTGCATTTTTATTTTTTCCTGGTCTTTTACACCTCTAGTTCAAAGATATGAATTCACAGGATATATGTTTACTTGGAAATTAGTCTTCTAAAACTGATGCCATTTTTCCCCTTTTAATGGCTTTCACTCAGCGATTCTTCCTTATCTATAGGAGCAAGGAACAAAGATTAACTAAAGTTATGTCCAACTCTTTTCACACCTGTGTATCCTCACAAGGAGTGAAGATGCAGAACACTGGGGAATCTTTCCTCAGCATTCTTAAACTGAAGAACAATAACAGTACTTTTGGGAAAGCCTGCGGTTTTTGCTTTTCAGTCATTAATGACCATTCCAAATGTTGCAATGCTGTTCCAAAATGTATGAGAACTTTGACCTGTAACAGATTTATCACCATCTAGATGTAGCTGAAGAATCAGTTTTACTCTGCCAAAAAAGAACTTCTGCATGACTACTAATATACATCTAAGTACTTTAAGAACCACATCTTCTCAGTTTATCTGGATTATGCCCTATGATCAGATGGAGAAATAATGTCCCCCCCTCCCCAACTTGCAGTTTTCCTCTGTGAAAGTTTGGCCATCTCTTTTTAGCTTCTTCCACAGCTGAAAACAATTTTGTTTAGGCATGTTTTTTATTAATTCTGTTTGATTTTAATTATTCACTATGCTATTTCTGATTTATTTGTTGATTGATTTAATTTATTGGTTGACTGCTTTAATTTTTATTGTAAATTTAACCTTGTTAACTGGCTTGAGTGCTACTCTTACATGGCATTATGAAATATAAACTAATAATGAATTCATTTATTTGTTAAATTGATCTTCTAATTTAAAAACTTATATAAAGTTTATTCCTACAGTCCAAAATAATACTATTCAGAAGGTACCAATTCAGTTGACTACTTAAGAGAATAACAGAAAAGTATTTCTTAACAAAGATTAAGGACTGTAGTTCAGACTTTCAACAAGAATATACAGCAATTTCCATAATTAATCCCTTACTCCAAATCTAACCAAGATCATATTATTTCTATAAATCATTCCATAGACATATTATAAAAATCACCAAAGACAATTGCTCCTTCCCCTTATATATAAAGTATTTCATCGACATATTTCTTAACAAGAAAGTTTGGACTATAGTTCAGACTGTAAGCATGAGTTTAACCCTCTGAGAAATTATATTTCTTTTGTAAACTCATTGTAAGTCTGACTGACTTCAGATTAAATTTAGGTGATGCCAACTGGCAGGCAACTAAAGGTTATGTACATTATATAACAAGAACAACACAATCAGTTTAATATACACCACTGTCTTGTTCAGTTAAATTGAATCCAATATGTATTAGAGATCACATGAGATCAGTTCTACTGATTGAATGCTGCTTATTCCATTCCAGCTTCCAATGTAATATGTACTTTGCCCATAACAAAATGTTTCTATTACTGTAATTTTTGATCTTATGCTAGCATTATGGCTTGCTCTTGACACACATTATACATTTTAGCAGTGATGAGTTACACTTATAATATCGTAACATCTTTGTCAATGCACTATTGTAAAATAATAGCAATGTAGACTTGGAGAACTTAAAAGAGGTAACTCACGAACAGCAATGAAATTATAGTTATAAGAATTTTTAATAAGAATTTTATTATGTTTAAAGCAAAGATAAAAACTACAAAAAAGAAAAAAACTACAAAAAGAAAAAGAAAAAAAGTGAGAAAGAAAATGAAAAAATGTATTGTCGAAGGCTTTCACGGCCGGAGTTCGATGGCTGTTGTGGGTCTTCCGGGCTGTGTGGCCGTGTTCTGGAAGTTGTGGTTCCTAACGTTTCGCCAGCATCTGTGGCCAGCATCTTCAGAGGGCAGGAGCACAGACAGAAGCGAAATCTCTGTGCCCAGGTAGAGTGGCAATAGAAAACAAACAAAACATTGCCACTCTACCTGGGCACAGAGATTTCGCTTCTGTCTGTGCTCCTGCCCTCTGAAGATGCTGGCCACAGATGCTGGCGAAACGTTAGGAACCACAACTTCCAGAACACGGCCACACAGCCCGGAAGACCCACAACAGCCAAAATGAAAAAAGATTTTTTAAGAAATTTCAAGATGACTTCCGACTTTCAACAACAAGAATATACAGCAATTTCCATAATTAATCCCTTACTCTAAATCTAACCAAGATCATATTATTTCTATAATCATTCCATAGGCACATTATAAAAATCACTAAAGAAAATTGCTCCTTCCCCTTATATAGAGAGAAAAATAAACAAATATATAAACCTCTAAATCAACTCCCCCCCCCCAAAAAAAAGGAAACAATTTACTTAAATATTTCCTTCCTACCACTATTCTATACATTTCTGGCCACTATAGTAAAAATCAAATTATAGAAACATTTAAATTGTCTACTTTTATACTTAATAGTACTATAGCAATCTTTACCCTATTAAATACCCTGGAGAAGAAGCTGATGCTAGGGAAAGTGGAAGGCAAAAGGAAGAGGGGCCGACCAAGGGCAAGATGGATGGATGGTATTCTGGAGGTGACAGACTCAACCATTGGGGAGCTGGGAATGGTGACGGCCGACAGAAAGCTCTGGCGTGGACTGGTCCATGAAGTCACGAAGAGTCGGAAACGACTGAACGAATAAACAACACCCCCCTATTAAACCTAAGACCAAACACCTATTCTTATATCTTATAAATTTTAAAATATTAAACAAACTTTAAATCATTAAAGAAAAATGGAATCATACAAGCCTTAATATCAATTCAAATACATATTCTTAATTTCTTATCCCACACTGAAATATACTAAGGTATTTACTTGTCTCCATATTATGGAGGCATTTTTGCATAAGGCATTTTTCATAAGAAAATTTAACAATGCAACTGCACCCCTTAAAAAAGCAAGCTCCTCAGTAGAAAACCTCTCATATAACATATCTTTGTTCTCAAAACAATCCTTCAGGAAAACAGCCTCATCATTATCTTTCAAGTCAAACTTTAACTCCTTCTTCACCAAAGTATGTTTGTCGCCTGACAATTCTTCAGAAAGTCCATTCTCAGTGTAAGGAAAAAAAAAATACCCCTCTTGATAAACTTCTTCCTCCCCCCACAGAACTTCTTCAGCCAGTTGACACATTTTAGAACTGATATTTTCAGCAATATCCCAAATATCTTCCATAATGGCTTGGGGGGTGTTATGGAGAATCTGTCTGAAATCACAATGAAGCCCAGAACGAAGCTCTGAGACGATTTCCTTAAGGTCATCCATATTTCAGGCAGTAGATTATGGTGCCCCCTGGATACTTGACTAACACAGATAGGAGCTAATGAGTTATGAAAGGCTTGCGAACTTATTGAGTGAAATTGACAAAGAAAAAATGTGCTAACCAGCAGCTACAAAAAGTGAGCAGAAAAATAAAAACTCAAAACAGCAAATTCATTGTATTTACACCTACATGTAGCCACAACTGAAAATGCTTATGGTCTAGCATATGTTTTTCGGGGTTTTTTTTTTTTTGCTCAGTCTTCTCATTCTAAATTTGTCCAAGAATAGAAAACACCCAAATCTAAAAATGGAAACTCTATTGTAACAACGGTGTTACAACGGTGGCAAGGATTTAGATGGGTGACATTACATCTCAATCAAATTAGAAAACAATGCACATGTAGTAATCCATGTAGTTGTTACTTACTTGCAAATAGGTTCTATAGGACAGTTTCTATTTAGATAGATTTTCTGCACAGGGAGATAACTATCTACCAATTATATGATAAACAGTCATCTTAATCTACCCCACCACAGGAAAGAACGTAAAGCGAGATGGAAGAAAACCCTTTTGTAACCATGAGGCCAATCTTACCCCAAGCCACTTGTAAAGAGAGTGGTGGCTTTCTCACTTCTGCAGAGTGCAAACTGCTGATCTTCAGACAAGAAAAATCCTTGACTGCAAAGCTGGAATACACAGCACTACATTTATTTAACATAATTATGTGTTGAGTTATTTGTATTCTAAACAGAATAATCATTATGCCACTTCTAATTAGAAAGAAATGGTATGTGAACAAGTGTTTATGTGCTTTTTCACAATTTTTGCAAGCCCACATTTTGCTAATTATTTTAACCCTCAACTTCCCTAATGAGTAAATAGTTCTGTATAAAATATTAAGGTAATGCAGCATAACTATCTGGCAAAATTAAGCTGAGGGTACTTTTGACATGATCCCCTTATGATTCACTCTAACCGGACAATTATGAATTATCATAATGGACCAGAATTTGCAGTAAATCTCAGTCCCCAAATTTTACATAGATTCATTTGAAAAACTGATTGGACCCCCTGTCACTTCAAGTGTGCAGTTCTCCTTATTTGCATCTAAATCCATTGTTTTTTCCTCCCACCTTTCCCACATTTAAATAGATTCTTTTGACCTGTGCTTCATGGCCTTGAAGCCAATACATTTTTATTGTTAACATAACTAAGATTTCAGCCCAAAGAACTACTGGCTCTCAGCTTATCACTCACATTATCCTCCTCTCTATTTTCTCCCCTTCTATGTATCTGGATGGACCATCCCCTTTTCTCCCTGACTCAGGACAAAGGTGCTTCTTCCCTTTCATCTCCATGGAGACAGTACTGGATGAGGAAATGTCAGAAGAGTTTTCAGTCTCCATTTGTTCTTCTGCTGATGATAACAAGACCTCAACCCTTTCAGGAGTCTTTCTCTCTCTCTTCCAGTCTAGAGGCTGAAGAGACAATATTCTCTGTGCCTTTCTCCTCGGTGCTACAATCCCCTTCCCTTGCTCTACTCAGTGTTGGAATGAGTGGCATCTGCAGAAATGTTAGTTATGCAACCGGTTATGTGCTTTGGATTTCTGAGGATACACAAATACAAAAGGTGAATGATGTGGGTCACATGCCAGCTGTATCTCTTTAATTTGTATCCTCCAGGGAATGTCCAGTGTCCGTGTGGCCTTTCCAATAAATCAATACCCAAGTCTGCCCTCTCTCTGGAATCTGAGAGATTCCAGAATGCATAAGCGGCAGACAGAATACTCTCAACCCAGAAGAGAACAGTGGAAAATTGAGTGTATTTTTAATGTGGCTAGAAGCTGCTGTTGAAAAGCTTCAGAATCAATTTGTACTATTACAGGAGATGCTCCAATAAACTTGGCAGCCAGATTCTTAGGCAGGTGTGTGGAGAGGAGAAATTTAATAGAAAGCCAGATGAATTTTCCAACTACATAGGTCAGGGGGATTTGATGGTCAGTAGAGAACCTGTTGCTGGGCTTGGTGCAATCTTTAGGAGACACTAAGTTGCCTTAACCTCTGGAGAAATCAGCAATCTCCTGGGATGAGTGAAGATTGGGAGGCATTCAGCTGCAAGCTAGATTAGAGCTGCATACTCTAAATGGCAAGAACAAAGTGAAGATAGAAACTGAATTACTTAAATTATATTATTCTAAGGTGGCATTTGTTCTCTCACTTTTTCCATCTGACTGTGAATCATGGATCAAGGACAAATAGAACTTTCAAAAATGTGTCATGAATTGTGGGCACCTGTCAGAAATCAAGGTAACAAATTCCAAAAACTATCTGAATGAACAAACTCTCTTTGGGCAATGGGGAGACCACAGTAGGGAATGAAGGCCATCTCAGAGAAAAGATCAATAAGCACAAAAATGGTATACAGAACCCTAACATGCAATAAGTCCTTTATAATAAAGTTCAAGAAAGTGTATCCCAGTAGGTCTGCAAATATGAAGCTTCATGCTGTGACATGTGTGGCATGAAGAAACACAATTTTTGACATTTGCTCTTATATTAGGCCTCCAAAAGGCACAGAAAGGATGATGAGCTGTGTTAAATATTCCAAAATGTGAAGCTGGTTGGCTGCTTTGACAGTTGCAAAACTTCCCTCAAGGAAGAAAGAATATATAGCCAGTCATTATGGAGCAATATACTCCATATTTCCAGATAATGGAAGAATACCCTCTGAAAGACATCCATCCTAGTCCACATGCAGAGCTTTTGCTCTTGCTGAGAATGCGTTTCATCAGCTAAAAGAGTCTCTCTTCTTGCTTTAAGAATCTTATGGTGTGGGCAAGTTATTGGTGCTACAGATTTTATGGCTACAGAATGAAGACTGGGGGAGAGGTAGCTAATGGGATAAAGCATCAGCTTGCTCATTCTATATACTTGGAATATAAGAGATTTGAAAGTCAACATGAAACCAAAATTGTGCCCTCCTGATAAGGCTTTAAGTTCCCCATGAGAACTCTAAGGGGAGATATGAAATCTGAGTTCAGGTGCATAAAGGGAAGCTACAGAAAAGATAGTGAAGAATTATTTCCATGGTTACAGAAACTAGGAGCAGAAATAATGGATATAAGTTGAAGCTACATAGATGTTCTTTAAATATAAAGAAAAACATCCTGATGGTAAGGTCTGCACTATGGTGGAACAATCAACCAATGGAGATTGTAGGTGTTCCATCTCTGGAGGTTTTCAAGGAGACTGGATGGTTGATTCACTTCTCAAGACTGGTTTAAATGGTTTTCTTGCACACTGCAGAGGGTTGGATTAGATTATCCTTATGGTCCCTTCTATACTATACTCCGGGAAAATATTCTCTATATAAACTGATGGATTCTTATATTCATTTACAGTCTTTTTATTGATAGTTAAATTTAGTTTCCACAATTCTTACTATAAACACCAACAGCAATATGCATGGAGGGAGGTTGAAAAAGTCAAGATGGCTGACAAGCCTTTTGTGTGTGGTATGACGTCAATGCATGTACGAAGGGGGTGGGGTTTTGATCATAGTGAAGCAACGGCCATGTTGTCTTTTCTAATTTCCCTGTGGATGCCTTTGGGTGCCTATCACGAAGGTGTTTAAACTGACAGTATTTTTACTTTTTCCTTGAACAAACTAATTTTGTTCTCTCTCCACCCACTGACTGATACCCACAGCATATTATTTTAAGACAAAATGCAATCCATGGTATTTTTGCCAATATATTAATATGGTCAAGGCTGGTCTCTTGTTTTCTAGTTCTATAAATCTGTTCTATTTTTGCCCTGGAATAATTTTTGTTGTTGTTGTTAAAACTTGGTTCATTCTTAGAATTGTCATTCTTCAACATTCTCCTAACTTGTTAGGGTAATCTAGAAATTAAATGTCTGAGTTAGGAATGAATGAGTTTTGTTCTAATATGCATTTACTAGATTACATCATACTAAGGAGTCCATCCTGTTGAATTCATGGGATAAGATAGCATTATAAGACAATTGGGCTGACAGTATAATTCACTTCCTTTGGTTTTAATTTTTTTTAAAAAATTATTTATCAGATTTATATAGCTGTGCATCTCACAAATGTGACTCTGGGCAGTGTACAATAAAACAACCAGTTAAAACAATTAAAACAACAGAAAGAATTAAACACAAATATAAATAAAACCACAGGAAAATGGAGCAGCATCTTACACACAGTATAGCCATCTCCGTGCCCATTTCCCTGGGATCCCCAAGCCTGCTGAAAAAACCATGCTTTCAGGGATTTCCTAAATGCCATTAGGATTGGGGCTAATCTCACCTTGACAGGAAATGATATTCCAAAAGGTGGATGCCACGGCATAGAAGACCCGCCTCCAGGGTCCCATCAGATGGAACCATAACATTTACTTAATTTACACTTCCCAAATGAAACTATTCTGTAAGTTTCTGAATCACTCAATAAAAAATCATACATAACTCAAACTGATATGGAAATATGTTAGAACAAACTTGTGTTGGGAGCAATTTGTATGTTACTGGTCTAGTAGACAGATTCTTGCCATCTAAATTCAATCATTTCATATTTGAACCAGGATAGCTTATGGTCTGACACTTACATTTTTCTAATCTATCACGAACCATGAATCACACACTGTTTAAATGAATGTAAAACAGACTAGTAGAGAAAAGTGAGACTAACATGACAGGAAAGAAAGTGGATTAGATAGTGAGAATTGGAAAATTACAAGTATCCTCTCTATTTCATGTATATGAAAGATGCAGTGAAATCACTTTGGCTTTAACTTAAGACAACATGTACCCAAACTGGGAACAAGCTTCTTTTGTTATATTGCAAGAAGTGGTTCTGAAGTAGACCAGTTACATGTGCCAAAAACAATCCATAGGGGCTTGTCATTTACAAAGGCTTCCATAATTGCTTTCAAAGTGTATCAAAGCAGTCAGTCTTTTATTTTTATTTTTTTCAGTGCTCAATGAGCATATGACTTTCCTAGAGCAGCCACATTTGCTCTAGGAAAGTCACTTGTCTTCCATCCAACTTTATTTTCTTTGTTTAAGACATTGAGCACTGTTTGCCAGAGTGTTTGAAGTGGGGTAGCCTTAAACTGTGTTTTGAGAGATATGACAGTGTCTTTGGCTTCAGAATGACCAGCAAGAAAACTTTCCACAAGCCAATGAGCAGGTCACTCTTTTAAACCCAGGGCAAACAAGATTGCCAAATTGCAAAGGTGCTTTTGTGAAACCACCTATTGTACACCAGCTGCTGATCCGAAGCAAGCAGACAAACTTCAGTTGTTCTTCTCCTGCCAAGCCTCCTGGCATGAAAAGCTCATGTTTCATGAGCAGACTTGCATTTTTCAGTCACTACATATCCTTGCAGATTGTGAAAAAAAATGGATAAAGAAGGAAGAGAAGAGAAGAGAAGAGAAGAGAAGAGAAGAGAAGAGAAGAGAAGAGAAGAGAAGAGAAGAGAAGAGAAGTCACATACTGCACATACATACATACATACGTACGTACATACAGTACATAGATTCTAGCATTCAAGCTAGCTTTGACGAGGAGAGAAGGGAGGAAAGGATGACACCTTTTTGACATCTTTTTGGCTACTCAGCATTTTCATGATGGGAAACAAATGCTGCATTGTTTCCAAAAATGGCACTTTTATTTCTCATACTACATTATCTTGCAAAAACACCCTGCTCTTGCCCAATTAGCTCAAAAACAAAAATTAAAAAAATTATGCATTCTGAAATGCTTCCTGTCCACTCACTCCCTTTTAATCTAGGTTGCTCACTGATAGATTAGAAATGAGGGTCACTTTGATGTATGTTTAAAAATATTTTGTTTTATTACCCCAGCCTTATAAATAGGTATCTCAGGAAAAGGGCATGAGGAGACTCTGCTGAAAGTTTAGGTTCTCTTAACATAGACAAAGAGAGGTACAGTATGCATTTGCTTATTTTTCTTTTTAAGTTTAATGAAATTTACATCAAATATATGCATCAGATACACAATTCAGTACCTTGCAAATGTTCTTGACTTAAACCTCCTTGAGCCCCAATTGGCATGGCCAATGTTAAGGAATTAGCAGATCTTAAAGTATCTGAGATCCCAGGTTGCCTATTCCTACTATATAGTACATTAAAAAAAAAGTCATGTCCCACTAAATGTACCGAGAGAGTTTAAGACATTAATGTTGGATTGTCAGATGACTTAAAGTATATAAATGAAGCATATTCAAAATTTTATCATTCTGTTTAGTAGATTGTAGTTCTGCCACAAGAAAGGAAAAGGTTGCAGCATATACTCATATATGCATGGACACAAATACCAGGTCATATGTAATTAACATAATATGGATCCAACACAATATATTCTTTTTCCCACTCGATGAAGTGAAATTGCTATTAAATCAAACACACTGAAATGTTAGAATTGCATATTTACAACCATAAATCAAAACATATGCTAATTACTAATTTATGCTAATTCATGCACGCCCAACCCAATGACTTGGATGTAATGATATTGGCATTCAAACTTAGACTGAGTTACATGCCAGGTAATTCAAGTAAAGGTTCTGAATCTGTCTGATACATGTATAATTACAGGTACAGGATACAACTAATTTGTTACTCTGCAACCAATATTTCATTTGCAGACTAAATACCCTTGTTAATAAGTACCTTACAGAAACATAATTACACATTTGTAAACAGACGTCTGATGTTGAAACTACACATAAAGTTTGTTTGCGCTCACAATCTCAAAAATAATCAGACAAAATGTTCTTACAAAATAAAAGATATTTGGTTTATAACATACCAATACCTTTAAATGCTCTTGGCCTTCATGAGATACTCTGAGGTATCTCTGACTTTTGTTATGATTTTCTTCTTCAGAATTTATCACTGAATTGTATTATTTTTTAGCTAAGGCATAGCTCCATTATAAAAATCAAAGCTCAAATATTAAATTAAAATATGGAGGTAATTTTAGGATAACCTAGATTTAGGCATTTTTAGAAATTTTAAACTATTGTTCATATTGTTATATCACCTAAATTTAGAAAGCTAAGTCATATAACAATATGCAATAGTTTAAATGTCATACTCCTGGAAATTATTTTTTAATAAATGAAGCGATTCTCGTGGATTGGAATGGAAAAACATCTGCTCCCCTTATTTTTAATGCAGACTGAAATACTTCTGAGCATCTTTGCCAGATTTCAGCACCAGAGTAAGGCTAAAAGAAGTTGGAAAGAAGACAATAGGAACTTCTCACCTGTGGCTAATATAGCCAGGGACACCTTCCCACTCGGTTCCACCTACTTCTCAGAAGACCATTTCCTTTATGTGCCCTTATTAGTGTGGATTCTCTTCAATACACTGGGAGATTCAGCTTCTAATAGCTTTTTGATTTTAATACTGGATATGGATTAAAGGGGCGTGGTGGCTCAGTGGGTAAGATGCCAGGCTTGTCAATCGGAAGATTGCCTTCCACTTTCCCTGGCATCAGCTTCTTCTCCAGGGTATCCTGTCTTAGTACTTCAGTTTTGCCTTTAATGATTTGGTTATTTGAAGGTAGGAACAAATCAGGCAACAGCAATGGCATGTTTATTTAATTTAAGAATATCTTGGATAGTTTACATTATGGTTGTCGCTAAATTCTCAGGAAACTGAAATGCTGAGTTAACAATTCAGTTCAACTAGGAGCTAGTCCCTGCAGTTTTCATGGCAAGATTTCAGAAGTGGTTTGCCATTGCCTGCCTCCTAGCTGGCTTTGTGCCTAAGGTGGGACTAGAACTCACGGTCTCCCAGGTTCTAGCCTGAAGAACTACCACACCAAACTGGCTCTCATACCAGCCGTAGGATTGTTATAATGCATTCAAATTTTTGTGCTAAAAACATTGTGGACCGCAGCCCTCAGACATTCAGGCCAATGCCTCAGTATGACTAATACTTTAATATTAATCTAAATGACTGTGCTATAGGAACCAGCAGAAACACTATAAAAAAACCTTGAATTCCTGCATCTGAGTGAGGATGTGCTTACAAGGGGAATTCCAAACAGGAGATGTCCAGACCAGATTCAGACCTGCTAAAGTTAGAGTGTCTTTCAGAAAAGAGGTCAGATCAGGGCTGTAGTGGAAAATGGCAATCAAAGAAAATCAGTCAAAAGCATCTTACGAGAAGGGGATATTATAAGGAGCGCATTCAGTGAAGCACAATATTGTAAGCCTCCTATATATTTGTTATTTAAGGAATGGAATAGGGGAATGGAATCGAATAGTCAGCAGTGGTGATGCACGCAGAATGCTGTTACCTTCCCACCAAAGTGGTACCTATTCATCTACTTGCATTTGCATGCTTTCGAATTGCTAGGTTGGCAAGAGCTGGTGGCTCAGCGGGTAAGACGCCAGGCTTGTCGATCGGAAGGTCGCAAGTTCGTAGGTTCGAATCCCTAGCCCTGCGTGCGGAGTGAGCTCCTGCACTAGCCCCAGCTCTTGCCAACCTAGCAATTCGAAAGCATGCAAATGCAAGTAGATTAATAGGTACCACTTTGGGGGGTAGGTAACAGCGTTCCGCACGCGTTATGCGGCCACGTGACCGTGGAAGCGTGTTCGGACAACGCTGGCTCTTTGGCTAACAAACGGAGATGAGCACCGGTCCCTAGAGTCGGACACGACTGCACAGATGTGCGGGGGGAACCTTTACCTTTAAGGAATGGAAAATTCAGATCAACGTGCTGCTGCATACAAAAACAAGCTTATCATGCCTAGCTTGTATTTTGTACTAGACTATTTATGAGACCATAAAGTGATATACAGTAAGTATACTACTTTCTGAAATACTGTGCATATTACTAAATCCAAGAACAGCAAATCTGCAATCAAACATCTTGTTGCAAGTATAGTCCATTGATAAATAATTTTCAGCATAGACCTTAACATAATTTCTATAGTTTATATCACCACAGCCTCTATAGATAAGTGTTGATACATGCTAGAGAAGCATATCTTTATTCAGGAGGACTATGTTGAATAAAGAGTCTGTTGTGATTCCTTATCTTTTTTGTCTTCTTAGTTTATGGAAAATATTTCATAGTTTTATGACCTCATTTCCCTTTCAACCTCATATGCCAGATGTGACTCAGACAGGATGTAAAAAACAAATAGTTTAATCTATTCAGATTTGGCTTCTTTGCAATAGAATGTTCCATTTTACAGGAAACCTAGTCAAATCATGAATCGCTTTTAAATTTTACCTAACCTATATAATTTCCTAAGTAATTAATTTAAAATTTAAATTTAAATAGAATTCTCAAATGAACAGTTATAGTGCTTCCATCAGAAAGCAGATTAAGAGTTATGTTACAGTGCACAAATGAAAGAAATATGGTTCAAGCAAATATCTTGCATGTTAACAGCGGTCTTTAGCCTTTTAAAAAAAAACCCCAGAAATCCTGTAACTATTGTTTTTTACAGAAATCTCAATAACTCCCTAGTTCTCTCAATCTATCTTCATAGTATTTAGTTTCTAATCCACTGATTGTCCTCATTGCCCATCTCATTTTGAAACTTTCCTAAAGTATAATGCCCAGAACTGTACACTGTACTCAACTTGGATAATGTTGTTGATGGAACTTAACTGCGTTTGCATTTTTCAGTCACATTACACTGCTAGCTAGGCTGCCCATATTTCCTTGAGAGGAAAACGGGACCCTAACCTACCCACGGCTTGCCGGACAAAGTGGGTGCACGGGCGTGCGGGCGCACGCAAGCGCGCTTCGCCACGGGAACTTTAAACAATGGGACAAAATGGATATTTTTCTTAAAACGACGGGACGGTTGGGAATTATTTATTTATTTATTTATTTATTTATTTATTTATTTGTTGAATTTCTATAGCCGCCCATCTCCCCCTCAAGGAGGGACTCTGGGCGGTTAGGAGGGACTCTGGGCGGTTTTTAGAAAAGTAAAGAGTTGATATCCTGATTCTTAGAAGTTACTTTTAATGTGAAGCTATCTGAAGGAGCCCTTTTGTTGTTGTTAGCATCCTTTGCCAAACTCTGCTCATTCTGCAATATTTAAAATTCTGGACTACTGGAAACATCTGTATGTACTCTTTCTTGGTGACCTGTCGTTCCTTCCGCTCTTATATATGTGTTTTTTTCAGATTTGCAGTAAACTTTTTGTGTAACAGCACTGTCTTTTTCAGATTTGTTCTATTTTTTCCTCATAATTATTTGTAATTGTGCTTTCAGCATCATTCTTTTAGAAACCATGATGAGTATTTTTCCCCACTTGTTTTTTTCTGCTATGGTAAGTATTAATGCTTTCAGTTCATTGAAATCCAGTTTCTCAAAGTAACATATTTGACTACTCTCAGCTTTCGTTTTCCTTAATATCAAGAACTCCAGCATTTCAGGGTCACTCTCCCAAAATGTTTCTACTATTTTAAATTTACCAATTAAGTCTTAAATGGTTAATATCAAGCCAAAAATACTTATTCTGTTGTGCTTTGCTCTACCAGCTAAAGGGGAAGGACAAGTCAAAAAGACAAATCAGGAATTTCCCAGAAGGACCATACTTGCCAGAGTTTGTCTTCCAACAGATGAATATATAAATTGAATCATTCTGCTAATGTTGATTTTGATGTCTCTTCATTAAGTATGATGATTTTCAAATGATATCCATAAATTAGATAAGAAAAAAAATACCCCACAACTTGAAGTCACTGAGGACTCAGATCAACTTTGTATATACGTCTCTAATATTTTTCAGATGAAAAATGGTTGGCTTACTCTTTCCCAGGCTTAGCAACTTCCAGATGTGTGAATTTTAACTCCCAGAATTCCCCAACCAGCATGTCTGTTTCCGAGACACGTATAGTTGAATATGGAATGTAAAAAGAATGAACCAAGGAAAACTTAAAATTGTCAAAATAGAAATAAAGCATATCTAATTTTATGTTTTAGGAATAAGTAAACTTAAATGGACTAGAATAGGTTACTTTAAATCAAATCATTATATGATTACTATCCAGGACATGAGACCATACAGACAAGGATGTTCAAAAAGGAAATTGCCAAGTATATGTCAGCTATAACTCAAAAAAGGACAGAATCATATCTATCAAAATAAGTAGGTATACAATGAACATCAATATTATACAAGTGTACACACCTGTAGAAATAATGAAGACACTGAAGAATGCAATGGCAAACTGCAAGAAGTGCCAGATTCAGCATCAAGAAGGGACCTAATGCTACTACTTATCTTTGAAATGCAAAAGATGGAGAAATGGAGGATGATGCAATCAAAGGAAACTTTGTATAGATAAATGCAATAATGCAGGAGATAAATTAACTGAGTTTCTTTGATTATGGCCAGTATCTGTTTTAAGCAATGCAGGCTCTACACATACAGTAGATATTATTGGAGGAACAACACTGGACTCCAACTGATTACATAACAGAAAACACAGTGTAGAGCAATATAAACCTGTCATCCAAGGCACTTCCAGGTGTAGGGTGCAGAATAAAACCAGGTTTATTGTGTCAAATTAGCAGGTGAAATTTGAAAATTAAAGAGGACAGCTGTACAAGCAAGATATAAGAACTATAGTTAAAATATAGTTAAAAGAGCCAGTGGTTAAGGTGCTGGGCTAGAAACCAGGAGCCTGAGAGTTCTAGTCCCTCCTTAGACATGAAAGCCGGCTGGGTGACCTTGGGCCAGTCGCTCTCTCAGCCCAACTCACCTCACAGGGTTGTTGTTGTGGGGAAAATAGGAGGAGGAAGGAGTATTAGGTATGTTCGCCGCCTTGAAAAATAATAAAGGCGGGATAAAAATTAAATAAATAAATAAATAAAATGTAAGATCAATCTAAGGAAGAGATTCAGTATGCTTCAATTAAGCAAAAGATAAGCTGAGAAGATAAAGAAACTGTGAAACCAAAATGAAAACAAATATTTCCAAAATTTTGAAAATGAAAAAAACTTCAGAGCAGGTATCATATTAATCAGAGAAAGATAGGGATGAAGTGCTGGGCAACAAGGACGATGTGGGACAACTAAGGGAGATTTCCAATTCCAACAACAAAGAACCAAGAAAGGGATCCCAATCACGAAGGTCAACAAATCGATGAATATGCCAAGCAGCAACAAGGTCAGAGAATTGATAGCAGAATATATATCTAAGGTAGAAGTACTAAAGAGTGATCAAGGAAGACATCTAATAGACACAAATAAAGTTAAAGGAAGATGGAAATATCATCCTTTGAAATTGGGCCTATAAAATTATTGTTCCTAGAGGCAATGCTCAGGAATAAAACTCTAGAAAAAAAATATTATTTTCAACAAAGCTGATAAAATCTGAAAAAGGGAAAGATGACAAATATGGATGGGATCTACTAGTAGAGTGTCCTTGGGAGTACTATGAATTATTGCTGGATAGAAGTTAGAGTGATGAGTGTTTTGTCTATAGAGTCACAGGGAACTGAGCTCAACTCACTGGCTCCTAAGTAACACAAATTAATGCCTTAACAATGACTTGGAAAACCAAGTATAAATAACATTAATGTAATGACCACAATGATAAATCTTTTAACTATGTTAAGATAAAGGAGGAGGAAGGCATATTAGCTATGTTGGCCGCCTTGAGTTATTTATAAAAATAATAAAGGCGGGATAGAAAATAAATAAAATAAAATAAAGTGATACACCCCCCCACCATTTGCATATCTGTTACACATATATGCCCTAATTAAAATCTTACTTACTGCAAATTCTTTCAGTATAATTAACACACACAATGCACATGACACATCTGGATATTATTTCCACAAGTTAAATGCAAGCATTTGCCTTCTATTTTTTAAAACAAGATTTTTATTCACAACTTGCTATGTCTATCAAGGTCATGCACTCCTTTAACTCACAGGGACACTAGCAAGAGGTGAAATGGCTTAGCGTTTTATTAAAGTGCCTTCTCTTTTATACTCTTTTTCAGATCTTCACAATTAATGGCTATTGCATTCACTGTTAAACCAGTGTAGCCTTGCATGCCTCAATCAGACAAGTGTACAGAGCTGTTAATTAAACCATTTCATTTTACCACAAAAGGAGCTAGATTGTAATGACATCTCTTGTTTTCTGGTTAATGAAGGATGAAATATTGTTTAAATAATTAGCAACACTGCTGGGACAGAATGTCAGTAATTAGCATAGTTTGACATTCAAACACTGCTCATCAAGAAGGACCAGTTGCTGTGCAGTTAAAATGTAGGAAATTTTCAATAATTTACAAACCCAAATAGACTGATCATGGGGCTGTTTTAAGACAAAACATTTAAATATGTAGAAGCCTCCTTATGGAGTAGCACAATCTGAAACATATTTACTCAGATATAATTCCCAGGGCATGGGGTAGGATTTTTTCCTTAATAATTCTGTCTAGAATTGCAATCCTATATAGCCCATAGCTTTCCAAACAGTTTAGTGTGTCGCGAAGTGGTGGTGGGGGCGTGCATGGCAGCGACGCGGGGGTGCACGTGGCGGCGGTGTGCATGGCGGCGGCAGCGGCGCACTATCAGTGCTTCCGTGTTTTAGTGAGGCTGCCACCGCCGTGCACCCCCGCGCCGCCGTGCATGCCCCCACCACCGCGCACGCCCCTGCGCCGCCGCCGCCATTGGTGTGTCGCTAACGGCGGCAGTTTGGAAAGCACTGCTATAGCCAGTCATTTTTTCAATGGTTGTCAGGCAGTACAAGTTGCATTTTTTAAGCACTACAAATCATAGCCAAAGTGTACAATAAACTTAGGAAAGGAAAAAGAAAAAAAACAACACAATTTACTTTGGGTAATCCAATTAACTCCAGCAAAGGAGATCGTTACCTTGTCGTGGTGCTGGAGCTTGAGCACCTCAATGAAACCATGAGCTAAACCGTGAAGGGACACCCAAGACGGGAAGGTCGTGGCAGAGAGGTCAGACTAAATACGATCCCTGGGGAAGGTAATGGCAACCCACCCCAGTATTATTGCCATGAAAACTAAATGGATCAGTACAACCAAAGATATGTCGGTATACCATTGGAAGATGGGACTCCCAGGTCGGAAGATGGTCAAAATGCTACTGGGGAGGAACAGAGGATACATTCAACTAGCCCCAGATGTGATGACGCAGCTAGCTCAAAGCCGAAAGGACGGCTAGCGGCCGACGGTGCTGGTGGTGAACGACGAATCCGATGTTCTAAAGATCAACACACCATAGGAACCTGGAATGTAAGATCTATGAGCCAGGGCAAATTGGATGTGGTTATTGGTGAGATGTCAAGATTAAATATAGACATTTTAGGTGTCAGTGAACTGAAATGGACTGGGATGGGCCACTTCACATCAGATGACCACCAGATCTACTACTGTGGACAAGAGGACCACAGAAGAAATGGAGTAGCCTTCATAATTAATAATCAAGTGGCTAAAGCAGTGCTTGGATACAATCCAAAAAACGATAGAATGATCTCAATTCGAATTCAGGGTAAGCCATTTAACATCACAGTGATCCAAATATACGCCCCAACCACAGATGCTGAAGAAGCAGAAGTAGATCAGTTCTATGAGGATCTGCAGCACCTACTAGATAATACACCAAAAAGAGATGTTATTTTCATTACAGGAGACTGGAATGCTAAGGTGGGTAGTCAGACGACACCTGGAATTACAGGCAAGCATGGTCTGGGAGAACAAAATGAAGCAGGACATAGGCTGATAGAATTTTGCCAAGACAACTCACTGTGCATAACAAACACTCTCTTCCAACAACCTAAAAGACAACTTTATACATGGACTTCACCAGATGGTCAACACCGAAATCAGATTGACTACATCCTTTGCAGCCAAAGGTGGCGGACATCTATACAGTCGGTAAAAACAAGACCTGGAGCTGACTGTAGTTCAGATCACGAACTTCTTATTGCAAAATTTAGAATCAGACTAAAGAGAATAGGGAAGACCCACAGATCAGTTAGATATGAGCTCACTAATATTCCTAAGGAATATGCAGTGGAGGTGAAGAATAGATTTCAGGGACTAGATTTAGTAGATAGGGTCCCAGAAGAACTATGGACAGAAGTTCGCAACATTGTTCAGGAGGCGGCAACAAAAAACATCCCAAAGAAAAAGAAAACCAAGAAGGCAAGATGGCTGTCTGTTGAAACACTGGAAGTAGCCCAAGAAAGAAGGAAAGCAAAAGGCAACAGTGATAGGGGGAGATATGCCCAATTAAATGCAAAATTCCAGAGGTTAGCCAGAAGAGATAAGGAATTATTTTTAAAGAAGCAATGTGCGGAAGTGGAAGAAGACAATAGAATAGGAAGGACAAGAGACCTCTTCCAGAAAATTAGAAACATCGGAGGTAAATTCCAGGCAAAAATGGGTATGATCAAAAACAAAGATGGCAAGGACCTAACAGAAGCAGAAGAGATCAAGAAAAGGTGGCAAGAATATACGGAAGATCTGTATAGGAAGGATAATAATATTGGAGATAGCTTTGACGGTGTGGTCAGTGAGTTAGAGCCAGACATCCTGAAGAGTGAGGTTGAATGGGCCTTAAGAAGCATTGCTAATAACAAGGCAGCAGGAGATGACGGTATCCCAGCTGAACTGTTTAAAATCTTGCAAGATGATGCTGTTAAGGTGATGCATGCCATATGCCAGCAAATTTGGAAAACACAAGAATGGCCATCAGATTGGAAAAAATCAACTTATATCCCCATACCAAAAAAGGGAAGCACTAAAGAATGTTCAAACTATCGAACAGTGGCACTTATTTCACATGCCAGTAAGGTAATGCTCAAGATCTTGCAAGGTAGACTCCAGCAATTCATGGAGCGAGAATTGCCAGATGTACAAGCTGGGTTTAGAAAAGGCAGAGGAACTAGAGACCAAATTGCCAATATCCGCTGGATAATGGAGAAAGCCAGGGAATTTCAGAAAAACATCTATTTCTGTTTTATTGACTATTCTAAAGCCTTTGACTGTGTGGATCATAACAAATTGTGGCAAGTTCTTGGTGGTATGGGGATACCAAGTCATCTTGTCTTCCTCCTGAGGAATCTGTATAACGACCAAGTAGCAACGGTAAGAACAGAGCACGGAACAACGGACTGGTTTAAGATTGGGAAAGGAGTACGGCAGGGTTGTATACTCTCACCCTACCTATTCAACCTGTACGCAGAACACATCATGCGACATGCTGGGCTTGAGGAATCCAAGGCTGGAGTTAAAATCGCTGGAAGAAACATTAACAATCTCAGATATGCAGATGATACCACTTTGATGGCTGAAAGCGAGGAGGAGTTGAGGAACCTTATGACGAAGGTGAAAGAAGAAAGTGCAAAAGCTGGGTTGCAGTTAAACCTCAAAAAAACCAAGATTATGGCAACGAGCTTGATTGATGACTGGCAAATAGAGGGAGAAAAAGTGGAGGCAGTGACAGACTTTGTATTTCTAGGCGCAAAGATTACTGCAGACGCTGACTGCAGCCAGGAAATCAGAAGACGTCTACTTCTTGGGAGGAGAGCAATGGCAAATCTTGATAAAATAGTTAAGAGCAGAGACATCACACTGACAACAAAGGTCCGCATAGTTAAAGCAATGGTATTTCCTGTAGTAACCTATGGCTGCGAGAGCTGGACCATAAGGAAGGCTGAGCGAAGGAAGATAGATGCTTTTGAACTGTGGTGTTGGAGGAAAATTCTGAGAGTGCCTTGGACTGCAAGAAGATCAAACCAGTCCATACTCCAGGAAATCAAGCCAGACTGCTCACTTGAGGGAATGATATTAAAGGCAAAACTGAAGTACTTTGGCCACATAATGAGAAGACAGGATACCCTGGAGAAGAAGCTGATGCTAGGAAAAGTGGAAGGCAAAAGGAAGAGGGGCCGACCAAGGGCAAGATGGATGGATGGTATTCTGGAGGTGACGGACTCAACCATTGGGGAGCTGGGGATGGTGACAGCCGACAGAAAGCTCTGGCGTGGACTGGTCCATGAAGTCACGAAGAGTCGGAAACGACTGAACGAATAAACAACAAATCCAATTAAGTTGTTTGGCTGTCAGTTCCACTGGTGGAATTGGAAGTGAAAACTAATTTTGGGACAAGGAAGGGGAATTCCATTACGTAAGCAGGTTTCTATTTGCATGATACTAGATTATGTCATTTAATATCAAACTAATCAACACAAAACTTGATACAGTTCCCTGAATCTATATTATCCTCTTTCAACCATGTATTAAACACAGTATCTTCCAAGGCAACTACAACAAAGCACCATTCACAGAATTAGCAATTTAATAAATGGCTTTTTAAAAAGAAACAGCATGGAAATCTGCATTAACCGTTTTCTTCATAATATGGTATCAAGCTAGATTGGTTTCCAGTACATATATTAGGCAGAGGGACCAAGCATCTATTCTCATCGAAGGAACCTTTTCTTCCAATGAAAATAGCAGGCACACAGATACCCCTACTAATATGGATTGGCATGGATGCATAAATACTATTTTAATAGCCCTTAGGTCTGTTTCACAACAAAAATAAGAAGCCTTGTAGCGTATAATCCCAAATAGTTTGGTGGATTAGAATCCATGAAACTTTGTGCCACAACTAACAACAACAGTAATAGTAGTAGTAGTGGCAGCAGCAGGACGCACTGTAAATGGTAATGTTTATATTTACAGACAGCAATAAAGGACAATATCATTTCTGGTACTTAGCTATTAATAATCAGGTAAATTAGCTTTTAACAAGCCTCTGTTATTCTGATTAATTGGTACACCTTTCACATCCTGGAAGAAGACAGTGGCAAACTACTTTTTGTACTTCTGCCAAGAAAACGCATGGACTTCTTAGCATCAGATTTCACAAGTTACACAAAATCTATTCTTTTATTACATTTTCATACAGGACAGTGCATTTACTTCATTCAACATAAACAAAGGGAAAAAATTAGAAAATTATATGTTAAAACCAATTCAAAATGAATGAATCTTAGCAACATTTATGTATCATAAAGTGTAACTATATTTTGATTGCAGAAAAATACTAATTTGAATGTATTTGTACTATTCATCCCTGGAATACTCTAATATCAAAAAGAAAAATATCATATTTTGGAGACCAACTGAATATGATCAAGTAGCTTATACTGTATGTAGTCATTGGAATGTCTAGTGATTTTCACCTAAGAACATTCCATTATTACATAGCTTTCCAAACTGTGTGTCGCGACACTTTAGTGTGTCACAACACACAGCTTAGTGTGTCGCGAAGCAGCGGTGGGAGTGTGCATGGTGGCGGCGCGGCGGGGGCGGTGTGCACGGCAGCGGCAGCAGCGATGGCAGCGGCGTGCCATCAGCGCTTTCGCTTTTTAGCGAGGCCGCCGCCGCTGCTGCCATGCACGCTGCTGCCACCGCGCACACTCCCACCCCCCTGTGCGCCCCCGCCGCCGTTGGTGTGTCAACGGCGGCAGTTTGGAAAGCACTGCATTACTACATGACAATTTTTTTTAACTTTAAAAAGTGACTTCCAAAGATTGCAAGGATGCTGTTGCTGAAGAGAATATAGAATCAAAATGGCCACAGATTTATACATTCACTAATTCTACAGATATTATTACTATCAACACAGTAAATTCATCATTATGGATTTTACCAAAATATAAATGTGTGATCAGTTATAGTTTGTGATCTTGCTGTGCCCGGGTAGCACCATTGGTTGCTGGTTGGCTTCCAAGTGCTACCCCAGTTACTGGTTGCCATCTGTAAAGCCCTATATTGCTCAGGACCAGCTGTATCTGCCAGTCCAGTAATATCTGGAAGAAATAACTCTCATTGGGTCCCTGTTTTGAAGGAGTGCCGTATTCATGGACCATGAAGTCACTTGTTCTCCACTGCTGCCCTCTCCTGTGTAACAGGATTTCCCTAAGGGTTAGAGTAGCTTGAACCCTGTTCAGATTTAGGAAGGCCATGTTGTTCTAGGAAGCCTTTGGGGCTGAAAGTAGATAATCTGTAATTGATTACGTACACTGATGAAAATGTGTTCATCAGTGCAATGGAACTGATAATACAATTATGTATAGCAGGAGGTATTGTTTTAACCCTTTTTACTGGTACAGAATATATGCCACTTAGAATTGGTTGCAACTGAAGCAGCATATAAACCTGAAAAACAAGTTTAAAAAGAAAGATGTTATTCATCTACAGCAAGATTATTCAACTTTGCTAAAGAATATTTACCCACTGAGTTTTTAAACTTGAATATGCAATGTACCTAATATTAAATGACCCAATTGGTGTACAGTTGTAAATGTCTGAAATGGCTGGAGTTCCCTATAATAAACAGAAGCAATCAATTAAAAAGAATGGGATGTCCCATATTTAATTGAAGAAATCTGAATATCTGCATATCATCTGGAGCTGGCACTCCAACATGGATTAGATATAAAAGTGCAAATTTAAGTATCTGCTTTACAAATTTTTTGAAGTTGACCAGGTTAGCTTTAAAATGTAAATGAATGGTCCACAAAGATCAGTCAAATAAATCTCTGAAATAAATCACAAGTCTATGCATGTTTCTGTATCAATGTGTGCGTGTGAATTCTGCTACAAGATTCTACTGTTATTTAAAAAGAAGTTTATTTTATTTACCAATGTGATAGACACCTATAAGCTATAGCCTAGCATGTCCAGAAGGCATGCCAGAACCGCTGATGTACAGAGTTATTCGTGTGACACAGGAGAGGTTGAAATAAGATTTAAGTGATGGTATAGTAAGCTGGCTTGAACATGAACACAAAGCTATAATCCTATTATAATTTTTTATTTGAATATATGCTTTAAAATATATTTGTCTTTTAATCCATAGCAGCTTTGCCAAGGACTAACCATAATGGAACATCTCAAAATTAAATAAAAAACCAGTCAATAAACACAGCATTAACTACTCAACAACCTCAAAGAAAAAATACATAAACAAGGACAATAATAAAATATTAAGACAATAAGTAATAGAAACTATGTAGTTGTCATCCAAGACCAGTTTAAGGTAGTTCCATTGTCTTAGATGTCACGGAATTAGCCATACATTTTCTACCTAAATTATTATCTTTATTAATTAATGCTTATTAGTGATAAGTATTAATAATTATTAAATTATTATCTAAATTTTAAGTACATAAACTTTTAAAATAAATCTTGGCAACTCTCTAGTCCAAAAGAAACAGGCATTATCTATCTTTTAAGAACTATATATTAAAACAGGGTTTTTGTGCACTTTGAAGAACATTTCCAAAATCATATTCTAATGAAGTATAGTAGATACATAAAATTATACTCTGTGTGTGTATCTATAGACAGATACAGAAATAGAGATAGAGATATATAGTAGGGATAGAGATAGAGGAAATAGAGATATATTGTTCCCAACATAAGAATCAGAGTGATAGAGATAGAGATATAGAGATAGGGATAGAGATAGAGATATATTGTTCCCAACATAAGAATCACAGTAGCCATGATACTCTTTCCCCCCCCCTTCTGCCTGCTGTAATTTTCTATAAACAATCACAGTAGCATTTCCTTAAAGGAACTGGCGGAAGGGACTTTTGTTTTTCCCATTTTCTTTCTTAGTCTTCTGCTTTGCTTTTACTGTGACAGCTAAAATAACACATGGATACTATACAGGAATTACACTGTTCTACTTAAATCTGTTCCACACTAAAACCAGAAGCAGAATCCTAAGGAACGTTTGCAATGAAATGTAAGTATGCTGATCTAATGCCATATTTGATGTTGCTTATAATATGGGAATGTTATTAAGAACATTTCAAAGAAACTATTCATGAGCATCTATAATAGAAATCTCATATAACAAATTTGCCTGATTAGATCAATAAGTAACAAAGGCACAAAAGGTATTGACGTTATATCAATGGGACCAAACAAGTTCCTTAATTAAGCTGTAAGTCTGAACACTTTTACTCTGACTGAGACCCACTAAACTTAGTAAACTCTACTCACAGTAACCAGTGTAGATTGTTTTATTTATTTATTGATTGATTGATTTATTGATTGATTGATTTGATTTCTCACTGCCCAACTCCCACAAGGGACTCTGGGCGGTTTACAAATCATCAAAATCCCGAACATTAAACATTAAAGTAACCATTTAAAATACCATAAATATAATAAAATTAAGAAGGCGATGTGTTATTTCATCCTTGGAAGGGTTTTGTTAAAGTTATATCAATACCTTAAGACTTTTTTACCAATGTCTAAGATCTTGGGCTCCGAAAGTTTGCGCAGAATGTTGTTCTTTTTCTAAATGTCATTAGACCAGGCCACAGATAACTGCAAATGGAGACCCTACATCTATAGTGATCTGGGCATTCTCAAAATGTGTCAGTATGGATGCACACATCAGATTTTTTTAATTGGAAAAACTGAATCACAATAAGTATATATAATATTTTCTCCAGCATTGGCATTTCAATTTCCTTCACCAAAATCTAGACATTTGACACATACTAATTTATTTCTAATTCAAAATTGATAATTCATATGGTGACCAGGCTCAGCAAGTTCACAGGTATGTTTAATAGAAGAATGGTAAATACACTTGCAAATATTAGCCCAACAAATAAGGTAAAATCTTTCATTTCCTAGCAGTATACTTCTTAGTATAAACAAATTAAGACGAAACTAACCTTTAATTTGTCATAGCGTTCACTTAGAGCTGCCACCTGGTGATCACGATGCCTCCCAACCAGTTTACACAAGGCACAGATTAACTGGTCGTCAGTCACACAATACATGTTAACCTTCTCATCTTCATGCTCCAGACACATCAATCCTCTGATGTGCGAGTCAGGAATAGGCTCAATCAAACGGTGTCCAGTAAATGGCTTCTTGTTTGGATGAGTTGCTTTTAGGCACTCCTCACAGTAGGATACCTCACAAGTTACACAGGTCTTGACTGCTTCCTGAGCAGGATCTTGGTCACAGAACTGGCAGAGAACTTTTTCACTCGATGACATGCTGTTGCTATCAAAAGCTCGCTCTCGGCGAGTTTCGCTGGGAGAATTGGGCCCACTCACAGAAGCTTTCTGGAATCTGTCTATAATGTTCTGCAGCGTGACGTTGCGCTTCAGTCCGTCTAGACCCCGTTGACTGAGGGTGATGACATAACGACAAGTGGGGCACTGGAAGGCGGTGACAGATTCCACTGATTCGTTGGTAGCACACTGGGAGACCAAGATGCGATGTGCACAGTTGAAACAGAGACTGTGAGCACAAGGCAGCAGCAATGGATCCTCAAACAGCTCCAGACAGATAGGGCAGGTCAGTTCCGACTCCAGTGTTTCCATCTTCAGGCAAAGGTTTCCTGTGTCATCAGCAAAATCCAGGGAAGCCAATCAGCTATCTGAAAGCATAGCATAATATTCAATTAGATCAGAGAGGAAATGTCTCTTTCAAATGATATTCTTAGAGTTATCCAGCCACATCTTCAGACTGGAAGGTGACATGTTTTGAATCCATCTATGTGATCAAGATATTTAAAAATCTATTTTCTGCGTATGTTTCCCTAAGTTTCTATTTCTTCTTTTTATTGCAAGAGATCCAGAACTGCAAGGGCAGACATTTGGTAAACTTTTACATTATTTAGGAACTATACCATAATGCAGTAAAGACAGACATACACTACCACCACCATAGTGAAATCTGTTATTGCAATTCAACTCAATTGCACTATGAAATCAGCTAATCCCCTGCCCAAGGAGTAGCATTGAGTTTAGGAGTAGCATCGGAAAGAGAAATGTGTCAATTTATCGCCTGTTATATCTTAACTTCCTTACCCCTTTTGGGTTCCACATTTATTTGCATTTGCCAAAGACAATGGACGCTCCTAGCTTGTATGCAGGTATCATATCTCTAACTGAAAGAATTATGACTACAAAACAAAATAATATACAAACGTTTAGAGAAAATAAAGAGTGAAATGAGATAGCATGCTGAAAAATATAAATTATAAAGAGGAAAAATCATAATTAGAATAAAAACGGTCCTGCAGTAATATGAGTCAGAATCCTGGCAGGAATGTCATGTTATTTGCTAAACTGAGAACATTTTTTTTTAAAAAAAATATCTGTTTCTCTCTCTCTCTCTCTTTTTACAACTAAGAATGTGCCAAGAATTATTGTTCTTTCCAGTCACTAAGTACAAATGCTGTAAATATTGTTTTGAATAGCTTTGTTGGTTAGCTAAAATAAAGCATAACTTGACAATTATTTTTTTAACAAGGAATTCAAGAACATGCAGCAGCCATTCCACCCTCTGAAAAAGATCAACCTCAGAAATGACCGAAACTACTTTTTATTTCCTCCTTCACTGAAGATGTTACATGAAGTGATTCTGAAAGAATTGCCCTACGTTATGCTTCTTCCCTAAGCTCTTGTCAAGGTCTTGTACTGTTATAAGCAGACAGATCAGTGAACCATAAGCAAAAGCTGTACTTCACACTCACAGAAATCTACCTCTTAAGAGTACAGTCCATTTAAATTTAAACTCATAAAGACAGCTTCAGATGGCCCAGCTGTGTAGTCTTTACACTGTAAGGTTGCCCTATTGTGTGAACTTTCTCTTTTTATTCCCTTAAAATTAACATAGAAATCTTGATTCATTAAGAGTGAAGGGAACCTTATGCTCATTAGCAAGCTTTGGAGCTAAATCTCTTTGAATTGCCAGTAGTTCTCCACAATTAAACCGAGGGATGAAGTTACAGTGGTGGCAATGCCATATGCAACTCAACCAAACCATAACGGCAAAAAAGTGTTCAACAATGGAGGCCAGTTGCAAGTCAGCCTCTAATGCTTATTCATACTTACTTCATGATGAGGGCAGAAAATCCTTTGTCCCAGAGAGACTAGAAAAATGTGCCATCTGGTTTCACACTTATTTGTCAAAAAGACGGGGAACTTTAAATGGCCTCCACTATGGATAACACTGGAGTCAATAAACTTTACTTTATCTGCTTTATTCTTTCCCTGCTTGTTATTTTAATACTTTAAATCTCTTCCGTAGGAAGCCTTTAACTGGAAAAATCATTGGATTGGGGAGGGAGGGGCAATCAATGGGAGAGATAGTACAGCTTCCCAATTAAAATAATAACTTGTATTCTTAAAATGATGCAAATTTATGGCATACAGAGAGAGAGAGAGAGAGAGAGAGAGAGAGAGAAAGAGAGAGAGAGAGATATTATTTAAATAGTGTCTTTTAGTAATTCCATATTGATGTCTTAAAATAGCTATTACAGATTGGGTCACAGCTCCATGGGGAATTTGTACAGTAGGGTAGTGATTTCAATGGTATAACAACACTGTATTAACAGCAATAACTCTGAATCTAGATATTATGAGATACGGAGTCCTCAATGTAATCATGCAAAGGAAAACAAAGATACCAAAGTGTTTCCTTAAGAAAAGACCTCTTATGTAACCTGGGATCTCAAGAAAATTCTACTAATGCATGATTTATATGGCTTATATTATAGTCTACTGAACAAATACTGCATGGTGTAGTACAGAGCTTTCCAAACTGTGTGTCGCGACACAAAAGTGTGTTGCCACACACAGTCTGGTGTGTCACCACACAACCTGGAAGCGCTGATCATCATCAGCACTTCCGGGTTTTCCCGCGGCGACACACGAACGGTGGCGCATAAAAACCCGAAAGCGGCAGCAGCGCTTCCGGGTTTTTGCATGCTGCTGCAACGGCGGCACTTCCAGGTTTTCCCACGGCAACACACCAACAGCGGTTGGTGTGTCGCCGCGGAAAAACTTTGGAAAGCCCTGGTGTAGTATTTAATGTTATTCATGTTACTTCATATTTCTGCCAAAGGTTCATCTGCCAATTGGATCATCAGTAATAAACATTCTGGATAAAGAAAAGTCTTATTTTGTCTCAGTGATGCTCTTGCATTCACATACACACAAATTAAATAAGAAAAAATATTGTTACAGAACCTATATATGTATACAGTATGTCTCTCTCACTCTCGCTCTGTGTGTGTGTGTGTGTGTGCATGTGCACGCATGCACACACACACACACACACACCGGCTTCCCTTGCAAAACATAACTCTTCTACATACAGAATCATCTTTCTATTTTGTACAGCCACTTGTAAAGGGTCCTATAACCAAGCTATTAGAAGACCATGTCAAGCAATGAATTGGTCTGCCTGGAGGAATGGATCAAAAAAGAAAGAAAATGTTAGTGTCTATAAAGTGGTTAAATATACTAATCTAACAGAACAGTAAGACCAGATCTACAGTATGTTGGTGCATAGAAGAAACTAAAAACTGCAATGACATTCAATTGTGAATTAACTTTTTCATTAACCAGGACTCTGGACTGGCTTTACCATTCAGCAGACAGAAAAGAAGAGGTGGTGCTGTATAGTGTACTCTGACTCCTAAACCAGCCTGCCGTTTAAAGTGAAACGTGCTGTCCCATCCCTGCTAGAAGTGAGATTCAGTGCCAATCCAATCATCTTCCATATCAGGCAGCAACATATCTGGGCCCTGCCCTGCCACCATAATGACCTCAAAAGGAAAAGGATCCAAGCATTTCAAACACGCTGCTGCACATATAAGTCATGGGTTAATTTCCTCCCACTCAAATGATCTGGTTACTAGATGTGCCAAGAAGCACTTTAAGGCCCTTAGTCATGTTTCTTAAGCCATCAACTATTTTATACAAGTTTGTTTTTAAAAAAACAAATGATACATTTACCGTAAATACTAGTAACAATGAATGGTTTCTAGAAATAACTAAAATACATGCCTAAATTACTATGCAATAGTATATGCCCATTCAAAGATACAGGCATTAAACATTTTAAACAATTTTAAATGTTGTTTAAACATTTTAAACAAACTTAGTATCAGGAATACACTTCATATATCTAACACAGGTCTCCTACATGATTTCAAGTAATGGTAGATTAAAAAATTACAGGAAAAATAAACTTAGCCCCTTATTTGACAGCTTTAACAAAGAATGATAACCCATCAGACATCTACAGCCCAACAGCATTTCTAGGCTCCATTACATTTATTACCAAGTATCGGAACACAATATTATTCGCATAATCAAATTTAGAAATATTACAAAGCTCTTTTGAACTAGTTCACCTTTCTATAAAATAAAAGCAAGGTTTACAGTCAAAAGAAATAAAGCTTACTCATCACAAAGTTTTTACAAATTTGTTTTTAAAAAGGGTAGGATATATCTACGTTGAAAATCTCTTCAAACTATCAACTGAGCATTATATACCCACCAACGGATTTCGACCTGAATGTTTTGGCTGAAACATTGCTGATAAGTGACCACGCTGATTCCCCGTCAGAAGGTGAAAAACCGAGAGACCTAAAGTGGCCTCCTCTCCTTGCAGTAACCCTAAGCTTTTAGCGCTGTGACTGTGTTCGTAACTTGGAGACAGTTGATATTGAAGCACAACAGGAAAATCTACGCTACAATTCCAGGAAAGCCAGCTCCACCTAATCGCCTCCGTCAGAGTTTAAGGACTAAAAACTGCTCTGAAAGCGTGCTGGCTTTTGTTAATGACACGAAAGCAAGCTCTCCCCTTTCTCTTTCAGTATTCAGCACCAATCAAGTGAGAAAGCAGCAAGGATCAGATTCTCTCCCTGTGCATCCACATAACCCACCCAACATGGCTTGTAATAAGGCCACTGGGCTTCGCGGCCGCATTATTTGAACAAGTGGAAGCTCAGCCTGCTGTGTAATTAATCCAGGATTGAATAATGAAGTTCCCATGCCTGTAAAGGGAAAGTGTCCTGAACCAGCAAACCCTGTCACATTGCCAACAGTCAAGGAAGAGCTAAAGCACAAAGACTGCATGGTCTACATTTGAAGATTTTCATATTCTCTTCGATTGATTTTCATATTATTGCATTATTTAATTGGGTCCTTCTAAAAATTAATCAGCCAGTTGGAATCAAAGTACTGTAATAGACATTCAGTGAGGCAAAGTATTGTTGATTATAAAAAGTTAATCAGAAATGCTACCACCATTTTTTGTAGCATTTAATTTTAAGAGCAGGGATTTGCACTTGCTGACAATCCCCCTACCTAACTGTGCCTTTCTCTTTTTATTTACCACTTAACTTTTAAAGACTTGTGCTTTACTGTAAAACAATTGAAATTTCTAGTTATTTGGTGTTGAATATAGTCAAGATTACTGTTTTATCAATACCTTGAATAAACTTCATAGGAAAAAAAAACCTGTCTCTTCCTGACCATTCTGATACATATACATACCAGGCTTTTAGCTTTCAATGAAGGTGCTAAAAAATTCATGCGAAAATGGAAGTTTCAGGAACAAATTGCTTTCTTATGTTCCACTTTGCGTGTGCAATTATTCTTTTATGATATTACTATTAAATGAAAAATGCATTACATATTTAGAAGGGACTCAGATCATCGTTCCATTTGCTCTTCATCCAGAGACAAGTTTGTGTTTCATTTGCTTTGCAGGCTAATTTAATTTCCCTCATCATTTCCTTTCTTATAGGAAGACTAGAATACTGTGACAATAAGAAAACCATTGTTTCTACAGGCAAAACCACATCATTTATGAAAAATTGTTTGAAATAGCACTGGTACAGTAGGAATCCATGAAACTTAGCTCTGGTTTTTATTGTCATTCATACATGCACAGAGAGGTATGAGAGAAATTCCCCCCAGTGTAATCCAATAAGTGAATGAAAGAAGCTTGAGGGAATAAGCAATTCCTGGGCTGTCTCTCAAAGCATTAAGAAGGGAGAGAGAATAAACTAGAACTAATTTCCATAATTATTTAATACAATATTGTTTTAAACCATCTCATTGGACCATGTCCTGTTTCACTGAGTACAAAAATAAAAGCACAACTCATGATACAATGTGAAATCACTGTAGGAACAGCCAGAAAATGCACCATTTATTTAAACACACTCCCCATAGGATCACTCCACAGGGAACCGACTCTTCACTGTAGTTGTGTCTGAAAAGAGAACATCACCTTGGGTAAAATCAGCAACACAGCAGAACACCTAGCATGGCACTTGATTTTTCCCAACTATCATAGGTCTCTATTTACTTCAACACAAAGATATGTGAACAAATTTTCATGCTTAAACTCTGAGAGACATCCATTTAGATGTCAACATTTCTCCATTCTTATTGCGTCCGCAGAATGCCACCCAACAACCCTGTTTAAGATTACTCAATCTCCATCCAGTGGCCGGTTGTGAGACCCTGTTTTTCAAGTTGGGTTCCCGAGAGCAGTTGGGAGTGTTGCTGCTGTACCAGCCTCCCTGCTGCGTAGCAACCTCCCTGCCCGAGCTGCTGGAGGCCGTCTTGGGGCTGTCAGTGGAGTTCCCCAAGCTTATGGTTCTGGGGGACTTCAACCTGCTGTCCCTCGGACGTTCCTTAGAGGTGGCTCGGGAGTTCATGGCTACCATGGCAGCCATGGGCCTGTTCCAGATTATTCGGGACCTAACTCGAGACAGTGGCCTCACCCCGGACTTGGTTTTCTTGTTGGAGCAGTGGCAATATGATCTGAGGGGAGAGTTAGATCTGTTAGAGCTGGGGGTTATACCCAAGGATTTACTGCATGGTCCAGTGGAGGTCCTGGCCGCAGCCTGGAATAGGGAGGTGGCCAGGGCCTTGGACAGGAGGGGTTAAGGGTTTTGAAGACAGTTAAGAGACATCTAGAGCGTCGCTGGAGAAAGACAAAGACTGAATCCGACCGAACACAAGCTAGAGCCGCTGTTAAGGCCTATCTTGTGGCGGTAAGAGTGGCAAAACATCAATATTTTCCCGCTTTTATTGCGTCCGCAGAATGCCACCCGAAGACCATTTAAGATTACTCGATCTCTCTTAGGTAAGGTGGAGTCAGTGAGCCACCTACAGGGCCATGCGGAGGAGTTATCTGAGCATCTGCAGGATAAAATCTCTCAGATTCGTTCCAAGTTGGACTCTAAGCATGAAGCACAGTCTGGGGAGATGCCGAGGGAACATTCTTACCCTATTATCTGGGAACAGTTTGATCCTGTTGGACCTGAGGAAGTGGACAGGATCCTCCGGACTGTAAATGCCACCACATGCCATCTAGACCCATGCCCTTCCTGGCTGGTGAAGGCAGCCCGGGAGGTGACATGTGGTTGGGTCCAGGTGATGGTTAATATATCCTTGGGAGAGGGTGTGTTCCCGGCTGCTTTCAAGGAGGCACTGGTGCACCCCCCCCTCAAGAAACCATCACTGGACCCTACTGTGTTGGACAATTTTCGTCTTGTCTCCCACCTCCCCTTTTTGGGGAAGGTGGTTGAGGAGTTGTGGGGCGTTACAACTCCAGAGGATTCTGGATGACACGGATTATCTAGACCCCTTCCAGTCAGGTTTCAGGCCGGGATATGGGGTAGAAACTGCATTGGTCGCACTTATGGATGATCTTTGGTGGGAGTGGGATGGAGGGAGTCTATCCATCCTGGCTCTTCTCGACCTCTCAGTGGCTTTCTATACCATTGACCATGGTATCCTTTTGGGACAGCTCAGGGAGTTGGGGTTGGGAGGTGTAGTTTTGCGCTGGTTCATCTCCTTCCTCCAGGGCTGGTCCCAATCGTTGGTAATAGGAGATGAGAGATCCGACCCTCAGCCCCTCCTTTGTGGGGTGCCACAGGGTTCGGTTCTCTCTCCTCTCCTGTTTCTACATGAAACCACTGGGTGAGATCATCCGTCACCACGGGATGAGGTATCATCAATATGCTGATGATACTCAATTATATATCTCCACCCCGGGTGAGGTAAGTGATGCGATGGCTGCCCTTCCTCAGTGCCTGGAGGCTGTGGGGGTCTGGATGGGGAACAACAGGCTTCAGCTGAACCCTGGTAAGATGGAGTGGCTGTGGATTGATGGTTCTTCTGGATCTGGGAAATTATCATCTCTGGTTCTGGATGGGGTTGCGCTTCCCCATTCAGACCCAGTGCGGAATCTGGGGGTCCTTCTGGACTCACGGCTCCTGCTCAAAGAACAGGTGGCAGTCGTGGCCAGAAGGGATTTGTGCAACTCCATGTTGTGTGTCAGCTACGCCCTTTCCTAGATCGGGTTGCCCTCTGTACAGTCACTGATGCCCTCATCATCTCCCATATAGACTATTGCAATGCGCTCTACATGGGGCTACCCTTGAAGAGTATCCGGAAGCTTTAGCTGGTCTAGAATGCGGCTGCGCACGCAGTTATTGGCGCGCCAAGATTCGCACATGTGACACCTCTGCTGCGCCAGCTGCACTGGGTGCCAGTATGCTTCCGGGTCCAATTCAAGGTGTTGGTTATCACCTTTAAAGCACTACATGGCATGGGACCAGGTTACCTGAGGGACAGTCTCATCCTGATAACATCGAACCGTCCCACTCGATCATGCAGAGAGGGCATGCTGCGGACCCCGTCGGTAAGGGAATTTCATTTGGCAGGGTCCAGGAGACGGGCCTTCTCTGCAGTGGCACCCGCCCTCTGGAACATTCTACCCCCGGAGGTGAGGCAGGCCTCCTCGCTCCGCCTTCAGGAAAAATTTGAAGACCTGGTTCTGCCGCCTCACCTAGGATGGGAAGGGTAACAGCTCCTCCTGGGGATGGCTGGTGCCATACAGTCCTCTTTTAAATATGATCTTATAGCCCTTGTATTTTATATTTAACTTATTTTTTACTTGTATGGTGTTTGTATTGTATTGAATTGTATTTTATATATCTTAATTGTTGATCTTACTGTAAACCGCCCAGAGTCCCCCTCCGGGGGAAATGGGCGGTGATAGAAATTGGATAAATAAATAAATAAAAAATAAATAAATAAATAAATAAATAAATAAATAAATAAATTTACTTTTCAGTACAGGAAATCCATATTCAGGAAAGTGAGTTTTTAAGTAGGAAAGCTTTTTATGAAAGTGATCAGCTTGACTCCAGAATTACAGGACCACACTAGACCTTCCATCTTCTTGTGTGTTTCAACTCTGTTCCAATATATAATTAGCCAAAGAACTAAGTGACAAAGGGCTTATTTCTCACACTACATTTTATTTTATTTTCTATCCCGCCTTTATTATTTTTATAAATAACTCAAGGCAGCGAACATACCTAATACTCCTTCCTCCTCCTATTTTCCCCACAACAGCAACCCTGTGAGGTGAGTTGGGCTGAGAGAGTGTGACTGGCCCAAGGTCACCCAGCCGGCTTGCCTAAGGTGGGACTAGAACTCATAGACTCCAGGTTTCTAGCCTGGAGCCTTAACCACTAGACCAGGGGTCGGCAAACTTTTTCTGCCGGGAGCCATTTTGACATGCTCGTGCATATTTTGAAGTGCTCGAGAGCCAGGGGGCGGGGTTTGCGGGCGGGGGCCAATCACGTGGAAGGGGGCGGGGTTTGCGGGCGGGAGCCAATCGCGTGGAAGGGGGCGGGGTTTGCAGCCAGGAGCCAATCGCGTGGAAGGGGGCGGGGGGCTCACGGAGGGAGGGGGCGCAGCCAGCGGCTCCACGAACCCGGCCCGGCCGCCCCACCGGGAATGGCGGAGAAACAGCTGCCACCCTCCGGCCGGCAGGACGGGCACGGGAGAGCGGAAGGCACCTGAGCAACCCGAGCAGGAGATGCCTTGCCGCCCCCCTGGAGCCCTCACTAAGCCTTAGTATACCTCGATACATTGTGTGCAAACTTGCCGCTGACTCTTCGTTTTAAAGCCCGATGCAAGGAGAAATAGACTGGGGAGGGTACGAAAAGCGGGTGGGAAGGAAGGAACTGCCGTTGCAATTGGTTGTAGAATAGTAATTAACGCGTGTCCTAATTTCAGGATGCACCCAGGATGCTCTGGATGCTCAACGTCCTCCTCACCAACATGGTGCTTGAAGGCGCCGCTGAATTTTGAATAAATTCCTCTGCCTTGGGCAAAGATTCCCCCTTCATTGCAGGCACGCCTGTCCCAAATCAATGCAGCTCCACCACATTAGCAAACCCCTCACCAAAGTTTTGCCCCTGTGGAGCATGCACTTCCCCGTTTTGCACAATCCCAGGATAATACCCACCCAAGAACGAGAGGGAGATTAGCCGTCTTAGAACGCTGCACGAACAGGACTTTATTTTATCCTGGTGCACCTGCTCATGCAGCACCCGGGCGGCCTGGGCGAGCCGCAGGCCCGGCCGGGGGGGGACTGGACGGGGCGGCCGCTCCCGGAGACTCCGCGGCCCCCCGGCTGCAGCTCTTCCACCGCCTCTCCTCCTCTCTGGCAGCCGGGTGGCCGCGGAGTCTCCAGGGGCGGCCGCCCCGTCCAGCCCCCCCCAGCCGGGCCCGCGGCTCGCCCAGGCCGCCCGGGTGCTGCACGAGCAGGTCGAACATGTCCCCGCCGTCGCCTGGCGAGGGGAGGGCGCCGAAGCTGCGGGCCGGGCTGGGCTGGGGCCGGATCCTGTGCTCCTGATGACCCCTCTGGGCAGGTTTCCCTTTGCCCCATGATATTCTGGGGAGCGGAGAGCGTGGGAAGCGGGTGGGGAGAGCAGGCTGGGTTTCCCATCTGTGGCAGGATCCCCGGGCCGCACATCCTCCACCACCACCGCGGCCAAGCAGGCGCGGGCTCTTTGGCGAGAAGGGGAAAGGCCTTCGCGGGCTGTCTTGAACTGGCCAACCCCGTCTGATGGCTGCTTTTTCGAGGGGCCGTCGTCCGGACACCCCCACCCACCCCGGGGCCTGGAGCTGCCAAAGGGGAATGGGGTGGGAAGAAACCTGATCGGTTTTGCTGCAGGATCCGGCGCGGAATCTAGAGGCTTCTGTGCAGGTTGTCTCGGCCAATGGAGGTCTTTTTTTCGCGCCTTTGGGAAGCAGGGCCAATCGGGCTTCGCCTTGTTCAGCCCGCCTCTCTGCTCCCCTTTGGCGTGCGCTGATTTGTGGAGGCGTCCTTCCTTCTGAGCCTCCACCAATCAGCATCTCTGTTTCTTCCCCAGGGTTCGCGCTGCTTCCGGAGACCGGCTTTCCGATGTCGGGCGGCAGACAGGGAGAGAGAGCCAGAGTCAAGGAGCCAAAGAGCCAGATCTGGCTCGCGAGCCGCCATTTCCGACCCTTGCACTAGACCAAACTGGCTCTCATTTTACACATTTTACATTTTAGTGCATATTTAGTGCATACATTTTAGTGCATATCCAATTGAAAACATGGCAAGTATTTGTTGTAAACATACCTTTCATTCAGATATATAAATAAGAAACACTGTTGATTACAATTAAGTAGACATTTAGTAGCAAATCCTGATTGGCATGACATAGCCCTAAGACACCTTGATTGAAGAGTCACATTAGGTTTTGCTGAGTCATTCCATTATCTTTGGCATATCATACCCAAAATGTGCCTCCGTTTCTGATACTCATTTTCACTTTGAATGCACTGTGCATGAGAGAGTCTCTACCAATGGATTTTTCCAACACACAATCATAGTTTCCACACTGGACTTTTCCTATGGAATAATCATATTTTTTCTGTTTTTTGGCTGTGCATCTACCAGATAACATGAACAAAGCTTCACACTCCCATACTTATTTCCTGAACTTTTCAAAGGTCTAAAAGGTGACTTTTAAACACATGTACATCCTTCTTAAGTAATTCAATCGTTTATGCAGGCTAGTTATGGTCTGTATAAATAGCTCTACCAATTTCATTCTCTATGAGCTGCCACTCCTAAGCAAGAATCAACTATCATTTTAACCTTTCCTTCCAAAGTAAAATGGTCTTAACTTCAACCTCCTCCCCTACTCATCCCACCTTTGAACTGGAAGGCAATCATATCCAGGATTGCCATAAGGCACGTGGATATTTAGTCCTTTCATAACCTGTACCAGAGATTGACATATCAATATGAAAATCACATTTACATTTCATATTACCATAGCTTTGCCACTAAAAGCCTTCTGAAAGTCTGTCACATGTAACAGATATTGTGTTTTTATGTCCCTTCATAAAGATCAGTTTGCAGATGCATAAAAAGTTCAGTATGAATTTAATTAATGCAGGAGGCAGGTGAAGAGAAACTAAGCTGCAAAACATGACCTTTATCTCCCATGTATGTATGTGTGTGTGTGTGTGTGTGTGTGTGTGTGTGTATATATATATATGGAACTAGAGAGGATGTGGAAAGTAAAGGCCAAAGTGGTCCCAGTGGTGGTGGGACTCCTAAGCTGGAAGAGTGTCTGTCTCTGTCTCTCTGTCTCTCTGTCTCTCTCTCTCTCTCTCTCTCTCTCTCACACACACACACACACACACACACACATATGTACATATATACATATATATGTATATATACATATGTGTGTGTGTGTGTGTGTGTATAGAAAGGCAGGATAAAAATCTAATAATAACAACAAAAACATACTCAATGTACTTTCTGTAAAATTGCATTTGAAGACAATCATGACCTCTGGATATATAATTTACCCCCATTTCATGGTTCTTCACTATTTGGGGGCATATGTTTAAATGTAACAGCTGTGATGGCATGCCAAAGGAAGAAATTACTGGCCTAGTGGAAGCTTTATTGAATCTTATGCAACTAGTGTGAAGTTACAGAAATACTCATTTGTAGACTATAGACTAATAAATTATGATTGTTGGCTCTGCTCTGCTAGTACAGTTGCATCCACAAGAGTGTTTTGTTCCTGACAGAGAAAGGGGGAATCATCAACAATCCTTTACAGGCATCCTGTGATGTGGAGCAGCTACTTCTATTTCCAATATAGAATATTCATTATATGAGCTGACACTGGTCTACCACGAATATTTTCCAAATAGTTTATGGCTTGGGCCATGTTTCCCATATTACAGGAATCATCAGCCCAATTTAATGTTTAAAGGAAAGTTTTTTTTCCTTGAAAAACAACCTAGGGGAAACATATTGTTATACATATTGTTACGAGTACACAGTGTAATCCGTTCAGTCTGGGGATGAAGGGTGGAATTATGTGTTTATCAATCAAGAACCTCATGTTTTTATTTGTTCAGTCTCGCTTTGACAGTCAGAAACTAGTATTTCAGGCCAGCATACTTTGGACTAGGAGTCCAAGGCTGTGAGAGGACATTCTCTTCACTGAGATGCCAGAAGTTCCTTTCTAGATCTATGGCTTTTCTTCTGCTTCAGCTTAAATATTATTCTCAGTGGAATAAGGCTTAATATCTTAATATGTGTTATTCTCACCTACAATTTAATTATTTGAAGCCTCTATTAAATTCCCATGCTGATATTTGTTACCGCCCACTTATATGCATATATTTTAGGTATAAAGGTAAAGTAAAGATTCCCCCCGCACATTTGTGCAGTCGTTTCCGACTCTAGGGGCCGGTGCTCATCTCCGTTTGTTAGCCGAATTCCGAAGACGCTTCCACGGTCATGTGGCTGCCTGACACATGCGGAACGCTGTTACCTTCCCACCGAAGTGGTACCTATTCATCTACTTGCATTTGCATGCTTTCGAATTGCTAGGTTGGCAAGAGCTGGGGCGAGTGCGGGAGCTCACTCCGCATGCAGGACTAGGGATTCGAACCTCCGAACTTGCGATCTTCTGATCTTACCCGCTGAGCCACCACGCCCCTGAATTTTAGGTATACATGTGTAGATATTTTAGGTATACATGTGTAGATAATTAAATAACACCCCTCCCCCAATTAAGGTAGAAAGTGTAATTATCCAAGAAAATTGTCACTAAATAATCTTAAGAAATATTAAACCATTTATGAGGAATATTAAATGGTGCAACTATTTTTACAAAAAAAAAATTCCAAACAGATCAAATAGCATCAAGATATAGCCATTTCATGACCGAAAGATAAATTGAAACTATTGCTATCAAAGCAAGTGTCTGCTTTCCCCTAAATTCTTCATCTGGCTTGTTAAATCTTTCAACAAAGGCATAAAATGCCAATCAACTTAGAGAAACAAAACAAGTATGAAAAGAAAGGAAGGAAGAACGATCTTGTTGGAGTCTATCTACAACTTTCAGATGTGTCTAAGAATCTGGATTAGCCAAAACCTAGATAGCAAAATGAAACTAGAACCTTCGGCCCATAACCTAAATTGATTAAAAATTGGCTAACAGGCTTTCTTCAAATCTTTGTTGTAGACATTGTCCTGCTCAATGAATCAGTTGGAGTAACAAGTCATATCAAATGGACATCCATTATAGTTTTCTATAATTTATAAATTTTGAAATATCAAATGAAATTGTTAAAAAGCCAGATCTGCAGGAAGCATATGAATTTTATGCTTACCCAAAGGAGGCATGGGTTTAAAATATGAAAAAAATAGATGGGTGCAATGTCATTTATATTATAGAGACCTTTCCTATAGATTATGAATAATGTAATCCAGTTAAAGAATTATATTTCTTAAAATGTAGTAATCATGACATAGGATCTGGTTACTTTTGGGACCACCTGTCTCCCATATAACATCTGACTGGCCAATTCAATCCTGAATGGTTGGCGCACTCTGGGTTCCTTTGATTAAACAATGTCATCTCTCAGGACCCCGGAAGTATGCCTTCTCTGTTGCTGTTCCCCCCAAGATCTGGATGGCCCCCACTGTGCTGTATTTTAGAAGAACAATGAAGACCTGGCTCTTCACCCAGGCCTTCAGCAAGGGAGAGAGAATCACCCCTCACTTCATCGCACTTGCCATCTTTTATCTTTATTTTTTATCTTTATTGATTTTATTGTAATTTCTTTGATTGTTGTGAGCCACCCACAGAGTTGAGAGTCAGGCAGGATACAGGTTTAATAAATTATTATTGTTATTATTTCTCAGTCTTTTAAATCCATATTTCCTTTGGATAAACAGGGTAATGCTCAACACTGTTTTATACAGAAAAGTATGAACTAAAGGTCAGTTTTTATAGACTCTGTACTTTATAATAATCTTGCAGACTTCCAAATACTTTGACATAATATATTACTTTGCTAATAAGGTATTTTTGGAAGGGGCGTGGTGGCTCAGCGGGTAAGATGCCAGGATTGTCGATCAGAAGATCACAAGTTCAGAGGTTCGAATCCCTAGCCCCGTGTGATGGAGTGAGCTCCCGCACTCACCCCAGCTCTTGTCAACCTAGCAATTTGAAAGCATGCAAATGCAAGTAGATGAATAGGTACCACTTCGGTGGGCTGGTAACAGCGTTCCGCGTGCATTATGCCGGCCACATGACCATGGAAGCATCTTCGGACAACACTGGCTCTTCGGCTAACAAACGGAGATGAGCACCGGCCCCTAGAGTCGGACACAACTGCACAAATGTGCGGGGGGAACCTTTACCTTAATAAAGTATTTTACAAAGTGATCTGGATAAATATGAGCACACATTGGACTTAAATATCTGTTGGATATTGGGAATCTCCCTACTCGACCACATCACAAATGATGCCATTCGACAACAACTAGGCGTGTCATTAATTACAGTTGGTATGGACATGTCCTTAGAGTGGCACCTTCCACTGTCGCCAAAATAGCTTACCATCTTAAAATCAATGGCCAACGGCCACGTGGGTGACGAAAACAGAGATGGCAGGACACCATCAATAAGGACATGCAAATTGATGGGCTATGCCCTGAGGATGCAGATGATCGGGCAAAGTGGTGTTTCAAGATCCAAAAAGCAGACCCCGCGAAAATAGCGGGAAAACGCTAGGAAGAAAAAGAAGATTGGACTTAAAATCTGTGGAGAGTTATTGACATGGCATACCATTAATTAACCTAAGGCAACCAAAATAAACCTAAACTTTCTTTTGAGCATAATCAGTAACTCTTCAGCATTTGACAAAAACAAAAAACAAAAGTCTTGAAGTAAACAACAACATATACCCCACTGTAAACTTTTTCTCAGTGTCAGTATAAGTATTAGTTAATTAATTGTCCGTGTTCTTTTCAAGCATTTACTAAGCTTATATGAATCCCATAAAAAAACAACAGAAATCTGTTGAAAGATAGATAAAATCAATAGTTCGTTGACAACACACTTCCCTGTAAACCTGCACACTCACACCCAAAATTAACGTATTAGTTTTACCGATTGCTAGTGAATTTACTGGTACAAATTTCAGGTAGTCCTCCATTAGCAACTGCCTCATTTAGTAACTGCAGTTACAGTACAACGGTGATAAAAAAGTAACATTGCGACCCATCCTCATATATACAACCTTCGCAGGGCTATAAAGCAAAGGAAAGCTGAAGTGAGATCATAAGCACAGTCGTGGTTTCACTTAGCAACCACTTCACTTAATGACTGAGTTGCTCGTCCCAATTGTGGTTGCTGAAGGAGGACTACCTGTATAGGCTTTAAATTGATTGATTGCCTTTATATTGCTGTCCAATTCAAACAATATGACTTTGGGTGGTGTACAATAAAAATATAAAAAACAAAGTAAACAATACCAACCAAATATAAACAATTAATTGGAGATTGGGCACTCCAATTTATTGTACTTTTCCATAGCTCTAAGCAGCCTAACCCAAATGCCTGAGTAAAGAGCTAGGCCACAGCTTTCCAAACTGTGTGTCACGACACTTTGGTGTGTCGCAACACAGTCTGGTTGATGAAGGTTCTCAGTCATCCAGGTGGAACAGTCTGTAGCTTGAATCATGTCAACTGGATTTCTATTTTCTCAGTGGAAACGTTTTGCTCCTTATCCAAGAAGCTTCTTCAGTCTGAGCAAAGTTAGTAAGGGAATCCTTAAATATGTTTCTAGGGTGAAACCTAGAAACATATTACTAACTTTGCTCAGACTGAAGAAGCTTCTTGGATAAGGAGAGAAACGTTTCCACTGAGAAAATAGAAATCCAGTTGACATGATTCAAGCTACAAACACAGTCTGGTGTGTTGCCACACAACCCGGAAGCGGCAGCAGGGGCGTGCACGGCGGCAGCAGCAGCGGCGTGCCATCAGCACTTCCGCGTTTTACTGGAGGCCGCCGCTGCTGCCGCCATGCATGCCCCCGCACCCGCACCGCCGCCGTGCACGCCCCCGCCCCCACTCGTGCCACCGCTGCCGCCATTGGTGTGTCACCAACGGCGGCACTTTAGAAAGCACTGAGCTAGGCTTTTACTGCCTTTCTAAAGGACTGCAGGTTTGGAGCCAACAGTACGGAGTATCTCATACAGAGTTTATTGGAAATGTAATAGGCTAAGTGGGCATGGTGGCTCAGCGGGTAGGACACCAGGCTTGTCGATCGGAAGATCGCAAGTTCGGAGGTTCGAATCCCTAGTCCTGCATGCGGAGTGAGCTCCCGCACTAGCCCCAGCTCTTGCCAACCTAGCAATTCGAAAGCATGCAAATGCAAGTAGATGAATAGGTACCACTTCGGTGGGTGGGTAACAGCGTTCCGCGTGCGTCATGCGGCCACATGACCGTGGAAGCGTCTTCGGACAACGCTGGCTCTTCGGCTAACAAACGGAGATGAGCACCAGCCCCTAGAGTCGTAAACGACTGCACAAATGTGCGGGGGGAACCTTTACCCTTATAATAGGCTAAACTGCAAGATCCATGACTGAAATGGAATCTCAGACTTTTCTGTAGTCCTTCTAAGGGCTAAACTCCCATGGATAATATGCAGCACACTGGGTTTCAGTCTCTTTAAAACTCAACATAATGGATATGGCTACTTCCAATTTTATTTAAATAAAATATTGTTGAGGAAAGAGAGTAAAGCTAATATTCAAGGACCATTTGTTTATAGCTTTTGAAGAATGCTTTCCTTGTTATTTGATTTTAAGTCTTATGAAATTTTTAATTGGATTACATTCCAGGAGATTCAAATTAGTGGTGGGTACAATTTTGTTTTAGCTTCAAACCTGCTGTTTTATAATAGGAAAGATTGTTATTTAATTTACAATGTAATGTTCTGTTCTTCTGGATCCCACCATTGTCCTATGAAAAAATGTGAAGAATGAATCAAAGACCAGCTCACTCATGAGGCAAGGCCCTGTGACACTTTCTCCAATATCCTTCCAGCTTGAATAAATGGCTCTTCCTTGCCCTTAAATGCAGTCCATTGCTGCACAGCAATGCGGGATCAGCCTGTTCAAAACCTGAGCAATCATTTCCAGGAGATGAGTTCGCTTGCAGACTCGCTCCGCTTGCCTTAAGACTTTTGACAACTCCAGTGTTCCCTGAGACCGCATAACACAACTCAGCTAGCAGAGTGCATTAGAAGATCATCAGAACGGCTATGCATACCAGAACATGTCATGACAATGTTGCCCTTACTTTGATAAATGATTCAGCCTAACTGAATTTGACCTGATTTAATGGACTGCACGTGACTTGCTATAACTATATAACTGATCCTCATCTGCCTTGCTGAAAGTAACTGACTTTAACTAGACTGAGTGCAACTTCAGCACAGATTTGCTCAGCTTAGCTTGGCTATTTCTTTACAGTTCTCAAGGATGCAACATATGAAAAGGAATAGAAAGTCCCACCTTGATTTCAATAGTAAAATAAAATTAAATAGATCACTTGCAAATGTAGTATATGGTTTATGACAGCAGTTCACATCATGTGTTATACTTTTATATATTCTGAAATTTGAAATTAATTCAGATAATTAATATGATATATAAAATTATAATACATGGAGATATGGTAATCTGAAAATCTATCCATACCTTTTAGAAGACAAGAGGAAAACCTACTGTTGACTTAAAATGTTTGCCAACTTCATGGATTTCCTTCATTATTTTTAAAAATCTTAATTAGGAATACAGACCAGAATAAAGCGTGTGTATACACACAAACACACACACACCCCAAAATGAAACCTACTGGCCTTTTCTTGTCCTATCAGAACTATAAAATTTAGCCTGCAGGATTATATGACAGGGCACATAAGCATATAGAATATTACAGAAATACTGTGGTGCAAAAATGATGTCAAATTTCTTACCCCCCGAGTGACATAAGCAATACTGACATATGATTTCTAAGTAGCTAAGCAAAACTAGGTCATGTCACATTGACCTATCTAATGCAGTAAGCTTCTTTTTTCAGTTAGAAATTAACAATGTAAATATGGATTATTGTTGCTCGTCTTTACTGCTTTATCACCATATTAGATAAATCAGACCAAACAGAACCACAATCTACTTTTACTCTGTTTAATTATCAAGAAATGATGAGATGAACTTTCTATAATTTATTTCCCCAGACTTACAGTGAGAAACTAAACCAGTGGACTGGGCTCATTCTGATATAATGTAATAATACTAATTGCTAATATTAAATAATTGTGCTAATTCGTTTATAAGGCAGGTGGATCAGCTTTAACAAAACGAAATCAGGAAGCAAATGAAAAAAGTTCAAAATAGAGCAGATACTCTAGAACAGAGCTTTCCAAACTGTGACACGTTAGTGTGTCGGCTGCAGTGTCTGGGTGTGTCGCGGCTGCTGCTGCCTCCTGGCTTCCACGCAGGTCCTAGTGCCTGCCTTGTGCCTTGCTGCCTCCAAACCTGCCCTGCCAGGATTCTGCGCAGGTCCTAGTGCCTGCCTTGTGCCCTGCTGTAAGAGTGTGTTGTGAAATGATGCATGTCTAAAAAGTGTGTCACCAACATGAAAAGTTTGGAAAGCTCTGCTCTAGAATAAGCAGTTCCACACCTTTTCTTTGTGTACATATTCAAGTAAGGAACAAAGAGTGAATCTCAGTAAGAATCAACAGCTCATGGCAAGATCAGACATATTTTATTCACTTCTTCATACCAGGATAGAGTATGTAAACAGTAACAGGTCTGGATTCTCAGATAAATGGAATTCACATGTCAAGGAAAATGTCCTAGTTTCTATATGACCTAGTAGTGGAAAGCAAGCGCTGCTGAAACAGCTGAACTTTAAAGTAGCAATTGTTATCTTAGGAATTAGTCCAAAATAATCATTAGTGTGACATAACCAAATTTTTATTTGTTATTCCAATTTCAACTTCAACATCTCTGAAGAGAACCAGTGCCAAATTCTTGCAGTCCTATGAAAATATGTCAGCTGGTATGGTGAAACAATCACATTCAATTCAACTTTAGCAAGAAACACAGGCATCTGCAGGATCCACCATTTTTGTCAAAGCGACAAAACCAGAATTGTGCTATTGTGACATAAACTCCAACTCTTCTGCATATATGTGTGATCTCATGATGCACGTACAACAGATGAAGCTTGAATCACATCAGTGTGACACTGCTTTTGTCATTGGTCACCCGAGTTGGACGCTGGTAGCTAGAAACTTCCCTTAAGAGGAGGAATCCATATTGGTGCTGTCCCTTTCTCTCTTAGTTATGCTGTTCAGTCTTTTACTTTTACTCCGCCCCGCCCCACCCCATTTCGATCCATTCGCCCATTTTGCTCTTTGATTTGTTTTACGCCCTCATTTCTAATCACACCTTCCTTTTGCAATTTTTCCTTTTAATTCCAATCTTATCCAACCCAACACCCTTTTAGTAAGATGATACAAATTATTGTACTATTCATACTGGCCTTGGCCTTTTTTAAAAAGCAGTTCTTTCTCGTGTTAAGAAATGGAATAGCATTTTGCTTTTGCATTTTCATGATCAGTTGGTAGGTTGTAGGTTGGGGCTACAAACCATACTGTCTGGAGATACCTTCACACTCAACTTTATTTAAAAGAAGCAAGGATGTTTTCTTATTTACTCCCTCTTACTCTCTCACAGGCAAGGGAGGACAAGTGACAAAACAGAGAGGATGCAATTTCAGCAATAGCCTTGAAGGGAGGTCAGCAATCTTGCTTCTCTTCAGTCTGCTTGGGGAAAGGAGATGGGAACACAACTTCAATTCTTACAGTGTGAATGAATTGCAAAGCACACATGCCTGCTATTCTTCTGGCCAGGAAAGTGATTCTAGAAACATTTTAAACTGATTTTGGAATGTATCCATTTTATCAGGCGATTGTTTAAATTACAGCATGCTTCCGAACACACTTTTTTCCTACTTACCAGGAATGGGGAAATGGAAGAACCGATGTCATTAGCTTCCTGTAAAAATTTCATTAATGAGACAGAGTGACTGCACATTAAATAAACCTATATATTAGAATGAAGAACCTATTTTTCTTCACCATTTAGTTCCTAAACCATAATTTAGGGCTACTGTATATGTGCCCACCCACCCACTCTAGTCCAGGAACAGGGAGTGATTAAAAACATGGGGTTCCTGGTTTAAACAAATTTGAGTTTGTTGTTACATCACTACAATTACTTTGAATTGTGGTTTAATTTCAGGAGGCAGAAATCTCCATTTGTTCCCTGCCCTGATTTTGCAGCCTGTGGAATAACCTCAAATTGCATTGCTGAAATTAATCTGTGTTATATACTCCTTAGTTATAAGCAGTGACACAATGGAGTTGTTACGTTTCTGCAAGACACCTATTATTAAAGTTGTTTTTTTATCCTAACATTCTACAATCCAATTTAAAGAACTAACATTTTGAAGATAAACTAAAATTTAAAACTTTACTGATGTTATTGAGTATCTGTATATAATGGAAAATACTTACTTCTATTTCATTGCCTTCGGCTTTGCCCAGAGCAGTTAAATTTCAAAAATAAAAGCAGGTGACTAAAACAGGTATTTTATAGTCACGTGTTTTATAGAACAAATGAAGAAATGGTTATTTATTTGCAGAAAGTTATTCCTCCAACTTTTTGGGAACTTTGCATTTTTTCAACTTTTAGGTTCAATTGGTTTGTTTTACTGTGATGTATGAACCCTCTGTGGACATCCACCCACTTCATTTAGTGAAAGGGTTTTTTTTTACTTCTTTCTGCTTTCCCTTTGCATATAAGCAATAGTTTTGTAGCTAGAGAAACATATTTTGCTTTTAAATTGGCAACATAAATGTGCATTTTCCTCCCAGAACATATGTTTTTAAATAGCCTGATTGTTACCACCTTTTTGTAATCATAACCAACTATTCTAACAAACTATCCTTTGTTCAGTGATTGAGTCTCCCCTGTTCCCACAAACTTATAGCACATGTTGCCATGGTTACTCTGCATGTCTATTTACCACACAAGTGATCAAAGAAGGCAGACAACACACACACATGCGCGCACACACAAAGCTTGCCAGACTTCCAACTGTGCAATGTCCAGCTCCTAATTAACTGATACACTCTCAGCCTATGGAGCCCATGCACTTTTTTTTACCCCTTTATTATCTATGAAATACAACAGCAACATTCTCAGACAGAAAGTACATTTTTCTTTCAGACTCAGAGGAACAATGCAGAAGGATGGGAAAAATTCTCACTAAAAGCTGAGGTTCACTTTTTCCCATATTTTTTGAAAGCGAGGACTAAATTATAAATTGAAAAGGCTAAGCAGTGAAAATCAATATAATAAAAGAAGATTCAATGAAGGCAGGCAACTCTGGGAGGTCGCGTATGTGTCTTCCACAAAATATCCATCTTTCCCAAATGTGTAATGTAAAACTCTATAAACACAGTTATGATAAATTGGAACAAATGCAGAACTTGTATTCTTTGGATTGCCTATGGCATAATCCAAACAGTTAAGCCCTTTTGTATTTCTTTGGTTCTAAAAGCAGAGATTTAAGTACATGATTTCCATTGTCACTGACTTCTATTTTTTTAACATTACTTTTTGATAAAAAAGAAAGAAAAAGTACATTTGTGTTCATCATTCATAGACTAGTTAATATTACTAAATACTCATATCATACTGTGCAACTGATGTATTATACTTAAGTCAGTTTATCTAACTTTAAGAAAGGGGGGGAAAGATATGAAAGATTATTCATATAGAATAGTATAAACCACATTTCTATTTAATCCTTCAGTCAAAACTCCCCACACACAAAAAAAAATGCTTGTTCAAATAAGGAGGGAGAGGTAAATTCTTCAGTCCCCTGTAGAACTGAAAGCAAATGAATATCCTTCCATTCCTGCGATATCAAACTTTTCACAATCATAAAAGTTCATAGTACCCTTTCCTTTCTCCTCTTGTTAGTTTCCACAGAACAGGTATTTAGTTCAATAAAGCATAAGCATCCACCAAAAACTAGCATCTTCCAAATAAAATTAATGTGAAACAACTTCTTGCTAAAATACCAAAACATACCAACTAGTGATGGATTTTCAGCTCTTTTTGAGGTGAATCGTCCACCTGTTCCTAAAATACACACACAAACATACACATGTACTGTACAAACAAATGAGTGAGGGTGGGGCAATCAACAGGGAAAATCAGTTGTAGAAGTTCATGGGGGAAAGTTATTATATAATGCAGGAAACTAAACTGGGCATAGTCAGACTGTTTTGGACTTTAAAGAGTGGTTTTTAATAAATCCAGAATAATGATCCCAAGGCTAATGGAAAAGGGAACTAAATATGGGTGACAGTTCCTAAAGAAATAGATACTAAAAACATATCACAAGAATCCAGGAAAAATGGGGGAGAGCAGGAACAGAGAAGTTCAAATGATATGAGCTTAGCAACCTCTTAAATATGTTCAAAATAAAATTAATTAATATACCAGGTGCTTAATGACAATAGCGAAATACTAATAAGTAAGAAAAGAAAGGCAGAGCTATTTTTGTTCAGTTTTTTCCAGTTTTATTATTTCTAAAAACTATATTGTGAAGAGTAGGACTGCAGTTTGAGACTGACAGAAACATAATTAGGGAATACCTTTTTACTCTGAGCAACTTTAACCTCTAGGACAGGGCTTTCCAAAGTTTTCCCGTGGCGACACACCAACCGCCGTTGGTGTGTCGCCGTGGGAAAACCCGGAAGTGCCACCGTTGTGGCAGCACGCAAAAACCCGGAAGCGCTGCTGCTGCTTTCGGTTTTTGCGTGCCGCCGTTGGTGTGTCGCCGTAGGAAAACCCGGAAGCGCTGATGATGATCAGCGCCTCCGGGTTGTGTGGCAACACACCAGACTGTGTGTGGCGACACACTTTTGTGTCGCGACACACAGTTTGGAAAGCTCTGCTCTAGGACAGTCCTGGAGTACTGAAGGAACTACTTCAGCTCAGCCCTTATGAATTGACTTTGAGAAATCCTGGAGAACTGGTGAGATGCCAGATGACTGGAGAACAGCAATATTTCTATCTTTTTTTTTAAAAAAGGGGGAATGTAACAAACTACAAATAAGTCAGACTGACATTGGAATAACAGTAGAATTCCATCTTTGGCAATGAACAAGGTTGTGCTTACCCATGCAGAGGTTATCTGTTATCCTGAATTCATGGCTCCTGCTTGCAGAGTAGGTAGAAGCCATGGCCATGAAGGTCTTTGCATAGCTACCTTGTACATCAGTTTTGATCATTCCTGGATTGAGACACTCTGTTTATAATCATGCATGCCTTTGTCATCTCTCATTTGGACTATAGCCTGTACTGCTTTAAAGACTACCAAGAAGCTTCAGCTGGTCCAGAACCTAGTGGTCTGAGTAGCAATGCCTAATACAGAGCTTTCCAAACTGTGTGTCGGGACACGTTAGTGTGTCGGCTGCAGTGTCTGGGTGTGTCGCGGCTGCTGCTGCCTCCAAACCTGCTGTGATTCCGCGCATGTCCTAGTGCCTGCCTTGTGCCCTGCTGTAAGAGTGTGTCGCGAAATGATGCCCTGCTGTAAGAGTGTGTCGCGAAATGATGCATGTCTAAAAAGTGTGTCACCAACATGAAAAGTTTGGAAAGCTCTGGCCTAATACATCATTTGTCCATTCTATATCACTACTTTGGCACCATGGTGCTAAACTTCTAAAGGACAAAGAGTCTATTGCACTGCGCTGGAAAGAGCATTCCTACAATCTCCTTAATCGTCACTCTACTGTGGCTGATGAAGTCTTCTTGCAAATCCCGCAAAAACAAATAAGAGATGAGCTTGCAGTACCCCCTAGTTTGGAGGAAGTCAGTAAAGCCACTAAACAAATGAAAAATAACAAAGCTAGTGGACCTGATGGGATTCCTGTTGAAGTCTTTAAAGAAGGCGGGCCTGAACTTACACAACAACTTCATAAGCTCATCGAAAAAATCTGGATGAGGGAGGAGATTCCAGCAGACTTTAGGGATGCCATAATTATCACTCTCTTTAAAAAGGGTGATAGAACAGACTGTGGAAACTATCGAGGCATCTCCCTTCTAGCCACAGCAGGCAAAATCCTGGCAAAGATCATCGCAAACCGTCTCCTATCTGTATCAGAAGACATCCTCCCTGAAACACAAAATGGCTTCCGCCCTTCCAGGGGAACAGTGGATATGATCTTCACTGCACGACAGCTTCAAGAAAAATGCAAGGAGCAAAACCGCCCTCTATACATGGCGTTTATTGATCTGACTAAAGCTTTTGATGCTGTAAATCGTACTGCTCTCTGGACCATCCTTCTGAAAATCGGATGCCCTGATAAATTTGTGAACATCTTGCGGCTACTCCATGACGACATGATGGCAACAATCCTGAATAACAATGGCTCTCAAAGCAATCCATTTAAAGTGGAATCCAGCGTTAAACAGGGATGTATTATTGCTCCAACCTTATTTGCTATCTTCATCGCTATGATTATACACCTTGTTGAAGAGAAACTTCCTACTGGTGTAGAAATTATATATCGAACAGATGGAAAGCTTTTTAATCTTAGTAAGCTGAAAGCAAAAAAAAAGGTAACTACAACTTCTGTTATAGAACTTCAATATGCTGATGATAACGTAGTCTGTGCACACTCCGAAGAAGATCTTCAAACTATCCTAAACATCTTTGCAGAAGCATATGAAAAGCTCGGCCTCTCGATTAACATTAAAAAAAACCAAAGTGCTTTACCAGCAAGTTCGAACCAATCCCTCCGCAGCACCATCAATCCAGCTTAAAGGTGTGTCGCTAGAAAATGTCGACCACTTTTCTTATCTTGGCAGCCATCTATCTACAAAAGCCGACATCGACGCTGAAATTCAGCATCGCCTGAGCTCTGCGAGTGTAGCTGTCTCCCGAATGAAGCGTAGACTGTTTGAGGATCGGGACATTCGCAGGGAGACCAAAATGCTTGTTTACAAAGCCATTGTACTACCAACCCTTCTGTACACCTGTGAAACATGGACCCTCTACAAACGCCACCTCCAACTTCTTGAAAGATTCCATCAATGCTGCCTCCGAAAAATTCTGCAAATTACTTGGGAAGATAGGCGGACTAATGTTAGTGTATTAGAAGAAGCGAAAACCACCAGCATTGAAACAATGATCATCCAACATCAACTTCGCTGGACCGGTCATGTTGTTCGAATGCCTGACCATCGTCTTCCAAAGCAGCTACTTTACTCCCAACTTAAGAATGGAAAACGGAATATTGGTGGACAGCAAAAGAGATTCAAAGACACTTTCAAAGCTAATTTTAAAAAATGTAATATCAGCATTGAGAACTGGGAAGTCCTAACTCATGAGCATTTCAATTGGAGGTCATCCTTTATTAATGGCGCTATGGACTTTGAGAAGCACGAGTACAGGGCGAAAGGGAGAAAAGAGCTAAAAGGAAGGCACGTCAGGCAAACCCTCATCATGACCGTCTCCCACCCAGAAACCTATGCCCTCATTGTGGGAGGTTGTGCGGATCCAGAATTGGCCTTTATAGCCACTTACGGATCCACTGTTAAAACTTTACCTTTGGAAGACAATCTTACTCGGCTACGAGTGATCGCCAATGATGAATGATGACCACTACTTTGGGAGCTACAGTGGTTGCCAATGTGCTTTTAGACACAGTTCAAAGTATTGGTCATCACCTTTAAAGCCCTAATTGGCTCAGAACTGGAGTAGCTGCACGGCTATCCTCTCTGGGTGAAATCAATTTATGTGGTTAGATCAAATAGGAAGGGCTAACTGTGGGTCCCAGGGAATGTCATCAGCAGGGAGCCAACCACAAGCCTTCTCAGTATTAGCCCCCCTCCTTGGGAATAGCCCAACCCCAGAGGAGAGAAGCTTCTTGTCTGGTAGCATTCTAGAGGGTTAATAAGACCCAGCTCTTCCAGAGGGCCTTTGGGGAGGATGTAAATTTTAATTGTCTCCTGAGGATGTAGTTTTTTGTCATTTGTTATCATTTTGGCCCTACTGTTTTCATTTATTTTTACTGAACTGTGGAATGTATGCTGCTCAGAGATTTATGGATTGGAAGGGCATATCATCCCACTTAAATAAATAAATATTCTATAGTAGTTCATAAATAATTTGATCTGTAGGCACTTTGAAAACAAAGCAGTAATTACCAAAAGAGAACATGGATTTTGAGTGGAGAACTTCCTTAAAAGATTATGGAAATGCTGGGTGATTTACCTTGATTTCAGCAAAGCATTTGACAAAGTGCCCCATGACATGTTGATTAACAAAATAGTTACAGACTTCAGAATGACTATGGACTAGCAGTGTGATATGTCTGGGAAAAAAAAGGCCAATATAATTTTAGGCTGTATCAAGTATAATTTCTAAATCATGTGAAATAACCATACCCCTGTATTTTGCTTTGGTCAAATCCCTGCTTGAATACTGCATCCAGTTCTAGGCACTGCACTCTAAGATGGATTCAGAAAATCTGGAACAAGTATAGGGATGGGCACCAAGAAATTGAAGCTAAGGTGGCAAGGGCGGGGGGGGGAATTGGGAAGAAGGATATATTACTTCCTAAATACCTAAAAGGATCTCACACAGAAGAAGTTCAAGACCTTCCCTCTCACTTCACGGTGCAGAACACGGAATAATGGATTTAAATTACAGGAAGCCTGATTCCAACGGTATGTCAGAAACAACTTTGTAAGACCAAAGTGACAGGGGAAACCAATTATCCAGAGAGGTGGTTGAGTTCCCTTCACTGGAGAGGTTCAGGCAGAACTATATGTTTGGGATGCTTTAATTTGGATACGTACATAGAGCAGGTGGCTTGACCTTAGTGGCTTCTTCCAACTTTTATCATTCTAGTTGTCATTTTAATTCTATAGAAGTATGGATGCCAAAATAGCTTTAGTTGGCATGGGTTTATTGGGCACTCCAATCCCCTATTACATGCCTCTTTAGAACCAATCATTAATATAATTTAACGCCACTTATAATAATTACAGTTATTGTTTTGTAAAGTCCATTAAGTCCTCTATAAATAGAGACGTAATGAAGCACTTAAGAGCTACAAGGCCACATTAAATGTCAAACATTATTTTAACTAGAGAATTGCTATTCAGCAGTTTTTGACTAATTATATTTACATTATGTTGCAGTTCCTCAAATGGCAAAAAAAATCATTGTTCTGTCCTATTAATCGATCTAAAGTAGATTCCCTTTCTATTTTCAAATCTGGATTTCATCACGTTAATTCAATCATGTTAATTGGACACAGCAGGAAATCCATATTTTTCAAAATGAGTGGCCTCTAAGACGCTTGATTTTGTAAGAGGTGTCAACTATGCCAATTTAACCAATGAAGGGAAGTTTTCAGTGGACAAAACTTATCCCTGTGGAACAGCTTCCCTCCCCACCCACACAGAGGTCTGGATGGCCTTCCAAAACGCTGTAAAAAACTGGCTTTTCTCATGGCTGGTGCATTTGTAACTGATGATGTATGAGGTGCCTCAGCTTGGTACTTTTGTGTTTGGTATTTTTATATTTATTGGTACTTGCATTTTATGTTGTTTTATTGTTTTGTATTATGAGCCACCCAGAACTATTTGCTTAAGACGGATGGCCATATAAATTTCCTAAATAAATAAAAAATTAAACCTGTGTTGTTATATACACATAAACCTTCACTAACTGGAAAAAAGGTAAAAAGTAAAATTTCCCCCGCACAGTCGTGTCCGACTCTAGGGGCCGGTGCTCATCTCCGTTTGTTAGCCGAAGAGCCAGCATTGTCCGAAGACACTTCTGCGGTCATGTGGCTGGCATGACGAAACTTGGCCATAATTAGATTTAGATTGCAATTACTTTTTCTAAATAGATAAGTACCACCATATATAAAAACATTTCCCTGCTCATCAACAATTAAATCAGCATATTATAATTGTAAACCAGTAAAAGCTAGTTCAAACCATTAACTTCTGAAGAGTTCTTTAAAATTAAACCCATTTCCCTTTCTCATACTGCACGTAAGACATTCAGAGGGTATATACCTATCACTTTAAAAAATGATTGCTACATAATTGTGTTAAATTGTAACTGTCCATTGATAGTACAGCAACAAAAATACTTTCACTGAAGATCTGAAGGATACTGGTTGACATTTTTCATTTATTTTCCATTGTTTAGAAGCAAATGTATAAATTAAATTAATAAACAGTAATTGTAATAAACTGCTAAGATGCCTTAAGAGTATTTTTTAAAATATATAAATCTATGGCTCAGAAGAAATCAACTCTAATTTGTAACTGTTTAAGGTATAGTCTTTAGAACAGGGCTTTCCAAAGTTTTCCGGAAGTGCCGCCATTGCGGCAGCGCGCAAAAACCCGGAAGCGCTGCTGCCGCTTTCAGTTTTTGCGCGCCGCCGTGGTTGCGGCGCTTTCGGATTTTCACGCGCTGCCATTGGTGTGTCGCCGCGGGAAAACCCGGAAGCGCTGATGGCTGATCAGCGCTTCTGGGTTTTGATGCGACACATCTGGGCTCCACAGGCGACACACTTGTGTCGCAACACACAGTTTGGAAAGCTCTGCTTTAGAAGATACCACAGTGCCCTCTCCATTTTCAAATCAACCATTCCTACTAGCATCTTTAGTAAATCTTGAGTCCTGGGTTTGTATATATTCCTTTAAAAGACTCAGAAGATATGATACAAGAACATACCTGAAAATATATTAAGTTGCAATTATACATGCACCTACTTGGTAGGAAGCGTTTTTGAATTCTTGCATAATCCTTATTTAGTTTTTGAGAATAACAATTACATATGTAATTCTAGACATGTTTATTTAGAATACATCCCACTGTACTCAATGAAGTTTAAGATGTTGGCATTTCTAGATTTCTATAATTTAGCCTTGTAAGATAGATTTAGCATGCTACACCAGAAAGCATGCTGTTATTTCCTACTTTATCAAAAACCAGGTTAAAGGTTAGACAATTTGGTTGGGGCATGATTGTTTTTTGGCAAGCCAGTCAATGTCGATTTCAAAAGCCAGGTAGTGAGCTAATTTTCTATAGTTGTCAACACAGGTATTGTTCATTCTGTGCTTATAATTATTCCCTTATTAAATGTTGAATCTGATAATCTTTCATAGCACATTCTTCCACACAAATCAGTGCTTTAAGTATATTAAATAATTGTATCTGCTTTTAAATAAAGTTTAATGCAATTATATAATTAAGACTGCGTTGCTAGTTTCCTTAGAACTTGCTGACTTGTCTCCTTTTTAAAGAATGTTGAATCTTATCCTCACGAGTAGCAACAATTTCCTTTCTGTGGCTTATTCTCCCCTTTCCAGAATGATAGCTAGCTGCCAAATACAACAATATGGCTCTGTGCTGTTCTTGAAGGTTTGTATTCTTCTTTAGTCAAGATCATTTATCTGTCCAATGTAGGGCTCTATTTCACAGGAAAGACATGACATTCTGCTTGAGATTTAATACATCCAAGTACAGTGTCATTATTATGAAAAATTATATGGTAACTCATGGCCTGCTTTTGTCTAAATGACCTTTCTATTTGCAATATTTTAAAAAAATAATTGTGAGACTAACACACCCTGTCTATCGCTTTTGGACACATTTCACTTCAGTAAATTAACTTCCAATATTTGAATTGGCTGTTGGTTCTGGGACCTGTAATTTGCCCTTGAGAAATGACTGTCTCTGCCAGGAACCATTCCAAGAACATTGGTGTGCTTGGATAGGCAATCCCGTTCTTCAAAGATCAAGATATTTTACTAAAATGAAGGCTACCAAAAATAGAAATGGTCCACTAGAGTTGAAGGATACATTGACAATCAAGGTATATTATCTGTGTTATAAATTCATAAGACTTAGTAAACTTAATGTTATATTATACCACTGAAAGTAAGTTCCATAACATACAAGAAGAGATTTTACTGTAACGCTTTGATGTCAAAGAATTCAGTGAATCTTACTGCAAGCTTAGAAGAATTCTTTTCTTAGTTAAGAATTTGTTTAAGCTATCCAGATATTGGCATGGCTAAATCAGAACAGAATATCTCTTATATTGCATTTTTAAAAATCAGAATCCTTAAAAGGTGCAACTGACTTTTACTCAGGCACTAATTTCATCAAGCCTCTCACAGCACATGCCCACAAAGTCCATTAAATTACATGTCATATTTTATACCATATATGGATTATTTCTAAAACTGTTCTTAGGTTTTAGTTTTATCATATTACCTATGGCTCTTCCATTAAAGGGACCATACCAAACCCCCTTTTTTACATTCCAGTATCAATGAGGGGTGTATCAAAAACAGTGGCATGTCTTTTTTTCTTTTTTTTAAATAATTAACATATTTGGAGCAACATCAAGGATATTGGAAAATCTGCAATGAAACATGCAGCTGTTTTTTAAACAGCTAAACAACACACACTAATTCCTAACTGTCTGTCGATCTTTTTGGATTGAAATACTGTATACCTCTTTAAAATGTTGTTGCTTTTAAAAAATTATATATAAAAATCACAAATTACATGTGAGTTTTTGCTTTTGTGTAGTTTCTGTTATCTAAACTCTGTAATTCTCATGATGTCTGAGAACTGTGTTCTATAAACTATTTTTTAAAAAAGTGAAAAATGGATTATCTCACCACCTAGATTAAAATAAATTTAAAGCAAGACTGTATATAATGAGATTGTCATAGCCTAAGAAGGCAGAACGTCTTTTTTGAGTGTTTCTCAAACTTGGCAACTTTAAATGTGTGGACTTCAACTCCCAGAAATCCCATAGCTGGCTGGGGAATTCTGGGAGTTGAAGTCCACATATCTTAAAGTTGCCAAGTTTGAGGAACACTGATCTAGATACTTGCCTTTTGTGTCACTAACGCCATCTAGGAGCACTTTGAAACTTCACCCGCTTAAAAAAAAAAAGCTTTTATTTCAGTGTGGTCACCTACTATTACCTCTCAAACATTATGCTCTGTATTTTTTAAATCATCTATCACTATGTTTTAACATACTCGGATTAAAAAGGCAGCATTTGTGCGAGGAAAAGGAGCGGTGTGCTTTTTTTCGAAAGCTGCATTTTTGCAAACCTTCCTTTTGGCATGGCTCCCTCTAGTGGCAGTACATCCCCGGATGCTCTGATTCCAGCTTGGATCCTGCCTGCCTGCAAATAATAAATTGCTTTTTCCCCCACTCCACATTTGGGGAGCGTTTTTTAAAAAGAATTTTTCCTTTACAGCTGGTGAAATTATCCAAACCACAGTTAAAAGAGCTCCTTTGTGGTTTCATTAAATTATATAAAATAGTTAATTTCCTCTACAGGTGCAAACCTCTCTTTTTCCTACGTCCTTTTTTTTTTTTTTTTACTTTGCCTTCCTTTCCTCATGGATACTCCTACTCACGAAATTAAACACTTTTTTTCAAAAAGGCATGCTATGTCCAAAACGTTACAAAACGTAAAAGCATTTTCAGACGCTAAATATCCAGGCGTCTTGAAAAGTATTCACGATAGTCATAAAACCGTACAAAATTAACACACTTTTGACTTGTAGGGCTGAAACATCCGCAAATAAAAGCAACACGTTCTTTTGTCTCCTCGTACCTCTGCTAGCTTGAACGAAAACAAATGTTTCCCTTCTTTTTAAAAATGTAATTGAACACCCACACGCCACAGCCCAGCCAACGATTGCACACGAATATAGAGTGCCAAATACGGGACGCGCTGACAGAGTTAGGCAGAAACCGGCTTCAGCAACTGGTTCTCCGGGCTATCGACAACACGCCGGTTCAGTTACACGGAGTTTGGGGTAACTGGAATGCCAGAACTGTCGGTAAAAGAAACGGGACTTGATCTCGAGCCCTGCCGGGTCAGAACCGACCCAGACCACGACTTGGAAGCGACACCATCAGCTACCAGCGACTAGAAACTAGAAACTGGAAAGAGCAGCTGGAAAAGGCGTTCCTAGCTCAGCCCGCGTTAACGACTCTCGCCGATCCTAAAACAAAGAGTCTCCCCTACCCCCAGGCCAGTCCTGCTGGATCCAGTGGATCTCCCTTCCTCGGCTCTCTAGGGACCGCCAGTTGCTTTGTAGCAAGTCGCTCGTGCCTTACCTGCGTCATGTTTAGAATTCCATTATCCATCCATCCATCCAGAAGTTCAGCAGAAACCTCGGTCCCATCCGGTTTCCTAGTTCCCAACAAGCCAGCAACTTTTCGCCTCCCTCTGCCTGCTGTCGCAGAGCGCCTGGGAGGACCACGTCCCCTTTCCCAGCCTTGTCCCTATAATGGCCCGCACCAAGGGAGCAGCAGCAGCAGCAGCAGCAGCAGCAGCGATGCGACTCTGCCTAAGCTCCAATTTCAAATCACAGCTCAGATATGCATTTGTGGGCTGAATTAGGCCATGAAAGCGCCTCACCAATCAGGAGGAGGGAGGGAGGAATTGCACGTAAAGCTGCTTACAGGAGGATTAGAAAAGCTTTTAAGGGTTTCAGAGGCTGGAAGCGGTGTCAGGGCTACAAAGAGGGAAGTCAACCTGTGCTGTAAGAGATCAGTTTTCGTTCGTGTCTCCTTCTCATCTCACGAGTCGTGAGATCTACCAAGAAAAAAGCAAACACTTTTTGCTTTTACCCTCTACATTTTACCCTCTACATTTTAAAAGGTGGAGGGAAGCTATGGAGAGAATCAAATGGCATACCTTTTCTTAGATACTGCCAATCTGCCCTCATAAAAGAACACCTTCTCAAGAGAGGCAGATTCCCCAGTATTGTTTATATACTTCCTTATCTCGGAGTCATACTAATCAAAAGGTGAATTGAAAAACCAACTGACATTTTCCCCAGAATTTAATTCCAAAGCTAAGGCAATACGCTCACCTTTTAAACACTCTAAGAATGAAGATAAAATTACTGGGGGCTTCTATTTGGAATAGTGCTTTATTTCCTTTTTTGTTTTCTCTCTCTCTCTCTCTCTCTCTCTCTCTTGCTTTGAAGTCGGGTTTAGTATTTGTTTACACTGTTCTGATTTGGTCAGGGGCTACATACTCAGACCAAGTCCAAACAATTTCTTCCTTTTTTTTTTTGACACACATTTCATTCTTAAGATTGGCTGGGAAGGTGAATATTAGGTTTTCTATCCCACTCTAAAGGAAAATATGTCCTTTGATCTCTAGGTTTAAAAAAAGCAAGTCTGAAGTCTGAAAAAAAACCTATCACCATGGATTTGCTACAGCAGTGACTGCACTTATCTAAGTGAGGTGTAAATCATTTGGAAGAGCCTCACAAATCAAGAAATGCCTTCTAGCTGAACTGAAAATATCATCCTCATGCCAAAATATCACAGTCAAATCATGAAACTGCCCTTTCTCTCCCTTCCTTAAGATATTCACAAGGAAGGATTACAGCCCCATCCATGTTCATACATAAGGTTCATCCATAATTTTGATTAGAAGTTAATATATGATTTACTCCTTCACTTCTTTTTAGACTGCCTCTGGATGGTATAAAGATCAGTTAGAAGATAGATAGATAGATAGATAGATAGATAGATAGATAGATAGATAGATTTGTTTGTTTGTTTGTTTGTTTGTTTTCTATCCCGCCTTTCCTCCAACACCACAGTTCAAAAGCATCTATCTTCCTTCGCTCAGCCTTCCTTATGGTCCAGCTCTCACAACCATAGGTTACTACAGGGAATACCATTGCTTTAACTATGCGGACCTTTGTTGTCAGTGTGATGTCTCTGCTCTTAACTATTTTATTGAGATTTGTCATTGTTCTCCTCCCCAGAAGTAGCTGCAGTCAGCGTCTGCAGTAATCTTTGCGCCTAGAAATACAAAGTCTGTCACTGCCTCCACTTTTTCTCCCTCTATTTGCCAGTTATCAATCAAGCTGATTGCCATAATCTTGGGGTTTTTTTGAAACCAAAACTTTCATTTGCAAGAAGAAGATTGCAAGAAGATCAAACCAGTCCATACTCCAGGAAATCAAGCCAGACTGCTCACTTGAGGGAATGATATTAAAGGCAAAACTGAAGTACTTTGGGCACATAATGAGAAGACAGGATACCCTGGAGAAGATGCTGATTTATTGTGAACTGCCCAGAGTCCTCCGTTGGAGGAGATGGGCGGTAATATAAATCAAATAAACAAACAAACAAACAAACAAATAAATACTGATGCTAGGGAAAGTGGAAGGCAAAAGGAAGAGGGGCCAACCAAGGGCAAGATGGATGGATGATATTCTGGAGGTGACGGACTCGACCTTGGGGGAGCTGGGGGTGGCAACAGCTCTGGTGTGGGCTGGTCCATGAAGTCACGAAGATTCGGAAGCAACTGAACGAATAAACAACATCCCACTGAAGGGATATGGGGAAACCCGGCTCACAGACCTTGGCCTGGAGAACACCATGCTATAATATCCCCCATAATACAACATGACTGAGCCAGAAATCGTGCCTGAACCAAAGAATCATTGCCCAAGGTTGACCCTTGAGATGGGCCTCAGCAAGCCCCAAAGAATGCTACATAAGGAATGTTAAGTAAAGCTCTGAAACCAAGTCTACCTCTCTCAGGAATGTATAACAGTCTGGGGCCATCTACCTGGTCAAGCATCCTCTTCCTGAGACGAAAGCCAATATGTTTACCTAGCCTCCTTGTAATGAATACCTTGCTTCCCCTCTCCTGAGATGTAAATATGTTAAACTATGATTTTATGGTCCTGACCCTTTGTGCTTCAACCTGCTTGTGTAAACCAACGTCTCTGTGAATGATACTGTTGTCTCTGTAAAATGCAAGTATTTCCTTGGTGTGAATGTCCCAACAATTAGTGTGAATGTCCCCAATTCTATCCTTTGAAAATATGTTGATGACCCACGTCACCCCTTGACCTGGCAAGTCCCAGAATCCTCCAGCTCTGGGAGGGACCCTTCCTCCTAGGGACCAGCCAATCCCAGGGGATGGTCATCACACACCTCGCCCACATGTGGGCATACCCTCCTCATCCTCACTTCCTGCTTGTGTTCCCTGTATAAAAGTTTGTGCACCCTTTTGCTCGGGGTGGTGGTTTCATTCAGAGGTCACTTGCACGTGACAACTGTCTGGCTACCACCCGGCAACTTTTGCTTGGCCAAATAAATTTTGCTGCTGTTCCTTTTTACAAAGTCTCCTTCGTGTATTTGGCTTTCTCTAAAGGCGCGTGGTAAGTTTTGGTGCCTTACATTTTGGTGCATTGGCCGGGAAACTCCGGGGAGTACCTGGGAATCCCCCCTAAGGGGAACCAGACTCCAGTCTGTCAGGGAAAAGCAGCATAGAGGTCAGGCAACGCCACGAGCGCTCCCGGAACTGTTTTTTCCGGTGGCCTTTTCCTCCCTCTCAGCTGCAGGACCCTGGACAGCAAAGAACCCTAGCCTACAAAGGAGACTTTTGAAAAACGAACTTATCTTCAGGACTGAAAAAGAAGCTACCAACGTTGGTGAGTAGAATTTTTCTTAGGTGGGGGGTGCTGTATGTGTGTGTATATATGAGACGTGGTATTGCTCCACAAGGGAGTAGCCACGAAGCGTTTTGTGGAGGCCCTTTGGGGTCTCAGGGAGATCTTTGTCGCAGTTCCCAGAAGCCCAACTTAATTGGGCATCTAGACTGAGTTTCGGCTAGCTGGGTCGGCACTGGTCGTGCGTATGGACGGAATGCGTGTTGAGTTACTTGGGGACACAAAAGGGGAAAATTGAAGCGCTGGAAGGCGAGAAAAAGCCAGCTAAGGAAGGAAAAGGGAACCTTGTCATTGGGAGGACTTAGGCCGGTCCCGGCAAGCCGTGGGGGAGGGGATGATGTTCCCCCGTTTGCACCCCACCCTCTACCGTAAAATCCCTAGAGGTTCAGGTTTATTTATTGTTTCTGCTGCTTGGGGATTGTTTTAGCGTGGTTCCTTTGGAAAACGCCTTTTCTCTCGCCCCCCCTTGAGCAGAGACGCCCCGCCCTCCGTTGCCAGGGGACTGCCGCGAGCCAAAAAAAAAAAAAAAAAAAAAAAAAAAAAAATTCACGGCTCGGACCCCCCTGGGGTGGACACCCAAACTTTCCTCTGCCCCTTGGGGCCTGCTGCGGGCCAATCACGGCTCGGGCCCCCCTCTGGGTGGACACCCAAACCTATCCTCCACTCCCGGCACGTCTCCAGGCTGCAGAGTCTGAGAACCTGGCAAGTCTCACGACGATGCTCCTCTAGAGGCCCCCTTCGGTGGAAACCCCTGTCAGGATTGTTGTTCATGCTTAACCTTTAAAAATAGCCAGCGTTGCTGGGAGGTTAGCAGAAAACAGGACCTTAAATTTAACCGGCAAACCAGTCCAGCGCCTGCTGGAGGTTCTGCATAAGGACCTTAAATTGGTGGCCGAATAAGTCCAGCGCCTGCTGGAGGTTCTGTTCACACATATACATAAGGAAGAATTTAAGACCCAAAAGGAGAAACAACCTTCAAGCGTGCGGTGTTGAGCGACCTCCGCTGCACCCCCCCCCCCAACCAACCTTTTCCTCTTCCCGACCTAGAACTGCAGCCGTTTCTACTGGCTATGGGAAATTCTCACAGCCGCCGACGGCAGGAAGATAATGTTAAGATTAGAGGGCGGCGCAAACTGACCCCTCTCGACTGCGTTTTAAAAAACTGGGACCTCCTGAAACCAAAGACAGCGTGTGTCCAGCCTCGCAAGTCTCGCCTAAGAGCCTTTTGCTCGGACGTCTGGCCTTTTTACCCCCCTACCTGCGGTCGCCACTGGCCACAACAGGGATCATTGGACGTTGACTACCTCCAAGCTTTCTTTAACTTTTTAACGGGCCAGCAAAAGGTTGAGGAACTACTTTATATTACAATGTTCATCAACCTTACCGGGAGACCGGATATCCTTTCACAGAGCGGCATCTTAATTCCCAGCAAGCTGCTCTTGGCCCGGCCCCCTCCGGTAACAAACACAGAGGAAGAGGATGAGGATTTCCTTTATCCTCCCCAATGGGCCCAAGCGGCTGCTCCAGCAACACCGACAGCCCCAGCCCAAGCGGCTGCTCCAGCAACACCGACAGCCCCAGCCCAAGCGGCTGCTCCAGCAACACCGACAGCCCCACCGACTACAGGACCGGGAAATGCTGCCCCGGTGCCTCAATATGGCTCACCAGCTAATACACACTCCAGAGGGGACGATGGGGTGCTTGATGACTTAAGAAATATAATCTCGGACCTCCGAGATCGCCTACAAACCACTCCGAGAACGCCTGCCCCCTCTCGAGACCGTTCAAAATCTACAGAACCTACTCCCCTAAACGCAATTGCAGCACACCCAGAAGGATCGCTGTGCCCATCCCCGCTAAGTCCATCAATGACCCGTGGTCAGACCATCTATGGCATTGAGCACCTGGCCCCCGCCATTCAAGCCCCACTACGGCAGGTGCCTGGACCTCAGGGGCTAGTTTATATCCATACCCCCTTCACCACCACGGACCTCCATAACTGGCGGAATGGTCTCCCTCCCTACAGGGAATCCCCGCAGCTATATGTTGATTTGGTGCAGCGCATTATTGGCACGCATCAGCCCAACATCCCCGATATGTTCACCCTGCTGTCCTCTTTCCTCACTATCGAGGAAAAGACGCAGGTTCTTAAAGAAGCCATGGCACATTATGAGAATGCTCGACTGGGTCGTGGGAATCGGAACGATCAGGAAGGCTGGCCCCCTGCTGTAGAACTTTTTTCCCCCACCTCCAACCTGGACCCCAATGACGTAAACGGCCGGCTTGCATTAGATCGAGCTCGCGAGGCCTTCCTGGAAGGATTTAAAAAGGGGGTCCCTAGAACTGTGAACTATCAGGCAGTCCACCAGCTCGCCCAAGAGCCTAAGGAATCCCCCACTGAATTCCTGCAGCGCCTTAAAGATGCATACCGCAGGCATACCGATTTGGACCCAGAAACACCTAGCGGCGAAGCTGCTCTCAAGGTCTCCTTCATTGGACAGAGCGCCCCGGATATACGCCGGAAGCTGCAGAAACTCGATTCCCCGGTAGGACAGTCCCTCGAGAAACTAATACAGACAGCACAAATGGTTTATGCCCAGCGAGAAGACCACCAGCTACAATTCCAAGCACGCACGCAGGCCAATATCATTGCCACAGCTATAGCAGACAGGCTGGATCGCTTTGAACCTGACTCCGCCCAACGCTGGGAGGGAGAGACGCAAAATCCCCAACCACGACAAGATTCTTGTTTCTACTGTCACCAGCCTGGGCACTGGCAGGGAGAATGCCCAGAGGCCCCTAATTACAACTTCCACCCCCGTCCCCGAAGGGGTGTCCCAGGCCCACCCCCAGGTGGTCCGGGGCGGATTCAGAACCACCAGATCCGCCCCCGATTTTGGAACCATCAACGGGACGGCGCCCCCCGCCCCCCCAACCCTCGTTATTCTCACCCTCGCCGAGTCAGTTTCAGCCAAAACGACCCTCAGCCAAGGGATATCCCAAGCCGTGCCCCACGGCCGCCACCCAACTCCATTATGAGCGCACACGCTCCGGAGTTCTACCCAGAAACCACTGAATTATACTGACGCCGCTCTGGGGGTCTCCCTGCTTCCCCGGAGCCCCTGGTAGAGATGACAGTGGGAGGCAAACAACGCTCATTTTTAGTAGATACAGGGGCTACTTTTAGCGTTCTGAATGACCCTTCTGTTCCTCTCATCGAAACCCTAACCACACCCGTGGTAGGAGCCACTGGGAGCGAACAACGGGTTCCGGTCAGCCAAACCGTAGAGGTCCGCTCCGGAAAAGGGCCGGCACTACACCATTCCTTTTTAGTCATGCCGGAATGCCCCGTTAACCTCCTGGGACGGGATCTGTTGGGAAAATTGCAAGCTGAAATACAGGTGACCACCAAAGGGCTTACTCTCCACATCCCTTCTGACCGAACCTACCTCTGTTATCTCAATCAACTCCCCCAGACCTTCCCGACCGATCGGATAAACCCGAAGGTCTGGTATCAAGGAACACCTGGTTTTGCCATCTATGCCGCCCCCCACATGGCGCAACTACTCCCGGGTGCCGAGCCAGTCTCGCTAAGACAGTATACCATCTCGCTGGATGCCCGCAGAAGCATTAAACAACAAATAGACTTATTTTTGGAATACGGGCTCTTGGTTACTACCCAATCCCCGTGGTCCACCCCGATTTTCCCAGTGCCGAAACCGGATCGCTCTTTCCGGTTTGTGCACGATCTCCGAGAATGCAATGAACGCATCGTTGCTCTACATGCCACCGTAGCTAACCCTTATACCATACTCACCACCCTATCTAGGACACAAACCTTCTATACCGTAATAGATCTTAAGGACGCGTTCTTTTGCATACCTTTAGCAAAGGAATGTCAGCAGTACTTTGCCTTTGAATGGGAAGACCCTGACTCTCATTCTGTGACTCAACTCACATGGACTAGGCTCCCTCAAGGCTACCGCAACAGCCCCACGGCTTTTGCCCACGCCTTGTCCAATGACTTGAAAAACTTTTCTTGCAGCGGGGTTTCCCTCCTCCAATATGTAGACGATCTACTATTAGCGGGCAACAACTCGGAGTCAGTAACAACAGCCTCTATTGCACTTCTCAATCACCTTGCAGACCACGGATATACAGTTTCCAAGAAAAAGGTCCAGTGGGTGTCTCAGACAGTTCAATATTTGGGATTTGTTCTAGATAAGGGCAGGCGGAAATTACATGACAGCCGACTAAGAGCCATAGCTTCTATGCCCGAGCCTGCAAATATAAAACAACTCCAAACCTTCCTCGGAGTCGTCGGCTACGCACGGCTCTGGATTCCTGGGTTTTCCCACACCGCCAAACCCCTCTATGCCCTAACCAGGCACAACGAACCTTGGGATTGGACAGGGCTCCATAGGCGCGCTTGGGCAAACCTAAAAGCTGCCCTGGCGCAGGCTGTTTCCCTACTCCTGCCCGACCATTCCCAGGGGTTCAAACTTTTTGTGACAATCAAGGGAGATACAGCACTAGGGGTATTGTTGCAACAACTCGGACCGGAGGACGCACCTGTTGCATATCTATCTAAAAACTTGGACCCCGTTGTCCGAGGATTGTCACGGGGAGGAACAATCTCCCCTGGCCACCTTCGCACACCTTCTTATCCGGGGGAATTTTGGCAAATCGACTTCACCGAGCTCCCGAGACATGGCTCTAAATCTAATCTACTTGTATTCGTCGATTTATTCTCCGGCTGGCCAGAGGCAGTCCCGACGGCAACCCAGAAAGCACATGAGGTTGTCCGAGTATTAACCGACCACATAATCCCAACCTTCTCCCTTCCAGCCGGGCTGGAAAGTGACAATGGGCCACACTTTGTTTCCCGCGTCATACAGGGGGTTAGCAAATTCCTGGACATCCCGTATCACCTCCATTGCAGCTATCGACCGCAAGCTTCAGCGAAGGTCGAACGCATGAATAGGACCCTGAAAAGCCATATCGCCAAATTATGCCAAGATACTCACCTCCCGTGGCCAAAAATACTCCCCCTGGCTCTCACCCGAATTCGAGCGATGCCCGGGGGAAAATGGGCTCTCTCCCCCTTCGAAATGATGTTTGGGCGCCCCTTCGTGGCACACCCTGTCTTAACAACAAACGAAGGGCACCTCAACATATCTACCTACCTCCGATCCCTGGCGCATGTCTTATCCTCCATTTCCAAACAGGTCAGCGACGCACTGCCTCCAGCCCCAGCAAAACAGCCTCTTGCAGCACTTGGGTCCTGGGTCCGTGTCAAAGAACTTCACCCAACCTGTACCGAACCACGCTGGTCGACTCCTCGTCAAGTCCTCTTGAGCACCCCCACCGCAGTTAAAGTCGAAGGTATTAAACCCTGGCTTCACGCATCCCGCATAAAGCTAGTCCACAGACCTCCGACCGAGTGGCAAAGTCAACCACTAGAGGGACTCAAACTCCGGATCTCACGCACGGCGTCTCCCGCCGATCTCTCTTTGCCCACTGCTCCACCGGCAACGAACAGTGGCACAGAGGAAGATTGTGAACTACGGGAAAACCTTCTGGACGACAACTCCCCACAGATACCTCTGCTTCCTGTCTCTCCGGAGGCAGACAGGAACACAGGTGAAGAACTACAGGAAAACCTTCTGGACGACAACTCCCCACAGATACCTCTGCTTCCTGTCTCTCCGGAGGCAGACAGGAACACAGGTGAAGAATCTTCCCAAAAGGACATCTAACATCATTATTTATTTATTTTTATTCTTATTTTTTTTACTGTACATTGTTAAGGTCGTTGTACTGTAAATCGCAAAGGATTGACTATATTCTCAATTGCAAATACTCCCTTGCTAACCTCTCTCTCAGGCCATCAAAGACGCCAGACCCGGCAACCGCAGAAGCACCCGCTATTGAGCAAACGCTGTAACGTATTCTTCCTATTACTCCTATTTCTCTCCCGTTTCTGTTCTGATTAAAAAGGGAGGAGGAAGGGCTAGTGGAAACCTAGTGCTGACACCTAGTGGGGGAAAGGGAAATGTGTCCCTTTAAAATTTTTAATACTTTTCTTCTGGGGCTCCTGGGGGTCTATACAACTCTGGCACACCCCCTCACCCACCGTACCCTCACCCGCAAGCCCACTAGCCCTAATTATATTGAGCAGAGCCTTAACTCTGCCTACAGATTACTTAACCAATCCAGGCCAGATTTAACTGAAACTTGCTGGCTCTGTATGTCGACCTCAGCTTCCACCCACCAAGCCATTCCCGCCAGCCCCCGTATATGGGCCAGTTCTAGAGTGGTCTTAAACCACAAAACTCCTCCGGTCTTTAAGGAAGGAGAACATCCTGACAGCCAACTATATGCAGACTTTGAGTCACGGCTTAAGACCCTGGGACTGAACCCATCAGTTCCTATCTTTAGCCCAGTGGCCTCACTAGTCCCACTGATTGGCACTGCTTCTCTGTGCGTTTCTAGAACGCAACCCAAAGGGGGAGTCCGGCTGGGAAAGCTTCAGGGGCACCAATGCCTAAAAGAGGTAGTCATCACCGCCTCTAATACTTTTGAAGATTTCCATGTGAAACCCCCATTGTTTTCAGCTGCTGCTGGCAGATACAGAGACAAGGTTACATTTTCTGCTCGGCCCACAGTTTCTATCTCTGGGGAAGGGAAGGAGGGACCCGCATGTAACTTGGCAGCGAAGCTTCTGTTAGCTGCCTCTCCGCAGGGACCTCTGCTTCCCCCTTGGCTTGGGCTGCCTACTGACACCAAAGGCTCAATGCCAGCATGGCTTGGCCTGAGGGATGACCAAGATATCCCCTGTGCCCCCTTGCCTTATGCTCAAGGGAATACCTCCGACTACTTTGTCTTCCCCTCCATCCCCTTAGTTAAGGGCCCGCCCCATCTCAATGCCACCTCCCTGCAACCGCTTACGGGAATGTTCCTAGCAGGGTCAATTGGGGTTTGGAACCCATGGAAACGGGGCAAACCTATTTTTTCTATCGATTTAGGCATCTGCCTTGAACAGGGCATGTTCTTTCTTTGTGGAACCAATGCCTATCTTTGTTTGCATGCTAATTGGACAGGTACTTGCTCCCTCGTCCACCTCATACCACAAATTTCTATCCTGCCAAAGGGGGCGACGCCTCCTGTACCACTTACCTCTCACGTACAAAAGCGTGCCATCTTTCTCGTCCCCCTCCTAGTGGCCCTAGGGGTAACTGCCGGCGTCACCACCGGAGTGGCTGGCATTGCTGACGCTGAGGTAAGATTCCACCAGCTCTCTCAAGAGTTTCAGGATAGCCTCAATAAAATAGCCCAAAGCCTCGCGAACGTCCAGGACCAGCTGGACTCCCTAGCATCTGTAGTAATGCAAAATAGACGAGGCTTGAACCTCATCACAGCTGAAAAGGGGGGCCTTTGTGCTTTCCTCCACGAAGAATGTTGTTTTTACATGAACAAGTCTGGCTTAGTCAGGGAAGCCGTCCAGGATTTAAAAGATCAGGCTACCCGGCTAGGTGACCAAGCTAACTGGAACACAGACTCAGGCCAACTTTTCTCTTGGCTCCCAGGGGCAGTCTGGGTCAAGCAACTTGTGTTTCTTTTTGTCTGTGGCCTTACTGCACTTGCAGTCCTGCCTTGCATTATCCCTCTTGTACGTCGCATTGTATTGTCCTCCCTCAAAGGACTGACTGTGGTTACCCACTCCGAAGGCAAGCCAGCAAAGCTTTTGACACTCCACCCAGTCTCAAAGTTAGGCAAAGAGCAGTTTGCCATTAGAAAAGAAAAGGGAGGATTGAAGGGATATGGGGAAACCCGGCTCACAGACCTTGGCCTGGAGAACACCATGCTATAATATCCCCCATAATACAACATGACTGAGCCAGAAATCGTGCCTGAACCAAAGAATCATTGCCCAAGGTTGACCCTTGAGATGGGCCTCAGCAAGCCCCAAAGAATGCTACATAAGGAATGTTAAGTAAAGCTCTGAAACCAAGTCTACCTCTCTCAGGAATGTATAACAGTCTGGGGCCATCTACCTGGTCAAGCATCCTCTTCCTGAGACGAAAGCCAATATGTTTACCTAGCCTCCTTGTAATGAATACCTTGCTTCCCCTCTCCTGAGATGTAAATATGTTAAACTATGATTTTATGGTCCTGACCCTTTGTGCTTCAACCTGCTTGTGTAAACCAACGTCTCTGTGAATGATACTGTTGTCTCTGTAAAATGCAAGTATTTCCTTGGTGTGAATGTCCCAACAATTAGTGTGAATGTCCCCAATTCTATCCTTTGAAAATATGTTGATGACCCACGTCACCCCTTGACCTGGCAAGTCCCAGAATCCTCCAGCTCTGGGAGGGACCCTTCCTCCTAGGGACCAGCCAATCCCAGGGGATGGTCATCACACACCTCGCCCACATGTGGGCATACCCTCCTCATCCTCACTTCCTGCTTGTGTTCCCTGTATAAAAGTTTGTGCACCCTTTTGCTCGGGGTGGTGGTTTCATTCAGAGGTCACTTGCACGTGACAACTGTCTGGCTACCACCCGGCAACTTTTGCTTGGCCAAATAAATTTTGCTGCTGTTCCTTTTTACAAAGTCTCCTTCGTGTATTTGGCTTTCTCTAAAGGCGCGTGGTAAGTTTTGGTGCCTTACACCACCTTTATTATTTTTATAAATAACTCAAGGCGATGAACATACCAAATACTCCTTCTTCCTCCTATTTTCCCCACAACAACAACCCTGTGAGGTGAGTTGGGCTGAGAGAGTGTGACTGGCCCAAGGTCACCCAGCTGGCTTTCATGCATAAGGTAGATGTATACTACCAGCATAGATCAATAAATACAGCAGCAGCAGTAGGATTATCATAAGATAAAAAACCAACACTAGAGTCTTTCTGGAGTCAGGCAGTGCTATAATTAAATAAATAAATTAAAATGTTATTAATTAATACAATAGGTAAAACAAGAAAATTAGTAGCAAAATACTATTCAATAGCCTAACATTGATTCCTATTTCCTGAGAAAATAAGGTCTTCATCTGGTATCAGAAAGACCTTAATGTAGGTGTCAGGCATGCTTTTTTTGGGAGAATGGATTGCCACTGGTGAAAAGGCCTTTTCTCTTATGGCCTACGTGCCTTGTTTCATTAGGTTGGCAACTGGAGAAGTTTTAAACAACGCCCAGGTTTAAGGGAATCTCATTTTCCTCCTTAGCATTTTGTTCTACAAAAGGAAAAGGAAACAAGGTAACCTCTCGATGTTTTGGACTGGACTGTAACTCCCATAATTCCTTACCACACTCATATTGGACAGGATTTTTGGGAGTTATCATATGGAACATCTGGACAAAGCCCAATTGCCAACCGCTCTCCTAGTACAATAGGTATTTTCTAAATATCTTTTTCTCCCAAACCAGAAAGGCCCTGTCTTGGGGGGGGGGGGGAAGAACCAACCAGATATGGCCCATATAATTCCTTTTGTTCCTGCTTTTTGTTAATTGGTTTGTTTGCATTCTCATGAGTGTTTACTTTGCTATTTAATGTAAATCTGTGCTGTTTGGAAAGCTGGAAGGTATCGCATGTCATGGAGGTGCAGCTGCTGAATCAGCTACTTTTATGGCACATAAAAGCTGAGCCTATGATCTTAATGGAGTTAGTGATAGTTTTAGAAACAGTTGACATACTGAATTAATTATGCTATCATTAATGTAATTGGTCAGCCTTAATCACAGCTTTAGTGTTTGGCGATTAATTCTCATGTGAATAATTATGAATATTATCCATTGTGCTCATTTTCAAGTAACTACTGAATTCAATAACTAAGTAGATTTAAATGTTAGTTGTAGAAGTATAAAAATATATTTTCAGTTTTCCAGAATGCTTCATTAGGCAAGATGTTACAAAAAGGCAGAGGATCGGGACTATGCATGGAGAAAACGTAACCTGATGGCAGAGCTGAAATCTGTAGTTCTCCACTGTTGGCCCATCAGCCACTTTTCAGAGATGGTGGGAAAGGTGGTCTAACTACTATAAGAATACACCTTATAGTCCCCACCTTGCCCTTTGGCAACTGTAAATAAATTATTGTTTTAAAATCTGATTAAAAATAATATCCCAGCATGAAATACCATGTGACTTTTCATCTGTATTCTTTCACAGGAAGACTTCAGCACATGCAAACTGCAACAGAACAAGCATCTGAGTTTTCAGCAAAAAGCAATGCAATTAGTCCCTTCACAGAGAAACATAGAATACTGTTGTGTGTTGCAGAGGTCCTTAATCACTACTTGCCCTTGGATCTCCACTTCATTACTGGAATTTGAAATCAGATGACTGAATAAAAATAATTAGCACAGACTCATTTATCAGGATGCCATTGGTTTGCTTTCTGAAATAACACAGTTGTGTGTGTCCTATGGCTAGGAAAATGGAGATCAGGCCAAACTGTCCTGATCTTTAATTGTCAAGGGGTCCCTTAAAGCAAAAAAGAACCACCATTCATAAATTAGCACATGCGGATCAGAAGAGAATCTTTTGCCAGATGCAGAACAGTTGGAACCTAGGGTGCAACGTGGAGAGTGTGAAAATTTTTCACCTGAGTTGCATTTGTTCCATCTCATATTTTACTAAGAAATAATGACAGCTCGTCTTTAAGCAGAAAACGAAAAAATCCTAACTCACTTCATTTTAATATTTTATTGGATAAGATGTTAAACTGGGTTTGGGATACTGTATGGGTGAACAGTGAATGAAAATCAGAAAATTTTCTGGTGACAATTATGTTCATTATGCACACGCACACATATAATTGTTAATATATCACAATTAAAATAAGATTTTTCCTATAATTCTTCTTTTTCTCAGACTACAGAACATGTATCTTTTCCCAAAGGAAGAGATAAGAACTGTCTTCTCTTTACATGTTGAGTGACATATTAGAGCTGAACTGGGAATACTGGTATAGGGCCTCAATTCCTCAAACAATGGCCACAATTGCATCATTCTGTTGGCTACCTAGCCAACTAGTTGAATTAAACATATGTTGCCTTTGTTGGAGTGTAAGCAATGAGGCCTGTTTCTGAGTCACCTCCTCAGTATGCTCATTGGTTAATTGTCTCCAAAGACAACATCTAATGGGTTCAGCTGGCATAATCACTGGATAATAGGTGTATTGGTGTGAGTGAGCAAGCAAACAAAGATGTAAACAGTGGAGCCAGGAAGAGCAGTTGGAGGAAGTAGATTGAAGGTGGGCTGTCAGACAAGTACATACAGAGTGATAGGTATACAGTGAGGAGGTAACAATTCATGAGATGTCAACAGCAGCAGGGTGAGCAAGTAAATAGGCATAGAATTGGCAGAGATTGTCACAACACTATTTTCAGGAATTATGGGCAAGCTGCAAAAGAATTTAATTTTGTTTTTAATATAATAGAACAAGTCTGCCAAGATATACTGGAATTGGTATAGGAGTTTTCAATCCATACTCCTTTAAAATCCATCTTAAAAATGAGATTTCACCTTGGTTATTTAGAAACCTAATTTGTTTTAAATTTTCAGCAACACTAGTTGTTTTCTGGGAAGAATATTTTTAATATTCCTTTTAAGCAGATAGGCTGAAGCATTTTTGTGTAAAGGTAAGGAAGTTAATGGGGAATGAATATGCCATAGCTTGAATGCACAGAGTTGACTGTTGAGCACACAGGAATCAGCACTTTTATACGATACTTATAGAAGACAAAAGTGCTAATAGAAGTGCAGACAGAAGTGGCATCAGTTGGATCCAGTACGTAGAATGCTAAGCATACTATTACAAGAGAGTAGGAAAAATGTAATGCAGCAAGCCAAAGCTGTCAAAAGCCAGTCTCACTCAGGAGGAACTGGTTGTGAGAGTCTGTTGACTGAAAATAAGCAAAGCCACATGAAACAAACCATAATGAGCCATAATGACAATCACCACTGGGATCAGGATTCAGGTTTCATAGAAGTGGAGCCCAGGCCAAACTGAGTTGACCCACGTCATCTAGGCACCAAAAGGTCTATCTGAATCATCCTGCTCTGTTTTTGGATTTTCAATTCTTCTAACACAATTTATAACTTCTTTACCCATAAATAAAGCTTGGGTCCCAACTTTTCAGATTTCACAGTGGTGTAGAAGAAATGCATATACCACAATTGTAGTTAAGATGCTATAATACTAGTCCATTACAAATGGACTAAATGCTTCAAAGTTGTAATCAAGGTTTTGTGCTATCATGGAGCAAATGTTTTTCTAAGCAAAAGTGGGGAGAGAAAAAAAAATGAGCCTGATTTTGAGCCTTGCCTACAAATACACAAGATACAATGCAAGTGATATTAAGCAGGTAAGTAGATCTTAAACTACTTGGTAATCAAGCAGAGTTGGCTTGTCAGTTTCACTTCCATTCATTGAAGCTTTTGCCCAGTAACAGGAAAATAAAAAAATATTGAACTTTCAAAATGAAATTGTACCCTATTATATAAGCAAATTTGGAGAAGTAATAAAGCTAGGTTTTTGGCATGGAGAAATGCAAGCATCATATATGGTAACTAAACTGCATTTTCTTAGTTATTGACCAATGAATTAAAATTAATTAAGTCTAAATTTCAATGGAATTACATGTAGTTTTTGTCCTGATTTATCTACTACCCTTTGGAATTCAAACTTCATCACACTATTCAAAGGAAAACATAGACAAACTTATATACCTGACATAGGAAAATTTTCACAGCTCTCTAATAACTTTATTTTGCAGTTCAGCAATGAACTTTCTGAGGCGTCACAACCCAAATTCTATATAATATTTCAAGTATCATCAGAGGTGTGAACAAGGCCATTTATTATGCAAGTACAGGATCATACCACATATAATACCGAGTTTGTAGCTTCTCTAAATGTACCTTCATGAAAGATTTTATCCAGACACTCATTCTCAGCATCAGTACTAACAAAACCGCCAGTAACAATAATTTAACATGAACCATTAGCAGCACACTGTCATATTTTGTGATGCACTCGCACTACAATATCTCCATTGTTTGGTATGCCAAATCTTACACATATATTTATGTTATAACAAGTGATGGACAATAGGCAGATGTACCCAATGAAAATCAGCAGTGGCCGAATTAGAGACGCCTCTTTAATTTTGCATCCATTTTTGACTAGGACAAGTGGATGCTTTCCTCTCACTACTGTTGGTGTTGAATGCAGTAACATTTTGTCACTAGTTACAAATGCCCTGCTGTTTGCTTTTGCATAGAATCCATGCAGAGAAAAATATAACATACTTTATAGTAAAGGTAAAGGTGCCCCCCGCACATTTGTGCAGTCGTGTCCGACTCTAGGGGCCGGTGCTCATCTCCGTTTGTTAGCCGAAGAGCCAGCGTTGTCCGAAGACGCTTCCGCGGTCATGTGGCCGGCATGACGCGCACGGAACGCTGTTAATAAAATAATATATTATTATATTATATTTATTTATATATATAATATTATATATTATATAATATATAAAATTATATAATATATATATTATATATATATAATAATATAATAATAAAGTATGTTAAACATACTTTATAGCTGCACTCAAAAATTAATAGACCAAAACTGTACCTTCTTGATAAGCTATAAATGGATGAATGCATGCAAGCTTCACAACCTCTCTCTCTAACGTCTGTTTTAGGGCATTTTCTCAGTTCCATCTACCTATGGACCCATGAACATGCCCTGCTAACCCCTTTTTCCCCAGCCATATCTTCATGATATTCCTTTCATATCATTCTCTTAGGGAACATAATCTATATTGATATTGGGATTCCTGTTTCTTTGTAATCGCAAAGAATTTCCACTTCTCATAGGTGACCGTCATCTTCCTCCCTGCTTTCTGGGACATCACCTTCCCCTTTAAATGTTCAATCTTTTCTAAATCAAAGGATTCCACTGGTGGAAATTGCAGCAAGGCTGAAGAATCTTCAGTCCAGTGAGCCCAAGCGTGCAAAAGTGCCCATGAAGCAGTTGCATTTCATGTGCCGGGCAAGCCTTCAAATACAGCTCTTTTGTTCTTTTGGAACCTACCTGTCACCTTCTCCTACCTTCTCGACATTATCCCTTACGAGGTTTTCCCCATGTTACTCACTATGCTCCACCACACACCGGAACGCTCAGACACTTAGTAAACAACAAACGCAGCCCACTGAAGCACACACAGTTGTCAATCCCCCTTGTGTTTCGAAAGGAGGGATCATTGGGAAACAATCTCTCAGCCCCTGCTGGGTGCAGCTACGAAATTTTATGGGCAGCTCTGGTTAGTGGTAGGAAATTTATATAGGTACAAACACACACACAAGTGGAAAAACCTCTCGCTTCTACCCATGCACAGAACCTCATACAGCGCTATAGGGACAACAGAATCAACTATCTGCCCCCTTGCATTTCACAATGAGGAGGTCACCGGGAAATCTCCCCTAGCTCTGCAAGTGAGGGCTGCTGAGAGGAAGGGGCACTCAGTCCTGGTATACAGGTGGGAATTGGTCAATGAATAGAAACATATCACAGTGAGCGAGAAGCCGGTTAAGACAAACAACAGACAATAATTACCACCCTGTTGTTCCCTTTTCTATTTTGCATTTATATTTACTTAAGCCAGTTCTCAAATCCCTCCTGCAGAATCCCCTGAAACCTCCCTGTTACCTACATCCCAAACAAATATCTCCAAGAAGGTTCAGATGAGAGAGGGGGAAAGGGCAACGGTAGGGACTGCAAACCTGCAAAAGTGGCAGGGGTGTGCCAAACACAGCAAACTGCCCAGCAATTGACTTCTGATCTTGCTGGCCACACCAGGCTATTGTGGGGGAAATGCCCACTTAAATAAGAAACCAAAGTGTTTGGAAGCAGATGCAGCAAAGTATATTTTATTGGCATGTACAACTATAGTGATCACTGGGCTTCTCATCAAAGCAAAGCAGAAGAACCCCAAAGACCACAGATTACAGGTAATATACCCTCTGGAAATGATACATAGGACTTACAAAAGTGGTGTAAATTATAACATGACCTTTCCTGCAGGAATGTAGGACCTGATAACAACATGGGGTGACCTTACTACAGTCTGATCTGGCACCTCTACATTCTGCTCTTCTAAGAAGACCCCAAGCCCACCCTTTCTACTGATACTAGCACCTTCTCTTATTAACAATGTCCTTTGTTGTACCCATATACTGAGCCCCTTCACACCACGGAAAAGACAACAACCTGGTTGTTGTTATCTGTCATCTTCCCCTCCAGGGTCATCAGGCAGTTTCAGTTTGTCTGCTCTGCCTAATATACAGTACATTTCAGCATCCTGTATGTAAGAATAGGATATTATTTGTCCCCCCACATTTGCTCTAGATGTACTCTGATACGTTTTGTTGAACATTTGGTCGATGTTACAGTCAGGTGGACCTTAGGGAGTCATATCATCCTGGCACCTTTTGGCTATTTTAGAAGGGTGTGGGCATGTCCTAAATACCATCTTCCAGAACCAATTTGCTGTGAGGACGGAAATCCAGTTCTTTTAAATTGGCTTCTTCTGGACTCATAAAGACACTGATCCTATCCCTGGTTTGAAGACCTGGACAGCCACGGACAAGTTGTGGTGTCAGTGAGAGGGAGGTAGACAGGGAAGCAGGGGAGAGAGGAGAGAAAGAGATGGATTTCTCTGAAGCTTCACAGAGCAAATCTACCACATGTGTCACCAGTCGTTTGGACTGCTTTGGACAAAGTTTTGGAGCTATTCTAGAGTAGCACTAAATCCATATCCCAAAAAAGCACTTTGATATCAGGTGTCAGTTGATTGTTGGGCTTCCTTTGAAAGTACCTTGGAAACATGTCCGCAAAACTGTTGCATCCACCTGTCAAAACTTGACTTCTGCCCTGTCTCAATCAATGTTGGTCAATGTTTTTATTGGTGATGTTTGGTGTCAAAGGAGGAAACAAAGCTGGAGGAACATTCTCTTTAACATGTTTTGTATATTTGAAATAATATGATGACATTGTCAGGAATTCCAGGAGAGGCAACTCGTGGAAGGAACTTCCTCTTGGCTATAAGGAAGAGCCTTAGAAAGATTAGAGCATTTAGCTAAAAGACTTTCAGATGATTTTTTCCAAACAGAAAACATAGTTTCATCACAGTTTGTAGCACTTATGATTAGCCAACTGTAATCTGTATGCAGTTCTTAAGGTATAGATGTATGGAATTTCTAGGGATGGTCCTAATTAAGTATACCGATTCATTAATATTAACAATTATTAATGTATATAATTATTCCAATTTGTTTAACAGTCATTAGAATATTCATTTCTTCTATTATCTACATTAAGAAGTAAAAATGCATTTGTGATAGTACAAACAGAAAAAAAAGAATTCTGGCATTTTTATTAAAACATTTTAACACATGGAAGTATTGGTTCCATATCTTTCTTGGCCAATGTTTTTTCTGGACAGTATAATACAATCTATTAAATCTCCAAATCTGGTTAAAAAATTATGTGCATTAAATTACAAGATGTTTCTGATATTATATCCCCTCAGTGTAATGAAATGGAATGTATTAAATTCAAGCAACTAATAAAAATACACAATATGATAAAACTGAAACCATGTCTAATTTTATGTTTTTTTCCAAACTTTAAGAAAATAGTACAGGATGTATATAGATAGGTTAGAGAAAATTCTTCATACAGCATACAGTATGTTTACATTGGTTTCATAATATGACTAAATAAAAAATTAAATCCAGAAATCTTATTTTCTGTGTAATTGTAAGTAAACCTGATAAACGGGGAAACTATAATAATACTGTTTAATTGTGTTCTTAGATATATGAACTGGCAGAGCTTTTTGCAATAAAAACATTACATATCCTGTTCTTCCTATTATTTGAAAAGTCCTTACTGCTAAGAGGTAGAGAAGCAGGCCTATAAATTCTGACTTCCAAACTGTCATAAACTGGCTCAAAGGGTTGGGGGGGGGCTGTACGTATGTTATTTCACCCATAGCAAAGTTTTAATATTTAGGGGGTGGGGGAAAATACTATATAGGTGGATATATTGTTCAACATAAGACAACAAGTGAGAGACTTGGAAGATACATGGAACTCCTGGATGGTGTGGTATTCAATTTATTTAATTCCTCTATTTTTTTCTCACTTATTCAGTCAATTCCTAAAGAGCAAAGATGTCACTTTCTCTATCGTATAAAAATTCCCCTTCTGCCATTTATTATTACAAAACTTGGAAAAGATAAATAGAGGGAAATAGAGAGGAAATAATTTAGCACAACAGCATAACAGATTTTAATCTCAAAGCATAAGTCTATATAAAGGCCCCCTCCCCACAAAGTCCTGCTATGCTGCCTCATCATGGCAGGGGGGATGTTATATTCCTGGGAGGATGGGTGAAGAACACCGAGGGGGTGGGGGAGAGGGGATGCCAAGAGTATATACTCCCAGCAGGGCAACCCAAGGCATGAAGGTCATCCCAGCTGCCCAGCTAAAGCAAGCTGGCAGCTGTACTGGGCAGCCATAATATAAGAAGATCCTGAAGAGGTGGACAACAGTAAAGGGATCATTTCATACTGTGTGGAAGAAGGCAACTGTAAAACTTTTGTAACATTATCAAGAAAACCATATTATGGATAATATAAAAAGACTGATATTATAGTGTTGGATGAGGGGCCCTCAGATTGGATGGCACTCAACATGCTATTGAGGATAAGGTGGGAATCTTTTAAGAATACCAGTGATATTTATGACGTGGGTTGGTTAAAGCCTTCAGGACATCTAGTTGCTAATGTTGCCACGCAGGAAAAGAAAATATGAAGCTGCAAAGACAGAATTACAATGGGGACATGGGAAGTAGCACGAATATGGGAAAGCTTAACACAGTGAAAGATGAAATGAATCGACCACTCATTGACACCTTAGGCATCAGCAAATTGAAATGGACTGGAATTAGACATTTACAGTCAGACAATCACACTGTTTACTATTCAGGACATGAAAAACAAGGAATGGTGTTGCATTCATGGTCAGGAAAAGTACAGCAAGAACAGTACAGGGCTACAATGCAATGTGTTAGTATTTTAACTAATGTTTTATTCCTATTTTATGTAAACCGCCCAAAGTCACTCTCTGAGATGGGCAGTGAATAAATTTGATAAATAAATAAATAATGACAGAATGATCTCAATTGGACTTTGTGGACAACCCTTTAATATGACGATTATCCAAGTTCATGCTCCAACCACCAATGTAGAAGAGGAGGTTGATGTATTTTATGATCCAGTTCAATTTGAAATTGACAGAACATTCAAGCAAGATATGCTGCTTGTGGTTGGAGATAGGATACCCAAAGCTGAATATATTAAGGAGAAAAATGTAGTTGGACTGTATGGCTTAGGAAACCAAAATGAAGCAGGGCAACAATTTATCAATTTCTGCCAATCCAATGATTTCTTCTTTGCTAATCCAGTCCTCCAAAAACCAAAATGATGCCTATATACATGTACTTTATCAGATGGAGTAACAGAAATCAATTTGACTATATTATTGGTAGAAGGAGGTGGAAGAGCTCAATTACAACAGCAAAGACATGGCCAGGGGCTGACTGTGGAGCAGATCATGAACTGCTCATGGGCAAGTCCCAGGTTAAGCTAAAGTGGAAGAAGAAAGCCAAACAGTTTCCACAGTATGATACTAAGCATACACCCATCATTTTCAACTAAAACGTCAGGGATCACTTTGAATTCCTAAACCTGGAGGAAGTGCGGGATGACCTTAAATAGGTTGGCTGTTGTGGGTCTTCCGGGCTGTGTGGCCGTGTTCTGGAAGCTGTGGTTCCTAACGTTTCGCCAGCATCTGTGGCCAGCATCTTCAGAGGGCAGGAGCACAGACAGAAGCGAAATCTCTAAATAGGTTGTTGAAAAATGTGAAGAGATTGCCAAAGATCAAGAAACAGAAGAAAGCAAACTGGACGTTAGAACAAACTGTGGAAATTGCCAAGAAGATAAGAGAAGCCAAAGCCCAGAAAGACAAAGATCTCAGGAAGGAACTTAACAATTCCAGAGAATTGTTAGAAGAGACAAGAAGTAGTATTACAAAAACATCTGTAAAGACATCAAGATGGAAACAGAAAAACAAGGAAAATCTTCCAAAAGATTTCCAACTCAGAAGGAAATTGGAGGCCAATGGAAAGATATTAAGTGATTCAAACAGGTTCAAAGGAAGATGGAAGGAATATACTGAAATGATCTGGACCTGGAGAAAATCCATTGATTCCAATGAATGTGCACTATCACTAAATCTGGATCCACTTCAATTACTTTTAATATCTTGAGGAATGGCTGCTTTAATTTTTTTCAACAGTCTCTTCTAAATTACTATATTCAGGTATTTCTAACTCTACAAACACTCTAATAAAGATTTTTCAGTTCTTCAATTAGAAACTACTTCCAATCTCATACACCTCTATGAGTATATCAATATAATAAACACAAACAAAATATAAGTTTGTTTTTTCTTTAGCAAACTTTGGCTTTAATTTCTCCTATCAACAGAATTCTATGTGAATTGGAATCTTTTGTCAGATTTCTTATTGGGTTATATGAAATTGGAAATTGGGTTTCTCTACAAAGCAAAAGTGTTTTGGCAAATTGCATCTTTTACAAAGCAAAGCACAGCCTTCTCATGGTGACGTGAAGTGCAGGTGCAAGATAGCAACAATCACGTGTGTATTGTTTTGACATAGTGAGCTATGCCTGGCTTTGGGTATAGGCCATGGCAGGAACTCTGGCCCTGGGATCAATACACGGAACTCTGCTTATAAGTTTGTTTTGTTTTTCCTTTTACAATAATGTATCCTGTATATTCATCTTTTTCATATTTGCGATAATGTGATTGTATCTGCATTATTGCCTTATGCCTATCAGTAAACACTGTTGGCCCTAACAAGCTGCATTCTTGTCTGTTTATTCTCAAGCCTCGGTTTTTCCCCTTTAAGCCAGCACTGAGCGTGGTGGCTCAGTGGGTAAGACGCCAGGCTTGTCGATCGGAAGATCGCAAGTTCGGAGGTTCGAATCCCTAGCCCTGCGTGCGGAGTGAGCTCCCGCACTAGCTCCAGCTCTTGCCAACCTAGCAATTCGAAAGCATGCAAATGCAAGTAGATGAATAGGCACCACTTCGGTGGGTAGGTAACAGCGTTCCACGCGCGTCATGCGGCCACATGACCGTGGAAGCGTCTTCGGACAACGCTGGCTCTTTGGCTAACAAACGGAGATGAGCACCGGCCCCTAGAGTCGGACACGACTGCACAAATGTGCGGGGAGTACCTTTACCTTTTTATACCCCATCATCTTTGCGTGTTTTATAAGGGCATTTTCAGGAGAGGTGGTTTAAATAATACACATCAGTTGATTTGCATTTCTGTGACTATACAAAAAGTGCAACATACGTTACATATCAAAATAATTTCCAGCCTCCGATTCACACAGAGCATTCAGCCCAATGATTAAGTACAATACAAGGATATGGCATCTGCTGACTGGAGACAAGTAACAATAATGCATTAGCATGAAATACAAGAATTATACTGGAAATATGCAAGCGTGCATATAATCTAAAGAACTCCACCTCCTATCCTCCCAAGTATTACGGTAATCAGTACATCATAGAAAAGAAATGGGGAAGAACACACTTGTCATAGCTTAATTCAAATTAAGCAATTATACCATTCCCTGAATGCAGGCTTTGTTGGGTTTAATAGGCACCTACTTCTCTATAATTGTCTTGGGCAGAGCTACTTAGGAGGTGCTTGGACATTTCTCCATTCCATTTCCTACCATTACAAATTAAAATAGGACAAAAGAAGGAGGCCAAAACTCCTTAGACAAGCACAGTTTATGCACAGCAGTTCGTTTGCAAGAAATGTTTAAGCATCTATGCCAAAACTTATATATATGGTTTGGAGAAAGCTTCCCCAACTTATTGTCTTCAAAATGTGGTAGCACGGTAACTCCAAAAACTCTCATAGGAATTTTTCAGAATTGCACAACGATGATTTTTATACAGCTTTCAAATAGAAGCTGAATTTTAGTCAAATTTATGAATATACCATAATTTTTAGAAATTATTCTAGCCAAGAACAATGGATAGCACAGATTTTATTTACTATCATCACCCTCTGCATGCCATGATGTTGGAAATAATGTAATATGTTTAGTGGATAATGGGATTTTGATATAAAAGAAATTATAAGATATTTCTGGGAAGTTTCAAGTCTCCATGAAATTTCTGGTGAGCCATAATGGTGAACTGACATTCCTCTGAAGGAGAGGAACACATTGTGGCCGAATTGGCGCCCGATTGCAGGAATCGGGCTGCTGTAATCTCTCTGGAGTTAAAAAGAGATAATCAGATAACCCACATGCACCCCGTACAGCAGTTTTTTTTTTGTGAGCAGGCAGCAGGAGCTGTGTTTTTGCAGTCGGCTTGCAATTGGCTGGGAGTCACGGGGTTCCATCATGCTTATAGCTGCTAATGTCACCTATATGGACTCTGAGTTTGACTGGGCTCATCTCTTCTTTACTCTCGGCTTTATTTTTTTCCTTTGGCTTTCTTTAAAGATTGAGAACCTTCAGACTGGCAAGTTTTACTGAAATCACAGGTGAGTTTCCTTCAATCCTTTCCTCCCCCCCAAAAACCCAAACAGTTTAATTATAAATTTAAAGATTTATATTTTTTTGGAATATACAGCAAAAGGATGATTACTGTTGGCTTTAGAAAGTTTTATGTGGATTAAGGGCTCAGATGGACTTGATTTAAGACTTTGAAGTTAATTGAATAGGTCCTCTCCCATGGGAAAATACCTTGTTTATATTCCGATAACCGATAACAAGACTTTGAAGATTAGACACTAGAGGGCACCAGATGGCTACCTTAAAAGAAACATTTGATTTATGGGGACAGGAGGTTTTTCAACTATTTAACTCCTTTGTAGCATCGGTCAGTGTTATTGCAGAGGAACAAACCCCACTGAATAAAACTGAAACTGACTTACAGGTAGAATTAAAAATTACAGCTTACAAGGAGGAGATTGAAATAATGAATATACAAATGAAAGATGGTGACTTAAAAATTGAAAAAGAAATACAAATAACAAATCAGATGAGTGATCTGGATTATTTCCTTATACTGGACTTACAAGAGGGATTGGCTGGAGCTCCTACATTAGGAGAACAAAGGGGGCTTGATAAAGATGAAGACAAGAATTTTGAGAGAAGAGGAGAGTATGAGAAGGCAGATGCTAGAACTTTCTTTGAGGATTTTAAAGATTATTTACAGAAAGAATACAGAATTCAAGGTTAAAATAACAGGTTGTTATTTTGGGGGATGTTTAACAGTTTTTTGACCAGGACTGGATGATGATGGTTATTTCTGGTAATAGTTAATTGTTTTTTGAGTGGGACTGAACTTTAATTATTAGAAGAGAAGAAACAGGAGGATTAGCTTAAAGGGAAAGGATGGATTTAGATTGGAGGTAATAGATATAATTTGTAATATTTATGTTGTTATTTCTGATAACCCTTACTGGACTTTTGCTATTTAAGAGGAAGAGATGAGGTTCTAGGGATGGGTTTATAGAAATTGGGGTGAGATATGGAATGAAGAGACATTTGATTATATTCTAAAAGATTGTTGTTAATGTTGATTATACTTGCTGGGGATGAAGGGAGAAATTTCTCTTTTTCTTCCTTTTTTCTTTTTCTGCACTTTTTAAATTTTATTTTTTAAAATGTATTTCTCTATTTTGTAGTTGTATAAGTTTTACTTGTACAATATAATATTTAATAAAATTATTGGAAAAAAAGAAGTTTCAAGTTTCCATGCAGTATTAATAAGCCTCATTCTGTACAGAAATGTTTCTGCACTGATAGTTGGAAGTTTCACGCAACGTCTTCTGGTTACAAGGGAGTTGTAGTTGTCATTGGGTGTTAAGTAGAATGTATCATTGGTCCCTATCTATCTATCTATCTATCTATCTATTTTATTTTTCCAATTTCTATCACCACCCATCTCCCCCAAGAAATTTTATTTTACTACTCTTGGAATTTTATGAATTACTACTTTTAACTAGTTTTAAGGAACAGAAATTAAAAAGTATATTAGGTTTCTAATACTTAATCTTACCAGCCCTTGTTCCTCCTTAAAGGGATTTACATTTGCTGCCACCTTCAATGATCACATTAAAAAGATCAGACTACTCACAAAAGGTAATGAGTGCAGTTAGGGCACCAAGTATATGTTGTCATGATATGTGAGCCAAGGCTATACAACTTGGAAGCAGCTATACTCCTTAGTAAAATAGGTTTTTGATTCAGGAAGATATCTATTGATGCCTGAAAGCATTGTAAAAGGGATGGTGAACAGTGGCTATTCTTAGACTCAGCATTAGTTCAAGCATAGACCCTATTAATTAAGGCTATCATCACTGAATAATTGTAATGCTATCATTGAAGATCTCTTTTTGGTTGTAGTTTAATGAACCTGTGGCTTTAATTTACTCAACGTCACCTGTCCCATTTCTTCATATTGGGGTGTGGTTGGAAAGAAGATTTGTGTGAAGAACCGTGTACAATGGAAGTTCCTAGTTACATATTGTGCCATTCAAAATCAGCACCTCCTACCTGCAATACTAAGATACTAAAAGTTTCTTCTTTATGATTTCTGAGGCAATATGAAGCATTTCACAGTAGTCTAAGATTAACAGCTTCTAAGGATTAAAAAGGAAAGATATTTCAGTTGTCTCTTACCTGCCTTGAACTCTCACAGCAGAGTTAATTTTTTGAAACTGTCTTGACATTTTGATGCACACGTTTCATTAGGACATTGCTGTGTTAGAAGCATATATCTAGCTCTCAACAGAGTAGTTGCTATGGTTACTATTTTCTGCATTAGACCATATACTAAGTAGCCGTGCTAAGGCTTCATGAGTACTCATTCTTATCATCAATAAATATGTTAACACCCAGGTCTAAATTACTACTTTACACTCTTCGTTATTCCTTTATTCCCAAACTTTCAGTTCTTCCTAATAGAAAAATTGAAACATGGTTTAAAATTATTGAACATCTATCTCATCAAAGAAAAATTCTGGGGTTATACTATTGTATGGAAAAAGGGAAGATAGTGAATTCATTATCAAGACACTTGTCAGTTAAACTGATGACAATGCATTCACTGACTTCATTGAAACAATTCTCTTTCTTACCCTCCAAATTTAATGACTCATTAAAAATATATTTCCTAGGCCAAGGGTCGGAAATGGCGGCTCGCGAGCCAAATGCGGCTCTTTGGCCCCTTGAGTGTGGCTCTTCCGCAGGCAGGCGTGGCGGGCGTGGCGCAGCAGCGAGTGTGGCGGGGCAGGCGCGGCAGCGGGAATGGTGTGCGTTGCTGTGGGCATACCCCTGGCAACCTGGCAGCCGTCTCCGGCAGCCATCTTGACGACGGGCAGGGCTTTCCAAACTGTGTGTCGCGTGACAAGCCGGAAGCGCTGAAGGGAGTGGAAATTCTCCGCACCAATCAGCTGTGCGTCGGGAAGCCCGGCAGCCTGCCCGCGCGATTTTTGCCTCCCTGCCGGAACCAAGGGCATTTTCGGGGTCCCCGGAGCCTGCCCTTTCGAAGGGGCACTGCTGCCCGAGCTGCAGTGCTGCCCCTTCGAAAGGGCAGGCTCCAGGGACCCCGAAAATGCCCTCAGTTTAGGCAGGGAGGCTGCCCGCAAGCTGCCTCAGCTGTTCTGTGGGGAGAATTGCCACCCCAGGGCAGCGTGTGCATGTGGAGAGGGGAGGTTTCTGCCTCCCTGCCGGAACCGAGGGCATTTTCGGGGTCCCCGGAGCCTGCCCTTTCGAAGGGGCAGCGGCAGCAGCAGCTGCAGTGCTGCCCCTTCGAAAGGGCAGGATCTGGGGACCCCGAAAATGCCCTCAGTTTAGGCAGGGAGGCTGCGCGCAAGCTGCCTCAGCTGTTCTGCGGGGAGAATTGCCACCCCAGGGCAGCGTGTGCATGTGGAGAGGGGAGGTTTCTGCCTCCCTGCCGAACTGAGGGCATTTTCGGGGTCCCCGGAGCCTGCCCTATCGAAGGGGCACTGCTGCCCGTGCTGCAGTGCTGCCCCTTCGAAAGGGCAGGATCCGGGGACCCCGAAAATGCCCTCAGTTTAGGCAGGGAGGCTGCGCGCAAGCTGCCTCAGCTGTTCTGCGGGGAGAATTGCCACCCCAGGGCAGCGTGTGCATGTGGAGAGGGGAGGTTTCTGCCTCCCTGCCGAACTGAGGGCATTTTCGGGGTCCCCGGAGCCTGCCCTTTCGAAGGGGCACTGCTGCCCGTGCTGCAGTGCTGCCCCTTCGAAAGGGCAGGCTCCGGGGACCCCGAAAATGCCCTCAGTTTAGGCAGGGAGGCTGCGCGCAAGCTGCCTCAGCTGTTCTGTAGGGAGAATTGCCACCACAGGGCAGCGTGTGCATGTGGAGAGGGGAGGTTTCTGCCTCCCTGCCGGAACCGAGGGCATTTTCGGGGTCCCCGGAAAGGGCAGGCTCCGGGGACCCCGAAAATGCCCTCGGTTCCGGCAGGGAGGCAGAAACCTCCCCTCTCCACATGCACACGCTGCCCTGGGGTGGAAATTCTCCCCGCAGAACAGCTGAGGCAGCTTGGCGCAGCCTCCCTGCCTAAACTGAGGGCATTTTCGGGGTCCCCGGAGCCTGCCCTTTCGAAGGGGCCGCCGTTGCCGCCGCAGCGACAACCTGGAAGCGCCGCCGCCGAAGCAGTCGAGCCTCTCTTTCCCTTCTTCTTCCAAACCTCCCCCGCCCCCTTCCATGCGATTGGCTCCCACCCGCAAAACCCGCCCCCTTCCACGCGATTGGCTCCCGTCCGCAAACCCCACCCCCTTCCACGCGATTGGCCCGCGCCCGCAAACCCCGCCCCCTGGCTCTCGAGCACTTCAAAATGTGCACGAGCATGTCAAAATGGCTCCCGGCAAAAAAAGTTTGCCGACCCCTGTCCTAGGCATCAAAGTAGTAGCAATGGGCCATACAGATTTTAAATAGCTTGAATCCTTTTCTTTCTATACACATTAACTATTATGGTTGTCCTGCAGTGCTCACGCAACCAATATCTGAATCACTTGTGTGGATTTTTTTAGATTTTTTAATCCCGCCTTTATTATTTTTATAAATAACTCAAGGCGGGGAACATACCTAATACTTCTTCCTTCTCCTATTTTCCCCACAACAACCACCCTGTGAGGTGAGCTGGGCTGAGAGTGAGTGACTGGCCCAAGGTCACCCAGCCAGCTTTCATGCCTAAGGCGGGACTAGAACTCATGATCTCCTGCTTTCTAGCCTGGTGCCTTAACCACTGCACCAAACCACTTGCATTTCAAGTCAGCGGACTTGAAGTATGTATTTAGGAAGCCTATTGTCAGAAATGCCAATTGAAAAGGGGGAAATGACACATTCAATCATGACAGATTAATAAAATGTTACTGATGAATATACACTTTCCAACCATCTTTCAGAGAAAAATCAGAATTAAAAAGCTATTTTTACATTAGCAAAGTTTTATATTAATGTTTTTTTTTCTCTATGCACATCCAGAATTATGGTCTTCCAAAAGTTAAGTTGAAGGAATGTTGAACACAAAATGGGATTTCATATGTCGCTGAAGCACACTAAAGGAACATTTAAAATGCTTGTTTTATGTTATTTTATTAGGTTCTCTGTTAATCCCCAGTGCTTTATTACTCTCTACATCATTCATTTAATGCATGTATTCTGATCCTGAAAGGATTATATTGAGACTTTTAAATAGCCATTCTATATTGTTTTCTTTTGTCATGCAGAACTATAGACGATTACTTTCCTAACCATGTCCCAAACAGTGAAATTAATTTAATTAAGAGTCATAGATGATTTAGCACTTTGTGTCTTGAAAAACCTTTTACTATATGTGTGTGTGTGTGTGTGTGTGTGTGTGTGTGTATGTGTGTCTTCCTGGCATGTATGAAACTGTAGTCATTCTTAAACATTTAAAATAATGGTTTCCAAATGTACATAATGGACTATCTTTCCCACGAAAATAGTAAATGGATTTTTTTTCTTTTAATGTGGGAAGAATTTAAACACACTGACCAACAGCCCAAGAGATTGCTAAGGATCATAAACTTAACAAAAGGAATTGTAAATAATATGTGTTCATTATTTAAACCTGAGCTGACATACTGTTATATGAATTTTCTGTTAAAATAGATGCTTCATAAACATCGAAAAGCACCACACTACAACACTACGCATGTTTTCCATGCACGTACTGTATGTGTGTGGGGGTTTACAAAGACCCATATCAAAGAGAATATTTGTAGCTCAGGGTTGAACTGTGCATCATCAACCTCTGCCTCACCACCTACTTTCAGTTTGATGGACAAATATACCAACAAATCAAAGGAACACCTATGGGATCACCACTCTCAGGACTCGTAGCAGAGATTGTAATGCAACGTCTAGAAAGGATAGCACTCCCATGCATACAACCCAAAGTATGGATCCGGTATGTAGATGACACCTTTGTCATAATAAAAAAGGATCAACTGGAGGAAACACATGAAACCATCAACATCTTCAAAGGAATAAAATTCACAAGGGAAGAAGAAAACAACAACACACTACCCTTCTTGGACATCCTCATCAGTAGAGGAAATGATGGCATTCTAGAAACACAAGTCTACCGTAAATCTACCCACACTAACCAAGTGCTCCACTACCAAAGCAATAACCCAACCTCCCACAAGAGGAGCTGTGTAAGAACACTATTCAGTTGAGCACAAATGCACTGCAGCAACTCAGAACACCAGAAAAAGGAAACAGACCGCTTATATAGCATCTTCCAGCAAAATGGATACCCACACAACTTTATCAAAAAGTGCCTGACCACTCAATCCACCACAGCAAAACCAACAGAAGCTATGAAAAGGATTGCACTGCCATACATCAGAAACATCTCAGAAACTACTAATAGACTGTTACAACCACATGGCATCACCATAGCACACAAACCAACCAAAACCCTTCAGAACATAAGTAATCCAAAAGACCCAGTAGCCCAAGAAGAAAAAACAGGAGTTATCTACAACATACACTGTAAGGACTGTAACAGCAACTATGTAGGACAGACCGGCAGAAGACTAGCAGAACACATCCACGAACACCAACTAGCAGTCAGAAGACACAATGAAAACTCCTTAATCTCACAACACATGGACAGACTGAACCATACTTTCAACTGGGAAACGATGAGCATCTTAAACCAAGCCAAATCCAAAAATGTTAGAGAATTCCTGGAAGCTTGGCACTCAGACAAAGCAGCCATCAACAGACACATAGAGGTAAACAACATTTACATACCATTCATAAGAGACAATAGAAAAGCTAGAAGACAAGAACACCTCCTTGCCAGCAATCAACACCCAGATATGCAAAGATTAACACCAAGATTAGCACCAGAGGAACAATCAAACAGCACAATATACCTTAATCAAGGAACTATTAACTCAGTCAATCAACCAAGCAGCAAAGAACAGCCCAATCAAGGAACTACCAAGGAGAGAACAACACCCCCACCAACACAAGCAGGACAAGCCATGGTATATAAACAGAGAGCAAGTCCCACTCCCTTTTCGCACTGAAGATGTTGCCTAGCCTGGCAATGAAACATCTGCAAGAAAACAGAGAGCACCAAGGACTTGACAAAGATCTATATGTATCACCAAAGACCAATATTTTTGTCACATAGAAGTTATTCTTAGAAATAGTCCTGTGCTCAAATATGGCCTTAAATAATACAATTTGTCCTTTGCCTAATCCCATTCCCTGCACTGATCTGTTTCAAAACTCTTGGAATGTTGCCTATCCTCCTTTCCCCTGTCAGTTTCTTAGTATGGCTAGCAGAATATTTTGTGTTAGCTGACTGCAGTGCTAGGCAACAGAGACCGAGAGTGAGGAATTTGATCAATAGTTTACCAAAGATCTTCCTTTTCACATAAACTACTTAGCTATCATTGTCCTGATTATGTCACTGGCCTTAGCATTAAATTTATTTTACAGAAATGCGAAGATAGGCTACTGAAAGTCAATGTTGGAAGAAAAACTACTGTTTTATAGGAGAAATAATTGAAGCAAATTGGCAGAATCCCGTATCTTTTTTATTTTGTCACATACATCTTAAATCCTATGGGAGCCAAATTTGCTGATGCCTGAGCAACCTCTGGTGGCCATTATTAAATATCATCTGTTTTTATAATAACCTCCAACCAGCAGATATTTCAAAACCATAATTAACTAGCTTCCCTCAACCTGGTGCCTTCCAGATACTTTGGACTATATTTTAAAATGTTCTGAAACATTTTTTAAATCTTGAATAGTTGTTATACAAACTATAAAAGGTAAAGGTTCCCCCACACAGTCGTGTCTGACTCTAGGGACCAGTGCTCATCTCCGTTTGTTAGCCGAAGAGCCAGCGTTGTCTGAAGATGCTTCCGTGGTCATGTGGCCGGCATGACACGCGTGGAATGCTGGTACCTTCCCACCAAAGTGCTACCTATTTATCTACTTGCATTTGCATGCTTTTGAAATGCTATATTGGCAAGAGCTGAGGCGAGTGCAGGAGCTCACTCCAGCACTCGAGGCTAGGGTCTCAAACCCCCAAACTTGCGACCTTCCGATCGACAAGCTTGGTGTCTTAACCGCTGAGCCATTGCGCCCCTATACAAACTGTAATCTGCCATAAATAAGAAAAGGAATTAAAAAGTTTCCAGAGAACTGGAGAATATCTAGTGAAAACTTCATGAAAACTCTTCCTTCTCTGAATCCTATTCTTTCAAGCTGTCCCTTTGGACTCTGATAGTCTTTTGCTCTCTGTAGATGAATCCATCCCTAACTTTCATTGTGTAGAGAGAAACTTCTAAGGACTGCTAATGCCTCAGAAAAAGGCAGTGCTAAAAGGGAGAGAAATAACAATGGGATCATATGACTGTCCTTCCCAGCTGCAGTGCAATACCAGAAAAAGATGCATTTGACCCCTGCACCTTTTAAAGCACATTTTTGCCTTTGAATCCAAAGCACTGCATAACCCATCCATATAGTTTCAAGATAGCCATGCAATGTTGTTCTGCCAGTGTTGACATTAATAGTTTTCAACATTAAAAATTTCTTAGAAATGCTCTCTTGAATAAAAAGCAATGGATGGATGATCCGTCAGAAATTCAGAAACTTAGCATTTCTAGGAAGAAATGGAAATGAAAAATAACCATATAATGTGTGCATTGTAAGAAAGACATCTGTGTCATGTTCCTCTATTCAAATGTACCATCCTGTTTCCTGAGGGTTACATGAGAAATGGAAAAGTAATTACTACTTTCCTATTTTCTTCCAGCATCTGTTCCAAGATTCTGCATAAATATACATTTTGTCGGATTACCAAACATGATACAGGCAGTCCTCATTTAGCGACCACAATTGGGAACGGCAACTCCATCACTAAGTAGGAAATTGCATGGCCGCAAACTGTGCTTTCCGGCTTGAAACTGACAAGACTAATCAGTTTCACACCTTCCATTTTTTGTTTGCCTCCTAACCACTCCCGACCCTTTGGAATGCTCACCTGGCACTGGTATAATTAACAAGAAGGGAATTAAAGATTGTATTTACATTCATTGGAGAGGAAGGGTTTACAAGAGAATAAGCAGGCACACAATGGGGAATACACATCGAAAGCAATGTGCTGACACTAGCAGCCACAAGCACACTATGCAAACAGCCCAGTGTATTCCCCAGTGTGTGTGCCTGCTTACTCTCTTGCAATCCTTTCTTCTCCAATCTCTCTGCTCTGCAAGCGGGGTGGGGGGGGGAGAAGAAAAACCACAGGTCAGGCACAGGACACCGCGTACTGACTGTAATGGCAATCATGTGACTGAAGAATGTTGCAAAGGTCGTAAATGCAGGCATTGGTCGTAAAGTTATTTTTTCAGCACCGTCGTAATTTCAGATGGTCACCGAATGAGGCAGCCGGTGAGCAAGGACTACCTGTATAGCCAGACAGAAGTAATTCATACTGAAACATTTCTTCAGTAACTGTTATTATCAATAAATAATAATTGGTCTGGTGCCTGGGGGAAAGGTGGTTTTGTTTTTATCCTTGTTTTTATCAATTGTTGTGAGCCACCTAGGATCATTATATGATATTCTGTAAATAAATAAAATAAAATAAACATAATCACTTTGTCTCTTTGGACCTGAACAATCATTAACTGTTTTTCTCCCCAAAGAAGCAATTTAGCATATGTGCCACCCATCTGCTACAGTAAATCAGTAGAATTCCAGCAGAGTTCTGTATTTAATACACAAGTGTAATTTTTCTTAGCTTGGTAACTTAAAGACCAATGACATACTTGGAAAATCCAGCATGAAAATGAATCAGCCAAGAACTAATCACGTGTTCACCTTTTACCAGGTACTGAAAAAGATTAGAGATCTTTTCTGAGCATTTATTTAAACAATTTATAAAGTTGATCATCTCATGAAAGTGGCAATGGATACTGCTCAGAGGATTAAAACCAACAAAACATAATATAACAACAGAAACCTAAAATAATAACTGCAGCAGCAATTATCATCTGTACAGACCAAACAACAAATCTACCAACAATGCAGGTTTAATCTCTTGAGCCCTGTGCCTGGGGGAACATCCAGGTCTTTAATGCCTTCTGAAGGCCAGAAGGGTCAGCACTATCCTGATCTTTGGGGGGATGCTGTTCCATAGGCCAGGGCCATGACAGAGAAGGCATGACTCCTAGGTCCCACAAGATGCACATAATGGAAGGGACCTGGAGAATGCCAACCCTGAGCAGAAATGACCTGAGACCAACTGTCCTGCAAGTATCCTGCCCTCCTTTTCATGTATTTGACAAGGATATACATGAAAACCAGCATCTTGAATTGGACTTGGAAACCACTGCAGCTCATGGAGCAGAGGTGTCACTGGCTGAATTGCCCAAAACTACCCTTATCCTTGGGAGGGGAGGGGAGGGGAGGGGGAAAATGTTCATGGAGCAGCAGTCCCATTAGAATTCTTGCAACATACTCAGAAATTCCACTTTGCTTTCTACTGGAAATTACCACTGTCTAGTCCTACAGGCACGAGAAAGGTCATTGTTATGAAGATCTCTCTCACAGCTTTATGAATATGATTTCCTAAGTGCAGGGTATGGTTCTACATGCAAAATGACTGGCTGTCCTGAAGCTGATATAACAAATAGCAGATAGCAGAGGTGGCACCCCACATTTTGAGGCAGAAAATGCCCTATAATTCCCAGCAGAAAACAAAGCTGGAAGGAGGAGGAGGAGGAGGAGGAGGAGGAGGAGGAGGAGGAGGAGGAGGAGGAGGAGGAGGAGGAGGAGGAGGAACTCCTGTTCTGTGCAGGAATGGAACTTAAAGATCATTGTATAGTCTCTGCTTGAAATTTCCAGCTAAGCCTCTTCACATCCTTTTTGAATAATTTGTGAACTGTTTTATTCATTAAGACGTTTTTCCTAATACAAGCTGATAAGAGAGCAGGTCATTGGGTTTTTGAGTAATGCTATCATCTCCCTCATACTTTCTTCTCCAGGATAAACAGTTCCATAGACTTCCTCATAGGATTTAGTTCACAATTCCTTGAATATCCTTCTTTGTACCTGTTCCAGTATACTTGAACAGTTTGTACTCAAGGGTACAAACCAGTGCAGAATTATTGCTTCCCCTTAATTGAAATATATACTTCTATTGACGCAATCTAAAACTGCATTTCCCTTTTTTATAGCCACATCACACTATTGACTCATGTTCAACTTCTGATCAATTTCTATTTCAATACTTTTTTTCATCGATAATTTTACCTGGTCTTCTCCATCTTAACACGCACATTGGGTTTCTTTTTCCTAAGTGAAAAAATTTACATTTGCCTCTGTTAAATGTCATGCTGTTATTTTCAGCTCACTATCCTTTCAAAATCATTTTGAATTTTATTTCTGTCTTTAGGGCATAGCTTTCCAAACTGTGTGTCGGGTGTCGGCTGCAGTGTCTGGGTGTGTTGCGGCTGCTGCTGCCTCTGAGCCCTGCAAGGATTCCACGCAGGTCCTAGTGCCTGCCTTGTGCCCTGCTGCCTCCAAACCTGCTGTGATTGCACACAGGTCCTAGTGCCTGCCTTGTGCCTTGCTGCCTCCAAACCTGCCCTGCCAGGATTCCGTGCAGGTCCTAGTGCCTGCCTTGTGCCCTGCTGTAAGAGTGTGTCGCGAAATGATGCCCTGCTGTAAGAGTGTGTCGCAAAATGATGCATGTCTAAAAAGTGTGTCACGAACATGAAAAGTTTGGAAAGCTCTGCTTTAGGGTATCAACCATCTCACCAAGCTGTAAATTTAATAAACTTTTCTGCCACTTCTGTGCTCAAACCATTCAGAAAGATGTTGAAGAATACAAATTAAGGACAGCCCAGTACTGATGAAGAAATGTTGATGACCATTCTTTGAGTAGTTTTGAGATAGCTGTGTATGCCATCTGGGACATGCTCAACTAATTTACTAATCAGTCTATCATGGAGTATTTGTTAAACTGTGATAAAAGTGGGAACAAAGGGAGAACCTTGGAGATGACATTATTTATTTGTCCAACTTCTATCACCGCCCATCTCCCCCCACAAAGGCATGGTGAAGTAGCTGTGGGATCTTGCTTCCAATAGCACCAGTGCAGTCAATTTTAGTATAAACACTTCAGAAACATCAGCAGTTGGTGGTGTAAATTTCATAAATAAACAAACAAACAAACAGCAATTGAGCGTTTATCCCAGTTGCCAAAGGCAGCAGGGACAGATATCTAACTATGAGGAAATGTTAGTAAAATGTTGATAAAGTCTCAGAGCACTCCTTCTGTTGCTCAATAATATGCCATTTCAGAGTTCTACAAACACTAAGCAGTATTAACAAAAATGCCTTGGTGAAAAATCCAAGGATGTGAATCAGATGAAAAAAGCTATATAAAAGTTTCATTCGCTTTCTCTCATTAATTTATTATATGCAGTCATAAAGTCAGAATTCATGTTTCCAGAGAGAGGAGAAGTGTTCCAGAGTGTTTTAGTGCATGAAGTAAGGTAAACTATGTTAACTATGCATGACTGGTAACTTGAAGTTGTTTCTGTCTTTTAAAAACTCCAAATAGTAGTCACCATTTCACCCAAAGACAGGATTTGACCAAACCCTACTGGCAGCTACGCAAAGCATAAGATGGCATTTCACCCTTCACCCATTTCTTGTCAGAGGTTGACTAAATGAGCAGTTAGATCATGCTTCAGCATAAGAGATAATGTAGCATCTTCCTGAGAGCAGTAGTCTCTCTTAGAGGCTCTGTGACATCCATAACTTTGACCTTAATCATTTAGTTCTTTAAAAAAATACCTATCACATGCATGCTTTAGTACCTGAGCAGGCCACTTCATTTTTTTTGACTGTAGAGCTTTTCCTTCCGCCAGCTTTGTTTCCCTGTTTTGCTGGGAATCATGGGGCATTTTCTGCTTTGAGTCACCACCACCTCTGCTACTTGCTATTTGGTCATTATATTTTTGATTTTGTGGCAAGTTCTTGGTGGTATGGGGATACCAAGTCATCTTGTCTGCCTCCTGAGGAATCTGTATAACGACCAAGTAGCAACTGTAAGAACAGAGCACGGAACAACGGCCTGGTTTAAGATTGGGAAAGGAGTACGGCAGGGCTGTATGCTCTTACCCTACCTATTCAACCTGTACGCAGAACACATCATGCGATGTGCTGGACTTGATGAATCCAAGGCTGGAGTTAAAATCGCTGGAAGAAACATTAACAATCTCAGATATGCAGATGATACCACTTTGATGGCTGAAAGCGAGGAGGAGCTGAGGAGCTTTATGATGAAGGTGAAAGAAGAAAGTGCAAAAGCTGGGTTGCAGTTAAACCTCAAAAAAACCAAGATTATGGCAACCAGCTTGATTGATAACTGGCAAATAGAGGGAGAAAAAGTGGAGGCAGTGACAGACTTTGTATTTCTAGGTGCAAAGATTACTGCAGGTGCTGACTGTAGCCAGGAAATCCGAAGACGTCTACTTCTTGGGAGGAGAGCAATGGCAAATCTTGATAAAATAGTTAAGAGCAGAGACATCACACTGACAACAAAGGTAAATTAAAGCAATGGTATTCCCTGTAGTAACCTATGGCTGTGAGAGCTGGACCATAAGGAAGGCTGAGCGAAGGAAGATAGATGCTTTTGAACTGTGGTGTTGGAGGAAAATTCTGAGTGCCTTGGACTGCAAGAAGATCAAACCAGTCCATACTCCAGGAAATAAAGCCAGACTGCTCTGGCTGTGAGAGCTGGACCATAAGGAAGACTGAGCGAAGGAAGATAGATGCTTTTGAACTGTGAATGAAGAATGTTTTGAACTGTGAATGAAGAATGTTATTAAAGGCAAAACTGAAGTACTTTGGCCACATAATGAGAAGACAGGATACCCTGGAGAAGAAGCTGATGCTAGGGAAAGTGGAAGGCAAAAGGAAGAGGGGCCGACCAAGGGCAAGATGGATGGATGATATTTTGGAGGTGACGGACTCAACCATGGGGGAGCTGGGGATGGTGACGGCCGACAGGAAGCTCTGGCGTGGGCTGGTCCATGAAGTCACGAAGAGTCGGAAGCGACTGAACGAATAAACAACAACAACAACAATTTTTGATTTTGTTGGGGTTTTGTTTTTTGCATTGTATTTATTCTTCTTTTCTTTTTTTTTCTCTTCTGTACAACATCCAGAGTCACCAACTGTGAGAGGGATGGCTTTATAAATAAAAGCCTACTAAAAAGTATAGATTATAACCTTCATCAACAAATTAACTACAGAGAAAAACATACCACGCTGCAGCATTCAAAACATTCTCCCACAACTGGACTCAGTATCCAGAACATTACTGGAGAGGGGGGAAGACTTTCTTGAATTCAGCTTTGTCAGTGGAGGCTGAATTCATTTCAAGATACTGTCTGTTGATCTGTAACAAGTTTGTACTGTTCTCATCCTGCTAAGATCTGCCTCATTTGCTTTCCCTGTTACGAACTTTAAAAGCTTCCTTGTTCATATCAGTAGTGGGGCTTTCTTGATTGTGCTGCCCTCCCTGAGGAACTCCGTATCTTTGGAAGTACAACAGGCAATTTCATTAGTTCAGTTTCTTAAACCAATCAAGATATAGCTTTATACATCAGTCTTTCAGTTTCCCCTGACATGTGTAGAGGATATTATCCTACTGATTTTAGCTCTGTGTGATTTTACATTCCACTGTTAGTGTTATAAAGTGCCTGTGATTGCTCAGATCAATTTAAACTTTCCAACACAATACCCATATACTAGCACAACCTGAGATATGCATGCAATTTCAAATGGGTCCTTGAAGGAGTATGACTCTAAAATTATTCCTCCTAAAACTATGCCATTGTGTATCCCCTGTTTTCTGTATGGTCTAACTGCCTGTGACCATAAGATCCCTGACACCATCTTTTTTGTAACAGTGTCATCATGTCTATCACTGTTATTCCACTGCCGTTTTATTGTTATGATCATTGATGGATGCCACATAGATTTTCATGTATAAGAGCTGGGCAGCCAACTTTTTTTTAATCCATTCAATCGTGTCCGATTATCAGAGACTGCCTGGAAATTCCCTGCATTTTTCTTGGCAAGGTTTTTCAGAAGTGGTTTGCCACTGCCTCCTTCCTAGGGCTTCCTACTGCTTCCTAGGGCTAACTGGCCCAAGGTCACCTAGCTGGTTTTGTGCTTAAGGTGGGACTAGAACTCACGGTCTCCCAGTTCCTAGCCTGATGCCTTAACCACTATACCAAACTGGCTCTCTTGGGCAGCCAAATAAATTTCTCAAATAAAATAAAAATAACAATTTTAACAAAACAACGGTCCCCCAGATACCCTGGCCCCATGCCATGTAGGGCTTTAAAGGTGATAACCAACTCCTTGAATTGGACCCGGAAGCAAACTGGTACCCAATGCAGCTTGCGCAACAGAGGTGTCACATGTGCTGATCTTGTAGCACCCATAACTGCCCGCGCTGCCGCATTCTGGACCAGCTGAAGCTTCCGGATACTCTTCAAGGGTAGCCCCATATAGAGCGCATAGCAATAATCTATGTGGGAGATGACATGGGCATGAGTGACTGTTCGGAGGGCATCCTGATCCAGGAAAGGGCGTAACTGGTGCAAAACCCGAAGCTGCGCAAAGGCCCTCCTGGCCACGACTGCCACCTGCTCTTTGAGCAGGAGTCGTGAGTCCAGGAGGACCCCCAAGTTCTGCATTGGATCTGAATGGGGCAGTGCTACCCCATCCAAAACCAAACATGACAACTTCCTGGGTACAGGGGGGGCATCAATCCAGAGCCACTCCGTCTTACCAGGGTTCAACTGAAGCCTGTTGCTCCCCATCCAGACTCCCACAGCTCTCAGGCACTGAGACAGGGCAGCGACTACATCACTTACTGCATCCGGGATGGAGATGTATAGTTGAGTATCATCCGCATATTGGTGATACCTCATCCCGTGGTGACGGATTATCTTGCCCAGTGGTTTCATGTAGATATTAAATAGGAGAGGAGAGGAGAGAGAACTGAGCCCTGCGGCACACCACAAAGCAGGGGTCGCGGGTCGGCTCTCTCCTTTCCTATCACCACCGATTGGGAATGGCCCTGGAGGAAGGAGGTGAACCAGCACAAGACCATGCCGCCCACCCCCAACTCCCTGAGCCATCCCAAAAGGATACCATGGTTGACAGTATCGAAAGCTGCTGAGAGATCCAAGAGAACCAGGATGGATGCACTCCCTCCATCCCGCTCCTGCCAGAGATCATCCATAAGTGCAACTAATGCAGTCTCTGTCCCATATCCCAGCCTGAAACCTGACTGAAAGGGGTCTAGATAATCCGTTTCCTCCAGAATCCTCTGGAGTTGTAATGCCACCACTTTTTCTCAACCACCTTTCCCAAAAAGGGAAGGTGGGAGACAGGATGAAAGTTGTCCAAGACAGTGGGGTCCAGGGATGGTTTCTTGAGGAGGGGGTGCACCAGCGCCTCTTTAAAGGCAGCCAGAAACACCCCCTCCCTCAAGGATGTATTAATCATTGCCTGGACCCAACCACATGTGACCTCCCGGGCTGACTTTACCAGCCAGGAGGGACACGGGTCAAGGTGACATGTGGTGGCATTTACAATACGGAGGATCCTGTCCACTTCATCAGGCCCAACAGGATCAAACCATTCCCAGATAATAGGGTAAGTACGCTCCTCTGGCATCTCCCCAGGTTGTGCCTCACGCTTGGAGTCCAACTTGGAATGAATCTGAGCGATTTTACCCTGCAGATGCTCAGAGAACTCTTCCGACCGGCCCTGTAAATGGGTCACCAACTCTACACGACCCAAAAGAGATCTAGTAATCTTGAACAGGGCCATCAGGCAGCATTCTGTGGACACAATAAGAGCGGAGAAATATTCACATTTCGCTGCTCTTACCGCCACAAGGTAGGCCTTAATAGCGGCTCTAGATTGTGTTCGGTTACATTCAGTCTTCGTCTTTCTCTAGCAGTGCTCCAGGCGTCTCTTATCCCTCTTCAAAACCCTCAACTCCTCCATAAACCACGGAGAGTGCCAGGCCGAGTGGGGCAAGAGAGGTTGCACAGGTGCGATCCTGTCCAAGGCCCCGGGCGCTTCCCTATTCCAGGCTGCAGCCAAGACCTCTGCTGGACCGTGCAGCAGGTTCTCGGGTATAACCCCCAGCTCCCTCTGAAACCTCATCAGGTCCATAAGTCACCGGGGGCGAACCAATCTAATGGGTCCAGCCTCCCTGTGGAGTGGGGCAGCACAGGAGAGCCTCAGGGTCACCAGGGTGTGGTCTGACCATGACAATGGGGATAGATGTAACTCTCCCCTCAGATCACATTACCACTGCTCTGACAAGAAAACTAAGTCTGGGGTGAGACCCCTGTCTCAAGACAGGTCCCGAATAATCTGGGACAGGCCCATGGCTGCCATGGTAGCCATGAACTCCTGAGCCGCTTCCGAGGCCCGCCCCAGGGACGGCAGATTGAAGTCCCCCAGAACCATAAGTCTGGTGAACAATTCAGCCACCCCCAAGACAGCCTCCAGCAGCTCAGGCAGGGAGGTTGCTACGCAGCACGGAGGCTGGTACAGTAGCAACACTCCCAACTGTTCTTGGGAACCCAACTTGAAAAACAGGGCCTCACAACTGGCCACTTGCGGAGCAGCGCCCCTGAAGGCCACAAGAGACTATCGGATGATAACTGCCACCCCTCCTCCCCTGCTCTGGTGTCTCGGCTGATGCCACACATGAAACCCGGCTAGGCACATTTCCGAAAGGGCTACTCCCCCCTCTGGGCCCAGCCAGGTCTCGGTGATACACGTCAGGTCTTCCCCCTCCTCTGTGATCAAGTCACCAATGAGGGGGGCCTTGTTGTTCACTGACCTGGCATTAAGAAGCAGCAGCCGGAGACCAGGGCCCTTGAGGATCCGCTTACAAGGGCCTTGGTTTGAACTCGGGGGGCCAGAACACGCCACCGGTAACAAACACTAGGGGCGCCTTCCCCGAAGATGGCTTCCCATCATAACATACCCTACCCATCACCACCTCGATCAGACAGCCCACCATATAGCCCAGAGATTCCTGGTCCTGGTCCAGTAGCCTCCACTCCCAGCCCCCCGGAAATCCTGGGCTTAAACAAGGGTCCCTTGTCCCACGCATCCATCCTCCCACACTCAATCAACCTTGGGCAATGACAGGACCCCCAGCACACCAGCTTTTGCTCTCGGCACTGGTGGGCCCTAGCACCACCCACACCCCTACTGTGTCCCCCCCCCCTCAGCCTCTCTCACTAGTCGAGGAGGGGCACCAATAATAATACTAATAATTAATACTTCTGTCTTATATTAAGCTTTACTCACTGAAAAAAAGATAGAACTGTATTTCATTTATTTCCTTGCAAATATTTTGTTGTTGTTCAGTCGTTTAGTCGTGTTCGACTCTTCGTGACCTCATGGACCATAGCACCCCAGGCCTTCCTGTCCTCCACTGTCTCCCGGAGTTTGCTCAAGTTCATGTTCATTGCATCGGTGATGCTATCTAACCATCTCATCCTCTGCCGTCCCCTTCTCCTTTTGCCTTCAGTCTTTCCCAGCATCAGGGTCTTTTCCAGTGAGTCCTCTCTTCGCATCAGGTGGCCAAAGTATTTGAGCTTCAGTTTCAGCATCTGCCCTTCCAATGAGCAGTCAGGGTTGATTTCCTTCAGGATTGACTGGTTTGACCTCCTTGCAGTCCAAGAGATAAGGCACCAATATTGGTGGCTGGATGTATGGATTCCAGGATGGGGAAATACTCAGATGAACATATATCAATACCTGCAATGGGGCGAATGAAACTAACAAAGACTTCCCAACTTCAATCCGAAAAAAGAAGAGAGAAAAATTCCTCCCTGCTGCCTTGAGACTAGTAAGATACTTTTTGTCAGTTTCAACCTTCCCATGACCTTTGGAAACCAGCTTTTCCCAACCAAGTGCCCTACAGGTATTTATGACTACAACTACTAACATTTCCAGGTGCAACAATTTATCCTGACAATGATTTGTATGACTGTTCCATGCATGAAGGAACTACTACAAATTCAAAATACTCCATAAGTCATGATCATGAATATGACATATAGAAAATGACTTTTGCAAATAATATTATGTAGAAATAACAGGTCCAAGTAATGTTCATGGTACATGTCTTTCATTCTGATCTCAAACCATACTATTTTATGCAGTTGATACTATTATTTTAATAGGAGAGGACAAAAAAAAACACCACACATACAAATGCTTTTTATTTTTGTAATCAGGACTATCAAAGAAAGTTCACAAGGTTCTGAACCCAGACAGGGTTTGATTGCTGTGAACATTTATCTTCCATCTGTAATCTGGACTCTGCTATTAAAGCAGGGGAGTTGAAAATTATGACCTTGGGCAGTCAGATCCGTCCCTCAGTAACAAAGAAGTATAATCAATTCAGCAAAAGAAGAGGGGTATGTCTGTGTTATCTTTTTCTGGCCTAGGAATGTCAACCAAGTCTGTTTGTATATATCAATATGCTTATTTTCGTGGCTGACGCTTTCCTAGATTGGTATCTATAACACCTTATGTAACCATCATAGAATGGCTACTATGGAAATATACTGAAGAGTGGATGTTAAATGTGATAGTTCCTTGTTGCGTGAAAGGACAGCTGAGATCTAATTCTGACATTTTAGTGTTTGGACTTCTAGCCCTCTCTACTTTTCTTAAGTATCAGTACTCTCAAGTGTACAGATATGATTGATTTTTAGAATATACAATTATTTTTATGCTAGAAAATGAACTGAGAATAAAGCAGAAAAACACCCAAATGCCTCTTATTCTTAAATTCATGGTACATCCACATTTAGGCTTGTTATGGCCAAAGGCACAGAGCTAGAAAAAGCATGGAAAAAGGAATGCATTAGATTAAAGCAAGGGTTGGGCTGCTTCCTACAGCCCACAAGATCCTTTTTTGTGGGTCTCTATAATCATTCACACGGTGCTGCCTAATTTTAGCAGTTTAATTGCCAAACAGTTTACTGCTATTCTGAGACAGGAAACACACACACAAGCTAAGTAGAAACATTAACCGAGGCCTAACATGGTTTTCAAAAGCAAATGGGGGGGGGGGGAACGTAAGAGGAAAAAGCATTGCCGTGCCATAACTTTCTGCAGCCATCCTTCCCAATAGTGAAGTGTTCTCCAAGAAGCTGCTTGCCACCAGTTTAGAGGTTGGGCCAAAGAGAAGCATGTAAGTTTGGGGGTCCTCCTAGACTCACGACTCCTGCTCGAAGAGGTGGCAGTCGTGGCTGGGAGGGTCTTTGCACAGCTTTGTGTTGTGCACGAGTTGTGCCCGTTCCTGGATCAGGAGGCTCTGCTCAAAGTCACACATGCCCTAGTCACCTCCAGATTGGACTACTGCAATGCACTCTACATGGGGCTGCCCTTGAAGAGTATCCGGAAGCTTCAGCTGGTGCAGAATGTAGCAGTGCGGGCAGTTATGTGTGCTCCTAGAAGAGCATATGTCACACCTCTGCTCCGCAAGCTGCCTTGGCTGCCAGTCTGCTTCTGGGTCCAATTCAAGGTGCTGGTTTTAACCTTTAAAGCCCTTCATTTCACGGGACCAGGTTATCTGAGGGACCGCCTCTCCCCGATTACATCAGCCCATCCCATTAGATCTGGCAGAGAAGGCATGTTCAGGAAGGGAGGGAAATATTGGTAGCATTTTCCAAAACTGGAATGATGATTAATTATTTTTTTCTTTATTCCAAAGAGCTTAAAGCAGTGTACAAAAGAACAATTCCATAATCTTTGTATCTTAGAAAGGATTACAGAAATTAATAGAACTGAACGTATACAATAATTTGTTATGGTAACAGTTAAAATGGAGCATCCCTATAAGAACCAGACACAAGAAGCAAACCTTAAAATACAGTTGTGTCCATTATGCTTTGCTTTTGAGTTTTCCAGGAGTTGGTGGTGAACAGTTATTGGACTTCTCTTGTATTCTAGCAAAGCAATTCTTATGTTTCTGGTTTAGGCAGGTGATCACTCGTATGGCTTTCCAATTCAAGCATTACACTGCTGCTACAAATACAAAAGAGGCTTTTATCTGCTGCATTTAAAGATTAAAAATATATATACTTTAAATCCTTCAAACCACAAGTATCTGTGGCTTACCAAGCCATATTATAGAATTTTACAGAGGTGGATTGCTTTATGCCACTATCTATTACATTCAGAGGCTATTTCACTTTTCTTGTTTAGTCTCCCTACAGGGTTACGTTCGCTATGTTTTGGAATGTTTGGAATTTCATCAAGCAAAATATTCCAGTTATTTTCATTACTATCTGTTCCATTATTTTTCTTGCTTAACCATTGCCTTATGGCTAGTACAAGTAGGCATAAAATACTAGGTGACTTTTACTAAACTGGTAATAGCTCAGAACTCTTAAAATCTAAAATGCTCTTCCCAATTTTATTGCCAAAAGAAATCCTTGAGAAAAAAATCAAAAGTGGATACTTGTGCCAACCAAGTTGTGGTTTTGTTAGTGGCTACTGACCACAAATTCTTGGGCTGAGCATGGACTCAAACACATCTTGTTCCTTTATTCTTATTGTTTCTTGCCACAGAGCTACAGTACCAGATCTGAGATGCAAAAATATGGATAACCACTAGATTGGAGAAAAATGTTAGAGTTTTCTGTATACCCAGATCTGGTAGCCTAGTCTGTCATCCTAACCCGATATTACTCCTGTCTCTGATCAATATATACTTAAACCCCAAGGCTACCATACTTCCTGATTATATCTCAACTGAACTTGTAAAAGCACTGCAGCTTCTTGACCTTGTTGTTAATAATAAATGTACAGTGATCCTCAAGTTGATCTAGTTTTTTTAACAAAGTAAATTAATTGACACTGATATATAGATATATTTAAGTCTTAACAACCAAAAGTGCTTTATAGAAAAGGACAAGAAATTCTAATCACGTAGGACACTCTGCAATGAGCTAAACATTGCTTATCTTCTTCTATAGCAGATGCTATGTAAAAATTCTATAAGAACGAAGATTTGAAAAAGTTATTCTGGAATAACTAAATCTTATAGTGCTGTTTCAGCTGCCATGGCAAAAAGCAAACACTTCTGAATAGAAAGGAAATCTAAGATGTGGTTTGTAGCTCGGATAAGAGAAGAGGAATTTCAGTCCTTCCACAAATCACTATTAAACATTCCTGTTTATTGCTTGGAAAAATCTTGCCTATAATTTTATGAATATTCCATCCTGGTCACAGTTATTACTCTTTCTTCTCAACACAATAAGCTAACTTACCTTAGTAGGATGATGCAGATAACTCATGCTATGTTAGAATGGATAGCATGTACACAGCTGTTGATTTACTCTTTTAGGCATCTCTCACTTTCTCTCCTTTTTCCTGGAACTGGACTACTCCCGTTTCAACAACAATTAGTATGAAAAAAACAGCCCTTGGGAAGCATATATTCTCCCAGAAAAAAGCAAACATTCTCAGGACTCCAGAGATAGCCACCACTGCTCCATGCTGAGATGGGGGCTAATTAAGATGTTGATGGAGACTATGCTAATCATGACTCTACCACAATCTGTTGGATTTGCATGTATATTGGTAAACCATGTTCTGAAATTGCTTCACCATCTGAGGTCTAATTACTGACTAGACATAACAAACAATGGCTGCATTTAGAGGGTAAGTAGAGTCCATGTGAACATAGATTTTTGTTTTGCTTTTTCTCAATGGTTAAATAGCATGTCTGGAAAGGAGGGGATGAGTTTGCTCATGCACATGTATTTATAAGTAATTCCACTCAGAGGAATTATTTATTCGACTTAAAATTAGACATAAATCTACACAGCTGAGAATCAGAAGTTACAGTTGCTGAATCTCCATGCCATTAAATTAATTTTACTTAGTCCAATCAGAACATCAAATCACTTTTCATTTTTTAATCTAAAGAGTTTTTTTGGTATTTCCAGCTTTTAACTGTTGTAAATGAAATGAAAATAAAACAGCACCATAACATTTGAACTGGAATGTTTTTCAACTTTTTTCATTAAGAAGTGATAAATAAAAGCAACAAAAATTACTAAAGTGTGGAAGAGAGATTGTGCAAAAGTCAACATGTTTTTCCTTACAATTGTGCAATACTATAATCTTAACAAACAACACCAACATTAAAAGGGCTACATAAAAAATGGGTCATGAGTATATAAAGGTCACTGGTGCAACATTTTCAAAGGAATAAGATAATCAAATGAAACTGAGAAATATGTAATTAAGACTATTTATAAATTATTTTTAAAAATGCAAAATCCATATAAGAACATCTTACAAACAGTCCTATGCAGGCACATTAAGCAATTTATCAAACAATGATTCAATTTACCAAGGGCATATTATATATTCTCATATTCTCATCTACATTTTCCAAATATATCCAACATGGGCATCCACAGAAGGTAAGGGGTAAATTATGATATAATCCCAAATGTTGTGACTTGTGTACATCACATGTCCTAATGCAAGTATATAATTGTGGCATTGGCATGATTACATCATCATGCATATGTCACCATTTTGGCATCATAAAAGATTGCTGTAGATGCTGCTGACATGCTCCGCTTATCTTTGTCTGCTGGGAGTGTTGCAAACCCTTATTACATTTCCAAACTCTTAATATACTTTTTTCCTGGAAAGTAAGGCCTTGGCTAATTACTGTTTCTGAAGTTCATGAAGCCTAATAAGTATCAGCTACTTGATATGTCATGAATGTCTTCATCTCTAACTCAGGAGCAGATAAATTGTCTTTTGAATGGTATATGAAATCAGGGAAAGCAGTACGCATTAACTTTGTACTCAATCGTTGTAAATCATTCTGCTTACTGAGTTCACCACAATATCAAGGTGTTTTGTTTGTTTGTTTGTTTGTTTGTTTTGTGCCTTCAAGTCAGTCTTGACTCCTGGCAACTGCCTGGACAAGTCCCTGTAGTTTTCTTGGCAAGATTCAGAAGTGGTTTTCCATTGCCTTCTTCCTAGGGCTGAGAGAAAGTGACTGGCCCAATTCCCCAGCTGGCTTCATGCCTAAAGTGGGACTAGAACTCATTAGTCTCCTGGTTTCTAGCATGATGCCTTAATACTACACTAGCTCTCACAATATCAAGTAGAATTGGGGAAATTCCTGGACACTACTGATACAGTTTTGTAGTTTCAATACTACTAATACCATTTTGTAGGCATTGCAGGGACATTCTTGGTTACAAACTACTTAAGCAATAACATGCCTGTTTGGTTTTGGCGGAACATGTTGTGCAAACTCAACCTTTGTTGTTTGTAATCTGGTTTATGTCTTAATATGCTGTGCACACCCAAACAGGATCATACAAAAGATCAGTTCAATAAATCATATTTATACAAATCATGTACAGTATATATGAACTTAATCTACAGTTCCCAGAATCTTAGAGATCATTCCAGATCAGCAGTAATCAGTACATCCAAGTTAGCACAGCCAAAATTCGGAAGGACACCTCAACTACACACCTCTTATTTCATATTAATCAAAGGATAAGGAAGGGAAACAATGTGAAAAATGTTTCTTTTTTTTACAGCAAATTACAGATAAAAACAATTCCCTCTTTCTATCCCTGCTCATAAGTAGCAACTAACTTTTATTTTGGGGAAAGTGGTATGAGTCCATTGAAAAGTGTGTCACACAATACCTTTTCTAATATGGTTCTAAAATGTTCTTCAGTTTATCAGAAATGAGTCTGGAATAGCTATCAAGAAAAGTAACGTTTTTACTTGCTCTACAACTAGAACTATATAAAGAATAGACAACTGAACTGATGTTTTCCAGATTGTTTGAGTTTCCATTCCTAGCCCCCATGGTTAAAGCAAGAGACTATGGAAACTGTAGTCCAGTATAGGGTATGTGTTCTTCTCACTCGCTGGATCGTCACCTTGTTGTGGTGAGTGGGCTTGTGTGTTCCCAATGAACCCTGTGAGCGAAGCCGTCGGGAGTCATGTACTCCTGGCAGGGTCACCCATGGCGGTAAGGTCCAGGGGGAGGAACCAGACAAAGAACGATCCAAGAAAGTCCTCAACGGCAGAACAGGCGGAAGATAACAAGGTGTATTGTTACAACGGCTGCGAAGGCGGATGAAGGCTGCAGCAGACAAAAGGTCACCAATCGTCATGGTATCCATGCCATTGTATTAGAGCCTTTTTCTGTGAAGGTTGTGTGCTGATTGTTGTGCACCGATCTCCACACATAAAACAAATTCACGCACAGGCGTCTTCCAACCACACCAAACCCAAAACAACCAAAAGTCCCATGGCGACTGACGAATGGCAACGGGGGCAGGACTGTGAAATCCGGAAGCTCCTAGTCATGGACCAGCACATGGGCGGTGGATACGGATTCAGTCGCCCTGACTCAAGGATCGAGGCAGTTGAGTAGTTCGGCAGCTGTATCCACGACTGAGCAGCCCTATTTAGGATCCACTCTGCTCACCCCATATGGGGAGGGGGCTAGAAAAGGTGCCCTAAACATAGTATGCCTCATTTTTCTCCCTGACTGGATTACCGCGACCAGTGGGGTCACCATCTAGCGGTCGTAAAAAACACATGAATTTTGGAACATGGAATATACGGACACTGCAAGACAATATGGATAGTGAATGACCTGAACGTAGGACTGCCATTATTGCAAGGGAGCTGAGATGTTTTAATATCGATATAGCAGCACTCCAAGAAACTCGAAGAGCAGGAGAAGGACAGTTGAAGGAAGAAAAAGGAGGTTATACCTTCTTTTGGAAAGGACTGCCTGAACAAGAATGACGAATACATGGGGTAGGCTTTGCTATCAAAAACGACCTTGTGAAGCTCTTGTCAGAAGTTCCCACTGGGATTAACGAACGACTCTCAACTCTGCGAATAAAACTCGCCAAAAACCAACAGGCAACTATCCTAAGTGCTTACGCACCAACACTAGATGCAGATGAGGATATCAAGGGAAAATGTTATACCCAGCTGGACACCATCTTATCAGAGATACCAAAGGAGGATAAAATTATCCTCCTGGGCGATTTCAATGCAAGAGTTGGGCGTGATTTTGATTTGTGGCCAGGGATCATTGGGAAAGAAGGAGTTGACAACAGCAACACGAATGGAATCTTACTTCTGACTAAATGTGCAGAGCATAACCTTGTCATTACTAACACACTCTTTCGCCAGAAAAATAAATTTAAAACATCATGGAAGCACCCACGGTCGAAGCACTGGCATCTTTTAGATTATGTAATTGTCCGTGCTAGCGATCGCCGTGATGTACTTCTCACCAGAGCCATGACGAGCGCCGATGACTGCTGGACAGACCATCGATTAATTCGATCCACGATGGCCATAAAGATTGTCCCTCATCGTAGGCTCCAAGGAAGAAAACCAAGGCGTAAAATGAATACACTGGCCCTTCAAGATCCTATCAAACGAGCTTGCTTTCAATCAACTCTCAAGGAACATCTGCCTATGGAACTTCCTGAAAATGTTGAGGAACACTGGATTAAATTGAAGACTTCTATTATTTCAGCCTGTGAACAAACTATCGGATACCAGACTAAGAGACATCAGGACTGGTTTGATGAGAACGATAGTGAGATTGAACATATTATTGACAAGAAAAGGAAAGCCTTCCAGATATGGCAAAAAGATATTAACTGTGCCGTTAAGAAAAAAATCTACGCCAGTGCAAAAGCAGAAGTTCAAAGAAGAACTAGAGAAATTAAGAACATATGGTGGATAAAAAAAGCCCAAGAAACCCAACATTTTGCAGATGCTCATGATGCACGGGGCTTTTTTAATGCCATAAAGGCCATCTATGGACCAACAAACCATGGTACAAATCCCTTACGCTCAGTAGATGGTGCTAAACTTCTAAAGGACAAAGAGTCTATTGCACTGCGCTGGAAAGAGCATTCCTACAATCTCCTTAATCGTCACTCTACTGTGGCTGATGAAGTCTTCTTGCAAATCCCGCAAAAACAAATAAGAAATGAGCTTGCAGTACCCCCTAGTTTGGAGGAAGTCAGTAAAGCCACTAAACAAATGAAAAATAACAAAGCTAGTGGACCTGATGGGATTCCTGCTGAAGTCTTTAAAGAAGGCGGGCCTGAACTTACACAACAACTTCATAAGCTCATCGAAAAAATCTGGATGAGGGAGGAGATTCCAGCAGACTTTAGGGATGCCATAATTATCACTCTCTTTAAAAAGGGTGATAGAACAGACTGTGGAAACTATCGAGGCATCTCCCTTCTAGCCACAGCAGGCAAAATCCTGGCAAAGATAATTGCAAACCGTCTCCTATCTGTATCAGAAGACATCCTCCCTGAAACGCAAAATGGTTTCCACCCTTCCAGGGGAACAGTGGATATGATCTTCACTGCACGACAGCTTCAAGAAAAATGCAAGGAGCAAAACCGCCCTCTATACATGGCATTTATTGATCTGACTAAAGCCTTTGATACTGTAAATCGTACTGCTCTCTGGACCATCCTTCTGAAAATCGGATGCCCTGATAAATTTGTGAACATCTTGCGGTTACTCCATGACGACATGATGGCAACAATCCTGAATAACAATGGCTCTCAAAGCGATCCATTTAAAGTGGAATCCGGCGTTAAACAGGGATGTGTTATTGCTCCAACCTTATTCGCTATCTTCATCGCTATGATTATGCACCTTGTTGAAGAGAAACTTCCTACTGGTGTAGAAATTATATATCGAACAGATGGAAAGCTTTTTAATCTTAGTAGGCTGAAAGCAAAAAATAAGGTAATTGCAACTTCTGTTATAGAACTTCAATATGCTGATGATAACGTAGTCTGTGCACACTCCGAGGAAGATCTTCAAACTATCCTAAACATCTTTGCAGAAGCATATGAAAAACTCGGCCTCTCGATTAACATTAAAAAAACCAAAGTGCTTTACCAGCAAGTTCGAACCAATCCCTCTGCAGCGCCATCAATCCAGCTTAAAGGTGTGTCACTAGAAAATGTCGATCACTTTTCTTATCTCGGCAGCCATCTATCTACAAAAGCCGACATCGACGCTGAAATTCAGCATCGCCTGAGCTCTGCGAGTGTAGCTTTCTCCCGAATGAAGCGTAGAGTGTTTGAGGATCGGGACATACGCAGGGAGACCAAAATGCTTGTTTACAAAGCCATTGTACTACCAACCCTTCTGTACGCCTGTGAAACATGGACCCTCTACAAACGCCACCTCCAACTTCTTGAAAGATTCCATCAACGCTGCCTCCGAAAAATTCTGCAAATTACTTGGGAAGATAGGCGGACTAATGTTAGCGTATTAGAAGAAGCGAAAACCACCAGCATTGAAACAATGATCATCCAACATCAACTTCGCTGGACCGGTCATGTTGTTCGAATGCCTGACCATCGTCTTCCAAAGCAGCTACTTTACTCCCAACTTAAGAATGGAAAACGGAATATTGGTGGACAGCAAAAGAGATTCAAAGATACTCTCAAAGCTAATTTAAAAAAATGTAATATCAGCATTGAGAACTGGGAAGCCCTAACTCATGAGCGTTTCAATTGGAGGTCATCCTTTATTAATGGCGCTATGGACTTTGAAGAAGCACGAGTACAGGGCGAAAAGGAGAAAAGAGCTAAAAGGAAGGCACATCAGGCAAACCCTCATCATGACCATCTTCCACCCGGAAACCTATGCCCTCATTGTGGGAGGTTGTGCGGATCCAGAATTGGCCTTTATAGCCACTTACGGATCCTCCGTTAAAATTTTACCTTTGGAAGACAATCTTACTTGGCTACGAGTGATCGCCAATGAATGATGTGTTCTTAAACCAGCCTTGAAGATTTTATGAACTACTACAGCAGATGGTCATGTGGTGGCACTTATGTCCCTATCAACCTAATTAGCATGTAAATCAGTGTTTCTCAAACTTGGCAACTTTAAGATGTGTGGACTTCAACTCCCAGAATTCCCCAGCCAGTGATGTAAATGATGTGATATGGATGTGTAAACTGAGCAACATCTAGAAGACAGTAAGTACTGTGTCAGAATTACAGTAGAGTAGTACTATGCAGTAATAGTATATATTGGAGTCTCAGTTCCTAAAATACTTTTTTCACTCCTCCCCCATATTTTAGAAGAATATCCTTCTACACCCTTTCCTCCTTTTATCACAGCAATAGTATATGTCATCTTAACTCAAGGAAGTATGATGCCAAAACCACTTTTACCATATTTCTCAGAAGTTCTGTTGTTTTAGACAGCAAAGTGCCAACCCAACCACTTTGCTTTGTTTTCTTCCTTTCTCACTTGGTAATGCAAAATGAAATAAAAGAAACAAAAAAGAAACCCAGACCTTAGCCTTTTCCATTCTACTTCCCACACAGCTCTCCTAAACAACCAAAAAAACTGAAATTGAACTATTGGTCCTGAGCCATCCCTTCTGGCTGGAAAACTCTGGGAGTTGAAGCCCATACTTATTAAAGTTGCCAAGTTTGAAAGACACTGCTCTAAATTATGATCCTATAAGCAAGTGGGAGAAAGGTAACTCACCTTATGGAACGAGAGGAGAAAACAGCATTTTTTGGTTGGAGAATAAGAGCAATAAAGCAGGAAAATATCCTTATTACAGATTCACATCACATCCTTTCAGGGTATAATACAAAAAGTCATAAAGTTAAGCATGTGCAAGCATTTACTTAACCTCTCTTTAAAGAATAGCTATGGGATAGAGGAACCAATCAAAATTAGAATATGTCCCTTTCCATTATCTGTTTTCCTTAGGAAAAAAAAACCTTGTGACAGATTATTTTTAAAGTGTATTTAAGGATTGTGCTTTAACCTGCTCTAGAATAGATTGCAAACTGATATATTAAGGGTATTTAGTTTCATGTGGGAGAATCAAAGAATACCTCTGAGAGAATACTAAAAAAGTTCAAGAAGTGAATGAACCACCATCACACATTCTTTTTTGATTCTAACTCTAATGTGCAAAAAGATACTATTTCCATCTTGTCTATATCAAGCACTGTATGGTGATTTTTCCCACTGTAAATTACCCAGCAGATAATACATGAACAAACAAACCACTTTCCACCATTTCTCTGAAGAAATCAAGACACCTTCAATTATCATTTTGAGTAGAAACATCACATAGCTTTCTATAGGTAATACAAATTACATTCTTAAAAAATATATAAGATCAAAGGGGGCTTTTGGCAAAACTTGCAGTGACTGAAGAAGCTGCTTTGTATACTTCCCAGCTTTTCTTACCAAAATATCCATGATAACTTTGTCATAATACTTTTTAAAAAAAATTAGTGTCATCATACATACATATGAATGAATATTGGACTAAAATGCAAAAGTATAATAAAAAAAGGTAAAGGTTCCCCCCGCACATTTGTGCAGTCGTGTCCGACTCTAGGGGCCGGTGCTCACCTCCGTTTGTTAGCCGAAGAGCCAGCACTGTCCGAAGACGCTTCCGCGGTCATGTGGCCGGCATGACGCGTGTGGAACGCTGTTACCTACCCACCGAAGTGGTACCTATTAATCTACTTGCATTTGCATGCTTTCGAATTGCTAGGTTGGCAAGAGCTGGGGCGAGTGCGGGAGCTCACTCCGCACGCAGGGCTAGGGATTCGAACCTCCGAACTTGTGATCTTCCGATCGACAAGCCTGGCGTCTTACCCGCTGAGCCACCACGCCCCCATAAAAGTATAATAGGCACAGTTAATTATATTGTATATAACACAAGCAAGGATGGTTTCATGGAACAAAACTATTGATACTGAAGTAGGAATAAACAAAAATTATCAGTCTGAAGATCTTTTTTTAAAACACAGAAAATAAGCCTGAGTTTCTGTACAGTATTTCCTAACTGGTCCTCTTATATTCTCTTATATTATCTCAAAAGTTGACTGAAATTTTCCACTGTCCTCAAAGCTTCCACTTTAATAGTTAAGATACTCATTTAGCAATACTTAAAATATACACGACTGTGCGGGGGAACCTTTACCTTTACCTTTAAAATATATCATTGCAAACTGAGATTTTAAGATCTTCCATTTCCCTTCTTATAAAAGATTTTAGAATTTTATGTCTGACTGAAAAGAAATGAATACCACCAGCTGACAATTAACACTACAAAGTAAGAGTTTTTTGATGTGTTTAAGAAAAAATTAGCATATGGAAATAGCATCTGATTTGCATGTCTACAGGTGCCTATCATTCTGTAACTCTGAATACTGTGAATGATTACGTACATTTACCCAGCTAAACTACATAGGTTGAATAACTTCTATAACTAATGTACAATTATGAACATCAAAATAAAAGTTCACAGAAAAGAAACAACCTGAAAGAGAAAGGCTATCAATTGCAAAATTTAAATTAAATGAATACAACTCACTTAATTCTCCTGTTGTGACTGGGTAAATATGTGTAATACTGTGGGGATTAAATCTGGGGGAAAAAACCCTTAGCAACCAGTTCTGCTAGTATCTGTATATTTGTGTGTGTGCATGTGAAAGAAAAACACAGACATAGATAAGATATAAATAAAGGTAAAGGTAACCCCCGCACATTTGTGCAGTCGTGTCCGACTCTAGGGGCCGGTGCTCATCTCCGTTTGTTAGCCGAAGAGCCAGCGTTGTCCGAAGACGCTTCCGCGGTCATGTGGCCGGCATGACACGCGCGGAACGCTGTTACCTACCCACCGAAGTGGTACCTATTCATCTACTTGCATTTGCATGCTTTCGAATTGCTAGGTTGGCAAGAGCTGGAGCTAGTGCGGGAGCTCACTCTGCACGCAGGGCTAGGGATTCGAACCTCCGAACTTGCGATCTTCCGATCAACAAGCCTGGCGTCTTACCCGCTGAGCCACCACGCCCCCTAAGATATAAATAAAGTAATGGAAAGTCATGTTACATCTGATAATGTATAGTGAAATAATGAAAACATTTGGGAGTTTGCACTCCTAACATTCATTCAGAGACACTCATTCTCTCTCTCCTTCTTTGGTTCCATGGCAACTCCTTTTTCTAATATTAGCTCCCTGTTTTTGAGGGGAAAATGCCACCCATAGTTATGGCTCAGTTCCTAAACTAGTGAATGCAAGACTACACCATGGCTCATCAAGTTTTTCCCTAGAAGTTCATAGGAATGACATTTAAATCACAAAAGATCTAGTTAACAATGTGAATAAAAGCATTAAAACATTTATTTTGGTATCCCCAAGAGGAAAAGAAAAAGAAGTTAAGAGATAGAGAGGCATACAAAGAGAAAGGAACGTATTCATTCACAGCAAGAAATAAAGATATGCATACTGAAGAACATGGTAAAATTTTAAACACTTGAAAGAAAGATGAAAAAGAAAAAATGCTGGAAAAGATGTAAAAGCTAGATCCAAAGAGTTCCAGATTTTCTGTCAATCACAGTGGTTAAGTAATGTCCATCATCTCTTGCTTCCTTTATTTGAATTCTGATTGACCACAAAAGAAAAGTTTTGCTTGCAGTTATGTCTTTGTTGTTCATTTAATGCACCAGAAAAATGTTCCAACCCTTTTAGAGATTGCCCTGAATTGAATTTATGCATCTTTTCTCTTCCAATCAACTTCCAATTAAAGGTTAAGCCGAAACAAAATAAAAGATGCATTGAAATGCCCTTACTATTCTAAAAATGTATTTTAAAAAAGAAATAGAAAAAGTTATAGAAGACTCTAACACTAGCCCCAGTCCCCTTGATTTCTGTGCAGTTCATTTCCAACAGTTTTAGACTGCAGCATAAATCTAGAACTCTAAAAGCTCCTGTATGTTTTGATGCTGGGTTAAATAGCCACTGTTATTTTCCATTCAGTTATGCAAGTACTGAACCAGCCTACTTTATCGACACATCAGTGTATTCTTCACTGTTTTTAGATTAATCTCTCTTCTTTCTTCAGAAAGTGTTTTAGAAAGTACAATCTCACTTTCCTTCTCTCAAGCCTTCTGGAAGAGACTTTAGAAGGTATTTTCTGAATAAGTTGCCTACTTAGTTTTTATTGCTAAGGCAAGTAGCCCCTATTGCCTTTGTGGATTATAATATATGTTTCCCACGCACACCCCAGGAAATTTGGAATTCTGCCAGGGAAGTGACAAATCCAATAACATCAAGAAAGAATGTTGCAGAGCATTTATCTGGAAGGGCTCTCCCTCACCATACAATAGTTTTGAGAATATATCCAAATAGCTTGGTACTTTATAGATGATGACTCCTCCTCTCATTGCTCAACTTTATGAAAAGAAATTCTAAACAAAAGCAGCAAATGATGCTTCTTACACCCTCAAGTCCCTATTCTTGTAAAAAACGACCCCTCTTTGTCTATTAAGCACAGGGAGCAACAGAAGACCATGCCTTATAACTTTGCATCATTAACAGATCCTTTCTTCCTAGGAAATTTCCTCCATAAAGACAATTAGAATAGCATCACAAAACAGTAGAATGGGGGGGAGGGGAAGAAGAAATAACCTTACCAGCTTCACTTACAGTATGTACAACAGTAGTCAGCTGCTGTATAACATGCAGTTCGTCTCAATTGTCTACAAGAAGTATTTCCAGGCCTTCTGGTTTCTTCTCAGTGTTCTCTCTCTCTCTCTCTCTCTCTCTTTTCACAAAGCCATTCTCTTCTTCTCTAATCCTCTCACAGGAAAAAGCAGCCCTGTGCTGAACGCCTCAGCAGAAGGACTCTGGATGCAGTGGAGTGGGGGCTGAGAGGGAAGGGGGAAGGGAGATTTTCTGTTGGCATTCAAGCATCACAATATGTTAATCCCTGGAGCAGGAATCCAAACCAAGTGTCGCCTACACACATTTGGGCATCAAATTCCCAATACTGCTTCAAACCAGGCATAAACTCCCCCTCATAATACATTAGCCACTCAATTCCTGCTCCCAAGGCAGACACCCTTCAAACTTCAAACATATATGTAGGTTGTGCATGTGCGTGAGACCGAGGATTTCAGTAATATAATAATAAGGCCTCTTCATTGAAGGATATGGACTGTGATCCACCACACTGGTCCAGGGTGAGTTGGTCGAGAGTGTGTGTGCATATGTTTAGTAAAATTGATAATGAGTCTAAGCTATCTAGATGAAGTTTTAACACCCCTATATAAGGGCTACAAGACTGGCATTGCAAAAAGGCACAGAAGACTCTGTTGGCTGATTTTAGGAGTTGTTTGGCTCTTTGCAGCCTGATCTGGCGACTTTACTCCCAGCACCTTTTCAGCCACAGAGTCTAAAAAGAACTGCATGTTCTTAACAGGGCATGCCAGCAATTGCACATGGTTTATTAGGAGTTCCTGCTGCATCTAATGTAATATGCACCAGGGCTACCAGTTTCTTTGGGAAGTGTTTTTATTCCTCCATTGCGATACACATGTCTTAAATTCAAGGATTTAAATGAGTTGATTTCAGATTTGACATTTCCATTCCACAGTGAAAAGGAAAATACATCAAAGAACTTAAAGAGCAGATGGCACGATTCTATCTCCTAAATGATGGTGGTCAGCCTTCACGTAATAATTTATGAGGCTACCTCCCCCTCCTTGATCCTGTGTCTCAGCAGTAGGCCCTATGAGCCTTTCAGACAAAATAAATACACTTACCACCAGCTTCAAACACACTAATATTTACTAGCACTATTTTAGCCTGACACAAGCTATTTTGTTTGAGACCCTTGTTCAGAAACCCAAAGTGATGATTTGATAGATGAAACACTCTGTAATATAGGTTGTAACTTCATAGCTATACTCCAACAGTAATGTCCATCCTTGGACAAAGCAAAATAAAACAGAGATGCTCTGTGGTTTTCTTAATCATAAGAACAAAGCAAGCTGGAACATTTCACTGGTCATAAGAATAAAATCTTCTCTTCTCAAATGACTGGTGAAAGGAATAAATAAAGAGAGATTACTAGGAGATGAGATAATGTCATCAGCTCCTAAAAAAGCTCAGAACAACAAGACTTTTGTGAGGCAGATTTATTTGCCTGCATACACCAACAATAAGCATGTGGCTTATTGTTTTTTTTTTCTCTGAACACATGTTAGAAGTCTCAGAATTAACTTAAGAACTTTCATTTGCCAATTATTGTTTTGGATTTTGGGAATTGGCAGTCCTCCTCCTTCTCCTCCTCTTTTAATTCTCTTTATTTTACTTTTACTTTTACTATTTTATTTTTTTATTTTATTTTATTTTATTTTATTTTATTTTATTTTATTTTATTTTATTTTATTTTATTTTATTTTATTTTTATTTTACTTAAGGGGCGTGGTGGCTCAGCGGGTAAGACGCCAGGCTTGTTGATCGGAAGATCACAAGTTCAGAGGTTCAAATCCCTAGCCCTGCGTGATGGAGTGAGCTCCTGCACTAGCCCCAGCTCTTGCCAACCTAGCAATTCGAAAGCATGCAAATGCAAGTAGATGAATAGGTACCACTTCAGTGGGTAGGTAACAGCGTTCCGCGCGCGTCATTCGGCCACACGACCGTGGAGGCGTCTTCGGACAACGCTGGCTCTTTGGCTAACAAACGGAGATGAGCACCGATCCCTAGAGTCGGACACGACTGCACAAATGTGCGGGGGGAACCTTTACCTTTTTATTTTACTTTGAATTGTTGAAAGCTGCTCAGTGTCTATTTTGGAACTGAACCACAAATAAATTGCAGAAACAAATATAAAAGCGCTAAACCAGAGCTTTCCAAACTTTTAATGTTGGTGACACACTTTTTAGACATGCATCATTTTGCAACACACTCTTACAGCACGGCATCATTTCACGACACACTCTTACAGCAGGGTACAAGGCAGGCACTAGGACCTGCGCAGAATCACAGCAGGTTTGGAGGCAGCAAGGCACAAGGCAGGCACTAGGACCTGCAAGGAATCCTGGCAGGGCTCAGAGGCAGCAGCAGCCGCGACACACCCTGACACTGCAGCCGACACACTAACGTGTCCCGACACACAGTTTGGAAAGCTATGCTCTAAACATTAAATTTCAGATGCTCACAGGTTCATGAAAAAAGCTCCCTTAATATTATAATAAATATAATAAAGACAAGCTTGTTTAATAACATCAATTAATCCTCAAATTGTGTACGTATATGCCCTATTGTACAATGTAAGGCTCCAAGCATTACTATTTCTTAAGAAAAAGCCATCATTCGTTTACGTTCATGTGCTCTTATTAAAATCAGTGGGTCTACACCATAGTATGCATTCACTTAACTTTTTAGACATTTTATCTGCCTCCCAGTTTACTATCTTAGAGGTCAGTGGAATACAATTGTGGGAGAACCTAGAGCAGAGCTTTCCAAACTGTGTGTCGCGACACAAAAGTGTGTCGCCTGAGGGGCCCAGATGTGTCGCGTCAAAACCCGGAAGCGCTGATGGTGTGCAAAAACCGAAAGCAGCAGCAGCGCTTCCGGGTTTTCCTGCAGTGACACACCAACGGCGGCACGCAAAAACCGAAAGCGGCAGCAGCGCTTCAGGGTTTTTGCGCGCTGCCGCAATGGCGGCACTTCCGGGTTTTCCCGCGGTGACACACCAACGGCGGCACGCAAAAACTGAAAGCGGCAGCAGCGCTTCCGGGTAGAAGAGTAGATTTCAACCTTGCCCTGCAGTTCCAACTTCCTTTTTTAAACTCAAAGGTATATTAATACTCAGTTTTAGTTTCCCTAAATAGTATATGGCCACTTTCCCCTACTATTCATGCTCTTTCCACTTCTTTGGTTAAGGGCCTTTCCCAGCATGCACCTAAAAAGGTTCCCCCCACACATTGTGCAGTCGTGTCCAACACTAGGGGCCGGTGCTCATCTCCGTTTGTTAGCTGAAGAGCCAGCGTTGTCCGAAGACACTTCCACGGCCATGTGGCCGGCATGACGCATGCGGAACGCTGTTACCTACCCACTGAAGTGGTACCTATTAATCTACTTGCATTTGCATGCTTTCAAATTGCTAGGTTGGCAAGAGCTGAGGCGAGTGCGGGAGCTCACTCCGCACGCGGGACTAGGGATTCGAACCTCCAAACTTGCGATCTTCCGATCGACAAGCCTGGCGTCTTACCTGCTGAGCCACCACGCCCATTCAGCATGCACTTAACCTCTGCATAAATAAGTCCTGGCAATCACTTTTTTTCTGCCATGTCTCCAGTCTAGACCCCAGACCAGACCCCTCTGGTCTCTGGACACTATATTCCAGGACCATTCTGCTTTGAGCAATCAGAAGGTCTATTTCCTTCAACATGAACTCTCCCATTGTACCTGCCATGTCTCCTAGCCAATCCTTGGGTCAGAGACCTGGATTAGCCTAAATAGCAGCTAACCAGTGTGGCAGTGGGGCTGTGTCTTGAAGTGAGAGAGAGAGCATTGTCTTTTTCTCTCTTTCTTCTTCCATTCACGTGTGTGCGTGCATGCACACAAATACAGCACCTGTCACTCCCACTTTCTTCTACAGGTCAGAAATCTTTGAAAAAAAATTATTTAGGATTTCATCTCCAACTCCCCCAAGTTGCAGTTTAAAGCTTAACCATGCTTCAGTTATACAAATGTTTACTACTGCTTGGGAGATTCTGCCCATCCTGTGCCAGCAATCCATCATCCAGATAATTGTCTCAGAAACCAAATTACCATGACCTGCTTTTGTCTTCTTGCGGATATAAAGTCTTGTGAGTTGTTCTATCACATCCCTGATTATTGCTCCTGGTGGGCAACATACATAATGTATGAATGAATGGATCTAGTTTGGCCTGGATCTACTTTTTGGTTTGGATCTACTTTTTTTCAATCCGTGGTACTTATGTGTCACCAATTACATCACCTGCTTTTGTCTTCTTGCAAGGTGCAGCTGCATCAGTTTTTCCCTTCAGGGATCTAGTGTCCTCTCATATGTTCTACAGTGTCTCTTTTTCTTCCCTGAAGGTCAAAGTCTACCTTTTTTTTATGAAGGTTTGTTTTTGAATTTTAGCAGTGCAGAAAAACTTCTAAATCTATTGCTTCTGATAGTCACTTTCATCCACTGGGGATACACTTCTGTTTAATTGCTTCCATGATAGAGTGTTGCTTCTTCTGTTAGTTCCTGACCTAGTATCTCTTTTAATTGATTATAAGTTTTTATCCTCTAATATCACTGACTGTGGTCACAATTGCTGCATTTTCTTACTTGCAGAGGCAATAGAACACAAGAGAAAACCACCAGTTTACCTAAAACGTTCATAGAATTATAAAGCAAATATAGACATTCCTCTTATTATTATTAAATAGATATGTAAAGCATTTCACCATAGTGAGAAGTCTGCAACTAGAAATGCTGTACACCTGCTCAGTCTACTGTCAATAATTATTAACAATAATTTAAAGACCCCTCTTTCTCTGTTTATGATTTGTTATTTTCAAACAACTTAGACTGAACAATCCTTCAAAACAGGACACCAAATAGAAGACTGCCCTCCTTAATATAAGACTCACCTATATAAAGATTGGTTCATGGCACTTTACAAATGAAGATGATCTGCTTTGCTATGTGGCAGATGATATATTGGCTGGGATACTAAGAACTATCATATACAGAATAGGACTAGCCTTGTAAATGTATTGTTAATCTCCCCGCTCCCCCATGTTTTATATCACTGGAGCCCAGGTTGCATTGCAATAGATTTTTCGAAAGTTATTCTGTGTAGCAAGAGTATGTAGAAGAGGAACTGGTATGTGTGTGTGTGGAGTCTCAAATATTTTTAGATTGAAGCCATCAGACATATATGATTTCACCAAAACGTATCTGTAAGAGTTGATTTTTCTATGGAACATAGACAATTTGTATGCAACTTGAAAAACTGCCCACATGTGGAAATTGCCACCCAGAAAAAGCACATGTGTTCACTCTTGACCCTTGTTCATGGATAAACTTCAAAAGTGTTCATCACAGCAAGCCAACAATAACAATTAGTTGTTTTAAAGATATTTTGCCTGTTTCCAAAAGAAAAAGCAACAAAAAATAAAGCTTTAATAAAGCCTAAGATTCTGGTTTGTAAGTATGACGGATGCTGTAATACGTATGCTGGTTGATGTCAGCAAGCTGGCAAGAAATCAGATAATTTTACTTTTTTGACAGGGAAGGTGGGAATTCCAATTTTTTTTGTTGTTTACTTGTTTCCTCTAAGCCTACTCTGATCTTTATAATCCTTGTATTTGACACCTTTCATAACACTTACTTCTTTCTGGTTTTGTTGGACTCACATAAAACAAGAAGGCCTTGCCATGACAGATGCCACTCTGGAAATAACTATCAAGTTTTCATGGTTGCTGTTTCTACCACGTCTGTAAGTAGTTCATAGATAGCTTGTGTTATATGTGATTCCAATAGGTTTCAACATTCTAAGTTCTTTGAATATTGTCAAAACAATTGGTTTAACCTAGAGTGGTGGCTTATTTAACTGTTGTTCTTAAATAATTTTTCAAAAATTACAGAGCCCAGGCAGAAGAATATAATGCAATCAATGTGAAACAGCACTCCTGTCTTTTACATTAATATTGGGCATTTCAAGAAGATAGGTCTGCAGAAATTTAAAAAATGAATGATATTTAACTCTTTCACCAAAGGCTATGTAATATGTGGGAGGGGGGCACAGTACAAGGTATGAGTCTGTTTTAAACTCCATAGTACTGACTTTACTTCTCAAACTAATTGCAAGAAAAAAATATCATTTAGTTTGCATGTTACCATCCTTTCTCAGGACAGTTGATTCTACCACACATAAAATGTACTTCTATGTTCAGAAAATAATAGATGACAAAGAATGTTATACTATGAAAGATCATTACAACTTAGTAATTCAAGAACCAAGTGCTATTTTCCCCAAGAACCAGTGAAAATATTTCTACCCTTAAGAGCTAAAACAAGACATGGTTTGACTTAGACTGCAAGGAAGCACGAAAAAAAAATCTTAAGCAATTATATAAGTTAAATTCTAATTCTGCTATCCAAAAAAAAAAAAAAAATTGTTGGGGAAAAAACCAAGGTAATTTTTTTACTCAAATAAAAAGGAACATCAGGGAAAGATTTGATCCCAACTGGTCTATAAGGTCAGATCCATTAATAAGTTCATTTTTGGCATGTATCAGAAAGGGATTTTTGACCATGTACTATAAAGACAGAATGCCTTATCTTAGCTGAACAATGAGATACAGATTCTTGGAATCTTGTTATATTATGGGGGAGTCCTTTCATATCTCTACTAAAGCTATTTTAGAACATCTCCTAAACTGACCAGAGGCATCAGTTTCTGAAATTAATGGTCTTATTTCCCACCTTAGAGGCCCCAAGATGCAATTTTGTCTCTCCAGAATATTAAGGTGAATCTTGGCCTCTCTACTCAGACATACAACTCTGCACATTCCAAAGGATGGGACTTAGCTATAATCCCATTTTCAAGAAAGCCTCCTTTGCCAATTATATACTTGTTAATCTTTCAAACATAACAAACAAGTTGTACAGGAGACACATATATATAAGTTATTAGACTGATGTTAAGAAGGACTTATTAATTCAGAACATCAAGTAGGTAGGTTTCAGATTGTTCCACAGCTGCTCAAGCATAAGTGCTACAACATCTAGCTAATAAATAGTTTTATATATACTCAAATACATTGCATTTACAGGCTTTAGGTTTGCATTTGATATGTTGATATAATGAAGGCCATCAAAAACCTGCCAATGTGAAAAGAATTTAAAGGCAAGTTTGGATCTCATATACCACTTTCAAGTGAGTAATTAGATATTTACAAAAATAGCACATAAGACAGGAGTATGCTTTCAGTCATGAGATTTGAATTTAACGCTTTATTTTTGGCAATCTACCATAATGATGTGCAAGAAAAATATTCAACAAGAAAACTTTAAAATTTTGATATTTAAAAAAGCACTTGTTTGAAAGCAATCAAAATTCATGTGAAAGAAAACCAAAACCAAAACCTGTAACTAAGTCGTACTATTATTTTGACCAAACAAAAATGACCAAAAAAAGGAGATTATGTTAGTTACTCAGGTCTTTGATGACTGTACAGACAATTTTAATCTATTACTAGTGACAATCTATAGCTCTTCCAAGGACACTCCAGTGACTTTTTAAATACAATCTGTCTTCTTATCCATCGTCTCCTCCTCCATCTATTTATCTCAACCACATGAAATCTACATTTTGCATTTCTGTCTTCATGGATGGCTTTGCTTGGTGAGAAATCATTCTTTAAGATGCAGATTCTATTGTACTACCCTTTGCCTAGTAGAGGTAAATACACAGATCTTTTCCAATATGTAGACTAGTGTTTCTCAACCTTGGCAACTTTAAGATGTGTGGATTTCAACTCCCAGAATTCCCCAGGCAGCATGGCTGGGGGTTCTGGGAATTTTTTTTTTTGAGCAAGCAGTTTCCATGGCCTGAAAAAGTTTGAAAGCCCCTGTTGCAGACCATAGCTTTGTTCCATATTTGTTAACCTAGAACTGTTACAGCTTGAACTGTCTCTTCTTAAACATTTCATTTGCAGCTGGTGTTTTCCTATTTGATAGCTGCTATATTGACTTGTATTTTACCTTTTAATGGAATTGGTTCTTGAATATATTCTTTCTCTACAAATGTTTCTGTCGTTCTACAGTTCTGTCTCTAAAGGGCTTCAGTATAGTTTTCCATCCTCCTCTAACTTCATTAGTCTCTATTAGATTTATCCCATGAGTACTCTTGAGTAGTCTTGAAATTCTCTGATCTTCTTAAAATCATCTCATTTTCATTTGTTGACATTGTTGATTGCAATATTTTTCCTAGTCATCTTTTGTTTGAGGTCTGCACTCAATCATCATATGCCATCTTATTGCTCAGAGCTTTTATCCTGTCTTTATTTGGCTATCATAATAGTTTGTTCTGGAATCCACTTGAATCTTTTCTTCTTTGAGATATTTAGAATATTTCTTCCTGCTTTGATTTTCACAGTGTCTCTTATCTCTTTCCATAACTCCTCAGGTTACTTTTGCATGGATTAAGTGAATTGAATCTGTTTCTAGTATTTTATATTCTGACTGTATATCCTCTAGGCCAAATCTTGCTGGCACACCTACTCTCCTTAATTTTCTAAATTTAGCCTGTATATCTGACAATGATAATTCATGACCTGTTCCACATCTGCACCTAGATGTGTCTGGCTGACTGAACTGCTCTGTTTCCCATTATGTAGTCAATTTCATTCCAACCTTGTACATCTGGTTATGTCCAGGTATAAAATATGTGCCTATGTTGCTTAAAACAAGTGTTGGCAATAAAAGAATACTTTTCATAAAACGCTACTAACATATTTTCTGCATTTACCCATTCTAAATCTTCCTATAAGACCAACTTTCTCCATTTCTCCATTTTTTGCATTACAACCATCTACTACCAGTGCTATGTGGTTTCTAGATGTTGCATTTAGCACCTTTGGCAAAATGCCTGAGTTGCTTTTACCACAGTGTTGGCAATAGATGCACACATTTCCATAACACTAAAGCTTATTGGATATCCACTAATCTTAATAGATTCTAGTTATAACAGAGCACATACTTAGTAGCGTCCTTTTAGGTATTATTGACACCTTTTTATCTGGTCTCATATCCTGATCATGTAATAATCTGATTTAAAATACCTTTTCTGTTTCATCTGCCATATAACCCTCCTTTTTGTGGGATATTTACCCTTATTATTTTATTAATAATCTTCTGTCCTCTTCACCCTCTTGATGGTTCAGAAATCCTTTAAAACTCCAAAGTAACATAATAGGCTAAGGGGCGTGGTGGCTCAGCGGGTAAGATGCCAGGCTTGTCGATCGGAAGATCACAAGTTCAGAGGTTCGAATCCCTAGCTCTGCGTGCGGAGTGACCTCCCGCACTAGCTCCAGCTCTTGCCAACCTAGCAATTCGAAAGCATGCAAATGCAAGTAGATTAATAGGTACCACTTTGGTGGATAGGTAACAGTGTTCCGCGCGCGTCATGCGGCCACATGACCGTGGAAGCATCTTCGGACAACACATTTGTGCAGTCGTGTCCGACTCTAGGGGCCGGTGCTCATCTCCGTTTGTTAGCCGAAGAGCCAGCGTTGTCCGAAGACACTTCCACGGTCATGTGGCCGGCACTCACTAATTGGGTCAATTCCTCATGAAGAAGAAAGTCAATTCCACACAAAGAAGACAATCTTATATCAGCAATGATGACCATGCGAGGAACTCGCCCAGAGTCCCCTCCGGAAATGGGGGGAGATGGGCGGTGATATCAGTTAGAAATATAAATAAATAAATAAATATAAACTCCTCCTCAGGCAAGCATCACTCTCAATGTCATTTAAGCTACTGAGACCTCCCATCAAGCGCCACTAGTAATTTTGTGGGAGGAGAAAAAATATGACCCTTTGCCTATTGAAAATGTCTGGAAAACTTGAAAGCTTGCAGAATCACTGGTGAATGTGAAAAACATTTTATCTATACTGATTTATAATTTTTAGACTCTGGGATTGTAAATGTGTGATTCTAATGTTTGCTGTACTGTTTCCAGTATCCTTACAAAGATGAAGGTGATGAAAAGCTCATTACTCTAGACCTCTAGAATAGTACTGGTTTCTATTTAAGATACTGTTACCAATTTGTAGTGTCCAGATGCCTTTTACAGCTCTGGTTTCTGCTCACAGTTTTTATAGATCAGAAAAGATTTTATCTCTGAGCATATTAACATGGTGGTGCTTCAGTTAAGTAAAGTACTTCAAGTCAGAAATCCAGAGGCCCATTCAGTAGCATGAACCTCAGAGATTCTAAGCATAGCATCTTGAAATAGGTAAATTAATAAGAATACCATCTAAAAAAGTATTAAACAATTAAATCTAGAATCTAAGGTAATTTAACTGTAGCATTTTGTATATGCCTATATGAACTGGAGGACACAAAGAAAGGTATATTTGGTGCTTTTTAAAATCCTATGAATAATTCTCTAAAGCTATAAAAGGCTTCCCCCCCCGAGGCCAGCATTCCTATGTTTATATTTTTTAGCATATTGACCATACAATTGTATTTTCCTAACAATATTTGAAAGTCCTAGCCTTAGGGATGGATGGAGTTACATTTTCAACTACACTTTTGAATAAATAAATTCTTATTTGAATAAATATTCATTTATTTATACACATGCAATATGTGGATATTTGCAAACTAAAGAACCCATGCCCTGGGTAACAAGGAAGGGGAGGCAAAAATTAGATATACCAACGAATCTGTAGATACTATGTTAGGAATACAATCGTCACTTGCTGGTTTTAAAGCCATGAGTGAATCCAGAACAGCAAACAATTCCAAAGAATTGTATAGTAAACTATAAATGTCATTTTAAATAATTTACTAACATGCACAAGATCATCTCATTTACTAAGCAGAAGGGGAGAAAGTCTGGAATCTTTTTGAATGTCAGATTTCTGAACTTTTTTTAACCAAGCTTACTCTTTTCTTAAGAAATTGAATACACACAGGTAATATGCTGCATCCTTATATAAAGTTAACAGAAAATAAAAATAAATCAGGATGTGGTTAGCAATGTGCATGGGCATTTGTGTGGCTATTCCCAAGCATCCTTCCATAAAAGGTATCAACCTAACCAGAGGGATTTATTTCTAATTATATTTTTATAGATTTTCTTTTATAAATTTTCCAGAATAAGCAGATAACATAAACCGTAATATAGCAATATCAGACATCCATATTTTTGGTTTATTTGCAAAAACAATTATGAGTGCAAAGCTCATTGAACATTAAAAAGCTATGGAAATAATAAAATAACATTGGAGTCATTATTCTGATAGGAAATAATACTTTTCTTAGTAGGCTATGCTAATAAACTTTTATTAGTAATCATAAATCGCATTTTCCATAAGCAATCTAAATCTCAGATGAAAGATTATCATCCAAAGTACTCAGATAATGGAAGCTCCCAAAGGCAAATGAGACCTCATTGCATTCAAAATTTGTACTACAAGTAATTACCAAACCAATGCTCTAGAATACATAAATGGTTTTTCGTTATAAAAAGAGATGCAGGATACAAGGCCCTCTTATCAGTGGGCGAATCAGTAAAAAGAAGGCAATTCCCATGCATAGAAAAGCACTTTCTAATATAATCTGGGGAAGGAAGGAAGGAAGGAAGGAAGGAAGGAAGGAAGGAAGGAAGGAAGGAAGGAAGGAAGGAAGGAAGGAAGGAAGGAAGGAAACCCGTACTTTAAAAGGAAGATTGAGATTCAAAGCTATCCTCCTTCCTTCCAAGGCAGGAGCTCCAACCTGGGTTGAACACCAAAGCTCTTCTCCAGTTGCAAAACTTACTTTGTGGCGTAAATCTAGCTAAAGCATCAGAGTGCCCTACACATTTACTTTATTTTATATTCTGACACACCCTATGAAAGACATGTCAGATATGAAACTGAAGTGTCTAAAAAATGTTAGAAAGGGAGATTGGGAAGTTGTCACCTATTAGGAGGCAAATCCAAGCCAGCAAATGCAGATGGCTGCATCCTGGCACTGACCTATAATATCTTCTTCGACACATTTGTTAGAAATTCAGTTACTAGTTTTCCAGTTTATTTACCTGCTGCAGTTTCCCCAGTAGGTGTCGTCCAGAGGGGTTGAATCACAACTCCAAGAATTCCTAGCCAGCATTACCATCCATGTATAATCATGACCAGCACTAATATAATTTCCATTGTGTGAGTGCATGTGTTATCCAGATTATGGACAATTTCATTATTAACATGATTGTTTGACTTAAATGTAATTTGGTGATGAGCAGGATGATTAAATTCTGAGAGATTTTAACTTGTCCTCCTCCCATGTTTTGTGTTCTAATTCTGCCCCCACCCCCAATGTTTGGGAACAGGCTTGTACAAGGAATTTTGTGCATAAAAGACTGGGCTATTATTTATTATGTCACTCAGTCTTCTCTGTAGCAATATATACAGCCAGTCTGCATCAGTGATTTATCATCACGGGAAAGGCTAGGGGGTGCTATAAATTGCTAGTGTGGACAGCCTCACTATATATTTGTGATGTGTGCCTGTACAATTATTTATTTATTTATTTATAATTCAAATTTATCACCACCCATCTCCCCCAACGGGGAGTGCATGATGTGCCTCATCCCTTTTATGAGGACTAACATTGGTGTACAAAATAATATCTAAGGATCTGCAAGTGTAGAGAGACAATTTGCACATTTTAAAGCCTGTGGCAGTGTCTATGCTTTATCCTTTACATATACTTTCTCTTAATGACATGAGGATTATTATTATTATTTGCCTTAATTTCAGCATATGAATAATGATTCTTTATGGGAACAAGGGATGTTTTTGTTTGTTTGCTTTTTGTGGGGGTGTAGGGTTAGTTTAGGTTCCAAGTATTGGTAAAGTATTGGTAAAACAAACGGAGATGAGCACCGGCTCCTAGAGTCGGACACGGCTGCACAAATGTGCGGGGGGAACCTTTACCTTTTTATTGGTAAAGCATTAAGGCATGCAACTTTATACCAATCCCTTAAGACTTTTCACAGATATTGGCGGCTAAATTTATATGACAAGAATATTACTCTGCTACATTAACTCACTAGTATCCAATAAAATATGCAGAACAGGAAGAAGAGAAGGGAGAATAGAACACAATAATGCTCCCCCACATACATTCCCTTGCCAGTTTTTAAGAAGCATTATGGGAAGTATTACGTTATCTTTACTGTCTTAAGTAGAACACAAGAATTATTAACAATGGTTCCTGGAAAGTTTTAAGGAAAAGTTCAGCATAGAAATTAACACTCATAAAAAAAGGCCAGAGTGGATCTCTATAATATATTTTCCAATCTGACTCTCAGGACATGTGAAATGACAATGCATCAGTGCAGGCTGGCTAGAAAGACATTTGTCTCCAATTCTGTGTTCACAGACATCCCCCATCAGAAATTATCTATATCTAGCCTAATGAGCAAAGTTTCTAAGAAGATTTGAACCTTATCGCATCTTTTTAACATACATTACACATGGGAATGGGAATATCTAGTCCGGCATGTACCATTTTTACAGTACATAATCTTCCTCGAGTAAAGACTGAGGATGAATTTTTGTGGAGAATTCATTCATGAAGTTCATCACAGAATTGGTACACAACAGTGAGAAAAGGCAGGCAAAATGAGGGTGAAGCAAGTCATGATTTTTCTAAGTTTAGCATGTAATTGGTAAAAAAAAACACCAATACTATTAAACAAGGAACATTTATAGCAGGCCCAAGAGTGATTTAATGTTTTCTTTCCCTGATTTAATCCTGAGGAAATGCTTAATCCCCCATCCCTGTTTTTTTTCTGCAGTGCAAGTTTTATTTTATTTTTTTTATTTATTTCCAACTTATATCACCGCCCATCTCCCCCCACAAGGGGACTCTGGGCGGTTTACAATCAAGTTAGTAATTAAAAACATATAAAATACATTATACAATTTAAATATTAAAATATAAAATCCAAGAGGCTGTTATATAATGTTTGCGAGCCGAACTCTACGGCACAAGCCATCCCCAAGAAGAGCTATTACTCTTCCCATCCCAAGCGAGGTGGCAGAGCCAGGTCTTCAATTGCTTTTGGAAGGTCAGGAGTGTGGGAGCTAGCCTCACCTCAAGGGGCAGAATGTTCCAAAGGGTGGGTGCTACTGCAGAGAAGGCACGCCTCCTGGATCCCGCTAGATGAAATTCTTTTGCTGATGGGATCCGTAGCATGCCCTCTCTGCATAACCGGGTGGGGCGGGTCGATACTCTGGGGATGAGGTGGTCCCTAAAGTAACCTGGTCCCATGCCATGTAGGGCTTTAAAGGTAACAACCAACACCTTGAATTGGACCCGGAAGCAAACTGGCAACCAGTGCAGCTCACGCAGCAGAGGTGTCACATGTGCCGATCTTGGGGCACTCATAACTGCGCGCGCAGCTGCATTCTGGACCAGTTGAAGCTTCCGGATACTCTTCAAGGGTAGCCCCATGTAGAGTGCATTGCAATAGTCTATATGGGAGATGACCAGGGCATGAGTGACTGTACGGAGGGCATCTCGGTCCAGGAAAGGGCCGTTTTAACTTAGTTTGGGCACATTAGAAGTCAGGCAGGTTCCTCGTAAAGCACAGTTAATTTTGGTAGTCAAATGGGAAAAAGTGCAAAAACAAATTACCCCAAAGTCATTTAACATACTTAATATACAGGAAGAAATTGGAATGTAAACACTAGTTTGCATTATAGGAGGAACTGTAGGATAAATCATAGGTGATTTCAATTTACCGGTCAAATAACATCATGTAACATTGCGATATAGCCCACTTCAAATATGAGTTTAAAAATGGTTCTTTTGGGCAGCCAATCTCAAATTAAAATGTCCGCCTCTTAATAGGCTTCTCTTCCTTTTTTCATCCATTTTTGTAAACGTAACTGAAAATCTGAATTCCCAGTGCTTTCCATCTCAATACTCTGTTTTCTGTATTTGTTTCTACCAGATAGATTTTCTTTACAGAACAAATCAATATGTCAGTTGTAAATTCTTTTAAAACATGCCCATAAAAGGTTTCCATATGGTTTAAATAAATCAGTTTTAAAACTTATTTCCCTTAAAGCATTGCAACTTTGAGGTTTTGCAGTAATCCTTTATGTTGTATCTCATCTGTGAAGGTCCAGCTGTCACTGAAAAACTGCAACAAGTATAAGTAAGGTAAACATTCCTTCCTTTAATGAAATCTTTTGATGTTGGCAAAGGTTATAGCAACAGGGTTGTTTTTAAACAAAGTGTTCAATTCTTAATGCTCAAGCATTATCATATACTTCCATGAACAAAATCTAAGTGTTTCCTCTTCTGTCTACCTCTGAAAGCCAATAAGTCTTTAGAAACATAAAAGATTACTAAAAAAGAGGGATCAATTAATGAAATAATTGCTGGGTCCTTGGATTACTTACATTTCCAGCCCAATTTACTAGCAAAGCCTCTTTTGTCTGATATAATAGCATCAGGTATAAGCAAAGGACACAGCTTCTGCTTTCATATGTGGATGGGAAAGAAAGCATTGCCCAGCGTGCCAGAGAGGGGATGTCCAGAGAGACAATCATTGGAGACAGGAAGAACTGAACCCTTCATTCAAGCCTGCCCCATGCCTAATTAAACAAAAGACTTTTTGAGTGCTCTCCTTTCAGACCAACCCTGGACTTCTCCATCTGTCCATCCCTTTGGAGAACCTCTTTTAATAAATACTTACCCCAAGCCATATTTGGTAGCAGTGCTGGCAAGAGAGGATGTGATCAGCTCATGCCAAGGCTATGATGTCTTCTGCCATTATTGGAGGGCAAGGGGGCCAGCAAGAAAGCTTGCACAGAATTTCAATCTGGACCCACTGCTGCACTCAAAGCATCTCTCTACCACATTAAAGAGAGAAAATAAATATTTTCTCCCTTTTTGAAGAGTCTTATTTTCATGGGACCCTTTCCCATCTTCAAAGGACCAAGGCTGTTGCTGGGTAACTGAGGATCAAATTAGAGGGCTAGGTGTTGTGGGAAAAGGAGAGTCCTGTTGTACTTGAAGTCAAAGCAACTTCCTTAATCTTAAGGTGCCATATGGTTCTGCGCTGATAATAGGAAGACATAGTAGCCTGAGAACTGTCTAAATTAACAGTCAGGCAAAAGGAACAGTTCCTGCCTGCACCCCAGCCAATTAGCTCCTGTTTGAATTGCGATGACTTCCTCTGTCTGATGAAACTCAATCTCAAGTGGAAAAACATACTTTACCGTTTCTATGAGAAACCTATATCTAGTAGAGTTCCAGTTCTGCTTTTTGTACAACGTGGCAGATAAAATTCTGATTTACCTTGGGGCAAAGGTGAGATGCTAATTACATTCTGTAATCAAATGAAACCTTAAAGCAACCTACAAATGCTCAGGCTGCCAGCAATTTCAGTGATACTTTTGCCAACCTTTTAAGGAAAAATATGTATGTTCTCTATGTCCAAGGCTAATATTATTTTCCTCTTGAAAGATTGTGTAGCAATTGCAAAATAGCATTAAGGAAGTCTTGAGCCAAAATATTATAAAAGTGAGAATTAGCTGCCAAAAGTACTGTCAGCAGGCAAGCATGCTTGCAAGAATATCTTGCTATCCACATGAAGACCATACGAATGCTTTCTTTAAGCTCATGAACACATTCATTGCTTTTTGGAAGCCTGTTCTTCTCAAAAATCTGGAGTAAACATTCCAGGATATACATTTTTATATCATAGCTGTGACACTGTTAAGAGATATCATATTTTATCACATATACCACAAAAGGTATATTTAAAGCAATAAGAATGCAGAATTGAGTAATTCTATGGTCCTGTAGCCTCAACATAAATATTAATAATACTGAGTAAAAGAATCTGCAGCCAGTCCAATAAACCATTTGTAATAACACTGCATACCACATTTAAAGTTTACAAATGCCATTATAATGTTTATAGATATACCTTAAAAACCTTCTTCCAGTAAATTGAAACATGTACAGATTTTTCTACATCATGCTTGGGAAAAGGCCGGGTCTTCAAGGCTTTCCAAAAGGTGAGCAGAGGCCAACTGAACCCTAGGTGCTATGGTGTTCCAGAGGCAGGAGCAGCTACGGAAAAGGCACACTTCCTGGGTCCCTAGATGACAATCCCTAATAGATGAAACCCAGAGTGTGCTCCTCTTGCCCTACCTAATGGCATGGGTAGAAACAACAGGAGCACGGCAATCCCTCAAATACCCAGGCCCCATGCCATGTAGGGCTTTATAGGTAATATCCAGCATCTTGAATTGGACCCGGAAGCAGATTGGATCCAGTGCAGCTTGTGGAGCAAAGGTATAACATGGGCATAATGAGATACACCCATAATTGCCTGTGCTGCTGCATTCTGGACCAACTGAAGCTTCAGGATGTTCTTCTAAGGCAGCCCCATATAGTGTGCATTGCAGCAATCCATCCAGGAGGTGACCAAACATGAGTAACCGTGCACAGTGTCTCCTGATCCAGAAAGGGGTGCAAAACACAAAGCTGTGCAAAGGGCCCCCAGTCACAAACAGGAGCTGTGAATCCAGGAGGACCCCCAAATTGTGCATCCCCATACAGAACTAAAGATAGAAATTCATCGGATTCAGGAAGCCATAACACCTAAAGCCACTCTGTCTTCCTAGGGTTGAGCTGAAGCCCAATTTTTTTCATGAAGACCCCCACAGTCTCCAGGCACTGAGACAGAATCTCCATACCATCACTTGGCCAGCTTGGGTTGAGATATACAGCATGTTGATGATATCTCACCCGGTGCTATCAAATAACTTCAGCCAGTGGCTTCATGTAGATGTTAAACAGGAGTGGGGAGAGAGCTGAGCCCTGAGGTACCCCATATAAGAGGGACATGGGGCAGACCTCTCCTTCCCAACACTGACTAGAACCAACCCTGGAGGAAGGAGGAGAACCAGCATAACGCTGGGCTCCTGACTCCTAACCCTGGGAGCTGGTGCAGAAGGATACCATGGTTGATAGTATCAGAGGCTGCTGAGAGATCAAGGAGAGCAAGGATGGACATACTGTACTACCCCATCCCACTCCCTCCAGAGTTCATCCACTAGTGCAATCAATGCCATTTCAATCCTGTACCCAGCCTGATACCAATTGGAAGGGATCCAGATAATCCACTTCATCCAGGGTCCTCTGAAGCTGCAAGGCAACCACCTTCTCAACAACTTTCCCTAAAAAAGGGAAGGTTATAGACAGGACAAAACCTGTCTAAAACAGTTGGGTCTAGGGATGGCTTCTTGAGGGGGTGGATCATACCCTCTCTCTCACAGATGCTTTCACCACTGTCCAAACCCAACCACATGTCGTCCCCAGGCAGCCTTGACCAGGAAAGAGTGACATGAATGCAACACTGTAGCAGAATTTACAATGCCAAGAACCCTGTCCACTCCCTTATGGTTATGCTTTAAATATCCTCCAAATTTTAATTCCTTTGATTCACATGAAAATCAAGCATGAAAAAGAATGTGGCTGCTTAAGGAGTTTAAATTTGAAAAAGTGAATGTTAGTATTTCTTGCACATCCACTATTTCTAGAGTTAAGTGTCAAGAATAACATAAGCATCAACAGGGGGTGAACAGTCTTAATCTTTGTATGCTGCATTGGAAATTCAAAGTAAGTGCAGGAATCAGTAGCACATCTGCTTCTTGCTTTTTTACTATCTCATGCCAAGCCATTGTTTGTCATTAAAGGCAGAAAAATGAGATAATGGCTGGCTTTCGGCTGCTGCTTTTGATCGCCAGGTTGGTTAACAACAAGGCCCCTCTTATACGTGAGTTGATCATCGAGGAGGGGGCAGACCTGGCGTGTATTACCGAGACCTGGCTGGGCCCTGAAGGGGGGTGCCCCTTTCGGAAATGTGCAGTATGGCACCAGCCGAGACCCCAGGGCAGGGGAGGAGGGGTGGCTGTTGTCATCCGGGAGTCTCTGGTGGCCTTCAGGGGCACTGCTCCACAGGTGGCCGGTTGTGAGACCCTGTTTTTCAAGTTGAGTTCCCGAGAACAGTTGGGAGTGTTGCTACTGTACCAGCCTCCCTGCTGCATAGCAACATATCAAAGAGAATATTTGTAGCTCAGGGTTGAACTGTGGAGTCCTTGGTGCTCTCTGAGCCTTGTTGTTTTCCTGCAGACGTTTCATTGCCAGGCTAGGCAACATCTTCAGTGCGAAAAGGGAGTGGGACTTGCTCTCTGTTTAAATACCCTGGCTTGTCCTGCTTGTGTTGGTGGGGGTGTTGTTCTCTCCTTAGTAGTTCCTTGATTGGGCTGTTCTTTGCTGCTTGGTTGATTGACTGAGTTAATAGTTCCTTGATTAGGGTATATTCTGCCTTTTAGGGTATATTGTGTATATTGCAGCAGGCTCCTTGACGGGGCCATTGATATCATTATTCGCCATCTGAATTTTATATTATATATTTTATACTTTTATATTTATATATATTTATATGGATATGATATTGTTTTAATGACATTTTATTCTTCTATTATTAAATGTTTGTAAACCACTGAGAGTCGTCATAGTACGAGTTGGGGTGGTAAAGAAATGTGACAAATAAATAAATAAATAAATAAATAAATAAATAAATAAATAAATAATCCGATGCCCAGTTTAAGGAGACTATCCAATATGATGGTGGTTGCGTTTTAGCAAATGAATTTAAAGGACTATGCACTTTGTCCCTTGCATCCAGGGTTTGGAACCGTGTTACTGCAGCAGTGATTTCTATTGGAAAGTGAAGCTGGGGTACCTGGGAGGGGGGTCAAAAAAGTCAAGATGGTGGCTGCAGCTATTCAATTAAGCCCCACCCATTTTTAGTAAAAAGGTAAAGGTTTTCCCCTGCACAGTCATGTCTGACTCTAGGGGGCGGTGCTCATCTCCGTTTCTTAGCCGAAGAGCCAGCGCTGTCCAAAGATGCTTCTGTGGTCATGTGGCCAGCATGACGCACACGGAACGCTGTTACCATCCTACAGAAGTGGTACCTATTTATCTATTTGCATGCTTTCGAATTGCTAGGTTGGCCAGAGCTGGGGTGAGTGCGGGAGCTCACTCTGTCATGTGGCGCTCAGGTCTTGAACCGCTGACCTTCCGATCGACAAGCCTGGCGTCTTAACCACTGAGCCCCCATCGCACCCATTTTTACACACATATAAAAAGGGATGGAGTTCAATTGCACAATCATAGATGCCATCTTGACATTTGTGATGCCTAGTAATACACCTGAACTGAAGGGAATTTCTTAAGGAAATCTGTCAGTTGGTTGAACAGAAAATATAAAATATAAAGCCCTGGACACTTCTAATTTGGATCTAAGCCATGATGTTGACTAAGTCACACCCTCTCTCCTATTGAGATGTAATGTTGATTTCTTTAGAAACATGTTCTGAAAGAAAACTAAGAGACAGATAGGCCTTAAAATATACTGGCCACTGCAAATGGAAGATCAGAAAACTTAATTGTAACTTAAGCTCCAAGATTGTCCTTTAAAAAGTATCCTTGTGTATTGTCATATTTTACTGTGATCCAGTGTGATGAAACTGTGGTTCAAAACCCCCACTAACATACCCCAGAGCCTTGCTGTGAGGTTAAGAGAACAAGGGAAAGAAACTTTTCTATCTCCCTTAATTCCTTAGATGAAGGATAGGATAACCATATTCTGTTATAGATACATAACATTTCTAAAATGACTTAAGTGTGCAGAATTCTGTAGTTTATGGCATCTTTCTGTCTTGTCCTAGTTATTCTCATAAACAGGATCTGAATTTCTGAGCTCAAAAAATGCCAAATCTTTGTAAATCCTCTATTAATACAAATACATTGCTTAATATACAGTATGTACTTCTGTTAATGTTAGATCTTAGGGCAAATCTTACAGAGCAGATCAGTTTATAACTTTTCTGACTTCTTTACCTATAATGTTTTAATTATTTTCAATGTAATATTTTTGGAAAATCTGAAATGATCATTATAGTATGATGAAGGATCACTTGCACGCTAAAACATGTTCCTGAAAGAGAAGCAAAAGTACTGTATGTTCCAGTTCATAAGAGTTCAGTACAATCCTTTCAGATGTGACAGAATAATGAAGTGAACATAGTAAACAAACCCTAGAACAGAGCTTTCCAAACTTTTCATGTTGGTGACACACCTTTTAGATGTGCATCATTTCGCGACACAGTAATAACAGGGCTCCCCGCCCCCCAGCCCACGCGATTGGCTCCTGGGTGGAAACCCCACCCCCTGGACCACACGATTGGCTCCTGGGTGGAAACCCCAACCCCTGGACCACACGATTGGCTCCTGGGTGGAAACCCCTCCCCCTGGCCCATGCAATTGGCTCTCGGGTGGAAACCCCACCCCCCGGCCAACGCGATTGGCTCCCGGGTGGAAACCCTCCCCCCCGGCCCATGCGATTGGCTTCCGCCTTGGGCACGGTTGCCCTGCCCTGCCCTTCCCCACCCCTCAGCTGCCCTGCCCTGCCCTACCTTGCCTCTGCCAAGAAAAGATGCGGTCGCGAGGTGAAAAAACCTCAGATCATGCAAAAAGTGAGGGGGGGGGCTGCCCCGGGGTGGAAAACATCCGCGCCGATCAGCTGTGTGGCGGGGAGGAGGCGTGCCTCCATCTCCCGGCTGCACAGCTGATTGGCATGGATATTTTCCACCCCGGGGCGCTCCCCCCACCATCACTTTTTGCCATGATCCGAGGCTTTTTTGCAAGCCAGTGGCGGCGCTTTCAGGTTGCTGCCACCGCCGCTGCCGCGCTTTCGGGTTTTGCAACACTGTGGCTGTGGTGGGAGCGGCGGCGTCCTGGAACCTGGAACCGCTGATGGTCCACCGCTGCAGCACGCGGCAGCGCACCATCAGCGCTGCCGGGTTCTTGCGCGACACACTTGGGGTCCCCAGGCAACACAGTATTGTGTCGTGACACACAGTTTGGAAAGCCCTGCCCTAGAAGCTGAAATCCCAAAATACTGCCCTCAACCTCTGAACAAAATATTTTTTCATTAGTAGGTTTTATTAAATATTTATATATGCAGGCATGAAAAAAAGTTTAATTTTAACTACAACAAAAATTCAGCTAGGTGTCTCAAACTATTTGAAAGAGTGTGTTACATAATTTTCTCAGGAATTTCTTGACTGAAATGATTTGACAGTTGTGATAATCTTTGCAGTAAACCACAAGAGCTTTTAAATAGCAGATTTATATCAAGAGCTTGGAAAGTTGTTTTTTAAATGGCAGGTAAAACATGCAAGAAATGTTGGACGTTGAATCAAAATGAAACAGTGTAACTATGTGGCTGCCAATTTTATATATTTATTGAAAAAATATTGAAAATAAAACCCACATTTTGTATGGAGTTTGCCCACTATATTGCTAGCTGAGATAAATTTCAGTCATCTTAAAAATATTTAATCCAATTTCATTAAATTTAGAAACATTCAATGTTACCCATTTCTAAATACTGAGGAATCCTGACCCGCAAAACAGAGTTCCCAATCTTTTAAATCAGGCATGGACAGTGTGTTTCCCTAGATCAGGGCTTTCCAAAGTGCCGCCACTGGTGACACACCAGCGGCGGCAGCGCAGCGGCGGCGCAGGGGGGCGTGTGGCGGTGCACGCGTGCACAGCGGCGGCGGCAGCGGCGGCAGCCTCTGCTAAAACGCGGAAGCACTGATCCTGCGCCGCTGCCGCTGCCGCCGTTCACGCGCGCGCCGCCGCTTCCGGGTGGTGTGGTGACACACCACACTGTGTGTGGCGACACACTTTTGTGTGGCGACACACAGTTTGGAAAGCTCTGCCCTAGATCATGCCTTTTTTTGCAGCATGAAACTCCCTCCATTGGCAAAGCATCACACATCAGTAAAAAAAAAATTACACGTGTTTTAAAAAGGAAATTGCAAATAAAATAAGTTCAGCAGCATTTCAGATTCTATTACAAAAAGGTACTTTGGGGCACATAAAAATAGTCCTGTCTCCAACTCCTTAAAACAGATGCATCTTTTCCCTGGCCACTCCCTGAAACTAAGATTGGTCAATCAAGGCATGTGACACATTAATTACAAATATTTCTTGTTCAAATATGCAAAGACTGGGTTAATTCCATGAAGGGTTGTGTGTTTGTATGTGTGTTTTCCTCTGTGAGAATGGTTAAATAATCTGTCTTTAAACCATGATTAAATGTTGTTTTGTTTGAAAGTAGTTACAAAGTCACAGAGTTCTCACTTGTTTATTTATCCAGCCATATAAAGAGTGTAAAGAATGGTCTGCTTACATTAGCACACTGGTTGTTCATATTATTTATTAAGCAAAACTTCACAGCTTATAATATGCACAAACGTAACCAGCAGACAGACTCACTACAGATAAAGACCAGGAAGGCTCTCTAGACAGAAAAAAACACATAAATATTAATCCTAGTGTCCTGGTATTAAAAACAACAATTACGCATCTTTTTTTTACTGAACTAAAAAGTCTTCAACTTCTTTAAGTACTTCATAAAAAGATTTCAAAGTTTATTCCTGGGGGTGCATCTGAAAAAGTGGGATTCTCAGAAATGTAGTTCTAAAAAGATTCTTTCACATGCACTGCACTTAAACAAGAAGAGTACTGAATCCATTCATTAGAAAAGCAGTGACTCCAAAGATCCTCTCTGCCACTCACACATTAAAACCTTGTTTGTTTTAAAGACGTGGGTTAAAACTTCCACTTTGCTTGAAACGTGTTCTAACCATTTCAAACATATTGACAGAGGTCATTTTCCTTGAGTGATGAGGTCACTTTTGTGCCCCAAGAGACTGGGGGAGAAAAATGAATGAGTCTGCACATTATCTTTGTATTTCCAGGTCATTGCCAAACCTGTTCTCATGCCGTCACTTGGGTTCTGAATACTTGATAAATATTATTTCTCCTGGTAATTTTGTTATCCTTCCTGGACGGTTGAATACCATTATAGAGTAGTCACAAAAACACAATATTAAGACATTGAGCTGGTAGAAAAATGTTTGAATATTTTAGTACATGACTTTATCAAAGTGCAACTTACCATTAAGATGCAAGTTTATTTTTATATAGTATATCGACAATAGTATATGAACAGCCATGATTAATTAATTGCATTTATATTCTGCTTTTTCTCAAGGAACTTGATCACATTCCCTAGGATGACTTGCTTGCTAAAACATATTCTTGAAAGAGAAGCAAAAGTATGTTTCAGTTCATATGGGTTCATTACAATCCTTTTCGACATGACAGAATAATGAAGTGAACATAGTAAACAAACCCTGGAGGCTGAAATCCCAAAGTACTGCCCTCAACCTCTGAACAAATACATTTGCATTTATATTCTGCTTTTTCTCCAGGAATTTGATCAGATTCCCTCTGCACAAAAGTTTTCTTCAACTATTCTGCTAGAGACAGTGATCCAAAGACTTCCAGGGAACTTCAGCTTCACTTAATTCAAACGTTGATCTGTCCACCGTTAGTTTTGTTGTTGTTTATTCGTTCAGTCACTTCCGATTCTTCGTGACTTCATGGACCAGCCCATGCCAGAGTTTCCTGTCGGATGTCGCCATCCCCAGCTCCCCCAAGGTTGAGTCCATCACCTCCAGAATATCATCCATCCATCTTGCCCTTGGTTGGCCCCTCTTCCTTTTGCCTTCCACTTTCCCTAGCATCAGCTTCTTCTCCAGGGTATCCGGTCTTCTCATTATGTGGCCAAAGTACTTCAGTTTTGCCTTTAATATCATTAAGTGAGCAGTCTGGCTTTATTTCCTGGAGTATGTACTGGTTTGATCTTCTTGCAGTCCAAGGCACTCTCAGAATTTTCCTCCAACACCACAGTTCAAAAGCATCTATCTTCCTTCGCTCAGCCTTCCTTATGGTCCAGCTCTCGCAGCCATAGGTTACTACAGGGAATACCATTGCTTTGACTATGAGGATCTTTTTTTTTTGAGGTTTAACTGCAACCCAGCTTTTGCACTTTCTTCTTTCACCTTCATCATAAGGCTCCTCAACTCCTCCTCGCTTTCAGCCATCAAAGTGGTATCATCTGCATATCTAAGATTGTTAATGTTTCTTCCAGCGATTTTAACTCCAGCCTTGGATTCATCAAGCCCAACATGTCGCATGATGTGTTCTGCGTACAGGTTGAATAGGTAGGGTGAGAGTATACAACCCTGCCGTACTCCTTTCCCAATGTTAAACCAGTCCGTTGTTCCGTGATCTGTTCTTATCGTTGCTACTTGGTCGTTATACAGATTCCTCAGGAGGCAGACAAGATGACTTGGTATCCCCATACCACCAAGAACTTGCCACAATTTGTTATGATCCACACAGTCAAAGGCTTTAGAATAGTGAATAAAACAGAAATAGATGTTTTTCTGAAACTCCCTGGCTTTCTCCATCATCCAGCGGATATTGGCAATTTGGTCTCTAGTTCCTCGGCCTTTTCTAAACCCAGCTTGTACATCTGGCAATTCTCGCTCCATGAATTGCTGGAGTCTACCTTGCAAGATCTTGAGCATTACCTTACTGGCATGTGAAATAAGTGCCACTGTTCGATAGTTTGAACATTCTTTAGTGTTTCCCTTTTTTGGTATGGGGATATAAGTTGATTTTTTCCAATCTGATGGCCATTCTTGTGTTTTCCAAATTTGCTGGCATATGGCATGCATCACCTTGACAGCATCATCTTGCAAGATTTTAAACAGTTCAGCTGGGATACCGTCGTCTCCTGCTGCCTTGTTATTAGCAATGCTTCTTAAGGCCCATTCAACCTCACTCTTCAGGATGTCTGGCTCTAACTCACTGGCCACACCGTCAAAGCTACCCCCGATATTATTATCCTTCCTTTACAGATCTTCCGTATATTCTTGCCACCTTTTCTTCATCTCTTCTGCTTCTGTTAGGTCCTTGCCATCTTTTTTTTGATCATACCCATTTTTGCCTGGAATTTACCTCCGATGTTTCTAATTTTCTGGAAGAGGTCTCTTGTCCTTCCTATCCTATTATCTTCTTCCACTTCCTCACATTGCTTGTTTAAAAATAATTCCTTATCTCTTCTGGCTAACCTCTGGAATTTTGCATTTAATTGGGCATATCTCCCCCTATCACTGTTGCCTTTTGCTTTCCTTCTTTCTTGGGCTACTTCCAGTGTCTCAGCAGACAGCCATCTTGCCTTCTTGGTTTTCTTTTTCTTTGGGACGTTTTTTGTTGCCGCCTTCTGAACAATGTTGAGAAATTCTGTCCATAGTTCTTCCGGGACCCTATCTACTAAATCTAGTCCCTGAAATCTATTATTCACCTCCACTGCATATTCCTTAGGAATATTAGTGAGCTCATATAACTGATCTGTGGGTCTTCCCTATTCTCTTTAGTCTGATTCTAAATTGTGCAATAAGAAGTTCGTGATCTGAACTACAGTCAGCTCCAGGTCTTGTTTTTACCGACTGTATAGATGTCCGCCACCTTTGGCTGCAAAGGATGTAGTCAATCTGATTTCGGTGTCAACCATCTGGTGAAGTCCATGTATAAAGTCATTTTTTAGGTTGCTGGAAGATAGTGTTTGTTATGCACAGTGAATTGTCTTGGCAACATTCTATCAGTCTATGTCCTGCTTCATTTTGTTCTCCTAGACCAGGGGTGGGGAACCTTTTTTCTGCCAAGGGCCATTTATAACTGGGGACTGGGGGGTGGGGGGTGGGGTTTCTGGGATTTCTGCGGACCGGGGGCCGGAGTTTGTGGGCGGGAGTCAATAACAAGCACTGGGGGGTGGGGTTTGTGGGTGGGAGCCAATCATGTGGAAGGGGCGGGGTTTGTGGGCAGGAGCCCCGCAGGCCTTATGCAGGAGCCCCGTGGGCCTTATACGGCCCACGGGCCTGATGTTGCCCCCCCCTGTCCTAAACCATGCTTGCCTGTAATTCCAGGTGTCGTTTGACTACCTACCTTAGCATTCTAGTCTCCTGTAATGAAAATAACATCTCTTTTTGGCGTATTATCCAGTAGGTGCTGCAGATCCTTATAGAACTGATCTACTTCTGCTTCTTCAGCATCTGTGGTTGGGGCATATATTTGGATCACTGTGATGTTAAATGGCTTACCCTGAATTCGAACTGAGATCATTGTATCGTTTTTTGGATTGTATCCAAGCACTGCTTTAGCTACTTTATTATTAATTATGAAGGCTAATCCATTTCTTCTGTGGTCCTCTTTTTCACAGTAGTAGATCTGGTTGTCATCTGATGTGAAGTGACCCATTCCAGTCCATTTCAGTTCACTGACACCCAAAATGTCTATATTTAATCTTGACATCTCACCAATAACCACATCCAATTTGCCCTGGCTCATAGATCTTACATTCCAGGTTCCTATGGTGTGTTGATCTTTAGAACATCGGATTCGTCGTTCACCACCAGCACCATCGGCCGCTAGCTGTCCTTTCGGCTTTGAGATAGCTGCGTCATCACATCTGGGGCTAGTTGAACTTATCCTCTGTTCCTCCCCATTAGCATTTTGACCATCTTCCGACCTGGGAGTCCCATCTTCCGATGGTATACCGACATATCTCTGGTTGTACTGATCCATTTAGTTTTCACTGAAGAATACTGGGGTAGGTTGCCATTACCTTCCCCAGGGATCGTATTTAGTCTGACCTCTTTTCCATGACCTTCCCGTCTTGGGTGTCCCTTCACAGTTTAGCTCATGGTGCTCATTGAGGTGCTCAAGCTCCAGCACCACGACAAGGTAATGATCTCCTTTGCTGGAGATACTAACCACTGTTAGTACAGGACTCTAACTACTACATCATACTGGCTTACCCTGAACTATATGTCTTTTTTAAAATAAATAAATAAATAAATAAGAGGATTTTTTCAGCTCAAGGCTGTGCCTTGATCATGGCAACAATATATTTTGTATTTATATATTCTATTTCTCGCAATAACATTTTTAAAAAAAATTAAATAAAAGGTTTTTTTAAGCCATTTCCACTGAAATAAAGTATAAAATATATATACAAAATCCTTTTCGTTAAAATTCTACATACATCTGCATTCTGTGGATGTCTGTGCATATGTGTACTGTAATCATGGACATTATATTGCCTAATGAAGATGGAGATTAAGTATGTCCAGTAAAGTTTGTTTGAGAGGCTTATATTGAAGAGCTGCCTGAAGAGGCTACCCAGTATTAGAAAGTAGAAAAGTGGGAAAATGATTTTTCCATTAAGGGAGTTTTCTCCAAGCTGCCTTCAATTCTATTTCTTGTGTGAGTTAAGAAGTCTATGTAAGCTTTATAATGGTTACTGGAATCATTTCAGATCTCTTCCAAACATATGATTCTAGTGTGACTGCCAAAACTTAAAGTGATACTATTATTACAAAAATAATTAGATTCAACTCAGGACATAGCCAAAAATGTGGAAAGCTTATTCATACCAAACCGAGGACTGTAACTAGGCCCATACAGGCAACACAGTCGTATAGGCCTAATATGGAGGAAAAAGGAGGATGTGTCAAATTTGCACCTTTTCAGGTGGTTTGCAATGGAGGCAGAGCTCTGGAGCTTAAACCAGATGTGTCGGGACCACCAGAAGTCCCAACAGGAATGGGACATGATATGAAGTTCCCATCACAATCAATAGTGACTTCTTAATGTCCTGCCAATATTGAATGTATCATTTGTACATTTGCAGTGCCAATTCAACAATTCTGCTAGAGATAGTGGTCCAAAGTCTTCCAGGGAGCTTCAGTTTCATTGAATTCAAACTTTAATCTGTCCACTTTTACTACAGGACTCTAACTACTACATCATACTGGCTTACCCTGAATTATATGTCTCATGGCTTTTTCCCTAAGGAATATGTGGCCTTTAATTTTAGTCAAATGTTTATTTATTTATGTGGATTTTTATAAAAAATCTTCAATTGTTAACTTACTATTACCTTTACTTTACAACATGCCTTCTAACAATTAAAATTTAGAACTGGATAATATCTATCTATGGCTAGGATCTTCTAGGCTTCTAATAAATCTTGCTAAGAGGAGCAGATGTATCTGAATTTGACCTGCTAATCTGACTTTTAAAAGCTAAGTACCTTTGGAACTTAGCTTTTAAATCTTTGGATAGGAGACCATTACAAATCCCAAGATTTTAGAAAAGAAGAAAAAAGGATGATGGATCACCAGGAATTCAAACACAGGTAAGTTAAAAAGAAAGAAAGAAAATGCTAAAAGGTAGCAATGGCAAACCATTTCCATATTCCTGCCAAAATACCAGATGGAAGTCTCCATGTGGTCACCAAGAATTGAACTTGAATCAAGGAATTCTTTATTCTCCTAAGAACAGTAGCCAGTATTTTCAAAGGTAATCATTTGCTGCTATACCTGATTTTGACATACAGAGCCATTTCCCTATGTTAAAAGGCCAATACAAAGAAAACTATTCATGTACATTATTATGTTTGACTCAGAAACCATTTTGCAATTTAAAATTAAAACACCTATATACTCCACAGACAACAACAACAACAACAAATCTTACCGCAACTTTTTACTGATATGAGATAATTTTTCAGCCTCCAAAGCTTGGTATCCTACAGAACTAGTAGCACTTATTTGAGCTTGAAGCTCTCTCAATGTATTAACACTTACTCTTTCTATAACTTTTTTAATCAATGAGTCAGATATTTGAAATACCAACATAAAATTGATAAAATTGGTATATAAAACAAAGCCAACAGGTTGTGTGAAAAGAAAACATAACATAACATGTGTAACTATTGCACTTTTTCACTTGAACACTGTGAATCCCTTCCCCAGAGCTGTTCAGATGATTTGCAATTATATGTAAAGTCTGCATTCTGATCCCCTACATCCAGGAGTTCAGACTGAAGATACAACTCTAAGGTTAATCTAGAACCAGCCTAGACCTTTATCAGCTTGACACAAGAGCTCTCCTGGTTGCTGCTAATTTAATTTCCCATAATGGAAAAATAGAATGCTGGGCTTGTGCTAATGAATATGAAAGTCATTAGCAATGGAGTTCATATACAAAAAAGTAATAGTGAATCTACATGGGTTGAAAGGTTGTAAGTATCGTACAATATGTCATACTAAGCTGCAGAGAATTCAAACACAGCCCAAGCTGTTTTTTTGGCCTTGGGTGCCATGAAAAAATTACTGACACACTAAAGGTGTGTGAACTGAGAAAGTTTGGGAACCTCTGGCATATATTGTAAACTGTTTGAGAGCAGAACAACTATTTAACACCAAAAAAAAAAAGCATGAGGTCAGGGATTCTACCCATAGTTGCTTAATATAACTATTGATATGTCATATTAATAAAATATATAAGATGCATCAGCATTAATCAATTTGATTTCGCCCTGTTTTAGCTTTATTTTTAATTCATAATTTTTAATGCAGAATGAGTTCTGGTAAAACAACTTACTTGGAATATGAAACATACATCAAATATTAGTTTATTTTAAAGATTGACCCTTCCTGGGAACAAGTCCTGCTTATTTTACCCTCTCATTTGCTCCCCAAAATTGATTACTTTCAACTTTGCCAATAACCTGAACTGATTTTATGCCCTGGATGAAACTCTTCTTTTAAACAAGAGGAAAGAACTTGGAGGGAAATAAGATTCAAGATGTATTTGTTTTAAGGTGGTCTCATGTGGATTTTCCTTTTCATAATCAAATCATGTTTATTTGAATTTTAAAAGTTCTGCATATTTCTCAGATTCCTCAGCTTTCTACTCCTCTAAATTTTAAATGTAGTTTACAGAATAGTTGCCAATTCATTTTTAATTCATTTGTCAGTATTTGCCTATGTTCAGGATTCAACGCAAGTTCATGGGTCAACAGCTAACAATGAGGTAATTCTGGTTGTTTATGTATGTGCACCACCAAACACCCTACATACATCCATGACTTCAAATACAATAAGGAATGTTTATTTATTTTCCCTTGGTACCTTGGAATATTTTCTTAGCTGGGGGGGGGGGGGGACTCCCGCAGTGAGCAAGAAGGCCTATGTAATATTTTAGACTTCAAACGCCATAAATGGTTATTCTTCTTGTTTTCCAGATTTACCTCAGTCACAATAGAAATAATTCAGCTGTTTTTGCAAAATATCTTATACGAATATTTTAATATGCTTCTCTCTCAGGTTTAATTACATCCACTGGATCAATCATTAGAATCAACCTGACATTTCCAGATGTATTGTCCTTTAAGTCTCAGCCATTGCAAGCATTAAGTTTGCATTTCGCAGACAATCCTGGGAACTGGAACTTAACACTTCCAGACAATGACAGGTTGGGTAAAGTATGTTTTAAAACAGAGAAAAATGTTATCATCAAACCCTCTTTTTTAATACCCTCTCTTTTTTCCAGCAAACTCTTTTTTCACAAAGATTAGGATTTAAATAAATTTCAAACACTTGAAAACATCAATCATTATTTTCAAAATGGTTAAATTTGAAATGAAAAATGTCTTCTATGATGAATTTCCAGATTTTTAATATCCGTATTTGACCTACCAATGTTATCTGTGACCATTATGTGGTTTGCTATAATAGCTAACTTTCAAACATGTTCGATTTCACTCTCCCTCTCCACCTCTGAACATTTGTTGGGAAAAGCTGTTAAAATATGCGAAGGGTTCTATGGGTTCCATGTGTCTGTATAATTTGAATTTAAATTACATTAAAATGAATAGTTTGTGATAAACCTCATTAGAATATCAGCAGTAGAACATTTGGTTTTTTCCTGGACATCCATGAATTGTAATTTACGGTCAAGGAAAGCTAAGAGAAAAACATCATTTGCAAATTAGATAAAGTGTATCAATGGTTACATGAAGCACAGGGCTATTTCTCATGCTTCTTTGGAAAGGCTATGGTGAATGGCAGGCAGAAGATTATACGCTACACAAGCAGCTCTGTGAAAAAATCAGGGTAGACAAACAATACTTCTGATTAAGCCTTTCATGGGATTAGTAAAATAAAATAAGCTTCAAAATTAATGCAAACCCATGAACATACTATATGAAAAAAATAATATTGTCAGTACTTTTTATATACCAGATTTTCAGCCTCAAGACTGTTTGGAGAAATTACTGTATATATTCTTAATAAGACTCTGGCATTCTGCACATATACAGTATTTCGTTAAGATACTAGTTTTCTAGACATAGAGTAGAGCAGGGGTCCCCAACCTGTGGGCCGCGGCCTGTTAGGAAGTGGGCCGCACAGCAGGTGAGCGGTGGTGGTCCGTGCAATTGGCTCCCGCCTGCAAACCCCGCCCCCGTCTGCGCGATTGGCTCCCGCCTGCAAACCCTGCCCCCCGTCCGCGCGATTGGCTCCCGCCTGCAAACCCTGCCCCCCCAGTCTATGGAAAAATTGTCTTCCATGACCTGTCCCTGGTGCCAAAAAGGTTGGGTACCCCTGCAGTACAGTGTGTACCATAAAAATGTAAAATTTCACTTTAACCCACTCAAGAGTCTAGGGCTTCATCTGGCCCTCAGAAACCTTGGAGCAAAGTTGCCATAAAATTGGATTGTTTAATGGTGACCTAAGAGGTAAATTATTAAATACATGGGGCAGAGTTATATCAAGTGTACTGAATTAGTTTAATGTTGACTAAATTTACATTTCTTAATTAATAAAAATAATTATAAATGAAATGGTAAATTTAGATTTCATGATCCTTCTTAATTTTTGAAGGTGGCCTTGGGACAGTATGCTAAAGGCTAGATGAGGTTGTGCACCCTTGCTGTTTGGCAAAGGATACCAACCTTAGCAGTAATAAATATTTTTGTTCATAATAACCTCACAGGTCCTCCCAATCTACTGTAAAGTGTGATGGAGAATGTGAGAACAAGAGTTAATTTCCCATCTAGACAACACTGTAGTTGAGTGTGGGGTGAAAAGGAGCTGTAAAATTCTTTAGGGTAGCCTAACCAGCTATATTGAATCAGCACATGGATATGTATGTAAGAATACGCTCTCTGGCTTGCTCTGATCACAACAGTACAGGCATATAAACCAGTATTTTACTGATTTACTTTATTAAACATATAAGGTACTCTGACACAAAGTTATCTGAGCAATTTTAACAACTATAACTAAGCAGTCATTAAGACTATCCTTTCCCGTTGCAGTTACAGGTATTTTTTCTCACTTTATAGGTTTAGCTATGTTTAAAGGAAATATTTTTCATAGGATCATCTCCAAATCACTGCTTGAAAACAGCCTGGGTTTCACTCTGCCATTTATTGCTGAGACATGTCTCAAATCCAATGTTTATTACGGTCATAGGCCAGCATAAAGAGGGTGGGGTACAGTCTATTAAAAAGGATAGAAGATACACCAGAATCTAAAATGAAATATATGAAAAACTAGAAGATATTAAAACAGAATGTGTGTGTGTGTGTGTGTGTGTATATGTATATATGTGTATGTATGTATGTATGTATGTATATATGTGTGTGTGTGTGTGTGTGTGTGTGTATAGACATACAGTATATATATATGTCTATAAGAATGTAAAAGGAGGGGTAGGAGCATTAGATGGATGTAGGGGAGCATAAATGTTTAGCATGTGGAAGACTATATCAAATTACAGAGCACTCTAATATGGCGAATTAGGTGCTCATTAAGTCTAGTTTATGGCACAGGTCATCTTCCGATGAATTTTAAGCACTGCTGCACAAAACCTGGCAACACTGTAGCAAGTTTGGTATCTGAAATCAGCAGGGAGTAGTAGAACTGTCCTGTGCACCCTGGGTATTTATGTAGTAATGGTGAGATGAGGCTAGTGCAAATGTCTCTATAGTACAGGCATTGGAGAAGCACGTGCTCTGTGTGTCTAGAGCCACAGGGGCATTGTCTCTCCAGGTGAGGAATCTTTCTGTATTTCAAGGACAGCTGAGGGGAGGACAAGACATTGTGCAGGTCTCAGCATTTATGCATCTGCTTGTCAGGAAAACTGGCGAATAACCATGCTGAGCTGGAGTTGCAGCTCTCGTTTCTTTGTTGTTCCTACCACATACAGAATCTTGCCAGACTAAAGGTACCCTACCTGATCTAAGGGGGAAAATACTCCTGGGACCCTAGGGCAGGGCCAGCCTGACTTTCTTAGCCGGCCTGTTGAGGCTCTGAATGCTGTGAGAACGTTTATCTCCCTGATGGAATGTGCCCCCTCCTTCTTCTGCTCCGAGCTCCATCACATGCATCATCATCACCATCATCAATTTGTAGCTGACAAATACTAGCTGACAACAGAGGGCAGTCTTTAACTGGGCTCCAAAACTAAGCAGCCAGTATTTTAATGGCAGTCTGGCTACATAGCAAATTGTTAGGAAGTGGTCACATGTTTATTTCTGAAAAAATTGTCTTATATTAACATTTTTTCAAAGCTCAAAGGAAAGGCAAAAGTGAGAAGCTGATCCGATCAATCCTATGGGAAAAAAAGAGAGAACATAATGACCTAGCAAAAGGATTTCAGCTTGCTCTTGTTACTATGGCTGAGCTAGTTAAATTGTTCTTTCCAAAATGCTGTAGCCTATAAGCACTGACAAGTGAAAACAAATTCAGCTGATTGATTACTTATTAACTAGTTCATAGTTAAAAGTAAGTACAGTTTAGGCTTTGAATAAAACATGAAACCACGAGTTAATCTAAAACAGAGCCAGGAGTTCTGATTTTTTCCTTCCATGACCTTAATTGGTTGAAATTCTTTCTAGCTTTTAATTTATTTGGAGTTTATACATATTCTATCCCCTATATTTCTCTGCGTCAAAGCTACAGGCCTGTCTAGAAACTAGGAATATACTATAAGACTGTACACACTTTGGAAACAACTTGGAAGAAGAGTTTTGGATCTCATGCAAGAACAAACATCAACCCTCACTGTTCTTCATTTAAGTGGCTGCTTAAATGGGCCATATTAACTTTAATTAATCAACTCCTTAAAGCAACACCATATTTTTTTCAGACTTGTATGGAAGCTTTACAAAAGAGCAGCTGCTTTAATGAGCAGCAGCAAAGTGCTCTGCCCATGTTTACATGAGATCTGAAGCACATTTTCCAGATTACTTTACAAAAGAGCAGCTGCTTTAATGAGCAGCAGCAAAGTGCTCTGCCCATGTTTACGTGAGATCTGAAGCACATTTTCCAGATTGCTTTACAAAAGAGCAGCTGCTTTAATGAGCAGCAGCAAAGTGCTCTGCCCATGTTTACGTGAGATCTGAAGCACATTTTCCAGATTACTTGCAAAATATGTACAGCCTTACCATAATGATGAGCAAATGGCTGTTGGGCTTCATTCACCGTTAATTTTGCATTAAATTTAGTGGTTTTTTTACTAGTCTAGAAATTGTTCTTGTTGTTTATTCGTTCAGTCGTTTCCGACTCTTCGTGACTTCATGGATCAGCCCACGCCAGAGCTTCCTGTCGGCCGTCACCATCCCCAGCTCTCCCATGGTTGAGTCCGTCACCTCCAGAATACCATCCATCCATCTTGCCCTTGGTCGGCCCCTCTTCCTTTTGCCTTCCACTTTCCCTAGCATCAGCTTCTTCTCCAGGGTATCCTGTCTTCTCATTATGTGGCCAAAGTACTTCAGTTTTGCCTTTAATATCATTCCCTCAAGTGAGCAGTCTGGCTTTATTTCCTGGAGTATGGAGTGGTTTGATCTTATTGCAGGCCAAGGCACTCTCAGAATTTTCCTCTAACACCACAGTTCAAAAGCATCTATCTTCCTTCGCTCAGCCTTCCTTATGGTCTAGAAATACATGATGTGTAATGTAACCTCTAAGTTACAATGTAAAACATGGATTGTGAAGGTAGAGATATTGCTTAATTCCTCTAAAACCTGTTACAGAGCTGATTGACCTGCACTCATTGCAGTTACAAATTTTTTTCTTTTCTGGTTTATACATCCCACCCATAAAACTATCTCACAAAATCAGCCTCTGTGTTCACCTAACCGGATTTAGAATGCTACTACAGTAATGGCCCGTACTGATCTCCATTAACAAATGGCATCATGCTGTTGCTGGATACATATCCCCTAATAAAACATTTTGATACAGCTACAATACTACAGAAGCTACTGAAGATGTGTTCAAATTCCATATTTTCATATACACAGAACAGCCTATCCCCCAAGACACTGATGAGAAAATTAGAGAAGCCAGCATGGCCCTATAGCAAAAACCAAGGCAATTGTTGCTTTTATTACAGTATGGTGTATGATACCTTTGGACTCTCAGCCTGAGAACAGGCTGCAAATGAGCTCTCTTGCAAATCGCGTGCAATCTCTACAGTTCTTTAATATTTCACAACATCGTTATTATTTTAAGACGCCTATAGACACAGTGACCTTCAATTCTGCATAAAGCATTTAAGATAAATAATAAAAATGGGCTAAGTTATCACCAATCATTAAACATCTCAGTTTATGAATGGGATATTAATATTTCTCTAGTGAACCAAATGAAAACAATAACTTGCAGGAAGAAGGGTTTCAGCTGTGATTTTGGACATTCAGGCCATTAGAGAATGAAAAATTGGCAAAAATCCATTTCCTAATTAATCAACATTTCACAAATGTAATTAAGAAAAAATAAGCTTACAGTACAGTTCTGCCTGCTATAGTATATTTTGACATACCATGACAGCACCTATATTTCCTTCTAAGGGGTTTAAAAGACTCATGAATCCCCTTATTAGAAGCAAATATTTTCCCTATTTTATTGCTACAAGGCCAGACACCATAATCTCACATAAGGGAGATTGCTGGTGGCAACAGTTAGAAGAGCAACTTTTAGGGAAAGGCCTATAGCTCAGCAGTAGTGTCCATATTTTACATGCACAGGGTCCCAGATTAAACTCCTGGCCGAAACTATCATTCATTCATTCATTACATTTCTTCACCACCCATCTCAGCAAGCGATTCTGGGCAGTTTACAATCAAATTAAGATAATAAAAGATTAAAATATCATAAAAACAGACTCATTATAAAAATATAATATATAAAATAATATAAAATATAAAATCCAAGATCCAAATCATTGCCAGTCAATACAGACCAGCCTTCTTCCATATGGTGCTTTCATATGTGTTAGATATGACTTGCATAATTTGAAGCAACGTGGCTAATTACTGTGCTGGCTGGGAAGGATAGCAGCTGCATTCTAACCATTTGGAAGGTAAAAGGATGAAGAAAGTTAGTGTAGATAATTCTGAACCAGATGGACCAATTTTATAAATTCATAGATCACAGCTTTCTATTTTCCAGTTCTATTTTATGAGCAGATTGTGAGTGTGTTCCACATTTAGATAGTTTTAGATTCTGTACTTAAGGGCCCTACAGAGAAAAGCGGCTGTTAAGATAGTTTTAAGTACTACTGTGCTTCAATATATGGCAAGCGATCTCCGCTTGCGTTGGGTGGCTTTTTTACTTCTTCTATCGCATGTTGAATATTGACCATTCTCTTTACCATGATTCCTTTGTAAATCCATGGATTTCAAAATGCTAAATCTGAACATGTATAATTCATGGGGGTTCTCATCATGTCCTATGAATTCTCTGGTAATAGCAATAATCTATGTTGATCACTCCAACCAATAATGTCAGTTGACATCCTAGTGACGGGAATGGCATATGTGCAAAAGATGCATATTTCATCTCAAAAGGGATACAGTGGAAACAGTTCCCTTACCATTCTACAAAAGCAGAAGTAAGTGCTAAAGACCGATCAATTGAAGTGTAGTAGAAGCAAGAGCATATTCTCACATTTGTGTCCATTTATTTCAGAGAAGAAATTTTTATACAAATATGAGTTGTGCCAAAAGAGACATCGTAACCAGGTGGAACACTGCATGTCTGTTACAGAACCAGACCGTGGGTCCATCTAGATAGGTACTGTTTACTTCACAAACATTAGTAGGCAATACTAAGTCAACTCTTTGGCGACAGTAGAAACTGAACTGGTACATTGTGCCTATAGATTAGTGAGATAACAGTGAGCAACCATACTTCCCATAAGTTTATTAAGATGATAAATCATGCCAAGTAATGTCAATATACAGTACATACAGTTAGTTATCAGAGAGGAAAAAGTATGAATTGGAAAATTTAAGGCCTTCAGATGTATGTTTCTTTATACACGCATATACATTTATATTCGATCCCATTTGTCAGATTATCCCTATAGGGCCACGTTAAAGGAAAATGTCTCAGAGGGAAGAAATAAATAAAAAGAGAGTAGAGACATTTGTCATGCTATTCAGTAAGCATTGCACCTTCACTATTTATTTGTTTTTACTTAGTTATTTTCACACAAAAAGTTATTTAAATTTACATGAATTGGAGGAAAATGTTAAAGATAGAATTCTACAAATCTGTTCAGCAAAAGCAGCGCTTAACCTATGTAAATGTCCACTTCGCTGGGATGAGGAAAGAGACATTCTTTATCCCTTCATGACACATTTGTTGCTTGCAATTGCGTTTATGATCACAAGGAAAGACAATGTTCTGTCATTTTTTTCTGATAATTAAACTTGCTTACCTTTCCAGCTTTATTCAATAATCTAATTTTTTTAAAGGCAGACTGAATTCAATTCCTATGCTTCTTCATTCTCTCAAGGGAGGCAAGGCCCATATTTATTTCCTATTCATTGTTCCAGAAGGATTCTCCATTGACCACTATTGAACTTTTGTTAACAAAAGAAATACACAGAGAAACCAAACACTTCAGCAATGCAAGAGTATAGGATCTATGCATGCTGATCTAGAACCCAGAGAAAAGATGGATGGATGCATGGACACACAGAGTACAATAGGTACAATAGGACACGCACACACACACACACACACACAGATTAATATGTGGATATGTGGCTCCACTCTTGCTGCACAGGTTCATCGTGCATATTTTCTAAAAAGGCCTATGGTATGCTTTCTTTACACTTTCATTGTTGTTTATTCGTTCAGTCGTCTCCGACTCCTCGTGACCTCATGGACCAGCCCACGCCAGAGCTTCCTGTCGGCCGTCACCATCCCCCAGCTCCCCCATGGTTGAGTCCGTCACCTCCAGAATACCATCCATCCATCTTGCCCTTGGTCGGCCCCTCTTCCTTTTGCCTTCCACTTTCCCTAGCATCAGCTTCTTCTCCAGGGTATCCTGTCTTCTCATTATGTGGCCAAAGTACTTCAGTTTTGCCTTTAATATCATTCCCTCAAGTGAGCAGTCTGGCTTTATTTCCTGGAGTATGGACTGGTTTGATCTTATTGCAGGCCAAGGCACTCTCAGAATTTTCCTCCAACACCACAGTTCAAAAGCATCTATCTTCCTTCGCTCAGCCTTCCTTATGGTCCAGCTCTCGCAGCCATAGGTTACTACAGGGAATACCATTGCTTTGACTATGAGGATCTTTGTTCTCAGTGTGATGTCTCTGCTCTTAACTATTTTATCAAGATTTGCCATTGCTCTCCTCCCAAGAAGTAGACGTCTTCTGATTTCCTGGCTGCAGTCAGCGTCTGCAGTAATCTTTGCGCCTAGAAATACAAAGTCTGTCGCTGCCTCCACGTTTTCTCCCTCTATTTGCCAGTTATCAATCAAGCTGGTTGCCATAATCTTGGTTTTTTTGAGGTTTAACTGCAACCCAGCTTTTGCACTTTCTTCTTTTACCTTCATCAAAAGGCTCCTCAACTCCTCCTCGCTTTCAGCCATCAAAGTGTTATCATCTGCATATCTGAGATTGTTAATGTTTCTTCCAGCGATTTTAACTCCAGCCTTGGATTCCTCAAGCCCAGCACGTCGCATGATGTCTTCTGCATACAGGTTGAATAGGTAGGGTGAGAGTATATAACCCTGCCGTACTCCTTTCCCAATCATAAACCAGTCTGTTGTTCCGTGATCTGTTCTTATCGTTGCTACTTGGTCGTTATACAGATTCCTCAGGAGGCAGACAAGATAACTTGTTTGTTATGATCCACACAGTCAAAGGCTTTAGAATAGTCAATAAAACAGAAATAGATGTTTTTCTGAAATTCCCTGGCTTTCTCCATCATCCAGCAGATATTGGCAATTTGGTCTCTAGTTCCTCTGCCTTTTCTAAACCCAGCTTGTACATCTGGCAATTCTCGCTCCATGAATTGCTGGAGTCTACCTTGCAAGATCTTGAGCATGACCTTACTGGCATGTGAAATAAGTGCCACTGTTCGATAGTTTGAACATTCTTTAGTGCAGAGCTTTCCAAACGGTGTGTCGCTACACAAAAGTGTGTCGCCACACACAATCTGGTGTGTCGCCACTGAACCCGGAAGCGCTGATCATCATCAGCGCTTCCGGGTTTTCCCGCGGCGACACACCAATGGTGGCGCGCAAAAACCTGAAAGTGGCAGCAGCGCTTCCGGGTTTTTGCGCGCTGCCGCAATGGCGGCACTTCCGGGTTTTCCCGCGGCGACACACCAACGGCGGTTGGTGTGTCGCCGCGGGAAAACTTTGGAAAGCCCTGCTTTAGTGCTTCCCTTTTTTGGTATGGGGATATAAGTTGATTTTTTCCAATCTGATGGCCATTCTTGTGTTTTCCAAATTTGCTGGCATATGGCATGCATCACCTTGATAGCATCATCTTGCAAGATTTTAAACAGTTCAGCTGGGATACCGTCGTCTCCTGCTGCCTTGTTATTAGCAATGCTTCTTAAGGCCCATTCAACCTCACTCTTCAGGATGTCTGGCTCTAACTCACTGGCCACAGCGTCAAAGCTATCTCCAATATTATTATCCTTCCTATACAGATCTTCCGTATATTCTTGCCACCTTTTCTTCATCTCTTCTGCTTCTGTTAGGTCCTTATAATCTTTGTTTTTGATCATACCCATTTTTGCCTGGAATTTACCTCCGATGTTTCTAATTTTCTGGAAGAGGTCTCTTGTCCTTCCTATTCTATTGTCTTCTTCCACTTCTGCACATTGCTTGTTTAAAAATAATTCCTTATCTCTTCTGGCTAACCTCTGGAATTTTGCATTTAATTGGGCATATCTCCCCCTATCATTGTTGCCTTTTGCTTTCCTTCTTTCTTGGGCTACTTCCAGTGTCTCAGCAGACAGCCATCTTGCCTTCTTGGTTTTCTTTTTCTTTGGGACGTTTTTTGTTGCCACCTCCTGAACAATGTTGCGAACTTCTGTCCATAGTTCTTCTGGGACCCTATCTACTAAATCTAGTCCCTGAAATCTATTCTTCATCTCCACTGCATATTCCTTAGGAATATTAGTGAGCTCATATCTAACTGATCTGTGGGTCTTCCCTGTTCTCTTTAGTCTGATTCTAAATTTTGCAATAAGAAGTTCGTGATCTGAACTACAGTCAGCTCCAGATCTTGTTTTTACCGACTGTATAGATGTCCGCCACCTTTGGCTGCAAAGGATGTAGTCAATCTGATTTCGGTGTCGACCATCTGGTGAAGTCCGTGTATAAAGTCGTCTTTTAGGTTGTTGGAAGAGAGTGTTTGTTATGCACAGTGAGTTGTCTTGGCAAAATTCTATCAGCCTATGTCCTGCTTCATTTTGTTCTCCCAGACCATGCTTGCCTATAATTCCAGGTGTCGTTTGACTACCCACCTTAGCATTCCAGTCTCCTGTAATGAAAATGACATCTCTTTTTGGCGTATTATCCAGTAGGTGCTGCAGATCCTCATAGAACTGATCTACTTCTGCTTCTTCAGCATCTGTGGTTGGGGCGTATATTTGGATCACTGTGATGTTAAATGGCTTACCCTAAATTTGAATTGAGATCATTCTATCGTTTTTTGGATTGTATACAAGCACTGCTTTAGCCACTTTATTATTAATTATGAAGGCTACTCCATTTCTTCTGTGGTCCTCTTTTTCACAGTAGTAGATCTGGTGGTCATCTGATGTGAAGTGGCCTATTCCAGTCCATTTCAGTTCACTGACACCTAAAATGTCTTAATCTTGACATCTCACCAATAACCACATCCAATTTGCCCTGGCTCATAGATCTTACATTCCAGGTTCCTATGGTGTGTTGATCTTTAGAACATCGGATTCGTCGTTCACCACCAGCACCGTCGGCCGCTAGCTGTCCTTTCGGCTTTGAGCTAGCTGCATCATCACATCTGGGGCTAGTTGAACTTATCCTCTGTTCCTACCCAGTAGCATTTTGACCATCTTCCGACCTGGGAGTCCCATCTTCCGATGGTATACCGACATATCTCTGGTTGAAAACTAAACACTTTCATTACAATATAGAATTTCCCAGATTTTCATACTTGAGAAATTTTCAAGCTACATATAATGGAAAAGGGCTGTACAAATGCTTTGAAAGGTGGGTTTTATAAGATGCAAGACTGCCTTTGAAGCACCTCTCTTACTATCATAAAACCAGGTACAACTTCCTCCCAGGCTTATGTGACAGCCTAGAAACAGCATGGCTGGTTTAATGGCTTGAAGAGAGGTGCTTCAGAGATGCTCTTACATCTCATAAAGCACATTTTTCAAAACATTTGCACAGCCCTATAAAAGAACCTTTGTAAGCCACAAAACAAATCAGATTGTGGTTGACAGTTACTTCTCCACCAATGGTTCTTTCAGTGTAAATAAGAGTTTTTTGTCCATGAATAAATATCATCTAGCTTAACTTAATAGGGATTCCCCCCCCACTCAGGCTGGAGAGATACAGCTTGGGTAGATGCAAGAGATCCCTAAGAGAAAATATGCTCATTTAGAACCACTACAAGCTGGTAATTTGTACTGTTAATGTATAGACAAATTATGGAAAATGCAAATTGAAGCCCACAATTAGCCATGGAAGTCTAACTAGATGACTTTGGTCTGATCATTATATCGCAGCCCAAATTAATGTGCAAGGTACCTGTTGTGGGTAGGAAACCAGAGAAGGAATTACTTAAAAAATTAAGCAGAGTATACATCTAAGCAATAATCCTGCTTATTTGATTTTTTTATTTATATAACATCAAACTATTGGACAGTCAATATGGAAATATCTTCCTGAATACTTTGATGTTTTGCTTCTGCACTTCCTGCATTTCCCTGTGTTCCAGATGCGTGGAGGCAAGAGCTAATGACAATGCAATGCTCAGAACTGGCATGTGTCAAAAGTAATACCACTAAAAGCAAAAGTAATTACAATTAGAGTTGTCATACTAATCATATAAAAGGAAAACAGTTCAGATGGCCTGATCAAATGGCCAACACTCACTCACTAATGATTGAAAGAGGATGAAAAATATTTGGACTCTCAACAGAGCAAATTCTGTTTTTGAGTTCTGCCACCTGATGGAATGGTTTCTTTTAGGTGACACCCAACATATAGTTTGGCTCTCAGAGTTTTGCTTTCAAAGAGAAGCACCTTGGATACCATGACATCAGCTGACAGATATATTCCACTGAAGATTTCTGGAAAAATAAGGCATATGGTTTGAATTAGTTTGTTTTCTTTTATTTCTGCTTTAATATTGTTATGTTATTTATTATAGATATGGTTCTGATCTAAAAGTATGACTTAATTACACTTGGTAAGATGTCATCTTCCAAGCAAACTTTGTTTGGACTTTAGCTTTCACAAACACTAAAAAGAAATTGTCTCTAGGCAAAATGTTAAGAGGCATATGGAACTACAGTTGCTTTTTATTGAAATTTAAGGAGCATGATTTGATTAACTTTTATAAAATGATTTAGGGTTCAGATTTTAGACACACTTTTTTTTAAAAAAAAATGAGCTTGATATTGCAGAAAGTCATGAACTAACCTAATTACCCAAGTCAACATAGATCTAAAGAGATAACTGGCAATTAGAGGTGAGCATTGCCAGCAATTACAACATAGCAATATTTGACATATTGTACTATTCAAACTTCAAAAGTGGAATGAATGATGCATATTGGTTATCACTTTGTAACAACTACAGTATTAACACAAAGCAGTAGTGGAAAATGCCAAAATGTTTTGGAAAAGATTCCTGCTAACAAAATATTGACTTTTGTATCTACTAGCACTGGTGCATATTTTTAATGTATCTAGAATCACAACTGAACTTAGCCTCCTGCCCCAAAAAGATTGAAAATGTTTAGTTTTCTCAGCATTCTGTAGGACATGCCAAGTCCTGGGCTACCAAATAAATGTCCCTCTTACAGAAAGTGTGAAAAGAACCCTTTCATTGTAGCAGCCACAGCAGCTCCAGGGAGTTGTTGTTTTTCTTTGAGCAGATTCCAAGAAGCTGGGAGATGGGTTTGGATGAAGAACAAGTTATCATTCCGTTTAAGTCCAGGACTACATTAAATTAAAAGAATATATTGGATATGTGTGGTTGATGTTAGCATTCCTTACATGCTGATAAAAAAACACCACTTACTTGGCAAACACATGCACGTTTATGAGAACATTGAGACCTGGCGCCTGCAAGAATAAGAAATGACACCAGCATTTGCAGGATCACATTGTAGCACAGTCAGTCACTTTATATGGTCATAAAAATTAAATCCAGTAACTTGTAGGATCAGGAAACTACTTGAGAGAGTGAAACAGTTGATTCAAGTAATGTATTCTGGATTGCAACACTAAGCTGGAAGAAAAAGCTGCTGCATGGTCCATCAGCTAGCCTATGGCTTTCAGAAACCACTGAAGATTCAGTCACTTTGGTACTTTCAAAAAAAGCTGCATGTCAATGATGTTTGTGTATGGTATGCAGAATTAATTTGTTCTAAGATCAGGCAGCAAAATGTATCATACAATTCCCCAGAAGTTTGTTTGTTTGTTTGTTTGTTTATTTATTTATTTATTTATTTATAATTCAAATTTTGCCACCGCCCATCTCCCCCAGAAAGGGAGACTCTAGGCAGTTTACAATAAGAACCATATTAAAAGAATAAATATAAAAACATCTAAAATATACATATATACTTTACCAAATATAAATATAAAATAAGTGTAAAAACCAAGTGGCCATAAAGATCTAATTCCATGAGGAGAGCTCTAAGGCGCCAGCCACGCCCAAAAATAGCTACTCCCCTTCTCACCCCAAGCGAGACGGCAGAGCCAAGTCTTCAGGTTCTTCCGGAATGCCAGGAGCGATGAGATTATGTTTAACATCTACATGGAACCATTGGGTGAAGTCCTGCTGATGATACCCAGCTTTACATCTCAATCCTGGGCTGTACAGGTGAAGCTGTTGATGTATTGACCCAGTGTCTGAAGGCTGTTTGGGTCTGGGTGGGGAAGGACAGATTTCAGCTCAGTCCTGACAAAACTCAGTGTCTCTGGCTGGTTGCCCCCCACCCACCCAACGCCCGGTTTGGGGATGTTTTCATTGTTGGTCTTGAATGGGGTAGCACTTCCCCATCTGAGTTTGGTATGCAACTTGAGGGTCCTGCTGCACTCACAACTACTGCTCAAAGAGCAGGTGGCAGCTATGGGCAGGAGGGCCTTTGCACAGGTTCTCTTGTACACCAGTTGCACGCTTTCATCAAGCAGGAAGCCCTTCAGATGGTCACTCAGACTCTAGTCGCCTCACAATCAGACTATTGCAATGCGCTCTGCATGGGGCTACACTTGAAGACCATCTGGAACCTACAGTTCCAATTGTTTCTGCCTGCCTGGAACATTTTGGGCAGATTGTGTGTGCTCCAGGTCTTCTCATTGTGTGGACTACAGAAATGTGCCTTTTCTGTCGCTGCCCCCACCCTCTGAAACAGCATCGCCCCAGAGATATGGATGGCTTCCACATTCCTGGGAAAACCCTTAAGACCTGACTCTGTTCCCAGGCCTGGGATTAATATGTTTGTTGGGCCGCTGTTGTCTTTTATTTTTATTGTTACGGCTTTTTTTAGACCAGGCTATCTGTTTTGTTTGTGTTTTTAACTGGTTTAACTGCTTATTTAGATTTTGTAAGCCGTGCAGAGTCTACTGAAATGGGTGACCATAACAAATGTAAAATAATAATAATAATAATAATAATAATAATAATAATAATAATAATAATAGGCATGGAATGTTGCAAGTACACCAGATGGTTGAAGAAGAAAAAAGGGCATTGGAAGAATATCTGAAGGACAGTGAAGAAGATGCACTGAAGCTAGTATGCCATGAAGGCTTAATGAATAGCAAAAAGACCAAACTGGCATATAAGAAAGACCAGATGAAGAATAGAAAAGAGACATGGCAAGGCAAAGATTTATTTATTTATTTATTTATTTATTTATTTATTTATTTATTTATTTATTTATTTGATTTCTCGCCGCCCAACTCCCAGAAGGGACTCTGGGTGGTTTACAAATCATCAAAATTACGAATATTAAAGATTAAAACATTAAAATAACCATTTAAAATACCATAAATATAAAAATTAAGAAGGCGATGTGTTCTTTCAGCCTTGGAAGGGCTATTCTAGGACTATCTTACTATACTAGTAAGTACATGGCCAGTACATAAAAAACTAGCAGCCAAAGCAAATAACAACAAAACCTGGCAATGGCTAAGAGCAGGAAAGTTGAAGCAAGAGACAGAGGGGTTAATTCTGGCTGCACAAGACCAAGTCTGAAGAACAAATGCAAATAAAGCCAGAATTGGGAAGAGAGCAACAGACAGCAAATGCCATCTCTGCAAAGTAGCTGAAGAAACTAGTGGACCACCTAATTAGCTGCTTCAAGAAGATCACACCGACTGATGACAAACAACGGCATGACAAAGTAGCAACAATGGTGCATTGGAATATCTGCAAGAAATACCACTTGCCTGCAAGCAAGAACTGGTGGGACCACAAAATAGACGAAGTACTAGAAAATGAAGAAGCTAAACTGCTCTGGGACTTTAGAATTCAAACGGACAAGCATCTGCCGCACAACACCCCAGACTTAACAATTGTTGATAAGAAAGACAAAAAAGTCTGGATAGTGGACATTGCAATACCTGGAGACAGCAGAATAGAAGAGAAAGAACTGGAGAAAATCACAAAATATAAAGACCTGCAAATAGAACTGTGGCAAAAGAAAGCAAAGATAGTACCAATAGTAATAAGCGCCTTGGGTGCAATTCCAAAACATCTGGAGCACCACTTGAACTCCATTGGCATTGACAAAATCACCATCAGTCAATTGCAAAAGGCAGCTTTACTTGGAACAGCTTCCATCCTGAGACGATACCTTTTATATTATTAAACAACAACATCTGCCTGTCCCAGGTCCTTGGGAAGGACTCGATAGGTGGACAAAAATGCCAAATCCAGTCTAAACATCTGGCTGACTGTGTGACCAACCATAATAATAATAATAATGGTAGCAGCAATAGGAAAGCATTCATTCTCTTCCCTGAACAATTCCATCATCAAGGCTGATGCTACAAGACTTTGATAACACATGCTGGAGCCATTCCACTATCTAAGTAGTGGTGCTGCTGACATCTTGAGTGATTGGCTCACATATAGAAATTAAGAAGGCATATATGAAAGTCCAGACAAGATCTATTTTATAGTGCCTGAGATAGAAATTTTCAGACTTTGCTCTTCGGAGCACAGGAAACTTACCAGGAGTTGAATCAGAAGATCAGCGATGACAACTACATTTTCTTAAAGAGTTGGTACTTCATCACCAAATTTCTTCTGCAAAAGCATAAAAAAATCCTGCCTGTTTTCTACAGTGCATTCCTGTAGAGAAAACAATGCATTCCCAGGAAAAACAACGTAAGTCCAATTTTGTTGTTTATTCGTTCAGTCGTTTCCGACTCTTCGTGACTTCATGGACCAGTCCACGCCAGAGCCCTCTGTCGGCCGTCACCATCCCCAGCTCCCCAAAAACAAAGATGGTAAGGACCTAACAGAAGCAGAAGAGATCAAGAGCTCCAGGTCTTGTTTTTACCGACTGTATAGATGTCCGCCACCTTTGGCTGCAAAGGATGTAGTCAATCTGATTTCGGTGTCGGTGAAGTCCATGTATAAAGTCGTCTTGTAGGTTGTTGGAAGAGAGTGTTTGTTATGCACAGTGAGTTGTCTTGGCAAAATTCTATCAGCCTATGTCCTGCTTCATTTTGTTCTCCCAGACCATGCTTGCCTGTAATTCCAGGTGTCGTCTGACTACCCACCTTAGCATTCCAGTCTCCTGTAATGAAAATAACATCTCTTTTTGGTGTGTTATCCAGTAGGTGCTGCAGATCCTCATAGAACTGATCTACTTCTGCTTCTTCAGCATCTGTGGTTGGGGCGTATATTTGGATCACTGCGATGTTAAATGGCTTACCCTGAATTCGAATTGAGATCATTCTATCGTTTTTTGGATTGTATCCAAGCACTGCTTTAGCCACTTTATTATTAATTATGAAGGCTACTCCATTTCTTCTGTGGTCCTCTTGTCAACAGTAGTAGATCTGGTGGTCATCTGATGTGAAGTGGCCCATCCCAGTCCATTTCAGTTCACTGACACCTAAAATGTCTATATTTAATCTTGACATCTCACCAATAACCACATCCAATTTGCCCTGGCTCATAGATCTTACATTCCAGGTTCCTATGGTGTGTTGATCTTTAGAACATCGGATTCGTCGTTCACCACCAGCACCGTCGGCCGCTAGCCGTCCTTTCGGCTTTGAGCTAGCTGCGTCATCACATCTGGGGCTAGTTGAACGTATCCTCTGTTCCTCCCCAGTAGCATTTTGACCATCTTCCGACCTGGGAGTCCCATCTTCCGATGGTATACCGACATATCTTTGGTTGTACTGATCCATTTAGTTTTCATGGCAAGAATACTGGGGTGGGTTGCCATTACCTTCCCCAGGGATCGTATTTAGTCTGACCTCTCTGCCACGACCTTCCCATCTTGGGTGTCCCTTCACGGTTTAGCTCATGGTTTGAGGTGCTCAAGCTCCAGCACCATGACAAGGTAACGATCTCCTTTGCTGGAGTAAGTCCAATAGCCATGGCTAATTTTCCACATGAATTATCATGAGATGATTTCCAAACGGTTAGAAGAAGTTTAATGAAGCTATAAAGTTGGGTATCAATTGTCATAATAAAATAAGTTTACATTTTTACTTTATATTAGATTAGTTGCTGACAGATGAAAACTACATGAAGTTTTAAATAAATTTAATAAATTCAGGCAAACAAAATAATTCTATAACTTTTTCAGGAATGTAGCTCCAACACAACTTCTAAAGTTACTGGCCTCAGAAATTCTAATTCACTATGTGAGATAATGGGAACTCTTAAAAAAAAAAAAGGTAAAGGTTCCCCCTGCACATTTGTCCAGTCATGTCCGACTCTAAGGGCCGGTGCTCATCTCCGTTTGTTAGCCGAAGAGCCAGCGTTGTCCGAAGACGCTTCCACTATGTGAGATAATGGGAACTCTTATTCAGTGTCAAAAAAAAGTGTGTGTGTGTGTGTGCATTTATTTATTTATTTATTTATTTAAATTTAGGCACTGCTCAACTCTTACTGACTTTGGGAGGTTCACAATATATTACAATAAATGATCCAATACAAACAAAAGCAAGATGGGATCCAGTCAATATATACAGATAAAAACAAAAATATCAGTCACACCTGACAAGTGGCTCTATTCATCTGAACCCAAGGCCTGAGAGAATAACAGCTCTTCAAGGCTTTACAGAATGCCAACAGGGTGGGAGCCACATTATTTCAGGGGGCATCTCATTCCAAAGGCAGGTGCCATAGCAGTGAAGACACACTTCCTGGGTCCTGATAAATGGCACTGTTTAATCGAAGGGACCTGGTGTGCACCAATTCTGCAAGCATTTATTTATTTATTAAATTATTTTCCTTATTCTTTTACAAAATAATAATACATAGAAAAAACAATATCTATCATAACAAAACAATACATTACATAAAAGACAACATTGGTAGGGCAGAAACAATGGGAGTGGTCCCTCAAATAACCTGGCCCTATGCCATGTAGAGCTTTATAATAACTAGCACCTTGAATTGCACCTAGATGCATACTGGCAACCAGTGCAGCTCACAGAGCAGAGGTGTCATGTGGGCATAACAGGGCATGCCCATCACTGCCTGCACTACTGCATTCAGGACCAGTTGAAGCTTCCAGGTGGTTTTCAAGGGCAGCCCCATGTAGATCGTATTGCAGTTGTCAAGCCTTTATGTGACTAGGGAATGAGTGTCTGTCTAAAGGGATACTGATCCAGGAAGAGGAGCAACTGGTGCACAAGATGGAGCTGTGAAAGGCCTCCTTGGCCATAGCTGCCATCAGATCCAAGATGCCCCCCAGATGCACACCACTCTTGAGTGGGGAAGTGCTACCCCATCTAAGAGTATACGTGGAAAGTCTTCAGATTCAGGGGGCCCTAATATCCACAGCTCCTCAGTCTTGGTAGAATTGAGTTGGACAGGCACTGAGACAGACCTCAACAGCCTCAGCTGACTGACCTGGGGTCAAAAGATCTAGCTGGGTATCAGTAGCATACTTATAATGCCAAATCTCAAACCAGAGATGACCTCATCCAGTGGTCATACTACCCTTCCCCGACATCCTTACGTCACTTCCTTTTACTGCCTTCAGAATTCCCCATTTCATTCATTCTTCCTTCCCACTTGTCAAACAGAATCTGGTAAAAGCAAAGGATCAGTCAGGCAACCCTGAAGTAGAAGAGAAGCACCAAGGAATCAGGCCTCATGACAGGACCCAGAAAGTTAAGCTGCTAGTCTAAGATGTTCTCTTTTGATGGGACCAGCCATTCTCATTTACGCATCCTCAGACAATGCCAACTTTTGAAGCAGTTGCCAGGGAATCAGCTGAGTACCAGCAAAAAACAGACTTTCTGTAGCTTAAGAAATTCGATTTCCCAATAGTGAAGGATTTGAACTGGAAATTTCCCTCAGCTATTGGAAATATGGGGCTGCAAGTTGTTTTAATATTCCATCACATTTCCACAGTTTTCTTTCTTCCTTCCTTTCCCTTCATCCTGAATTAGTCTATTTGAGAAGTTAAATAATAACATTCAGACCATTTCTGAATATTGTCCCAATTCTCACATTGTACTTGCCATTAAACTCTTGAATCAAAAATGGGAAATACCAGGTATGGGAAAACAGAGGAAGAGTTTGAATCCATTCAGGGAATTTATCCAGAAATATGCTTTTAAGAAATCAATTTAACACCACCTTTTATTCTTGTTTTTAGTATTTTGGGGAAAGTTGTAGGAAAATATAAATAAGAGTTCCCCGTGGGGGAGATGGGCGGTTATAGAGATTGAATGAATGAATGAATGAATGAATGAATGAATGAATGAATGAATGAATGAATCAGAAGTTCTGCCATCTCTAATGTGTACTCAGCAGATGTTCATAAAATTACAGAGCTGAAAGTTATTGTAGAGATTATCTAGTCCAACCTTCTACTCAGTGCAGGTTCTATTAGACCATCTCTGACAGATGACCATCCAAGCCTCTGTCTGAAGACCTCATGTGAAGAACAACTTGTCAGTTCACATGTCAGCTGTCCACTGACTGACAGATCCTGCAGTCAGGAGGTTCCACTTGGTATCTAGCCTGAATCTTCTTTTTTGTAATATTAATTAATTAGTTCTGGTCCTGCCCACTGGGGCAATAGAAAATAAGACCAATCACTCTACTTTGTAACATTTGTACCAAACTTTCATGCAAACTTCCATCCATACCTTCCTACTCGCTTGCTCTGTTTGCAAACTCTCAAAAGTTGCCTTTCTGGGTAAGGACTAGCCTGGACTGAAACAAAGGTATTGGGGTGGGGGGGGGGGGAGGATGAGAGAAAAGAAGAGGAGAGAGAGAGAGAGAGAGAGATCAGCTCCTGCTTGACCTCCCTTGCCAAACTCCTGTTTGCTCTCTCTGTTAGCTTTTTCAGTGAGGTGCCTCAACAAGGTCAGCAAGACACAATGGGCAACCCCACAGGGAACTATCAGTAGCAGTGAACAGCCAGCCGTTTCTGCCTCTCCTTGGCCCTCCTCTATCTTCTGTCTCTTCCAACTCCCTTGCCCAAACTCCTGTTTGCTCTTCCTTTTAGCTCACTCAGCACTTGCTCTCCTTGTTCATTTGTTCCTCCAGCACTTTCTCCCTGACTTCCTTGTACACAAACCTCTGGGTAAAGATAAGATATGTTGACAGGATATAATTGGAGTCTAATGAAGACAGCACACCACTGTTTCCTCAAAATGATCTTCAGAATAGGTTAACACAGGGTGTGAGTAAATGTAGTATTTAGTACTTAGTTGCTTGGGACTTAATTCTTCCACGTATATAGATTGCAATTATTCATACAAGGAAGAAAAACGGCCTTGTCCACTGAAAATATCTCAAACAAAACTCTATTTTGAATGCCTTATGCCCACATCCTGTTTAATGTTCAGCTCTGAACTATTTTTCTGTGATTTTGATACAAATGTAGACAGAAAGCCACGTCCTTTTAAAGAACAAAGTAAAGCCAGTTAACTCCCTATTTTCCCCTACTCCATGCAGGTTTTATGAATAGTTTTTAATACATCATAATCTCTACCCATACTTGCTTGAACAATGGAGGCATCATCCCCTTACAAAAGTTGACTATAAGTCTGTAAATTTATTCCATTCTGTTGGAATTTTATATGTTTTAACATCCTTGATTTTGCTTGAAAAACAAAGGCATTTTTTTTTCAAATTATCTACAACATAAAAAAACCTTACCTATACATTTGCATGAAATTTGTTAAGCTTCACCACCCAAACTACTCATTAATCTATAATTTAGGTATGGATAAATCAGTCCATCACTCATATTCATGAAAAAGTTTTATTTTTTTTAAATGCATATACACAAATTCACAAAATATATGACAATACGTGTCCAAGATTTGTTCATTAGATTTATATCCCACCTTTTCTCTAGAGTCAAGAAGCATTCATAGGGCTCATATTCCATTTATCACATCAACAAACCTGTGAGGAACTGAAACTGAATAGCTGGCTTAAGATAACCATAGATCAGGTGAATGCCTATCTTAGTTAAGCAATCACTTTCTCACAGTACCAACCACAAGCCTCAAGGGTGCTCACAAGCAGCAAATAGATACATATACCTTTTCACGATTGTTCCCCTGCAACTGTGGATTGAAAACATGCTGCTCCCAATCTAGAGTAACATTGAGTCTTCAACTAACAGTCATGAAGAGATCTGTTCTCTATGAATCTATCCAGTTTCTTTTAAAAGCCAAGCAAATGAGTGCCATCACCACGTCCTGTGGTAATGAATTGCCTAGGTTAAATTATATTCTCTGTAAAGTGTTGTCTTTTGTCTGTTCTAAATCTCCTTTCCCTCAGTGTCATTAGATGATCTCTGACCCTAGTGTTTTGCAAGAGAGAAAAACACTTTCCCCTGCCCACTTCTTCCATGCCACATATGATTTTATCCACCTCAATCATCCCTTTTCTCAAGCTAAAAAAATAATCGGTGTTCTAGCCTTTTCTTGTGGAGATTTTGTTCAAGCCCCTAATAAGTTTGGTTTGGTTGCCATCTTCTGCCTTTTACAGCTTTTATTATATCATTTTACAAATGTGGTGACCAGAACAGCACTATTCCCTGTGCATGTTTACAGTATTTCCAGTCTCTTTGCTTATGATGCCGAGCATGGAATTTGCCTTTTTTTTCCGTCTGGTGCTGTGAAATACCAACTACCCACTATGACCCAAGTTATTTTACTTGGTTAGTTACAGGCAGCTCAGTTACATCAATGTAATATGTGCATCAGTATATACTTACATAAACTGAACCTTATTAGACAGGTGGTTGGCCATTCATCCATTTTAAGGAGATCCTTCTGGAGTTCCCCTTCATCACTTTTGGTTTCTACCACACAGAATAGTTTAGTTTCATGCACAAACTTGGCCAGCAAACTGCTTATCCCATATAAAATAATTCGTGAACCAGTTACAACATCAGTCCAATACAGATTTTTGAGAGACTCCATGGTTTACTTCCATCCCCTTAAAACAACTGCTTGTTTATCCCTACTCTTTCTTTTTTGTTTTTAAAACAGTACTGGTTTCAAGAAATACTAATTTTCTTATGCCATAATTACTAAATTTTCTCAAGAGCCTTTGATAAAAAAAAATTGTCACAGGCTTTTGAAAATCCACGTATACATTTTTGAGAAGGACATTTTCATCCATGTGTCTACTGACACCTAAGAACTCTACAAGGACTATAGAAGAAGTCTAGACTTACGCCTGGGACTCCCTAATCCTAGCACAATACCTTAACCATTGCACCACACTGACTCCCCCCCATATCTTTTTTATCAGAATATCTAGCAATTTTCAATAGAATATTTGCAAACATAAAATGTGTTGAATAACTCAGTTATGATTAGGACAGTAGCCTGTGGAAAACAAATTAGGACAATTTTTCCCAAAGTAACACAAATAGGTTTCCCTAAGCTTCCTTTGTGCTTTTTGGTATATTGCCTCAGTGACTCAGTGAAGTTTCTAGATCTTCTTGCTAGGCATGAAATCTTTCAATGGTGTACCATCCATCCTTTTAAACTACATTATAAGAACCTACTTTCTCTTCTGATCTTAAAAGTTCAAGTGTCATTATTAATTTTGAGGTAAGGTATATTAACATTTTGTTTCATTTCGATTTTGGTACTAGAGAGGCTTTTTCAATTTAATTTTGTACCTTAGAAGTTTGCTAGGAAGCAATCACATTATTTGCAATGAATCAGAACAATAAAATCTGTGATCTGAAGTACGAACAAGATATATTCATACCTACTTTGTCTTTTAAGCTTGGCCTCTGATTTACAAGGCAGAATTTCATCTGGAGTGGAAAGTCTTATTGATCTCTCCATTGTCATTACTTGCCTTGATTATTATTCAAAACCAATTTCCTGGGAAGGAAATTACAGGATTTTCAGTGTCCTATAAATATTTCCATGGCACTAATGTCTGTTGTTTGTTCAAGACAATTGTGTACAGCAATACTGTATACAGCTAATTTCTTGAAGTTCGGACCTATCAGAATGGTATATATGGACCACTTCAGAACAGAGAGATACAGATATTACATTATGTCATGACTTCCATCCACTACAACCACTGCAGAAGCCAAATAAAACCCTGTACATGGGAGCATGACATAATATAACATCTGTATTTTTCTGCTCTGAAGTGGGCTGAATGGTGGCCACCATTCTAATGGCCTCTATATGTTCCTTCCTGTACCTGGGTAGCTTTTAAAGCTAATGCACTGTATATAGTCATCTAAGTGTGAAGGTCCATGAGTGCAATTACTAGTAGAGGGTTGGAACCATAGAATAACATCTGGCTACCCACATCTGATGATTCCCAATAAGGATGAAGCCAGTAATGTGGTGCCTCCTTGTGGTAAACGTAATTGAATTTAGGATATGTATGCATATTTAAAAACAGTTTTTTAACTAAACTTTACATATTTAATGAAGATACTGAAAATGCTTTAAAGATTGGTAATGAATATAAATACCTTTTTATACCTTTTTTATTGTATAAAACTAAATTAAAATATGTATGTTAGAATAAATAAGGTTTACAGTAGAACAGAATATTGGCAGACAAATATTAATTGTATGGTGGGAAACACATTGTTTTCTTATGCTTATTCTTAGATTAAAATGAAGTGAATAAAATGATAAATCATTTGGCACAAAGTCAGGGAAATGTTCAGGGATACACTGAAGAATGCAGATGCAAGCAACACAATGCTGCATATCATTTACAGTTTTATGTTCAAAATGTGTCTTATACCCTACAAGACATTATCACTATTCCACATATTTACAAGATTATTGGATGAACTATAATTTTTCTATAGTCCTCCATCACTTTTCTTGTTGCCCTTCATATGCAGAGGTTAATGCACAGAAGAGAGTTTTCTTTCCTTTTAGAAGCTCTTGGTCTTCCTGAGAACCCTTACCCTTTGAATGTGAAAAACAATGTAGGAATAAAAATGCAATTCTTTTTCCCCAATTCCCCTATTCATGTATTCAGTTGACACACTTTCCTCCCAAAACTGAGAAAAGCTAATATCACGTATGATCATAGCTGCGAAGCTCCTACATGCAAAGATCTAGAAAGAAATGCAAATAGAAGAAAATGAAACATACATTATTTAAACACCACAACTATAAAATTGATTTCCATGCTGCAAAATGGGTCAGGTATACAAGAAAAAGTAGTACAGCACTATATCCATCCTTCTTTATTCATCATTGCAATTGTACAAAATATTGATAAGCATAAAATATTAGTGAAATTGATTTGGAATCTGATGTGGTTAAAATATACTCAAAAGTCACAGTTCTAATTTTATAAAACTTCTTAGACTCTTCGATTACCTTCATAATCCAGAATTTTAATATATTGTTCACTAAAAAGGAGTCAGCCTAGGGATCAAGGTATACCATAGAATTCCATATGCACTATAGGTACTTTTCCTAGGCAGGGGTCCATTCATGGACAATTATAACCTTTTTTCTCCTAGCCTACCTTAGCAGTCAGCCTTCGGGAGTTTTATTACTTCCCACTACATATTTAATGATTCTGAGGTAATTGCTTGCCAGGAACAAGACATTATTTCTGACTTGTTGCAGTGATTATTTATTTGTTCATTCAATCATTCAATATATAGTATTTGACTTGCAGCAGTGGTCAGCGCAAATAAAAGTGCTTTGAATCCAAGGTTACAACCCAGCAAATAAATAATACATGGTTCAATATGCTTGCTTTTGTTCCCCCTTTTTTGGGTTAGGTATGGTTTTTTTCCTGAGGTCAGCAATCTTTTCTTAATGGATAATCACATGACTTAGCTTATAAGAAGATGTCAAGCAGAATCGTCTTGTTTCCTCTGGATGTGTCTATTCATGTTCTTGCTCTGGGGGAAATATTTCACTCAATTCTCAACCATTTTATTTAATAAACAAATCACACATGCCAGTCAAACACCACTGATGAACGTCATGTAGAAACAGATCTGAAGAAGCACAGGCCAAGTAAGCGCAAACAGATGTTCATAATCCAGCCATGGTGCTAATGGGAGCAACATGGCAAGTCTTCAGAAGCAAAAGGTATCATACCCTGAATCAGGCAGCAGTGAGCTGTAGGAGCAACTGCATAACTTTGCAAACCAAAGAACATTCCTTTCCGTTTTAACATTTTTGTTCAATATTTTAAAACGTAATCCAGGAATAAAAAGAAACAAAGGAAAAGTAGGAAAAGCAAAAAGTAATTAAGGAACACATTTTTGTTGTTTGTTCGTTCAGTCACTTCCGACTCTTCGTGACTTCATGGACCAGCCCACGCCAGAGCTTCCTGTCAGCCGTCGCCACCCCCAGCTCCCCCATGGTCGAGTCCGTCACCTCCAGAATATCATCCATCCATCTTGCCCTTGGTCGGCCCCTCTTCCTTTGGCCTTCCACTTTCCCTAGCATCAGCATCTTCTCCAGGGTATCCTGTCTTCTCATTATGTGGCCAAAGTACTTCAGTTTTGCCTTTAATATCATTCCCTCAAGTGAGCAGTCTGGCTTTATTTCCTGGAGTATGGACTGGTTTGATCTTCTTGCAGTCCAAGGCATTCTCAGAATTTTCCTCCAACACCACAGTTCAAAAGCATCTATCTTCCTTCGCTCAGCCTTCCTTATGGTCCAGCTCTCGCAGCCATGGGTTACTATGGGGAATACCATTGCTTTAACTATGCGGACCTTTGTTGTCAGTGTGATGTCTCTGCTCTTAACTATTTTATCAAGATTTGTCATTGCTCTCCTCCCAAGAAATAAATGTCTTCTGATTTCCTGGCTGTAGTCAGCGTCTGCAGTACTCTTTGCTCCTAGAAATACAAAGTCTGTCACTGCCTCCATGTTTTCTCCCTCTATTTGCCAGTTATCAATCAAGCTGGTTGCCATAATCTTGGTTTTTCTGAGGTTTAACTGCAACCCAGCTTTTGCACTTTCTTCTTTCACCTTCATCATAAGGCTCCTCAACTCCTCCTCGCTTTCAGCCATCAAAGTGGTATCATCTGCATATCTGAGATTGTTAATGTTTCTTCCAGCGATTTTAACTCCAGCCAGCGTCGCATGATATATTCTGCATACAGGATGAATAGGTAGGGTGAGAGTATACAACCCTGCTGTACTCCTTTCCCTATGTTAAACCAGTCTGTTGTTCCGTGGTCTGTTCTTACCGTTGCTACTTGGTCATTATACAGATTCCTCAGGAGGCAGACAAGATGACTTGGTATCCCCATACCACCAAGAACTTGCCACAATTTGTTATGATCCACACAAAGGCTTTAGAATAGTCAATAAAACAGAAATAGATGTTTTTCTGAAATTCCCTGGCTTTCTCCATTATCCAGCAGATATTGGCAATTTGGTCTCTAGTTCCTCTGCCTTTTCTAAACCCAGCTTGTACTTCTGGCAATTCTCGCTCCATGAATTGCTGGAGTCATCCTTGCAAGATCTTGAGCATGACCTTACTGGCATGTGAAATAAGTGCCACTGTTTGATATTTTGAACATTCGTTAGTGTTTCCCTTTTTTGGTATGGGGATATAAGTTGATTTTTTCCAATCCGATGGCCATTTTTGTGTTTTCCAAATTTACAAGCATAATAAAATTGAGTAAGAAATTCAAAGTATCATTGGTATTGTTCTATGTATGAAAATATCTTATGTTCAGATCATTATTAGAATCAAAGTTCTTTGAAGTACTTTTGAGTCCAGCAAGAAGTTATTAATCTGCAGAGGCTTAGACTGCTGAGGTGTGCTAACAGCTAATTGCCCCAAAACCATGGGGAAAAAAGCAAGAAAAGCAAATTATGAAATATGCATTTCCCCTTTTGTAGGTATGCGAAGATACCACACGCATGTTCATCAGCTTGTTGCGATACTCATTTTGTCATTCTGGAAAACCACTGGATGCAGTGGGCATCTCTGCCCAAGGCACAAACTGGCACCAAAAGTGCTTGTTTTAAATGCTATTTACTCAATTAGAAACACACAACAGTACATGGGGAACCATGTGATTTGCTTAACGACCACATGATTCACTTAACGCCTGCAGTGATTCTCTTAACAACCGCCGCAAAAAAGGTCATAAAATCAAATTGGATTCACTTAATGACTGCTTTGCTTAGCAACCGAAATTCTGGTCCCAATTGTGGTCATTAAGCAAGGACTATCTGTAAAGGAGACAGAGATGAGTGCTGGCTTTTGAGAAAAATTTCAGGAGTAAGTTTAAATAGATTTCAAGAGTAAGTGAAATAAAGGAACAACATATAAGCTCTTCCAAATATGGAAAGAGTGCTTCGTGGAAAAATCATTGTGAAAGGAACTTAGAAGCCTGTGGGCATATCCAAAACAAAAGAGAATAGCAACACACTCTTATAATTAATTACTCTAAGAACTCTACATATACATTTTAAAGGTTTTTTATCCTGCCTTTATTACTTTATAAGTAACTCAAGGCGGCGAACACGCCAAATACTCCTTCCTCCTCCCTATTTTTCCCACAACAACAACCCTGTGAGGTGGGTTGGGCTGAGAGAGAGTGACTGGCCCAAAGTCACCCAGCCGGCTTTCATGCCTAAGGCGGGACTAGAACTCACGGTCTCCTGGTTTCTAGTCCAGCACCTGAACCACTAGACCAAACTGACTAATTGATTCTTTCCTGCGTCCTGTAAACTTCTCATTGCACAACTGGTATGGGCATCCTGCCCCAAGTAATCTCAAAGGAAAAAAAACTCCAGCAAACTCCTCCTTTATCTTTTAACCTCAAAGAGAGATAATCATCTTACTAAAAGTAGATGAGGCCAAACCACACACCAACTGGGAATATGCTGCTGATCCAACAGGTATCTCTAGATTTAACACTTCTGAATGTACTTATCATAACTTCTGAAGAAAGACAATTATTTACTTCTCTAGAACCCAGAGAAAAGAGCCAGTTTGGTGTAGCAGTTAAGGTACTAGGCCAGAAACAGGAAGACCATGAGTTCTGCCTTAGGCACAAAGCCAGCTGGGTGACTTTGGCCCAATCACTCTCTTTCAGCCCTAGGAAGGAGGCAATGGCAAACCACTGCTGAAATCTTGCCAACATATAGAACCCAGAGAACATTCCCCACACAATGTAATAGAATCCAGAAAAATCTGGGTTCTACAACACTTAGAAAATGTATATAGGCAAAAGTATTTTTGCTTCATAATTATAAGAAATAACCAGTTCAGTACAAATAGCCAGTTCAGTGCAAGTCAAGATTTGATAACAAATTGTACCCGTCTTGTACTTTCCCTTATGATTTCCTACTTTAAATCTCTTTGGAATGTGTCCTCTTTATAGGAAATACCCACATAGACCATGAAGAACTTTTCTTATTCTCTGAGCTCAATGGCAAAGTGGTAGCAGACAATTAAGAATAATAATTAAATAATACGAGCTGCTCCTGTGAGCTGTTGCCAATTGGCAAATAAATAAAAGAGAATTCAATATTAGAGATTGGGGCTGTGCTCCAACTCAGATAAATCCTGAATTCAGAGCCAAATGGAGTAATCTGGTTCTTCCTTGTGGTTAGAATGGAGATGACGCTGAATCAGATGTCCTCAATTCAGAATGTTTTACTGTGCTCCCTAGTTCAGGAATACAGTGTATGAGATGGAAAATATGGCCTCCTACACTAAAAATGATATCTGTTCATGTACTTGACAGGGATGGGACTGTGGAGGAGTATCAGACCCTGTTCAGAGAGTTTTGCCTTGCAATCAGATTATCACTGCTTCTTCCAATTTCAGCATCTTGGCGATGGGCGAGAACTTGAGAGACACTCCCTCATTAAACCATTTGTATACCTCACTGCCATTGCCAACATTTGCTGGATCATGGAAAAAGCAAGAGAGTTCCAGAAAAACATCTACTTCTGCTTCATTGACTACGCTAAAGCCTTTGATTGTGTGGATCACAACTAACTGTGGCAAATTCTTAAAGAGATGGGAGTACCAGACCACCTTACCTGTCTCCTGAGAAACCTGTATGCGGGTCAAGAAGCAACAGTTAGAACTGGACATGGAACAACCGATTGGTTCAAAATTGGGAAAGGAGTACGACAAGGCTGTATATTATCACCCTGCTTATTTAACTTATATGCAGAGTACATCATGAAAAATGCCGGGCTGGATGAATCACAAGCCAGAGTTAACATTGCCGGGAGCATAGCTTTCCAAACTGTGTGTCGCGACACATTAGTGTGTCACGACAAAACCCGGAAGTGCTGATGGCGCATTGCCGCCACCCCTGCGGCGGCACGCGCAGTGGCGGCAGTGGCGACGGCAGCAGCGCGCTACCAGCATTTCCGGGTTTTAGCGTGAAACACGAGGCTGCCACCGTTGCCGTCGCCACGCATGCCCCCGCACCGCCGCCGTACACGGTGATGCCGCACTGGCCGGGAGAAATATCAACAACCTCAGATATGCAGATGATACCACCCTAATGGCAGAAAGTGAAGAGGAACTAGAGAACCTCTTGATGAGGGTGGAAGAGGAGAGTGCAAAAGCTGGCGTGAAACTCAACATTAAAAAAACTCAGATCATGGCATCTGGTCCCATCACTTCCTGGCAGATAGAAGGGGAATAAACGGAAGCAGTGACAGATTTTATTTTATTGGGCTCCAAGATCACCGCAGACGGTGACTGCAGCCATGAAATTAAAAGACGCTTGCTCCTTGGGAGGAAAGCTATGGCAAACCTAGACAGCATATTAAAAAGCAGAGACATCACCTTGCCGACAAAGGTCCGTATAATTAAAGCTATGGTTTTCCCAGTAGTAATGTATGGCTGGGAGAGTTGGACCATAAGGAAGGCTGAGCGCTGAGAATTGATTCTTTCGAACTGTGGTGCTGGAGAAGACTCTTGAGAGTCCCTTGGACTGCAAGGAGGTCAAATCAGTCAATCCTAAAGGAAATCAACCGTGACTGCTCATTGGAAGGACAGATGCTGAAGCTGAAGCTCAAATACTTTGGCCACCTAATGCGAAGAGAGGACTCACTGGAAAAGACCCTGATGCTGGGAAAGACTGAAGGCAAAAGGAGAAGGGGACGGCAGAGGATGAGATGGTTAGAAAGCATCACCGATGTAATGAACATGAATTTGAATAAACTCCGGGAGACAGTGGAGGACAGGAAGGCCTGGCGTCCTATGGTCCATGAGGTCACGAAGAGTCGGACAGGACTAAATGACTGAACAACAACAACAAAAATACCTCACTGCTCCTTCCCCACCCTTACATTGTACAAAGTAAAATATTTTGTACTTTCTATCTCTAGCTGAGTGGTGTCTTCGATAAGAAAAGATGTGAGTAAATCTCTTATACTTATCCCTACCTTTTGCTTCCAATGTCAATTCCAATCTATTCATGATAAGGCAGCAGTATTTCTTACCAACAGGCCTTCCCTGCACTCCTGGACTTCCGTAGGTTGCTGTGTTTCCTGAACTGAGCATCCGGTCACAATGCACATGCATAAATATACACAGAAATCCCGTAAACTATGGGTGGAATTGGCCACAAATATTCCTCACTATCCTGATGAATATTCTCTGCAAACTTCATTCTGTATTGCAATGAACGTTTTTTAAAAAATAAAATCAGAATGGAAGAGTCTACTTTGGAAATCCCTGCACTGATTCCTATTACATTTAACATGCTCCATCCCTTAAGATCAGTCTAGCTTTCCTATACATTTCATGCTGTTCTGATTAAAAAACAGTTGTGGGAATTTTATGCAGCAGGTTTTAAGAAATGTAGCTCAAGAGGTCCTGTACCAATTTCTATTCCATTTGGATCACTTTCTTTATACAGTTCTAACTTCCATTGAAACTTTTACCCCATCATGAAGAGTTTTTGTTTTTAAAATGGATTGCTTTCAATTTCACCATAAAGCACTGTTTTAAATGAAGCATTATATACGGGAACATACAAGCTGAACATCATCTTTTCCACTTTCAAACTATTCCTGTTCTTTCTTTGATAGGGTACTGATGTCTTAGATACCTTTTATTGTGAATTTATTACTGGATTGTCATGTTTCTTGAAAGTACCTTAGCAAAATTCATACTGTAATTCATACTGTAAAACACAGGGTATAGAAAGTGGCAATCAAATTATTTCCATTATAATGCCCGAGAATTCGAATTGATTTGGCATGGGATGGACTATATCCTGAGGTAAGTGACTATCCATGAAGCATATCAGGTAGCCTAAGTTGAAAAGTGAAGGATAACTGCTAAAGTTAAAATCGAAGAGAATATTTGTAGCTCAGGGTTGAACTGTGGAGTCCTTGGTGCTCTCTGAGCCTTGTTGTTTTCCTGCAGACATTTCATTGGCACTGAAGATGTTGCCTAGCCTGGCAATGAAACGTCTGCAAGAAGACAACAAGGCTCAGAGAGCACCAAGGACTCCCAAGTTAAAATCAAATATCCCATTGGGAGTAATGGACATTACTTTCTTTTCCCTTCAGCCTTGCCTCATCTCTAGACAACTATAAAGCTGTATCATAAATGTATATATGAGTTCTGAAATTCTAGTACAGAGTAGCTTTGACACTATCCCTGTATTTAATATAGTTACTTAAAAGACAAATCAGGGCACTAAATCTCTTGGGATAAGAAAACAAGTTTCAAAACTAGAATTTCCTTTCATAAATTGTTTTAGGGACATTGAAAAATATCAGTTGATGCGTTAAACTGATGTCATTTTTAAAAAGTATCGCTGAGTAGAATGGAGAAAAGCTATAAAGTTTACATGGTTGAAAAAAATGTCATTTATACAATACAGTATAAGCTAGTTGATTTTGCTAAAACTGAATATATATACGCACACAAACACGTGAGCACACACATCATGTACTGCCAAATCGACTAGCTTACACTGTATTATATAAATGACATCTTTAATCACTATTATCTTAAATGTGACAAAATATTTTTTGCATATGAAAGAAAGCTGCAGAAGAGGAAATAACAAATAACTCATGCTTCATCTTGTCAATATTTTCACTTCTTTTGAACATACCAAACAAGGAAGACAATGCCTTCCTCCTGGGAGACACACAAGTTTCAAGATTTTGCAGCTTCTAAAAACTTTCAAAAATATCATTGTTCCAAGCTAAACTGGTGGTAGAATGAAAAAAGTATCAATGTATTTCTAGGGCCAAGGAAGAAGCCACTGAAATTACTATGTTTTTCAAATGTCTTAATTTCTAGCCCACTTAAGACACCTAGTGGCTAAAATCTTGTTAGATACATTTTTTTTCTGGGACACTACCTAACACATAAAAATTTGACTTCAGTGTATAAATGGCAAAGTGATACCATCATCTTCATTTTATTGATTTATATCCCATCATTTGATAAGTCTGTAAGCAGCAGTATATATCAAATCAGAATATATAATGCACCAAAATATATCTGTGCATACACACACAGAAAAAATCAACAGCTGTTCAACCTCAGTTGCAACACTCAATTTCAACAACAGCACATAAAAATAGCAGTCAGTATATAAAAAAATCAATATCATTAATTAAATTACAGCTTGCCCCCTCCCCCAAGTAGTGAAAGACCAGAAAAATGGTTTTATTCTTAATGAAGAGCAGATTTAAGAAAAAGATTATAATTTTAGCATTTGCAGTTTAGTCTAAACAATCGAGTTCTTGTCTCATTTTTCCTGGAATGGTTAAAGCTAGGAGTAAGTACATGTGAGTGCTGCCATATCTGAGTCAAGGCACTCCTTAACCGCAGCACTTATTCTTCTAGAGCAGCACCTTCCAAGAAAGGCTAAAAGCTGTCTGTATCTGTACCAAGTTTTGGCTTGTTGAGTACCATTTAATCTATAACTGCCATCATTTACTGTAACCACTATCAGCAATGTGAGGTATGCTATGATTTCAATTAAAAAAAACCCACTATCATACTTTAAAAGACTTTTAAAGACACTTTAACTATTTCTTCACCATTCATTCAATTTGACTAAAATTTTGGGGTTTTCTTTCCAAAGAAGAAGAAAACACTGATGAAATGCTTATAAGTACAGCTGCTTTACTTAGTTAAGAGAGCTAAGGAGTGTGTAGGAGCAATTTGCCTTTGCTCTACCATGATCTCTTCAGCTGCCGCCTTCCTCATTTTTAGTGCTTTAATGGAATGCCAAGAGAAGCAATCATGAAGGAACTCCTCCCATGGGACTTTTTCTCCCCCCTACCTGGGCAGGGGGGGATCTGCAGAGGGATGGAGAGATGACACCAACAAAACAAAACAAGACACACAGCAGCATCCTCTCCCAGGTCAGGGTATTAAGCTACAGTATACTCAAGGCCATAACCTAAAGCAGTGTTTCTCAACCTTGGCATGCTGGCTGGGTAATTCTGGGAGTTGAAGTCCACACATCTTAAAGTTGCCAAGGTTGAGAAACACTGACCTAAAGACATTCTTAAACACCCAAAAAGATTCAGAGAAGCAGAAGCCCCTTTTGCAAAGGAAGAAACTTTCAGAAATCAGATGGTAGATTTTGGCACTGATTGTACTGTTAAGATATAAAAAGGTAAAGGTTCCCCCCGCACATTTGTGCAGTCGTGTCCGACTCTAGGGGCCGGTGTTCATCTCTGTTAGTTAGCCGAAGAGCCGGCGTTGTCCGAAGACACTTCCACTGTCATGTGGCCAGCATGACGCGTGCGGAATGCTATTACCTACCCACCGAAGTGGTACCTATTCATCTACTTGCATTTGCATGCTTTCAAATTGTTAGGTTGGCAAGAGCTGGGGCGAGTGCGGGAGCTCACTCCGTCAAATTGATGTTCATCCCCAACTTATGGGCCTAGCGCTCCTTTGCTAGATGATACCAGTGACTTTGATTCTCCATCTCTCTCCTCCATTTCAGCATGTCCAATTGTCCAGTTTCTTTTAGTAACACAAGTACCAATCAAAGAGAATATTAACTCAGTCAATCAACCAAGCAGCAAACAACAGCCCAATCAAGGAACTACCAAGGAGAGAACACCACCTCCACCAACACAAGCAGGACAAGCCATGGTAAATAAACAGAGAGCAAGTCCCACTCCCTTTTCGCACTGAAGATGTTGCCTAGCCTAGCAATGAAATGTCTGCAGGAAAACAACAAGGCTCAGAGAGCACCAAGGACTCCACAGTAACACAAGTCTTGAGTATATATTAGGTCTAGCCTTACAGTTCATTAGACATTAACAGTGGAGGCAACTTTCTTAGGGCGGTTTTCCAGAAGCAAAGTGCTGACACTTAAAATTACACCTCTGATGCATGCCTCTTTTGAAAAAGTGGCCAGAACATGCTGTGACGTCATGTTCTCCAAAATCTCTTGCATATTCAATCTAATGTTAGTCCTTGTTTCCCCATTCCTAGGAAAAATTTCTTGTGAAACTGATATTTTAAGTCACTGAATTTTTTAGACACAGAGTGATCCTATCTTGAGTTTTTGCATGCTAACTTTAGGGAAGTTTAATGTATCATTTTCTTTTCATAACATTTTACTTACACACCACAGAATAAAAGGTGAAAACAAAGAAAAAAAGACATGCTAGATTCAGGTTCCAGATTCTTCCGTGCAGAAAGTCATTATATGAAATTACTTTTTATAACCATAGCATCATTTTAATATATTATAACATTCTGTGGCTGCCAAGTAACTCCAATATTTTCTTATTCCACTCCCAATATAAATTTAATTTAGTTATGTATATGCTGAAATATTCATTTATGAGAGTGGCAAAAAAGTAGCTTTTGACTGTGTTAATTCTAAATCACAGAAATCAGAAATTAAAGAAATATTATTCAGAACGTAAATTTTAATCTGTTACCATCCCATTATATCATAATTTAATATTTAGGATATAACAGATACCTTAACAAATCTTACTTTTTGCAGAAGAATTATCATATTGTATGATTGTTTCTCTCAGTTTCAATAATCAAATCCCCAAAGAAAGTAAAAATCTGTTTCTTCAAAACGTCTAACTTTCAAGGAAAAAGTGTTCATTTCAGGATTAAAATCCATGCACATGTTCTGGACTATTGTCAGTATGCTAAGGCCTCTGAAAAGGTAGTCCACTTTATATAAAAATGTCAAATTTAAAACTCTCGAGAAAGCCCTAATTCATCTTTTTTCTTCGTGTGTTTTAACATTACTGAGATTCTGTTTCCAAGACGACGTTTTGGTAAGAAAGTTCTCAGAATTCAAACCCAAAGGATGAAGCCGGTATGAAACGTGCAACATTCCCTCGACTCTTCTCATTTTACCGTCTTCCCCCCCCCCGCGCCCGCTCCCCGCCAGGCTGCATCTCTTCTGCATCTGCTGAGAAAGTTCGCCATCTCTTTTGAGCAGAAAAGCGCACGCAGCAGACGAATGAGAAGCACATGGACCGTAAGAGAAACAAGAGCGACGGACTATGCCCCGTAGCTGCTGCTCCGCAGTGGAATCCACTCTCAATTGTAAGGAGTTGTTCAGAGGCGCCACCAAAGCAAACTGAGATTTTCCCTTCCGCTTTGAAAAGAAATTAGGAATGCTTAGAAATGCCAATATCTTACCCTGACCTCCATTGTTTATTATCCCCCTGGATTCCCTTTTTTCTGAAGAAAAAAGGAAAGTTGATAGCTTGTTCAGGCGGAGAGGCGGCTTCCTGCGTGCCCGCCGGGTTTGTACGGTTCCTCTTAGGACCAGCTGAGCGTTGTGTAGTCAGTTCGGTTCAGGAAACTCTGCTCTGTCCAGCCTAACAATCACTCCCACTCTGGAGGGTGTGGACTCTTACTTGTCTCTCCAGGCAGCTTAAACACCAGCCAGGCTGATTTAAGTCTAATAGACAGAGAGAAGAACCAGAAACTTAACTCTAAAAATGCCAAATGGTTTAACAAACTGCAATTTGCGAAGAAGCCCTGCAAAATGGTATTACTTTAAATGTATCTCTCCATCATGATAACTTTTTGGTAAGTTTATTATTCGTATGTTTGATTTTCCCATTCCATTGCCAATCTTCAGTCTTCACCATTGAGGCCCTACTTGTAGAATCAATCTGGCTCAGCAGGCTCATTTATGAAACAAAAGTGTAGGACAATTTAATGTATCTGCTATAGGATGGCCATAGCATGTGAACCTATAACAAAATGATCAGGTAGTGATAAAACTGAAGACACAAGGGTACAAGAAAGAACCTACACATTAAGGTTGAACCTCTACACCCTCTCAGATTCAGACGGGTACATTTTTCCTGGCACTGGTTCCTAGTGGCACCCATTCAATTCACAGTGGCACCCACTTGATCCACAGACTCTCTCCTCACAGTGGCTAAAGGTTGAAGATGCAGCTTCCCCACCGACCATGCTGATCCCTATTTGCCTTTCCATAAAGCCAGCTTCCCTCCAACCCTGTGGTTCCAGGAACAGATTCTCCCTTCCATACCTGGACACTGTGAGCACCACAATGTACTGTACCACAAACAGCTGGGAAACAGGTCTTTCAAACCTTGAAAGGTGAGATCTGCTCCTCCAGCTCTCCCCCCACCCCATTCACCCTTTCCTCTCTCTTTCTGTAAAGTAGAAGGAAAGATTAGGCTTAGGGTGGGGGAACCAGTTATTGACAATTGCTAACACCCTTGGGCCAGGCTGAGCTGAGAGAAGGGAATCAGCAAGAAAGCAATTGTAAGCTGCATGGTCAATGGGGAACATGAACTTGGATGTCCCTCACCCAATCCAGTAAAGATAAAGTCTCATTCAGGTTGCGCACAATTCTTGGTAACTTCATGGATATGTCCATGTCCAATAGAGAAGATGTTTGCCTTTGCTTTCTTTTTTTCAGGCAGTTTTTTTCAGTCTCTCAGGCCAACTTCAGCCCTGGTATACCCTGGTGATTCCACACCCAAGTACTAATTATTAATTTTTATTTATTTATTTATTTTTATCCCACCTTTATTATTTTTATAAATAACTCAAGGCGGTGAACATACCTAATATTCCTTCCTCCTCCTATTTTCCCCACAACAGCCACCCTGTGAGGTGAGTTGGCCCAAGTGAGAGAGTGACTGGCCCAAGGTCACCCAGACAGCTTTCATGCCTAAGGCGGGACTAGAACTCACAGACTCCTGGTTTCTGGCCCAGCACCTTAACCAACCAGTTAGATCCAACCCTGCTTATTTTTTTTAAAGATCAGCTCAACCAATTACAGAACACTGGCTCCAGTTGCAATCAAAATTGGCATTAGAGATTATTTGTTTGCCAGAGGGAGAGGAAGTCCTGATCTATTGGTCTACTTTCTTTTCCTCTTCTCTCTCTCTCTCATACACACACACTGATAAAAATGTTCTTTAAGTCATCCCAGAATTTGACATAGCAGTTCTTGTAGAAATTATAGTAAGACTGTTACTTTTATTCCATATTTGTTCAGTGCACAAACCCTAACTTTAAGCCTGCAGATAAATTATATGTAATAATTAAATAGTAGAGAATTCTATGAGCTGATTTTTGCAGATTTTTCCCTTGATGGTTTACCCTTGACCACACTTACTGTGTTCTGTATATAAAACAAAGATACATCCTGCCTGGCCGGAAGAATTTGTTAATTGATAAACGCTTTGAGCAGAATCTTGGGGATATTCATTATTCATTAATATTAGCGTGTTCTTACATCAGAAAGACATAGTACATCTATGTCACCCACGTTTTCCTGAAGACAATGTGAGCAAGACTAAATACACTGTAGGCCTGGATCTGAGGTCAATGGGCTCAAGTTCTATCTTTACCATTTTTGAATCCTCAGACCTGTCACTCTTCCACGGCTACAGTTAGCCATGTGTCCAAAATAGCTCAGTTCAGAAGATAATGGATAAAGCGCAGGCGATGGGAGAGGTATGATTAAAGACCTTCTTGAAAAGAAAGTTGAGTGGGCCGAGATACCAGCATCTTTTTTTCCCTACAGCATTACCTATGAGTCAGAAAATGTAACATTCAATTCTGCACTTGTAACAGATATATAGTCTGACATGTGGTGACCCCAAAGAGCTAGAAAGCAGAGACGTTTCTTAGTCCTAGCTTTTTCCTTTTATAACGTTTATCTCCTGAGTAGCAGCAAGACATCAAATCTTAAGCTCATATTATTCCGAACTATACAGGAACATTATCTTGAGTACATTTTCATGGATGCTATAGTTAGTTATAACTTCCTTTTCCCTCAGAGTTATTAATATTTGGCTGTAATGGTTCAGAAGAAGCCAAGGTTGAATTTCTAGAGAAGAAAATACAAAAATCAATGCCAGCAAAAATATTGAGTGAGAGAAACAATGGAAAGGAAGTTAAAGCTTGACCGGAGGATGAATTATCTGCACAAACACATTACTTTGCATGAAAGAAGAGTCAGTTTAGATTAGACACAGAAAAGCTTCCTAATCAGAAGAGCAGGGCAGTGAAGGATTACCATGCCAAAAGAAGCCACAGGACAGACAGAGAGGAAAAGCTTACATAAAGATTAGATAGTACAATTTAAAACCTAGGACCCTAGATAAAAAGTATGGGTTGAACTTCAGACAGAATTGGTTCCTCATTACAAGTTAAAGGAACAATCCACTCCCCAAACCACAGATTTCAGCTTGTCAGATGCCTTATAAGATGCACTCAATTTAGTCAACCTAATATATATCATAGGGGCGTGGTGGCTCAGTGGGTAAGATGCCAGGCTTGTCGGAGGTTTGAATCCCTAGCCCTGCGTGCGGAGTGAGCTCCTGCACTAGCTCCAGCTCTTGCCAACCTAGCAATTCGAAAGCATGCAAATGCAAGTAGATTAATAGGTACCACTTCGGTGGGTAGGTAACAGCGTTCCGCGCGCGTCATGCGGCCACATGACCGTGGAAGCATCTTCAGACAACGCTGGCTCTTCGGCTAACAAACGGAGATGAGCACCGGCCCCTAGAGTCGGACACGACTGCACAAAATGTGCGGGGGGAACCTTTACCTTTACCTTTAACATACTGTATATCATGTATAATATACAAATGTGTCTAAAAGGTACTGGAATGTCTTTTAGATAATGTCATGTTCAGAACTATTATCTGTGCAGGCCAGAATATGGGAGGCCGTAACAAATTAGGCTTTGAAGTCATTGGTTTACAGAACAAAATGCCTACTTCTTATTATAAAATGAAGCAAAAAGGCAACTGATTCCAAACATCTATAACAGTGTTTCTCAACCTTGGCAGCTTTAAGGTGTGTGGACTTCAACTCCCAGAATTCCCCAGCCAGAAATACTGGCTGGGGAATTCTGGGAGTTGAAGTCCATACATCTTAAAGTTGCCAAGGTTGAGAAACACTGATCTATAAATTGTGGTTTTATACACTAAACGTGGAGTGCTCCTTTGATATAAAAGTGGGACTAAAAAGAGGAGGTTTGCACTAATTACTAGGGCAGATACTGTACATCTGATTGATAAAGGTTACCTTTAAAGTATGTTGATTTTAGGTATAATTTATAACCCACAATAAATTATTTTAAGAATGGCAATGTACATTCAGTGGTGCTCTTAATAATGCATCACCAGCATCACATTCTTGGAGGCTTCCATATCCATACCATACCAGTGTCATTCCCAGCATGATTGAATCTTTTTCCAACTAATGAATGCAGATATAGCATACATGTACTGTACAGCAATATCCACAATTATTTTAGGTCCAGCATTCCTTGTTGCAAGAACAGAAAGCTTCCAATTTTGGCCAATTTTTATTCATCAATTTTATTGATGACATGCTGGGTCAGCAAGAGAAGGAAATTATTTTGTAGAACTTCAACAGCTTCCTTAGGTTTAGATGAGCACCCTTAACATACTGCTGACCCCAAACCCAAAAATTCTGGCCAGCCATTCTTAGTGACTTCATACATATGTTAAATAGCAAGACCTTCCCATCATCACCTTTCAAAATCATCTTCCAAAAAATATTGTAGATGAGTGCAGAATAAAAATTTCGATCTCCAAATTATTGCCCATCAGGTTCCTACAAGGGAGGAGGGGTTGCAAAAGGTCAAAATGGCCAGCGCAACTGCAGGATCAAAGCTCCGCTATTTTGTATGTGTATTAACATTGTATACTTATACCAAAGTGCAGGGCTTTGATCATGCAGTTGTGTCTGCCATTTTGGCCTTCTGCCTCCCATGTAGACCGTCTTGGGATCTTAGGTCTAATAACTTTTTCTGTAGTTGATTTTATCCCATTCCCATTTATCTATTCATGTCACCTAACAAAAACTTATTCTGTTTTTCTGTTCCACAATAATGTTCATTAATTTCCCAGACTCTTTCATTATCACCATTCATTAGTGTGCAACAGGCAACTATCACTAACCTATGAATCCTTAATTTCAAGAACAATGCAACAGTCTGGATGACACCAATTAATACTTAAGGTAAAAGGTAAAGGTTCCCCCCGCACATTTGTGCAGTCGTGTCCGACTCTAGGGGCCGGTGCTCATCTCCGTTTATTAGCCGAAGAGCCAGCGTTGTCCGAAGACGCTTCCACGGTCATGTGGCCGCATGACGCGCGGGGAACGCTGTTACCTACCCACCGAAGTGGTACCTATTAATCTACTTGCATTTGCATGCTTTCGAATTGTTAGGTTGGCAAGAGCTGGGGCTAGTGCGGGAGCTCACTCCGCACGTAGGGCTAGGGATTCGAACCTCCGAACTTGGAATCTTCCAATCGACAAGCCTGGCATCTTACCCGCTGAGCCACCACGCCCTCTTTTTAATTAATTAATTAATTAATTAATTAATTATAATTATTTTTTAAATTATTTTTTTAAATTTTTAATTAATTAATTAATTTTTATTTTTTAATTATTTTTAAATTAATTTTTATTTTTAAATTTAATTAATTTTTTAACTTTTTAAATTAATTAATTAATTAATTAATTAATACGTACTGACATACATTTTAGCCTTTTCATCGGAATTAAACCTTCACTTTCTGACATGTATTCATCATTTCCATGTGAAAAACAAATCAACCTAGCTTCAGATCTGTTACAGACTTATCTTTCTTCTAGTTTCCCAGACCCACATGGCATATTTACTTTTCTTTCTTTCTTTAATTTATTTATTTATTCATGCTCTTGATCATTTACTCCTCTTACAGACCAAGTCACAATCTGCCACATGCCATGTTGTCACTAGAGGGGCCCATAGTTATTGATCTTCACTGCCTCTTATAGCTTTAGGCAGCTGAGATCTGTATGTGTGTAGGTGTGTGTATTTGTGGGTTTGTGAGTGTATAGATGTAAGAGGTGAAGGGGGAAAGGTGAGAACCAGTGCTGCTCAGCCCTAGACAGAGCCTTTCTGTGAAGTTTCAATCTCAAGGCTGAGAAAAGAACAGCCAGAAGGAAGGACAACAAGGCAGAAATCCTAAGGTGACCTACAGTATATATGAGTTCTGAGTTCTGTAGTAGGCAGATCTGCATTCATATCACTTCTTTCTTGAAATGAAGTGGCTTATCTAGGAAGTTACCTAACTTCTGAAATGCCAGGTTGAGTTTCTGGAAAAGTAAAGATTTCTAGCCATGCTTGGTAAGAAATATCACTCTTTCTAATCTCTCTCTTTGATATATATATATATATATACATACACAGACACCATGACTTGTATAACCCTGCGTTTATTTATTTATTTATTATTTTCTATCCCTTTACTATTTTTATAAATAACTCAAGGCAGCTAACATACCTAATACTTCTTCCTCCTCCATTTTCCCCACAACAACAACCCTGTGAGGTGAGTTGGGCTGAGTGTGTGTGACTGGCCCAAGGTCACCCAGCCGGCTTTCATGCCTAAGATAGGACTAGAACTCACAGCCTCCTGGTTTCTAGCCCATTGTCTTAACCACTAGTATATATATGTGTATGTATATTATTATGTATATGCATATATGAATGGGGCGCGATGGCTCAGTGGTTAAGACGCCAGGCTTGTCGATTGGAAGGTCGGCAGTTCGAGACCTGAGCGCCGTGTGACAGTGTGAGCTCCCGCACTAGCTCCAGCTCTTGCCAACCTAGCAATTTGAAAGCATGCAAATGCAAGTAGATAAATAGGTACCACTTTGGTGGGATGGTAACAGCGTTCCATGCACGTCATGCCGGCCACATGACCACGGAAGCGTCTTTGGACAGCGCTGGCTCTTCGGCTAAGAAACAGAGATGAGCACCACCCCCTAGAGTCGGACACGACTGTGTAGGGGAAAAACTTTACCTTTACCTATATGCATATATACACACACACACTATATCATACACATGCGCACACACACACACATACACACACACACACACACATATATATATCCATCCTTGACTATACCATATGTACACACATACCTCATATTCACCTTCCGATACCAGAAGTCAATGGGTTAGATTAAAAATACAATGACTTGAATCAACATCACATAGAAGGTGCATCATTATCATCATCTGTACTGTGTGAAAAGGTGAAGAACACCAGGTGAAATAATCTTGCCAAGAAGCCAACTCATTCAGGGAGAATATCATTTGCACAAAAAGAGAAGGAGAAATAATCAGAGTGAACGGTAGCCAAAATAACAGTGACTTGGGGAAAATAAAAGTGTATTTTGTGAAATAATAAACATTCATTTTCCTCCAGTAAAAGACAGCAGCCTGAGAATTCAAAGTGGGTTGACTAATATTTCTTTTTTCTCCCTTCCATTGCTCTTTAAAAAGATGCACACACAGTATGAAAGTAAAATCAACTTAGGACATAAGTATATTATATGATCAAATAAAACAATAGTTGTCATGCAAGATAACCTTATTGATATGTGTATAGCACCTTAAGATAGCACTTATTGATATGTGTATTTTCAAAAAAAATTTAACAATCCATTCTATACAATCTCTAAAACAAACTGGTAGTTAAGAATATTGTACATATGGAATTATTTAATTATTGCACATTGTTTTTCTAATTAATGTGCATTAAGCTAAGGGCAGCTTGTAATTAAAAATCAATGCAAATATTTAAAGGGCCAAAAAGAAGAAGCTAAAAATTAATGAAAAAGAATAAAAAGGAAAGGAAAGGCAGAGGGATGAGACTGCCTATGAAGTTTATATATACAGTGTGTGTGTATGTGTGTGTGTTTGGGTGTATATACAGTATATACACTGCTCAAAAAAATAAAGGGAACACTGAAACAACACAATGTAAGTCCAAGTCAATCACACTTCTGTGAAATCAAACTGTCCACTTAGGTAGCAACACTGATTGACAATCAATTTCACATGCTGTTGTGCACATGGAATAGACAACAGGCGGAAAGCATAGGCAATTAGCAAGACATCCCCAATAAAGGAGTGGATCTGCAGGTGGTGACCACAGACCACTTCTCAGTTCCTATGCTTTCTGGCTGATGGTTTGGTCACTTTTGAATGCTGGCGGTGCTTCCACTCTAGTGGTAGCATGAGACGGAGTCTACAACCCACACAAGTGGCTCAGGTAGTGCAGCTCATCCAGGATGGCACATCAATGCGAGCTGTGACAAGAAGGTTTGCTGTGTCTGTCAGCGTAGTGTCCAGAGCATGGAGGCGCTACCAGGAGACAGGTCAGTACATCAGGAGACGTGGAGGAGGCCGTAGGAGGGCAACAACCCAGCAGCAGGACCGCTACCTCCGCCTTTGTGCAAGGAGGGACAGGAGGAGCACTGCCAGAGCCCTGCAAAATGACCTCCAGTGGGCCACAAAAGTGCGTGTGGCTGCTCAAACGGTCAGAAACAGACTCCATGAGGGTGGTATGAGGGCCCGACGTCCACAGGTGGGGGCGTGCAGGACGTTTGGCATTTGCCAGAGAACACAAGATTGGCAACTTCGCCACTGGCGCCCTGTGCTCTTCACAAATGAAAGCAGGTTCACACTGAGCACATGTGACAGACGTGACAGGGTCTGGAGACGCCGTGGAGAACGTTCTGCTGCCTGCAACATCCTCCAGCATGACCGGTTTGGCAGTGGGTCAGTAATGGTGTGGGGTGGCATTTCTTTAGGGGGCCGCACAGCCCTCCATGTGCTCGCCAGAGGTAGCCTGACTGCCATTAGGTACCGAGATGAGATCCTCAGACCCCTTGTGAGACCATATGCTGGTCTGCACCACAGACTGTCCAGGAGTTGGGGGATGCTTTAGTCCAGGTGTGGGAGGAGATCCCTCAGGAGATCATCCGCCACCTCATCAGGAGCATGCCCAGGCGTTGTAGGGAGGTCATACAGGCACGTGGACGCCACACACACTACTGAGCCTCATTTTGACTTGTTTTAAGGACATTACATCAACGTTGGATCAGCCTGTAGTGTTCTTTTCCACTTTAATTTTTGAGTGTAACTCCACATCCAGACCTCCAGGGGTTGCTTACATTTGATTTCCATTGCTTTTTGTGTGATTTTGTTGTCAGCACATTCAACTATGTAATAAACAAAGTAATTAATACAAATATTTCATTCATTCAGATCTGGATGTCTTATTTCAGTGTTCCCTTTAGTTTTTTGAGCAGCTTATATACACATACACACACACATACGTACATATATATATATACATATATACAGTATTCCAGTTATTCATGTGCCAAGCAGAGTTGCATAATCTTTCATAATGGCAGAGGAGATTTCATCAATTTCACCCCTAAGATGTTGGGTATTTTTTCAAGATTTCAGCCAATTTAAGACATCTACAAATCCTGACTAACGCTGATGTGGAAGCCTTGATCCTTGTATGTATGTGGGTTGTGTCTTGCCCTTCCTTCATCCAATGCAATTATTTCAAAATTGTGTTAATATTTAGGAATTTCATTTATTTTAAATATAGGTCCTTTTTAAATAACAGTGCTATGAAAGAAGCAAACAAAAACTTAGAATTAACTATGATGTGTACTTTTGTTAAAACAGTTACCATTTAGCCCAAAATTATATCAGCTGACATATTTTCCCCCCTTGGTTTCCATGAAATTGGCTCAAATCACGAAGAATTTTGCCACAATATATGTCAATGTGAGGACTTACTTTATTTCCAGAAAATGAGAAGGCAATTAGAACTTTTCCAGCCCTGCAATTGTGTTTTCCATGATAAGGGAAGATGACTAGATATGCTAGTATAGCAGTAAAATAAGGAATGGTCGGTAAGTACTTGGAAAAAATGAATCTAACAATCTAGAATACTGAATGCAGTATAACTTTATTTCCAGCCTGCATAAGAGGATTCCCAGCTTTGTAAAACTGGCTATCTTGTGTGTATATGTGTCTTTGTGTGTATTTAAAATGCTGTTTGAACAATACATACTGTGTTTTCTAGCATGGTAGAGATTCATCTCACCTACAACTGGGCAGAAGCAGCCTTTTGACATTCTACAAATTTGTGGACAATAAAATTGTGTGACCCCCCCTTCTCTGAATGTCTCTGAAGGAAATTAGTTCCACTACTAAAACATATCTCAGTGGGAGGAATTCCTTAATAATGTCTTCTGCTCTGATTGAAGTGTGGAAGTGTGGAAATCCAGGGTGGCAATAGACCACTGGACACACATCCACTGGACATTTGTCATTAAATAGGTGCAAAAACACCACATTCTATTTTAAGAGTTTATCTAAAATTCTCTTCTCCTTGAAAAGAATTTCTAAAGCTTATTTTTATAAAACATAAATGAAAAATTAATAATAATAATAATAAATGTATAAACAATTCTTGGTATAATATTATTCCATAACTGCAGCTTGGGGAAAGAAGCTCAAACTTCTGCCAAACCTCCAGAACCACAAAAGAAGAATGTCAAGTCATATTTTCATTTTCAAAATCAAATTCATACTTGTGGATTTTTTTCTCTTTTGTTGCATAGCCAAAGGCCCAAAACATAAAGAATCATGAATGCATTAAACAAACATTTGAGATGATTAATTCAAATACATTTTGGGTTTTGGTTGAGTTTCAGTGCTTTGCTGCCTCAAGAATGGGGAGTAAATACAAAGACTTAAAATAGATAGAATTCACATTTGATTATGTACATCCTCGTTCAGTATCAAAGGTTAGCAGATAGCATCACTGCTTGGGGTTATTAGAATGTGGATACGTTTTGTTCCTCTTTTTATATATTCCAGGCCTGATGCAGTCTCTAAACTAAACCAAAGCACAAAATCCAGCCAAGATTTTAACAACAGATGGCTTGTAGGGAAATCTATTGTCTTTTAAAATAGTGATTTTTAAGAAAAATATACCTCTAACAGTACTTCATGCATGCAAATGCAAATGCTTCTGGAAAGCTCCTTAGAGTAGGATGAAGTAACAATCACTTGATCCAGGATCACTTAAGACCAAGTTGTTGTTGTTGTTGTTGTTAGTTGCCGTCGAGTCGTTTACGACTTATAGCGACCCTATGTATAATAGAACAAAATGCTAAACGGTCTTGCGCCAATTGCCTGACTGTTCCAATGTTTGCATCCATTGTTGTGGTGATTGTATCAATCCATCGCATTGAAGGTCTTCCTCTTTTCTGCTGGCCCTCGACTTTACCAAACATGATGTCCTTTTCAAGCGATCAGTCTTTCCTGACAATGTGCCCAAAGTATGAGAGTCTAAGCCTAGTTATCTTCGCCTCTAGTGAACATTTTGGTTGTATTTCTTCTAAAACTGATTTGTTTGTTCTTCTGGCAGTCCATGGTATTTTCAGTAATCTTTGCCAACACCACAATTCGAATGTATCCATTCTCCTTCTATCTTCCTTTTTTAATGTCCAAGTTTCACAGGCATATGTGGCAATTGAGAAGACCATGGCGTGAGTCAGATGCACCTTTGTTTTTAAACTGACATCTTCTGAAAATTTTAGATAGGTTTTTGATGGCAGCTTTTCCCAGCACGATACGTCGTCTGATTTCTTGATTACTACTTCCCTTGGCATTGATCGTTGATCCAAGTAGAATGAAATCATTGACGACTTCAATTTCTTCTCCATTTATTGTGACATTGTTTATTGGTCCATTTGTGAGAATCTTTGTCTTCTTCACATTCAGGTGTAGTTTGTATTGCTGACTACAATATTTGATCTTCATCAGCAAGTACTTCAGGTCTTCTTCATTTCCAGCAAGCAAAGTTGTATCATTTGCATATCACAGGTTGTTAATGAGTCTTCCACCAATTCTGATACCCCGTTCTTCTTCGTACATTCCTGCTTCTCGAATTACTTGTTCAGCGTACACATTGAATAAATAGGGTGAAAGTATACAACCTTGCCGCACACCTTTTCCAATTTTGAACCACTTGGTATCACCGTTTTCTGTTCTAACAACTGCCTCTTGATCCGTGTACAGGTTCCGCATGAGTACAATTAAGTGCTCTGGAATTCCCATTCTTCGTAATATTAACCATAACTTGTTATGGTTCACACAGCCTTTGCGTAATCAATGAAACAGAGGTAAACATCCTTCTGGTATTCTTTACATTTAGCCAAGATCCATCTGACATCAGTAATGATATCTCTCGTACCGTGTCCTCTTCTAAATCCAGCTTGGACTTCTGGTAGTTCTCTGTCAATGTAAGGCTGCAAACATTGTTGAATTATTTTCAGAAAAAAATTGTAGCATGTGAAATTAATGACATTTTTCGATAATTTCCACATTCTGTTTGATGTCCTTTCTTTGGAATGGGTATGAATACAGATCTCTTCCAGTCAGTTGGCCAGGTCTTTGTCTTCCAAACTTCTTGACATAGAAGAGTAAGTGCTTCCACTGCTGCATCTGATTGTTGAAATATCTCAATTGGTAATCCATCAATTCATGGAGCCTTGTTTTTTGCCAATGCCTTCAGTGCAGCTTGAACTTCGTCCTTCAGTACCGATGGTTCTTGATCATATTCTATCTCCTGAAATAGCTGAACATCAACTAACTCTTTTTTATACAGTGATTCTGTATATTCCTTCCATCTTGTCTTAATACTACCCACGTCATTTAATGTATTGCCTGTAGAATCTTTAAGGATAGCAACTCGGGGCTTGAATTTTCTCTTCAGCTCTTTCAGCTTGAGAAATGCTGATCATGTTCTTCCTCTTCGATTTTCTAACTCTAGGTCTTTGCATATTTCATCATAATATTTTTCCTTATCTTTTCGAGCTGCCCTTTGAAATTTTCTATTTAGCTCTCTGACTTCATTCTTTCTTCCATTAGCTTTAGCTACTCGGCGTTTAAAAGCAAGTTCCAGTCTCATCTGACATCCATTTGAATCTTTTCTTTCTTTCCTGTCTTTTTAATGATCTTTCACTTTCTTTGCATATTATGTTTTTAATGTCTTCCCATAACTCTCCTGGTCTTCGGTCATTGGTATTTAGTGCATCGAATCTATTTTTGAGGTGATCTCTAAATTCAGGTGGGATGTTTTCTATATCATACTTTGTCACTCTTGGACTTGCTTTAATTTTCTTCAGCTTCAGCTTGAACTTGCACATGAGCAATTGATGATCTGTCCCGCAGTCAGCTCCTGGCTTTGTCTTAACTGATAGTATTGAGCTTCTCCATCAACTCCTTTCACAAATGTAATCAATTTGATTTCTGTGTAATCCATCTGGCAAGGTCCATGTATATAGTCAACTGTGTTGATGGAAAAAAGTATTGCAAATAAATATTTATTTATTATTTATTTATTTATTATTCAAATTTATCCCCGCCCATCTCCCAATTAAGGGACTCTGGGCGGTTTACAGGACAATAATTAAAATCTATATATAAAATTACAAACAATATAAAATAAGTATAATCCAGATGGGTAAGATATTAGTTAAAAGGAAGGACATCAATTAAGGGATTAGCCATCTCCATGAGAGACTATCCCTTCCTCCTTCCCATGAAAAATAAATAAATAAATAAATAAATAAATAAATAAATATTCTTTTTAATGATGAACGCCACACCGTTTCTCTTCAACTTTTCATTCCCAGCATAGTATACCATATGGCTGTCAGATTCAAAGTGATCAATGTCTGTCCACACCAGCTCACTGATGTTGATCTTTAGGCATTCCATTTCATTCTTGACAACTTCTAATTTTCCTTGATTCATACTTCTTACATTCCATGTCCCAATTATTAATGGATGTTTGTAGCTATTACTTCTCATTTTGAGTCATGGCACATCAGCAAATGAAGGTCCCAGAGGCTTTACTCCATCCGTGTCACAAAGGTTGGCTCTACTTTGAGAAGGCAGCTTTTCCCCAGTAGCATATTCAGTGCCTTCCGACCTGAGGGGCTCATCTTCCCCCATCATATATCGCAAAACGTTCTGTTGTAATCCATAGGGTTTTCATTGGCACGTTTTCGGGAGTAGATTGCCAGGCCTCGCTCCCTAGTCTGTTCTTTGTCTGGATGCTCTGCTGAAACCTGTCCACCATGGGTGACCCTTTTGGTAGTAGAACTACTGGTGGCATAGCTTTCAGCATCATAGCAACACGCAAGCCACCACAGTACGACAAACTGACAGACGGGTGGTGGACCGAGTACAGTATGCTATTTCTGTATTCCACAATTATAAAGCAAGCATTCCACCCACCATTTCCTGCTGTAGATAGTGATGATCCATTTTTTAAAAAAGAAAAAGTTGAACTGACTTTAGAAACCACTGCTGGGTGGAGTAGATCTTGTTGTCTACCATTTGCAGAGGGATACATTCAATTTATTGGCTTGGAATTTCTCCCAGTAATGTCATCATCTCAACATTTCTGTTTCAAAGCCATCTAAAAACCATTTGGCCAGACTTTTGGCTTGTTATCTTATAACAATGCAGCAGAAGTCAACAGAGTAATGACTATGGATTACAAACTTGTCTCCAACACATATTTAAGGCATTCCTAAACCTATATGTAGAAACAGGGATAGTGAACCCGTAACTCTCCAAATTCTACAGAACTATAATTCCCAGCATTTTTCCAATTGCTCGCATTTGTGGGACTGCTGAGAGTTATGTTTCATTAACATCTGAAAGGTCATCAGTTATCTGGCCCTGCCGTAATCCACTACATTTTAAACATGGGTTTATTGGCATGTTCACGCTTTATCATGTCCACATGCCTGCTATTTCCACATTTCTTGAAACTTAAATCTAAGGAGTAATGGACCTCCATTTATCAACTATGTGTTAGATTTAGATCTTGCTTCTCATTCAGAAGTAAAGGCAGTATAAATAAGATTCCCTACTCTCATTTTTCTCCACCAAACTCTGTGAGGTAGGCTGGGCTATGGGGGCATTACTGAAGATGACATCTATTGTAGCCTTAGGCCGTGTTTAGTATCTTGCTGTATTTATTAATTTTGACAAACTAAGCCCCATCCTTCAATCCTCTTTGTTTTCTAGTGATTGCTTTCCACTAATTAGTCTACAGAGAGAGGTTGTAGCAGATACAATAGTATACCAAGAGGAGTATATAGTAGCAAGAAATGATATTTTCTTTTTCTTCTTCCTAATGGAGAATAGCCAGATCTTTCCATGGGCTTATTTACATTGTGATCTCTATCTCAAGCCCCAGTATATCTGCCCAGCTTCAATAGGTCTCTGTTCCCTTAGAGTTTTCCCCTTTTCTCCACACATGAGTACTGCCTTGAAATTGTTGACCTTTCACTTCCATTCCAAATCCTTTCTACAGAATCACACCAATACAGGTACATGTGTGCCAGAATTCTTATACTTTTTGGCTTGAATAGGGACAATTACTAGAGTCCACATTCATGGAAGACAGCCATAGAATAGCTTTTGCTTATTCTGGGTACCTGAATGTCAGACAAAATAAAGATTAGATGTAGACAAAATGGCAGAAAGATTAAGCATCTAGATTACAATTGGCAATACTGCAAAGTCTCCAACCTTTTTGGCACCAGGGACCAGTTTCGTGGAAGACAATTTTTCCACAGACCGGGGGGGGAGATGGTTTCGGGATGAAACCATCGGAAGTGATAAATAAAATAATGGGTGGGCCACGCGCGGACTAAAATAAGTGTCGCATTCTGACTTCTCATAAGGAGCACGCAACCTAGATCCCACACATGCACAGTTTACAGTAGGGTTCGCGCTTCTATGAGAATCTAATGCCACCACTGATCTGACAGGAGGCAGAGCTCAGGTGGTAATGCGAGTGATGGGGAGCGGCTGTAAATACAGATGAAGGTTTGTTCACTCACCCACCGCTCACCTCCTGCTGTGCGGCCTGGTTGGGGACCCCTGGTATACCGCACCAGTGTGTGTGTGTGTTTGTGTGTATATTACAACAAACCAATTGCATCTTACAATCCGGATAGTACAAAAAGAAAATTGGAACTACTGTACCTTCTACACACAATTCCCTTAAGACTGGGTTGAATCTTTTTTCTAAGCTTAAAAAAAACCCACTGATATTTGTATAGAGTAAGGAAGATAACCTTGATGGAGATATGCAGGATCTGTTGCCTAGGCAAAAGGGGCTGAAGCATTTAAAGTCCTGAATGGGATAACATTTGGAAGTGACTCCCTAATTCACCAAAGTATTAGGAGGAGGAGGAGGAGGTACAGCAAAATCAGACTTGCAAGACTCTGTTATAATAACCAATCTCAATAAAAGTAGTTTTAGCTTTCCTGTGGAGTTGATTTCCTGGTCTGGAATACCTAGTGGGACTGACAACATTCTAATATCATTCCTTGGATTTTTCACTTTGCATGCAAAATTAAATGCTAGTGCAAACCACACATTTATTTTTGTATGAAATATACAGTAAATATATTGCAAGGCCAAGCACAGGTCCTTTCAGTTAGGCAGTTTCTCCAAAGGGAGTGCAGAAATAGGGGGAAACTTCACCTGGCTAAAAAGTGTATGCATACAGTAATTTCTGTAATCATTACAAGAATTAAAATCCAGAATGCCTGAAAAAGAGTTCTTACAGATATTGACATTCTGTCTGAAATATGTTACTTCTCTGTGAAGCATTAGCTTTTACTTGGTCAAAGGAATTTAACAGATATTGAAACCATATTTTATACTTTATTCTTATTTTTTTAATTCTTGATTCATTTATCAAATGAAGCTGATCAAATTACCAATCAAAGAGAATATTTATAGCTCAGGGTTGAACTGTGGAGTCCTTGGTCTGAGCCTTGTTGTTTTCTTGCAGACGTTTCATTGCCAGACTAGGCAGCATCTTCATTGTAAAAAGGGTTATTGCTAACTCAGTCAATCAACCAAGCAGCAAACAACAGCCCAATCAAGGAACTCCTAAGGGGAGAACAACACCTCCACCAACACAAGCAGGACAAGCCAGGGTATATAAACAGAGAGCAAGTCCCACTCCCTTTTCGCACTGAAGATGTTGCCTAGTCTGGCAATGAAACGTCTGCAAGAAAACAACAAGGCTCAGAGAGCACCAAGGACTCCACTGATCAAATTGTCATCAACTACCAAATTTGTATGCTGTATTCTGCAGCATTTTTCTCTTTCCTAAATCCTACATGTATTTAATTGACATATATTTTTGAAAGAATGAATTATTTATTTAATTTTAACTTCCCAGCCTCCAACTCTCATGTTTATTTTGCATTCAGTCTGCGTTCATATGAAATAATTAAATAAATAGTTAAATAAGGTTAAAAATGGGATCAATTTATTGATCACATTCAGAAAAGCAGCAGCATACTGGGTGGCCTCTTATTATTATTGTCGTAAAACTAACCCTAGTTAGAGTAGGCTAAGAAAAAACACTGGCTTAAAATCACCCAGTAATTTTCACAGCTGAGTGGTAACATGAACTTGACTCTGCTATCCTTTGTCTTTCAGGTCTATAAAATAAATACAGAGCTGTGTGTGAATTTTAATTCTGCATAGAATGTGTTCCTATTATTGAAAACTTATATTCCAAATTCCTTCGTTTTTTCTTCCTCTCTTAAAAATAAACAGAGTACTTTTCCTTCCTCTGTCTCCTATAAAGTCCAGTTGGTTACTTCAACTTACAATTATGAATACAGAATTAAACAAAAGCTAAGTGGGAAGGGAAGTGGTGATAAAATATTGGCAGTGTTATAATACAAAGAAAGAAAGAAAACCTTAAGGTTTGTGCATTTGTTTTGAATGTGAGATTAATCACCTAAGGAAGGAAGGAATGAATGCATTCAATTAAGCAAATCACATTGTTGATTATTGCTACAGAAAGCTCCAATACCCTGACCCAGATTCTTCATGGTGAACCCCAGCATGGGGTTGCTAAGTGTAGTGGAGGCGGGCAGATTTAGAAGGGGTGGAGGGATATTTTCAAGTCTTAGCCATTATTGTTTATTGCAGCACTGCAAACCAGAAAAGCCCCTTAAACACTTTAACAACTCAATATGTTTACCACTGGCAATGATAATTTTGTTAACTGATTGTTCAACAGCATTTTTTTAAACATTATATGTTATTTTATTGTTGAATAATAGGAAGTGTTGGGATGCTAACTAGAGATTTAATTTGTCTGTCATCTTACTACATGGTTATAAAAACAAAATAGGCATGTTTTTATTGCACATGAGAAATTCTGCAGCAATTGCATACAACACCGATACTTTGCTTGCCCCCAGACACTTCCATGTGAGCTGGAACATATCACAACTTGGGTTCTCACTTACGTGGCAACCTTTGCATATTTGCAGAGCCTTCACAGTACAAGTAATTGCACTCTACCTGTAGACAACTGGTTGGTCAGTGGTGCCATGGGGAAGGGTTACTTACCATTCCTATTAAATTGAGATCTACAGAAAGATATTACCTGAACAAGGCTCTGGTCCAGATTGGACACCCAGATCATTGGGATTTTTTTATAAGAGTATTTCCGTCTACTGGGGTTTGCTTACTTTGGATCATATGAGAGACAAAAAAATTGCATTTTCACACTCTATACCCAGTGGTGTTGCCCTGAGTAATATGTCTCTGGTGACACATGAACACACTTCTAGGCTATCCACATCTTCTCCCTCATCAGCAACCCTGTGTTTTCCTCCCAGTTCTTTATCTTTTTGCACTCTCATTTCTACCCGGGCCTATTCTCTACCCTCTCCTTTTCCTTAGCTTCTACTCTTAACAAGAAGCTTTTTCTCTCTTCTTTTTAACTTCTAAAAGTGTTTGGGTGTGTTATAGAACAAAGCTGCAGTTGATTCAGCATTTTCCTATTCTTCAGAGGGTGTCTGCAAGAGATAAGAGCTCTGCTGAATATTCTTAAACAGCCAAATCCATCAGTCTGAATTTGGGTGCCCTCCTTACTGCTCTGGGGCCTCCTACTGCTTCCATCTCCCTCCCCACATACCAGACCAGCTTCTAAGATGCCTAAAATAGCTCTCTAGGTCATACAGGTTGCATGTGAACAAGGAGTGCTAAAGATGTGTTACGCTGACAAAAAGCCTAAAGGTGGTAAGGAAATTATTGGAAGGCAGCATGAAAAAAAATAATCTAAGGGAAAGGGTTAGGTGAAGATAAACACTTCCACAAATGTTCTTTTCTGGCATTCTGGAAATGCCAGAAAATGTGATCCCCATATTTGGCCATGGTCAGAACAATATTTTACCTTTTTCCAAGCAAACATATTCACATGTGACAAGCTACGAAACCTGGGGACAAAGACTATTTGAAAGGCTTAGAAGAAGCTGCCGTGAGGAAAGATGGAGAAGAGCTGCAGAACCTCTCTGTGCCAAGCTAGAGATGTTCCTTGCCAAGATGAAAATAAACCATTGAAAAGGAATAACTTAAAACTGCTTCAAATGAAGAATACTGCCTGTAGTAACAAGAAAGAGAAAAAGGGAGAGAAAAGGAACAGTGCAGTTTAATACGGAATGCAAGAATCTGTTTTTTCAATGACCTTGGGATATTTTTTCTTGGGCTTGCCAAAATCCTGTTGAAGCAGATGAGAGTACAATATGGTCCCAATTCAGACATATATCCCAGGGCATATCAATGATAGATGCAGTGGACAGAAAAAAATCAATTAAAATCCATATTGAGGCAATATTCATAGGACCACAGAAAATAATGCTTAGCAACAAAGAATGGTAGGAAGGATGATTTGCCATCAACTAGAACTATTTAATTTTAACAAGCATGTGGCATATTCAAAGCATCAATGCTAAGAAATAAAATTTTAACAAGGTCTGGATAAAGGTTTCAGATGTAGAAGCAAGAAAGGAAGTTAGATAAAATTGGAGAGAGCAAAAGAATACAATGAATCTGCCAAAACAGTGCTTACAGTAACCCAGCAGTGTCTCTTAAAATTAATGTTCTTCCTGCACGATTTATTACAGTGTCAAAGCTGCCAAAATCCAAAAAGGAAAAAAGAGAGAGAGCCAAAACTTTAATCCAAAATAGATTACAAATACTTAAAAATACATAAAGACTAGACCTGTCAATCAATTAAATTTTGTAGTGTGTATAAGATGCTGTCTCTCAGTGTTGAGAATTAGGGAGAAGTTGTATGAGCAATAACAAATGCTTAGCAGGAACTCTGTGAAATTATTCAGATAAAGTAAAGAAAAAAAATCCAATGGCAATGTATTAGAGAAAAGAGCATTTATAAACAACCGGCATTACAATATTTAAAAATAGTAAAATCCTTTTATGCATTTGTAATGTATAATTGGCACTAATATATTAAGTCTATCTTGATCAGAACATCCCTGTACATAGCATGATGCCATGAAGAGTTAAATGAAGTATGTGATTCACAACAAAAAGTGTACATTAGATGGAGAGGACATGTGGTTATCGATGCACAAATAGGGCCTGTTTTATTGCACAATTAATAATGAACAGCAGGCTTCATTATTAATGAATGGCAGTATTAAAATGCTCGAGGTCTTGTTGCAAACTGTGAAGACTGCGTGCCATGTGAACTCTAAAGACCATGTGAATTGCAATCGGCTTCACTTCATGGAGGTCCTCAGCCCCGAGGTTGTATGTTGACTAGCAGAGCATAAAAGCACAATCAATCTGATCTGACTGGAGATTGTCAGAGTCCAGTCTGACTCTGACTCTGAGCTAGAGGAAAACTAAACTTACCCGAGAAACAAAATTCATCTTGTGCAGCAACCGACAAGCAGAACTTGTGATGAGCAGGTGCAGGAGTCCGGACCCAGGGATGACCCAGCAGCGCGGGAGAATCCTGAGGAGCCGATTGGTCCCAAACCAGGAACCAAGGCAGGAGCACCAATCAGCGCCAGAGAGAGGTGGGCAGAAAAGTGTGCCAAACAGAGGGAAGCCCGATTGGTTCCCAAGGAGAGAAGGCGCGCCGAAAGCAGAATAAAAGGGCACCAGCGCAAGCACCCGATCACTGGAGACAAACGTTCCACTGAGCTAACAGCTTCTTCGGGAGAAGTCCAGCCAGAACAGTCCTCGGAGTCCTGCCCTGTAGCTGCCGTGGAACCAGAGGCAGAGCCTCACCTCATTTCTGAATTTACCCCAGCTGTATTAGAAGGAAGATCGCTTCAGCATCAAGGAGAACGGAACCTTGTCTCATAGTCTTTCAGCAATCCCAGCTAAGAAGGCTTCGGTCACTTTGGGCATTTGTCAGCTTGCGTCATTAGCTTCACAGCGTTCAGCAGCCTTGGCAAGCAGCATTACGATGCTTCAGCTAAGTACTCCGTTCTTGTGTGTTTGTCGTGCTAAACTGGTGCAGCCACGTTCTACCGTTGGGGTTTTTTCTAGTATAGCACGTCCTGTCCTGCCTATTCCTTCAGGCAGCGTTGCCTAGTGGAACCAGTCCTGTCTGCCTTGCAGATCCAGTCCAGTTGTCTATGGGAACCAGTCCAGTCTGCCTTCTAGTTTGTCCAGTGAATTCAGTCTGGTGTGATTGCAGATCCAGTCCAGTGTTATCCTGAGAATCCAGAGGAACCTTGTCCAGTTCTGCCTTGCAGATCCAGTCCAGTGTAGTCCTGATAATCCAGAAGGACCTTGTTCAGCTTTGCCTTGCAGAACCAGTCCAGTATAGTCCTGAGAATCCAGAGGAACCTTGCCAAGAATCCAGTCCAGCCTTGCCTTGCAGATCCAGTCCAGTATTGTCCTGTGGACCCAGAAGAACCTTATCCAGCCTGCCTTGTAGTCTTCTTGTTCCAGTCTTCAGCCAGCCATGCCAAGTAACCAGTTTAGCCCTTTCCAGTGTTTCAGAAGAATCCAACCAACCTAGCATCTTGATCCAGAACTGTTGTTCTACTTGTTGTTGTGAACTCTAGTTGTGCCACTGCATAGCTGCCTACCTCCAAGTGCAACCAGTTGAGAATCTCCCATTGATCCAAGCAATCTTCAGTTGTGTTTAACTTTGTAAATAGTTTTTTATAATAATAAAAACTATTTTCTTAACATTCCAGTGGTCTTGTCTGTAGCTTGAATCATGTCAACTGGATTTCTATTTTCTCAGTGGAAACGTTTCGCTCCTTATCCAAGGAGCTTCTTCAGTCTGAGCAAAGTTGGTAAGGGAATCCTAAATATGTTTCTAGGTAGCTGTGTGACCTTACACCTGGGGTCATGGTTATATTGAGATGTTATTTTAAGTCCTTTTATTATCTAAAGGAGGATCGTTAAGATCACCATGCTGCTGTTGAGCTTGTGAAATGGTCTTAATCTTCCTAGGCACAGAAGACAAAGCAGGGAGGAAAATGGGGGAAAGATTGTGCCTGAGGCCCCCACCTCTATTCAAGGAAGGATTTTCCAAGTTGGCATAAATGGATTCCTTGACCCCTCTCTCAAACCACCTATCTTCTCTGTGAGAATTAGTATTCTCTACATATCATTGAAATAAAATGAATTTATTGCTACTGGCATAAAGATGCGGTATGCTATTGTCCCATTCTTATGCTCAAGTTAACCAAATAATTATTTAATTATTTCAACAGATAGTCATTGATATATGCTTACCATTACTTTGATCCTAGTATTTTCAGTATAAAGTTGGAGAAAAGAGTATCATTTGAAAATATCTGTTTTCTTACAATTTATTCTCTTCCAGATAATTTTTAAATAAGATACAGTTGTCTGAGATTGAATAGGAACAATGCCTCTAAGAGACAGTAAAGGCAATTGATTTTTTAAAAAAGGATTTGTCTTTTGAGAGTGTTTGCATGGATATATCAACAGATGTCTTTGAAGGAAAGTAGACTTGGTTGCTCCAGAGTTTTACCAGGTTTCACATCTCCTGTGCATCTATCTGTTATATCTAATAAAACTGGAGCTTTTGTTCCCAGTATATTTGACTTCTTTATGTATTTAGAAGGAAAATAAAATAGCACTAAACATAGCACTAAAACATACTAGGAGTATGGAGAGATGGAGGGAGGGAGCCCAAGACCACAATTATTTTTTTCTTTCTCAGTGGATTTTTGCTTTCCATCAGTATGAGGCAAGCTTATTCAGTCCATTATAATAACTACTACTAAACCAGTTCTAATCTCTGACAACAGATGTCTCCTGCCTTGGACCAGATGCTAGATATATAGTAATCATTTTTGGATATATCTTTAACTGTCGGCAAGTCATTTGAAAACCTCCTTCTTTTGTTCAACAACCAGATGGCATGGGGCATCTATCTGAATAGCTTATTGTAAAAAATGAATGATAGACACCAGTGTAGACACAAAGTACTGTTGGAGCCCAATAAGAAGTGGTGCTTTGATTGTTTTACCAAGTTTGGTCTAATCCATAGATTTTTGGCAATAGGTTCAGGATGCAACTTTGGAGCAACCAAATGTTTAAAAAGTCAACATAGTTAAGTATATTCTTCTGACAATAATCCAAGTGCTTAGTGTTAAAAAGGTAAAGGTTCCCCCCGCACATTTGTGCAGTTGTGTCCGACTCTAGGGGCCGGTGCTCATCTCCGTTTGTTAGCCGAAGAGCCAGCATTGTCCGAAGACGCTTCCATGGTCATGTGGCCACATGACGCGTGCAGAACGCTGTTACCTACCCACCGAAGTGGTACCTATTCATCTACTTGCATTTGCATGCTTTCGAATTGCTAGGTTGGCAAGAGCTGGAGCTAGTGCAGGAGCTCACTCCGTCATGCGGGACTAGGGATTCAAACCTCTGAACATGCGATCTTCTGATCGACAAGCCTGGCGTCTTACCCACTGAGCCACCACGCCCCTAACCTTAGTTAGTTAGTTAGCTTAGTGTTACTCTATTTTAAAGGCCAGAAATGGCTGCTTCTGCTCCACTTGCCATGCATAAGATCTATTTTTAGCTGAAGCGGTACTTGCTTTATAGGATCAGATTACCTACTGTGTTTATACACTATGAAGTCTAATCCTTCAAAACAAAATAAAAATATAATACTAATAATCTTTGAACAATTACATGCACAAAAGATATTTATTAAGCATTCTGCCAACTTCTCCTATTCAAAGAAAGCACAACAGCAGATGTGCTGGAGGAATGACAAGGATCCATTGAATTAAAATAAATAATTGACTAAATGTGAATACCATAATTGCAATCACAGGGCAATATAAAACATCCAAACGTAAAAGAAGAGCACATCTAAACAAGAACAGAGCCTTTTCAAAAGGGGAAGCAATGGGAAGAACTGCTCAGCATCCCAGTATTCAAAAACTAGATCAAGAAAACTAATCAGTTAAATGGTAATGCCAAGGATTGTTTTAGTATTTTAGGTTTCTGCACAAGTGTTGTATTATTGGAGTACTGGAAAGAAAGGAAGGAAGGAAGGAAGGAAGGAAGGAAGGAAGGAAGGAAGGAAGGAAGGAAGGAAGGAAGGAAGGAAGGAAGGAAAGATTTCATTGGGGTAGGACATAGCATGGAAAAATGGGGGAAGGGTGATCAAGTGAGCATTCTGCCCCTGGAGTCTCTGAAAAAGGTTGGAATGTAAGAGAGGGGATATTTGATTGCACCCAACTCTGAAAGGATTTTGTCCAAGGTCCCACAAAGAGAAAAGTGGGGGGGGGGCTGTTTGTTCCAGTTTAGAGTCCCCTTAGGCCACCTGTCATGCTCTTTGGAAAGAGAGAGCATTAATCAATCAACCAACCTCCCTCTTCCATTAGTGGAGTTTTTTCCATGTTAAAATCCTTTCTCCTCCCAGGAGAAGGCTGGCCCTTATCTTAAAATATGCAAGAATTTTTTAGCTGTAACCGTAACATTTCCTATCACACTGATCTATGTTTTGTTAAGTTGTTCAGGCAGCAGCAGGTCTACATTTTGAGAACATGACTAATAAAAGTCACAAGCCTCAAACAACTCTTATTTATTTAACTTTGTCCATGTAGCTCCCTTTGAATCAAAATCTAGTCATTTAGGACTGGCTCAGGGAAGTAAGTCATCACAGTCCCATTGATTGGAATGGGCCCACAGTAATAGAAGCAAGTTTAGATACAACCCAGTATAGTCAATTGCCACATGTGCCAAGGTCTTAAAACCATTACTTAACTGAGCCAACAAACTAGAAACACAACTTTGTCATGTCAATGACATTCCATGAAGTAGGATGTATATCTGAGAAGGTGGGCCAACACAGCAAAGAAACATCAATCCTTTTTTACCTTAGCAAAGCAACAGAACAGTGACTGAACTTCAGTTTTCATAATACAAACCTTTTTAAAGTTCAGTATTGTGTTGCTTTCTCCCTCCCTCTCATTTAAAGAAAAAAAGCTTTAAGCCCGACAACCTCTGTGGCTCTGAAGTCTCCTTCTATTAGGCGTACACTGGATTTGCTAACCAATGATAGCTATACAAATTAGTTCCTTATGATACAGTTCCACAGTGGATATTTGACAAAACTAATGAACCACAATATCTGAAGTGTGCTATTATTGATTTTTAGCACTTCATTTCCAAGTGAAAAAGAGTTTAGCAGCTTTGAAATTCCTAGAACAAGATCCCTCTTTGGCAGACGATGTGTCAACTGTAATAACATAGTATTATGAACCAGCATATTCCCCCACCACCCCCACAAAAGGCACACAGGCTTAATTGAGCCAGTCCATGATGTTTGCACGTCAGTACGTCACTCAGTCCTATTCTACCCCTCCAAATATTTCTTCAGCAAAGTGCTTTGTTTAAATGAGGGCATACAAGGTAAGATTGAAATCCGGAAGCTATCAGAGCCTTCATCTGTGGTCATGGTAGAAAGGCCACAGGGCCTTGGTAAAGAAAAAGAAGCCTGGAAGGGGGAAAAAAACCATGTTTGGGCCAAGGCTAAGTAAGAGGTGGCCTGTCAAACAGCAGAACCCCAAGGTCCTTTGTGCCTTGAAGCAAAGAAACAGGTGGTGTCTAGCCTGGATATTCTTCAGGAGAGCAGGAGATTATCAAGCTTCATTGGTATGGACTAGTTGATCCTCTTTGGTATTTTTTTTTAAGTCTCCAAATCCCCTTGTAGCTTTTTCCTTTGATCTATGCTGGTGCAGTGACTGACGTCTTGCTGAGGGCTTGGCAGAAGTTGGCATCGGAATATTAACAGCTTTTAATTATATCACTTGCCAGTGAAAAGGCACACAATTTAGATTCCAAGCCACTGTGACATCAACGTGACAAAGCATGTATTGTGATATCACAATGCAAACGCCATCCTTTCATATTTGTGTTGCAATGATGCACCCAGGTACGTAAGGGTTAATGGTTTGCATTGTGATGCCTGGGTGGGTATGCACATAAGTGTCTGTTTCTCTACCTACCTTCCTATCATTGATTACAAATGTACAGCAGAGTCAAAGTACAATTAACATATACATACACTGTGAAAAATATTATGCTTAAAAAACAAAAGTCAGAAAATGTTTCTCTGTATTATTTCTTCCCTGCTAGGACATTTGGATTTATCAGAATCCAAAGTAAGGTTGCTATGTAAAACTGTGAGGTAATCATTGGACAGAGAGTCCTAAAATGGCAATATAAGGACTGCATTTAATACCAGTTTCATAAATAGAAAATAAAAAGTAAATTATAATTACATCACGGTCATTATGTGTCTGGCCAGCTAATTTGGCAACAAGAGTAACTCACTGAAAATCAGTCTTTTCAAACCATAATTTCCTTGGTTAACAACAATTTTCTTTTTTCTTTTTAAAGAATTTTATTAAGTTTCAAGGCAAGGATAAAAGCTATGAAAAAACAAAAAACTACAAAAAAAGAACTAAAAAGGTGTGAAAACACGAGGATTTTTTTTTCAAAATTACAAAAATATGTGATTTCCGACTTTTAACAACAAGGATATACAAAAACTTCCATAATCAACCTCTTACTCTATATTAAACCAAAACCACATTATTTCTATAAATCATTCCACTTTAGCACATTATAAAAATCATTAAGTACAGTTACTCCTCCCCTTATATTAAAATAAAGAAAAAAATTCATATAGACCTCCTAAACAACTTCCCTCCCAAAAGATAACACTTAATTAATTACAGTATTCCCTTCCTACTACTATTCTATACATTTCTGTCTACTATAATAAAAATCAAACTAAAAAGCACATAAATTGTCTGCCATTATACTTAATAGTACAATAGTTTTAATAATCTTTATCTTAATAAACCCAAAAAACAAAAACAATTCAAAACAATAGCCTTAAATCAAATCCTTAAAACCATCCAAATACACATTTTTATACCCTAATAATCTTAATCCAAATCCTTAAAAGCAAATAACATCAGTCAAACCCTTAAAGCAATACAAATAAACATTCTTTAACCCTTATCCCACTTCAAAATAAACCAGAGCATTTACATATCCCCACAATGTGCACAGAGCTTTTCTCTTCAAAAAAATCAAACAGCCCAACTGCCCCCCTCAAAAATTCCAGCTTCTCTTCAAAAAAACCTCCCATACATAATGATCCCTTTGTTTTCATGACATTCCACCAGAAAGTCAATTTCACTTATTGCTTGCAGATCTCTCTCTTCCTTGAATTACTCCAACTCCACTATCAGATCTTCATCCAGCATCTCAAAAGAAATCCCAATCTCACTCTTAGAAGAAACATTTTTATCACTGTTGAATTCTTCAGTTTCATCCACCACATCACCAACCTGATGGCACATTTTAGACCTCATATTTTCCATGATGTCCTGAATATCTTGCATAAAAGCTTGGTAGAAGTCAGAAGAAATCTGTTTAATCTTGGTGGAAGTCAGAAAAAATCTGTTTAAAATCTTCCATGTCTCACGCAGTAGATTATAATGCCCCATAGGAGCTTAACCAGCGAAAATCGAAGATATGGAAAAGTTCCAGAATGTATTTACACAAGCAAGAGTGAGATAGGCAAACAGTTCTCATGGGAAAATAGAAACAGAAAGCTGAAGTTTCAAATCAGCCGGTTGAACATGTAAAGGTAAAGGTAAAGGTTCCCCCCGCACATTTGTGCAGTTGCGTCCGACTCTAGGGGCCGGTGCTCATCTCTGTTTGTTAGCTGAAGAGCCAGCATTGTCCAAAGACGCTTCCACGGTCATGTGGCCGGCATGACGCATGCGGAATGCTGTTACCTACCCACCGAAGTGGTACCTATTAATCTACTTGCATTTGCATGCTTTTGAATTGCTAGGTTGGAAAGAGCTGGGGCGAGTGTGGGAGCTCACTCCGTCATGCAGGACTAGGGATTCGAATCTCAGAACTTGCGATCTTCCGATCGACAAGCCTGGCGTCTTACCCACTGAGCCACCATGCCCTGTATGAAAATGTAGGAAAATGCTAATCTCTTCAAATTTGAGTAGTGGGTGGCTGGTCTTAGTGTCCCTTTAAGGCTACAGCGCGGCTTGGAAAATGATGACAGCCCCGCCTCCCAGCTAGCTCTTACCAGTCGAACACAAAATGCTGTTTGCGATCTTCTAGCTGCAAGCAGCCATCCGGAGGACAGATGGGATGATTCCTGGTGTTCTCCTTTATCTGGAGAACGTTTCTGGGCTTCAGGAAAACCTGCCTGAGCCTGAAAAAAATTTCCCACGTTGTCAGCTCCACCTGCTAAGCCCACGGGCACAGCTGCTCAGTTTGCCATTTCCCCACCGGAAGTCCAGTTAACAACAATTTTCAATGTCTGTAGCTTGAATCATGTCAACTGGATTTCTATTTTCTCAGTGGAAACGTTTCGCTCCTTATCCAAGGAGCTTCTTCAGTCTGAGCAAAGTTGGTAAGGGAATCCTAAATATGTTTCTAGGTAGCTGTGTGACCTTACACCTGGGGCTAGGTCATGGTTATATTGAGATGTTATTTTTAAGTCCTTTTATCATCTAAAGGAGGATCGTTAAGATCACCATGGTACTGTTGAGCTTGTGAAACGGTCTTAATCTTCCTAGGCACAGAAGACAATGCGGGGAGGAAGATGGGGGAGAGGTTGTGCCTGAGGCCCCCACCTCTATTCAAGGAAGGATTTTCCAAGTTGGCATAAATGGATTCCTTGACCCCTCTCTCAAATAAATGGAATCCATTTATGCCAACTTGGAAAATCCTTCCTTGAATAGAGGTGGGGGCCTCAGGCACAACCTCTCCCCCATCTTCCTCCCCGCATTGTCTTCTGTGCCTAGGAAGATTAAGACCATTTCACAAGCTCAACAGCAGCATGGTGATCTTAACGATCCTCCTTTAGATGATAAAAGGACTTAAAAATAACATCTCAATATAACCATGACCTAGCCCCAGGTGTAAGGTCACACAGCTACCTAGAAACATATTTAGGATTCCCTTACCAACTTTTCTCACACTGAAGAAGCTCCTTGGATAAGGAGCGAAACGTTTCCACTGAGAAAATAGAAATCCAGTTGACATGATTCAAGCTACAGACAATTCCACCTGGATGACTGAGAACCTTCATAGACAACAATTTTCAATGTACATTAATATACTGCTTAGCAAGTAATGTTTTTGTTTTATAACAAAGGATACACCATTATTCTCTTTATAAACCATGTTCGTAATAACTGACCTAATGCATTTGTTAGCTCATTTGCACATAGCTTATTCAGCAGATCCCTGCATACACTGTTTGGAAAAATGATAGGTAACTCCTTTTTGCATCACATCATTTGGTGTATTTGAAGGCTTCTTGCTTCCAAGAAAGACAACAATGGCAATAATTGATTCTTGTGAGTTAATTCTGTGTGATTTCCACCACTGTTGATATTTTCTATCTTGTAGTACTGTTAAAAATGCCATTCTCTCCCACCCCCTCCTTCTTCTTTCAAGCTGCCGTAGCCAGCCATTCTAGTCAAAACAACACTTTTCCCAGGGAGTGAGAAGTCAGCTGATCTATTCGGATGGAAAGTTACCAGCAGGGTTTGTCTATTAAGTAAAAAAAATTTAAAATAAAAGATGAAAAGTTCCAATAATCTCAAATAAAGAGAGAAAATAGTATTTCAAACAGTTTATAAAAAAGGAAAAGGATAAATATCAACCAGTATAAAAAGAGAAAAAAAAAAAGAAAAAAAACATTCATCAATAGTTAGTCCAACAAAATGTATTCAAAAGATATTTTTTTAAAAAACTTATACTTCCAAGTGAGACAAAATCCACTCTAGAAAAAATAGAAAGGTAAAAAGAAAAAAAATGCAGACGTTTCACTATGCTTCCAATGTAAATCCATCATATTTCCACCATGATTACTATAGCAAAGAAAGCACAAAATTTGCCAACATTTTGTGCAAAATCCAGAGATAGACCTTAGATGTTAAAACAATCTATTCTAAAAAATTTTTTAAAAAGTAATCTAAAAGCCGGCTTTAGCTCTAACTTACGATTCCCTTGTAAGAGCTTGAACTATATTCCAGTCGTCCTCACTGCTTCCAGCCTCTCGCTCTCTCCGCGGTGGAAAAACAACAGAAAAAGCAGGGGGAGGTAATTCCAACGACCCTGTGATCAATCTTCCGATTCTTCCCTCTCCAGGAAGAAATTCCAGTGGTCTTATCTTATCTATAGACCACTGCAAACAGGGAAAAGCTAGCCAGGTCTTCAGCGCTCTGAAAAACTCTGACTTGTCGAGCTGCTAGTCCAGCTTGGAGTCAGTGAAGATCAACCATAATTAAGACAGTCCACCTCACTCCTGGACTTCAGGAAACAACTCAAGACTTGGCTTTGCCAACAGTCCTGGGGCGGAAAGAAGAGCATAAACTCCTGGGGATGGCTAACATCATAGGATAGCCCTAAAATTGCCCTTCCAATGTTTGAAAGAAGACATCATCACCATCTTGATTTTATTATATTTATTTTATTTTAAATTGTTTGTTTTGATGTTTGATATTTTATTGATTTCTAAACTGCCCAGAGTCCCTTGAGGGAGTTGGGCGGTGAGAAATCGAATAAATAAACAAACAAACAAATAAATAATTAGTGGCATGCCTGCATCTTTAATTTCTGTTCATTTTTAAAATTATTATTAATTTTTATTGAAGAAGTTTTTTACAGAGTAAAAATACAACTTTAAAGAAAGAAAAGTAGAGAAAAGTGATAACTAATTAAGAAATAAAGGGAGGGAGGGATAAAAAAGAAAAAGATATAAAGAAGTGGCTTCCAATCTTCTTTACAGCAGTTATAAATTTATTTATTTATTTATTTATCACATTTGTATCCCGCCCATCTCCCCCACAAGGAGGGACCCTGGGCAGTTCACAGCAAAAATTTAAAATCAATAAAAACTATAAATACCAATAAAAACAATATATACATATACATATACATATACATATACATATACATATACATATACATATACATATACATATACATATACATATACATATACATATACATATACATATACATATACATATACATATACAGTTCGATCCAGGAATGGTAGATCTCATCCCATCGGTCGATAAGGCTGGACACGGCAGATCTAAGGGGCCAGCCAACCCCAAGACTGGCTATTCCCCTCCCCAAGCATGGTGACATAACCAGGTCTTTAGGTTTTTTCTAAAGTCCAGGAGAGAGGGGGCCGATCTTATTTCAGGAGGAAGAATATTCCAAAGGGCGTTATAAATGCATTTATATTTTATCCTCTCACTCTAAAGTTATATCATGACTTTCTTCTTTCGATATTATACCCTTTCTAATCGTCAAACCCATAAATCACAAGTTCATTTTTTTTCCATTTTCAGCAAAAGTCCATAAAGGGTTTCCAGTCACTGACAAATGTAGTTGTTGCCTTTTTCCTGATTAAACAAATCAGTGTATTGTTGAAGGCAAATAAACAAATCAGTTTTGCCATCTCTGCAAATTCTGTCATCTTCACCAACCATTCTCCATTGTGGGTATTTCAGTCTTTCCGTCCTTGTGCATATAATAATCTTCCTGCAGTTACCATGTACAAAAACAATATTCCATAAGTGTTTTATCATTGCTTGTCCATTAGTCCCAGCAAGAAAAGCTCTGGTTTCAGTTGAATATTAATCTTTAATATTCTTTGCATCACTGTGTGTGTTTGAACCCAAAAATTTCTAGCTTTTTTACAAGTCCACCAAGCATGATAAAATGACCCTTCATGTTTTCCACATTTCTAACATAATTTCTGCTGTTCAGTTTGATAGAGAAGAAATATCTTTTTATTTATGTTTAAGGGAAAGGGGAAAAAATCCTATGTCAGATGCAGGATTTACAAGAAGGGCATATATGTGGGAGTTTCCTTTTTTTCATAGCGCAATCAACTGCCCAACAGTCTGTCTAGCTTCCAACACTTGAGTTAAATGCCAAGAGAAGATACCATGAAGCAATTATTCCCACAGAGCCTTTCAGTTCTGGAAGCCTGAGGAGATTCAGTTGAAATGGGGGGTGGGGGGGGAGCAATGGGAATGCAGAGTGACATAGGCAGATATAATAGGAAAACAACAGCATTCCCTGGCATTTTGCAGGAAAGCTCAAAAAATATAATCAAAGTTTAAAAAAAATTCAGAAGTAGACCTGAAGAGAAATAGAAGTATCCTGAGAAAAAGATATAAAACATTCTCTCATGGGGAAGGCATTTTCAGGAAGACATATTTTAACCACAATACTAGCTGTGTACTTTGTGATCACGGCTAGCAGTAATGAAAATTAAGGGTGGAGAAGGAGGATGAAAATACTGAATAAGTTGGTGATATGTAGATAATGTGTTGTCTCTGTTTTAATAATAGTTAAATTGAGTCCAGGGATGTCCACAATGGATTATATTCTCCACTAATAAAAGGCGTATTTTACACTATAGAATTGTGTGAGAAAAATAAATCACTATATATCTTCTGCTTAAAAACATATTTGTGTAATTTATTAGGGATGTAACAACTTCTGAAGTGAACTATGGTGCTAACTCATGAATATGTGCAAAATCAGCACAGCAGTGGATATTTCAAGGGGATCCATCACTCTCATAAATGCAATCACTTCAGAGAACAGCTTGCTACAAAACATACTCAGATAACCTGTACCCCGTAATCCAGCAATTTGCAGCCACATTAGTTAGATTCAGTCACCTTCTCTGAAAACAAAATAAACTTTACGCTATCTGTTTGCATGCAGACGTATACAAAAGTGTGTTTTGCCCATCTGACTTTACAGAAAATATTTTCAGCCCTAAACATTTTATTAAGGTATATATTATATGACGCATTTCTCCAGAGAGTATTTCAAATAACTTGCATGTAATGTGGATGCATGAGTGTGTGTGAGATTTGAACTAAGAGTTCAAGGAAAGGTATCTAAGGGACATCTAAGGTATATAGAAGTGATGCTGGAACTGTTATGTATACTAGAACATGCTTAATTTATTTGCCAGAAGAGATTGTAGGCAACTGGCTTGATGCTGTTAAGCCTATTAAGGTTATCCTTAATTAGCACATCTGTGGAGGCAGAAGTATAAACAGAGACTTAATTCTGATAAAGTCACTTGTTAAGTAAGCTCCAGTGATCCCAAATAAACTGATAGAACAGCCAGGAAACAGTCAAGTAGTGACAGGAAATCTGAGGACAGCGGTAGTCTATGCATGAAGAATCTGAAAAGACAGGCAGTGTCAGAGGTTTTCAAGGTCCAAAAGTATATCCATGAGTCCGTCAAAGTTGCCAGACATATCTATAGCAGGAAGTAGGGCAGCAGCTGCCTTCCCAGACAAGCTGTCTCAGTGGAACACAATAGGATCTTGGCCCTTAGCTGGTTCAAAACCTCTGGCACTATTTATGATTTTAGGCCAAGTGATGTTTTTGTGGGATATCTCAGTCCTGTCCATCAAACTGTTTCCTTCATGGTGCAGAAAAGAGGAGGGATCATCTGGCGTCCTACTTTCTGTCTCTATTCTGCTGCTATTATGTACATAAGAAGGTTAAAGCTGGAATAACCAAAAGGCTACTCTCTTTGGGACTGTCCATGTTTCCACTGGCTCTTGAAAGTTTCCTAACTCTTGAAAGAGATAGATATTATTGTCAAGCCTTGCCTGTTGTTTATCCCTCTATGCTTTTGCTTTTTTGTCCCATTTTGCCTCTTAATTTTTTTTAATATTTACTGATGTTTAATAAATAAACATCAAGCTATAATTTTTGCTAGCTGAACTGAGTGGCATGCATGCATGCTCTGATCTGGATATAGGAATTGAATGGCAGTGTGCTGAATGCATTCTAAACTGAAAACTGCCCACAGTAATTTTCCAAAAATGTTAAGAATTTTGCTAATAACTGTTTAAGGATATTGCTTTAATGTTATTTGTAAGGGAAGGAATGCAATGATAAGAACTATTCCTTTGCCAAGTAAATGTTTCAGAACCCTTTGTTTACTTGGAAATCATCTGTAATTTTGTTTCAAATCATTTAAAATAGTTAGTAAATTGAAAAAGCAGACAATTAATATTCAAAACTATACTATAAAACAATGGAACCTAAGCTGGAAATCATAAAGACCATGCACATCTAGAAAAAGAACTTGGGCTTCTAAATATTGTTCTGTGCATAAAGGTAGATAATAGATCACAGTCCGCAAGCAATACAGAAATGAAGGTACTTTTTCACATGCTTTAATCAGTGTGCACATAGCTAACTAAATTATTTTTTCACAGGTTTGCAGTCCAGCAGAAGCTGCTGTGAGGAAAACAAATACTCAAACAAAATACTCTAGTGCATAGCTTTCCAAACTGTGTGTCACAACACTTTAGTGTGTCACAACACAGAGTTTAGTGTGTCGCAACACAACCCGGAAGCGGTGGCGGGGGCATGCGCGGTGGCGCGGCGGCAGTGGTGTGTATGGTGGCGGCGGCACCATCAGCGCTTCTGCGACAACAGCAGCGGCGCACCATCAGCACTTCTGTGTTTTAGCGGAAAACATGAGGCTGCCGCCACCGCCATACACGCCACCGCCGTGCGCCCCCTGTGCTGCCGCCGTGCATGCCCCTGCCACCGCCCGCGCCGCTGCGCCGCCGCTGCTGCTGGTGGTGTGTTGCCAACAGCAGCAGTTTAGAAAGCACTGCACTAGTGGAACATATAGATCCTCTGGAAGTAACATTATTAACTACAGCTTGACTGCAGTCCTAGTGCCTCCAAAATATGTAGGATTCAAAGACCAGATGGTAAATTCCAAGGTTCCACCTCCTCTTCTGCCACCTTTGATGGTTGACTCTTAATATTGGGAACCCAACACTTCATAAAAATGATACAATTTATAAAAAGAGAAATGACCACCCTCTTCCAATCCCAGGCTGGCAAATTTCTATCCTCTTAAAAATGATGGTATTTCTACCTGGGGCAAAGAAATAATTTTGCAGTTACATTGTTAATACTTAACTAGAGTCAAACATTCTTTTTTTCTCTCTTGAGTCACATAGGGCAACCCAGCATAAAAAGTCCTGGATACAACTGATTATCTGAGACCATTTACGGTAAGTTTCTCTCCATGTTCAGTTTTGGGAATGAAATTGCTTTGTTTCTGAAGTCTTAAGAGTATGAATAATTATAATTAAAAAGGGAAGAACCAACAGTGTGCTGGCTTGGAATGTAGTGTCTATATTAGGGTTCTAAGCTTGCATAGAATAGGGTGAGCCCACTTGGGATGAAAGTGACCTTTAATTGTACTTGTAGCATATTAGACAAAGTGGGCCAAAACTGACCTGCACCTCTTCAGTAGAAAATGCCATATGTGGCATGACTATAACAGAGTTGCTGATAGTTGAATATTGTGGTCCCATGAATGGCAAAAATGAAATAACCAGAACTAATTTTTTGGAAAAATTTCACAACATTCTAAATGAATATAGTCTGGAAAAAGAGTCTATCAAATGATATGAATACCTAGGTGGGACAAGATGAGAGAGTACAGAAAATGTGACTGAGTCATTCAAAGACCCAAGAATGAATTGGAATGGTGCCTGGCGATGATCTACTTAGAAAAAATGTTTCCTTTGAATATGTGGCTTAAGCATATGTCTATTGATACAAACACATGGCAAGGAATGAATATAAATCTAATATTTGATTGATTGATTTGATTATCAAGAAAGGCTTAGAGAATCAGCAAAGGATACAGGCATCAAGTATGATGAAAGATTCTGAATGTGGGACAAACTACAATATGACATCATCAAGAGTATATTGGGAAAAATCAGCTTCCGGTGGGGGACATGGCCGACTGAACAGCTGTGTCCGTGAGCTCCGCAGACATAACTGACAATGTGGTGGTTTTTTGGGCATCGGCAGGCTTTTTCCTGAAGCCTGGAGCATTTTCACAGATAAAGAAAACGCTCGGAATCATCCCATCTGCCCTCCAGAACGGCGACTTGCAGCCAGAGAATCACAAACAGCGCCTGCATCAATCTGGTAAGAGCCGCCAGGAGGCCAGGACGTCACCATTTCCAAGCCGCGCTGTAGCCTTAAAGGGACACTAGGTCGAGCCACCCCATTTCTAAATCACCCAATTTATATACATATATTAAGTTATGTACCCTAAGACAAGGGTCGGAAATGGCGGCTCGCGAGCCACATGCGGCTCTTTGGCCCCTTGAGTGTGGCTCTTCCGCAGCTGAACTCACCCCCGCCCCTTCCACGTGATTGGATCCCGCCCCCAAACTCTTACGCTCTTATGCGCTCTCGCTCTCCAAGGACGGGGCCACCCGCAGCCGCCCACACCTCACGCACAGCCCGCGGGGCTCTCTGCCGCTCCCTTCGACGGAGGAGGGACCGGCGTGCCTTGGGAGCTGCTGCTGGCGGCATGTCTGGGCGAGGCGCGCGGGCGGAGCTGCCCGTCTGGCACTTGGGCGCTCCCGAGCCTCTTCCCTTTTCCCTCGCCACGTTCGGGCGTTGAGGCCAGGCAAAGCCGGGCGGTTGCGCAGGGGTGAGGCGAGGAGTCCCGCTCCTGCGCCTACCGCCACATCCGTCCGTTCCCGGCCTCTCTCCCCATATCCGGCGGGTGCCCATGCCAGAATCCCCGCGACCCGGAGGCAGCGACTGCTCGGAGGGCCCCAGCGAGAAGAGGCGCGTGATCCCCGGTGGATCCCTTCGAGGGGCCACGGGGCTTCCCCGCTTTCCTCCCAAGGAGGCCTCGACGGCACACCCTCCCGCCCCATCAATACCCCCACCCCGCCGTTGGGCATCAGAGGCTGAAAGGATGTGGCAGGAACGGCCCTGGAAAGCGGGGCCTGCGGAGCGCCACCTTTGGGGAGGAGGGTCCAGCCGGCGAGCAATGGCGGCACCGGAGTTTTCACCGGAGCGCTGTCTGTCGGGAGAGAAAAGCAGCCACCGCACAGGCCCGCTTAAAAAACCACCACCCCGAAACCGCTTTCGAGCCGCCTCTCCGGAGGGTCCCTGCGGTCCCGCCGGGTGCACCCCCCCACCCCGCCGTTCGGCGTCCTCTCCCCCCGCTAACCCGAGCCCTGCGGCGGCCGGGGGAAGCCGAGCCAGGCGGGGGTGCAGCGGGCCCAGTGGCGCGCTGAGGGCGAAGAGCCGCCTGCTCTCCCCTTGGCCGCCTCCGGTCGCTACAGTCGCCCCGCCGGAACGGAGCCTGGCTTGGCTCCCCCAGCCACCGCAGGGCTCGGGTTAGCGGGGGGAGAGGACACCGAACGGCGGGGTGGGGAGTGCACCCGGCAGGACCGCAGGGACCCTCCGGAGAGGCGGCTCGAAAGCGGTTTCGGGGTGGTTGTTTTTTAAGCGGGCCTGTGCGGTGGCTGCTTTTCTCTCCCCACAGACAGCGCGGGCGGGCGGGTCCTCTGGAAGGAGGCCGGCCGGAGTTCTGCTTGCAGCGGACGAGTTGCTGCTGGGCCGAGCAGATGCTTTTGAGACCTAACGGCGGCGTTACATCGGGACCGAGTCCGGCCTATCCCCGGTCTGTGTTGCGTTAATGCCGCCCCCTTTCCCACCTGGGAGGCCAGCTTGCAGCGCAAACGGCAGTCGCTTACTGAGCGAGTGCATTTTAAAATCTGCTTAACCCCCCCCCCCCCGCACTTCTCCCTCTTTGAAAAAGGAAGGCCGGAAAAGCGCAGTTTCAGTCTTGCGTTAAAGGGAGAAGCTGCCCTTAATGACAAGGCCATTCAAGTTGGAGAAACCTCGCGGGATGGGCGGAATCGCTACACAAGCCACATGCCCCATTTCGTTCCTCCTTCCCTATCGCTTAATTGCCAGGCGCTCCTCCGCTGGAAACCCCACGCTGTCTGTCGGGAGAGAAAAGCAGCCACCGCACAGGCCCGCTTAAAAAACAACCACCCCGAAACCGCTTTCGGCGTCCTCTCCCCCCGCTAACCCGAGTCGCTACAATCGCCCCGCCGGAACGGAGCCTGGCTTGGCTCCCCCGGCCACCGCAGGGCTCGGGTTAGCGGGGGGAGAGGACGCGGAACGGCGGGGTGGGGGGCTGCACCTGGCGGGACCGCAGGGACCCTCCGGAGAGGCGGCTCGAAAGCGGTTTTGGGGTGGTGGTTTTTTAAGCGGGCCTGTGCGGTGGCTGCTTTTCTCTCCCGACAGACAGCGCTCCGGCGAAAACTCCAGTGCCGCCATTGCTCGCCGGCTGGACCCTCCTCCCCAAAGGTGGCGCTCCGCAGGCCCCGCTTTCCAGGGCCGTTCCTGCCACATCCTTTCTGCCTCTGACAGTGCGGGCGGGCGGGTCCTCTGGAAGGAGGCCGGCCGGAGTTCTGCTTGCAGCGGACGAGTTGCTGCTGGGCCGAGCAGATGCTTTTGAGACCTAACGGCGGCGTTACATCGGGACCGAGTCCGGCCTATCCCCGGTCTGTGTCGCGTTAATGCCGCCCCCTTTCCCACCTGGGAGGCCAGCTTGCAGCACAAACGGCAGTCGCTTACTGAGCGAGTGCATTTTAAAATCTGCTTAACCACCACCACCCCGCACTTCTCCCTCTTTGAAAAAGGAAGGCCGGAAAAGCGCAGTTTCAGTCTTGCGTTAAAGGGAGAAGCTGCCCTTAATGACAAGGCCATTCAAGTTGGAGAAACCTCGCGGGATGGGCGGAATCGCTACACAAGCCACACGCCCCATTTCGTTCCTCCTTCCCTATCGCTTAATTGCCAGGCGCTCCTCCCCTGGAAACCCCGCGCTGTCTGTCGGTAGAGAAAAGCAGCCACCGCACAGGGGGGGGGTTAAGCAGATTTTAAAATGCATTCGCTCAGTAAGCAGGGACCCTCCGGAGAGGCAGCTCGAAAGCGGTTTCGGGGTGGTGGTTTTTTAAGCGGGCCTGTGCGGTGGCTGCTTTTCTCTCCCGACAGACAGCGCTCCGGCGAAAACTCCGGTGCCGCCATTGCTCGCCGGCTGGACCCTCCTCCCCAAAGGTGGCGCTCCGCAGGCCCCGCTTTCCAGGGCCGTTCCTGCCACATCCTTTCAGCCTCTGACGCCCAACGGTGGGGTGGGGGGATTGATGGGGCGGGAGGGTGCGCCGTCGAGGCCTCCTTGGGAGGAAAGCAGGGAAGCCCCGCGGCCCCTCGAAGGGATCCACCGGGGATCACGCGCCTCTTCTCGCTGGGGCCCTCCGAGCAGTCGCTGCCTCCGGGTCGCGGGGATTCTGGCATGGGCACCCGCCGGATATGGGGAGAGAGGCCGGGAACGGACGGATGTGGCGGTAGGCACAGGAGCGGGACTCCTCGCCTCGCCCCTGCGCGACCACCCGGCTTTGCCTGGCCTCAACGCCCGAACGTGGCGAGGGAGAAGGGAAGAGGCTCGGGAGCGCCCAAGTGCCAGACGGGCAGCTTCGCCCGCGCGCCTCCCCCAGACATGCAGCCAGCAGCAGCTCCCAAGGCACGCCAGTCCCTCCTCCATCGAAGGGAGCGGCAGAGAGGGTGGCCCCGGCCTTGGAGAGCTGGGGTGCAGGGGGACGGGAGCGTCGCCGGCAGCCCGCGAGGACCGGCCATGGAAGGTGAGCGAGGACCGGGGTGGCCGGCCAAGCGCAGCGCAGCCCTTCCACGCGATTGGATCCCGCCCCCAAACCCCGCCCCTTCCACGCGATTGGATCCCACCCCCAAACCCCGCCCCCTTCCACGCGATTGGCTCCTGCCCGCAAACCTCACCCCCTTCCACGCGATTGGCCCCCGCCCGCAAACCCCGCCCCCTGGCTCTCGAGCACTTAAAAATGTGCACGAGCGTACCAAAATGGCTCTCGGCTCAAAAAGTTTGCCGACCCTTGCCCTAAGAGATACTTTCTACAGCAAGGAGAAGCAATCTCTCTTGGTGCTTGTCGTTATTTTTGGGATTAATTTTCAAAAATCTTTTTAAGCTTTGGCTTGTTTTCCCATTTGGATATTAATGAGGATTGAGAATAAATAATTGCCTCCCTGTTATTATTTTTGTATTAAATTTGAAGGACTTAATATTTTCCTATACGTTGAATCTGCTGTTTTGAATCTTCAGTTTTCTGTTCACTTTCCCTGGAGCTGCTTGTTAGCATACTTTATCTTATGTCAACAACTTTTGGCGATTCTCCATTAACACATTAACTCCTACTCTCGCTAGTGCAAGTATCTAGGGGGCGCCATAATCTACTGCCTGAAACATGGAGGATTTCAAGGAGACTTTCTCAGACTTCCGTTATGAGCTTTGCTGTGAGTTTAAACAGATCTTTCATGATACTTGTCAAGCTATTTTGCAAGATATTCAGGACATTGCAGAAAATATCAGCTCTAAAATGTGTCCTCTGGCTGAGGACGTCATGGAAGAAGATGAAGATTTTACCAAAGATAGAATTGTTTCCACTGACAGTGAGATTGAAGCTTTTGTTGAAATGCCAGGCAATGAATATATTTTGGTATTGATGGGGTTAAAGAGTCTGACTTGCAAATTACAAATGGGTTTTTTTTTTTATGGAATGTTATGGGAAAGAAGAAGCTCTGTTCTGTGGGAGGTTTTTTGCTGAGAAGTCTGAGTTTCTAAGCGGGGCAGCTGGGCTGTTTGATTTCTGTATGAAAAATGCCCTGTGTGTAATATAGAGATATGTAAATGTTTTGGTATATTTTGAGGTGGGGTAAAAAATTAAGAATGTTTTTTTTTCAGATTGGTATTAAGGCTTGTATGATTCCATTTTTCTTTAATGATTTGGATTAAGATTTACTGGATTGCCTTTAAGGTTTGTTTGATTTTTAAGATTTATAAGTTATAATAATAATTCCTTGGTTTTAGGTTTAATAGGGTTAAGATTGTTGAATTTAAATATTTTTATAATTTGATTTCTATTATAGTAGACAGAAATATATAGAATAGTGGTAGGAAGGAAATAATCAAATAAATGTTTTTTTTGGGGGGGGGAAGTTGATTTGGAGTTTTATATATTTCTTTTTTTTAATATAAGGGGAAGGAGCAATTGTGTTTAGTGATTTTTATAATGTGCTAACGGAATGATTTATAGAAATAATGTGATCTTGGTTTGATATAGAGTAAGGGATTGATTATGGAAATTGATGTATATTCTTGTTGTTGAAAGTTGGAAGTCACCTCTTTATGTAATCTTCAAAATTCTTTTTTCTTGTGTTTCACACTTCTTTAGTTTTTTTCTTTCGTTTTGTAGTTTTTTTGATTTTTTCTAGTTTTTATCTTTGTTTCAGACTTAATAAAATTCTTATTAAAAAAAGAGTATATTGGGGAAAATAGACATAGAAGATATGAAAGAAGCTAGAGTAAACAGTAGAAAGAATACAGAAAGATAATGTGTGAGCTCAGATTGGAAAAGTATTTGATGATAGATCAATCTTCCAACAGAATGGAAAATTGATATAAGAAAAGATGATACGGAAGCTGCTTGGAACAGTGGGGAAGGTGTTATGCTATGCAGGAGACTAAACGGAATGCTTAGTGAATGGCTCAACCCAGCGCAGCAGGTAAGACAAGGATATGTGTTCTGGCATTAGTCGTTAAAGGTATTTGTGAACAAACACCTTAGGAAATACCAAAGGAATGCTTGTATGGATATTACTCGTTGAGGATTGGGATGTTAATGTAATTTTGTATGGAAAGGATGCTTTCTTGTTGGTTAAAAATGTTACTAAGCAATACGTTTGGGATTGAACTAAGGCACCTTGGTTCTTAATACAAAACCTATCTCTCTATTAACTATCTACCTATCAATCACACATGTGTAGAGAGGAATGTTGTATACTTTTCTAATCTGGTTAAATGACTACAATAAATTCTTTGCTTATGTATTCACTCTGGCAAATGAAACAGAAATTCTTAGGCAATCTAGTGTTTTTAAAATAGATCACTTTGTATTTATAGCTCTGCATTGCGAAGAGCTATATTAAAAGTAGTTCACCTTACCTATTCTTCATGAGACAATTTTATCTGACAAGTATATCAGAAGACTGAACCTCTTTTCTTTTTCTCTTTTCCTGTTATAAAAAGAGAAGAGACAGGATTTTCTAATTAAAGTTATGAACTCTAAGACACCAAAGAAGAAGAGGAGGCATAGAAAACAATGTCACTTTCATTCGTTGGCTGAAACTGAGTACCTGGATCAAACAAAACAAATACAGACAAGTTAATATGAAACTAATGTACACCTAGCCCAACATTAATTTTATTGAGCTTCTTCAGTCCCAGCTTTAAATCAATAGGTAAAAAACTTGTGATTTCAGATTACACTTTATGTAGGATACCTAGCATGAATTTAACAAGTTATTAAAGAATGTTATAGGACTAAGTTGCCCCAAGTTCATTTTTAAATTTGATGCACCTAAATCAAGGTACTGTGGTGAACACAGGCTCTAAATACAGAGGGCCTTTATGTTTTCACTTATTTGCAAAAATAAAAACATTTTAAAGATCAGTCCTATATAAAGGATTTCTTTGTTTTCCTTTATTGCACAAAATGCCAAAGCAATTTAGTCACCTTCCAAAACCAGGAGTCTAGTTTAAATACAGAAAATGAATCACACCATGAAGTGTTTTACAAGTTTGCTGTATAGCTAAACTCATCCAGTGAGGAAGTATTCAGCCTTCTGAGCCATCATAGAGAGCCAGTTTGGTCTAGTGGTTAAGGCAACGGGCTAGAAACCAGGAGACTGAGAGTTCTAGTCCCGCCTTAGGCATGAAAGCCGGCTGGGTGACCTTGGGCCAGTCACTCACTCTCAGCCCAACTCACCTCACAGGGTGGTTGTTGTGGGGAAAATAGGAGGAGGAAGGAGTATTAGGTATGTTTGCCGCCTTGAGTTATTTATAAAAATAATAAAGGTGGGATAGAAAATAAATAAATAAATCGTATTAACTTCCAAGATGTCCCTGTTTATTAAATGGGAGTACATCTCTGTCTATTTGTGTGTATGCACACATGTATATGTATCTAAAGGCTACATTTCCTCTGGGAAGAGAAGAGCCAAAAGTATATAAGGCAATCCTATATTTCTCATTTTAACCTTTTCTTTCTCCATTTTCCTTCATGTACATACTATTCATATATACAATTCCCTGTGCTATCCTGCTTTAAAATATTTCTATCTACTGTAATTGAAAAAATAAGGGCTCCCCAAAATAATAAAAGAATCTGAAAAATATATAATTACATCATAGGAAAAACTGTCTGCCTAATTTCTTGAATTAGAAATGTCAGCGCAATCTGTCACAGGTTTCTTTTAAAATGAAATATCGTGTGGCCTGCCAAAATGGAATCTTGTAACACAATTGGACTCATAATTCTCAGAATCTGCTAATAATATTTCATGGCTCAAAAAATTGCATTAAATGCACATTATTTAGGTAGGTTATATGGAAAAATGCACGCATCTGGAAAATTTTTAAATAAAAATGCATGCATTATATAATGTGTGCACATGTTTCACGAAGAAGCTTTAAATAGTATACGTTGTGTATAGAAATAAATGTAAATTCTCTTGTTTTAAAGATAACTTGAAGAATAATGTGGAATTTAATAATAGGGAACAGGTAGCATTGAATATACACAATACTAATAAGAACTAAACTACACAGCTCTGTTTTGGATCAAAGTTGTAATATTTGTCATGCTTCCTATATCATAATTTATTAATATTTTGTTCATATATTATGATTACACATCAGACTTTATATTCAACCATTTCACTTTGGGCAAATTCAGGAACTGTATTTGCTGCTCCTTGTGCCATCCTTGGATTTCCACTACATAACTCCCTTAGTACTTAGCTACCTGCTTTGACATGGAGGGGAGATCACATTTTTTTCATTAGTAGAATGGTCCACTGAAATTTCTTGGAAGGTGGCCAAATTTTGCTCAATTGTGATTGCAGTAAGAAATGTGCTAGCTTTAAGCCTCAGAATGTTTGACTAATTACTACTACCCAGAAGGCTTGTTATTCCATTTTATTAACCTTTTGGTTTGTTTAACATGTTAATTTCTTATCATTTTTAATTGTGTATAATACTTCAGTTTTTTACTGCAATTAAATAATTATAATGTTGCCCAAGTTACATATATAAATACCAAATCAGCGAAGTCAAAATACTACATCCCAAGTGCTAAATGAATTCATCCTGTCTTAGAAAATTAAATTCTTCCTGCAGAATCAGCCTTCGTTTCTGTAGTCCTTCACCTAGCACCATTATGGCAATTTGTAGCAATCATATATTTCAAATATTTCTTCCCCAGGGAGTCATTCTGTTTCTAAGGTTTCAGAAGGAGAGGCAGGAAGAATCAACTCAGGCCAAATGCAAGTTTTTTCCCCCCCTTTAGTTACATCTGCCAAAACCCTTCTGGGAAGTCAAAGGTTCCCTTCTCTCTACTTAATAAATGTTAGGAGAACTTCCAATTTCTCACCCTGATTTAGTAAATTAAATTTCTCTCAAAAGATTTTGAGGAACAGAGCTTTAAGATACAATCATTTCAGTAGCCTAATAGTTAATACAGATTTGGAATATAACTTAGTGCTTAAACAGCATCATGCATAATTCACGAATGTGGTACTGTATGTCAAGATTTGCGTTTTGCCACATGGCTCTGAAGTTACCTTCAGTCTCAGTCCCTTGTGGATTTCGCATCTCAGAAGGGACCCTCCCTAGTTCTTCAGAAAGCAAAGGAACCCTTTAAAAATAAAACTAAAAACAGCAAATCACTCCATGTTTTTAAATTACGAAGTAGACCCTTTTAAGAAAAAAAATTCTTCCACAATTTTACATCAGTTGTCATGGTCATTTTGAATGTATCATCCCACAATGTATTTTTAAAATAACTGTGCCCATATAGATGTTTTGCATGAAAGCAAAGATTTTTATTTTATTTGTTCATGCAATTTTGCCAGTTAGGTTTTGTTCTATTTCGTTTTTTAAAACAACTTTCCATAACAGTAACTTTGTCCTGCAACAAGTAATCACAACGTATACTATTTTTAATGTAACTTTCTTTAAAACACACTGATTTTTATGCTATTTTGCAAAATACTCTTAGAATAACCTTTTCAGGGCTCAGTAGCAGGTAACATCAGTTACTGTACAAAGTGTGGCCACTACGGAGAGTAGTCTCCTTGGAAGACCAGATTTTATCTAAAAGTAAACTTTAATAAATAATACCGGTATTATATTCTCCTTTTAAAATTATATTCTGTTATTTGTACAAATACAATCTATGAGGTTATCAAGAAATGTTGGCTATAACAAGCCTCATTTTTCCTTGCTGCTGTGTAGATCCAATATCACTAGTTCTATCATTGGTTCTAAACTTGCTATTGTAAGGACTAAAACTCAATTAATAGTTTCCCATTTCTTTTTTTATGATCTATGTAATTTCAGAGCCTGAATCAGTTCTTTCAGAAATTAGGTTTGGTGTAAGCCATGGAATCAATGGGGGCTTAAGATAAAACAATCACCATAACAAACCTGTAAGGGTTCACAAACCCATTGTGAAAAAGGAAACAATGTTTTAAAACCACTGCATAATCCGATCAAGCAAGGTATATATTATTTTCACTAATTATACTACTCAGTGTATACTAAATATGTAAGTAACTTGACAGAACGGAATACATGGGCCCCTGCTGGTTTTCATTTTCATTAAAAATGATTACACGTTTATGTAATATATGAAAAACTTTAAAACTAATTATTTCATTGTATCTATTATGTAAGACAAGCTCAGTCTAAGCCTGTGATTAGGGAAATTAAGTTAGTTAGGTAACTGTAACAGTCCAAAACTAAAGCAGCATAAAATAGAGTTACATTTTTCACACTACAGAATGGCAGCATTCCACAAATTACTTTAATTGGAGGACAGCATTTAAAAACCTGCCAGCACTTTGATTTCAAGGCCACCAACATTCCAATTAGAAACATTTATAAGTTCCCCCTCTCTTTGCAACATTGACTTTATTGCAGTTCTGGTGACTTTAAATTTACCTTTATAGACTTTGCTTTCAAATGGCTTAGCTAGACTTCTTTTTAAATTCATTTGTAGAAGACTACATATCCCAGTACGTATGTTATCAAAACACTACTTGCAATCTGTTGCCATATTTTAAATACACAGCAATGAGATTGCAGTCCTGTACATAAAACAGGTGTTTCAGTTTAATATAATTGGACTAATCCTTTTACTTTTCTGCAGGTGCACAAATTTGGATGCATATCCAGTGTTTCTCATCTGCAATAGTTTTCTTTATTTTTCATGGAAGGTACATGCATCCTTTGTAAATGCAGAGCAGTCACTTTTAATTAAATATGCCAAATGGGCAGTGGAGAGTGTGTTTATGTGTTCTTTTTAATTGGGTTTTCTAGGATGCTAGACAATTACTCTACCCAGAGCTTAAACCAGTCATATGTTTACCGGCTCTTTATATCCTAGTTGGTTATACCATAGCAATTCCAATAGTCTTTCTTATAAGAAAATGATCCTCCTGTGCTTTTTTATATTCATTCTGTTCCTAGAGCTTCTATAACAAAACAGTATCAATACACAAATGTCTACATGGCAAAAATTATAAGCAACCTTGATCTAGCTTAAAGTATATCCAGTTACATGTTTCAAATAGAAATGTGTAACAGAAAGAAAAATATGTTATCTAAGTCTGGAAAAAATGCCAAGAAATGCAAGTTAGTTCTTAGATGGTTTGGGTATTTGTGTGTGGAAACAGAGATACTTGAACTATATAGATAATGAGACTGAAATGCAATTAAATGGCAATGTTTAACTGTAACAAATCCATTTTCACTTTAAGTAATAGAAAGTTGAGAGTCAGTTTGTTGTAGTGGTTGGCTTCCGGGTCGGACTGACAGCACGATGAGTCAGAATTTTTCAGAGTGTTGAAAACCTGGCTAACTTTTCCCTGTTTGCGGTGGTCTCCCAATAGAGACACCAGCGCAAGAAACCGGCTTTTAGATCACTTTTATTTTATTTCTTTTTTAGATTATATTGTCTTATTATTATCTAAAGTCTACCTTTGGACAATGCTTAAAATGTTGGCAATTTTTGTGCTTTCTTTGCTGTAATATTTCAGGTGGAAGTATGATGGATTTTACATTCGAAGCACAGTGAAATGTCTGCATTTTTTCTACTTTATTAGAGTGGGTTTCCTCTCACTTGGAAGTATAAGACTTGGAAACTTTTTATATATAATGGCTGAGTTTTAATTGAACATATTTTGAATATATTTTATTGGATTAATTATTGGTGAACTTGTCTATTTTTCTTTCTCCTTCATAGTAGTTGAAAATTGTTGTTGTTGTTGTTGAACACAAACTGTTTGAATTATTTTTCTCTTCCTTATTATTTTTGCTTATTGGATTTCTTTTTTTATTTTAATAATCTGTAATTTTTTATTTTACCCCTTCATGGATCACTGCCTTGTCGTGGCGAAGGGGCTTGCGTAACTCAATGAAGTCAGGTCAAGAAGAACAGGTCATGATGGAGAGTTCTGACAAAACGTGGTCCACTGGAGGAGGAAATGGCAAACCACTCCAGTATCCTTGCCAAGAAAACCCATGGACAGTATCAAAAGGCTAAAAGATATGACGCCAGAAGATGAGCCCCTCAGGTCGGAAGGTGTCCAAAATGCTACTGGGGAAGAGCGGAGGGCAATTCCGAGTAGCTCCAGAAAGTGTGAAACGGCTGGGCCAAAGCCGAAAGGACGCTCAGTTGTGGATGTGTCTGGAAGTGGAAGGAAAGTCCGATGCTGTAAAGAACAATATTGCATAGGAACCTGGAATGTAAGAACTATGAATCAAGGTAAGCTGGATGTGGTCAAACATGAGATGACAAGATTGAACATCGACATATTGGGAATCAGCGAACTAAAATGGACAGGAATGGGCGAATTTAATTCAGGAGACCATTATATATACTACTGTGGGCAAGAATCCCTTAGAAGAAATGGAGTAGCTCTCATAGTCAATAAAAGAGTGGGAAAGGCAGTACTGGGGTACAACCTCAAAAACGACAGAATGCTTTCAGTTCGAATCCAAGGCAAACCATTCAACATCACAGTGATCCAAGTCTATGCCCCAACCACTGATGCCAAAGAAGCTGAAGTTGACCGGTTCTATGAAGACCTACAACACCTTCTAGAACTAACACCAAAAAAAGATGTCCTTTTCATCATAGGGGACTGGAATGCTAAGGTAGGAAGTCAAAAAATAACCGGAATAACAGGCAAGTTCGGCCTTGGAGTACAAAATGAAGCAGGGCAAAGGCTAATAGAGTTTTGTCAAGAGAACACGCTGGTCATAGCAAACACTCTTTTCCAACAACACAAGAGACGACTCTACACATGGACATCACCAGATGGTCAATACCAAAATCAGATTGATTATATACTTTGCAGACAAAGATGGAGAAGCTCTATACAATCAGCAAAAACAAGACCTGGAGCTGACTGTGGCTCAGATCATGAGCTTCTTATTGCAAAATTTAGGCTTAAATTGAAGAATGTAGAGAAAACCACTAGACCAATCAGGTATGACCTAAATCATATCCCTTATGAATATACAGTGGAAGTGAGGAATAGATTTAAAGGATTAGATCTGGTAGACAGAGTGCCTGAAGAACTATGGATGGAGGTTCGTAACATTGTACAGGAGGCAGCAACTAAAACCATCCCAAAGAAAAAGAAATGCAAGAAAGCAAAGTGGCTGACTGATGAGGCTTTACAAATAGCTGAGGAAAGAAGGGAAGCAAAAGGCAAGGGAGAAAGGGAAAGATATAAACAACTGAATGCAGAATTCCAGAGAATAGCAAGGAGAGATAAGAAGGCCTTCTTAAATGAACAATGCAAAGAAATCGAGGAAAACAATAGAATGGGGAAGACTAGAGATCTCTTCAAGAAAATCGGAGATATCAAGGGAACGTTTTGTGCAAAGATGGGCATGATAAAGGACAAAAAAGGCAGGGACCTAACAGAAGCAGAAGAGATTAAGAAGAAGTGGCAAGAATACACAGAAGAACTATACAAGAAAGATCTTAATATCCCTGATAAATACGATGGTGTGGTCACTGACCTTGAGCCGGACATCCTAGAGAGTGAAGTCAAGTGGGCCTTAGGAAGCATTACTAACAACAAAGCTAGCGGAGAAGACAGTATCCCAGCTGAGCTATTTAAAATCCTAAAAGATGATGCTGTTAAAGTGCTGCACTCAATATGCCAACAAATTTGGAAAACTCAACAGTGGCCACAGGATTGGAAAAGGTCAGTTTACGTTCCAATTCCAAAGAAAGGCAATGCCAAAGAATGTTCAAACTACCGTACAATTGCACTCATTTCACATGCCAGCAAGGTTATGCTCAAAATCCTACAAGCTAGGCTTCAGCAGCATGTGAACCGAGAACTACCAGAAGTGCAAGCTGGGTTTCGAAGAGGCAGAGGAACTAGAGATCAGATTGCCAACATTCGCTGGATCATGGAAAAAGCAAGAGAGTTCCAGAAAAACATCTACTTCTGCTTCATTGACTACGCTAAAGCCTTTGATTGTGTGGATCACAACAAACTGTGGCAAATTCTTAAAGAGATGGGAGTACCAGACCACCTTACCTGTCTCCTGAGAAACCTGTATGTGGGTCAAGAAGCAACAGTTAGAACCGGACATGGAACAACCGACTGGTTCAAAATTGGGAAAGGAGTACGACAAGGCTGTATATTATCACCCTGCTTATTTAACTTATATGCAGAGTACATCATGAGAAATGTCGGGCTGGATGAATCACAAGCCGGAGTTAAGATTGCCGGGAAAAATATCAACAACCTCAGATATGCAGACGATACCACCCTATTGGCAGAAAGTGAAGAGGAACTAAAGAGCTTCTTGATGAGGGTGAAAGAGGAGAGTGCAAAAGCTGGCTTGAAACTCAACATTAAAAAAACCCAGATCATGGCATCTGGTCCCATCACTTCCTGGCAAATAGAAGGGGAAGAAATGGAAGCAATGACAGATTTCATTTTCTTGGGCTCCAAGATCACCGCAGACGGTGACTGCAGCCATGAAATTAAAAGACGCTTGCTCCTTGGAAGGAAAGCTATGGCAAACCTAGACAGCATATTAAAAAGCAGAGACATCACCTTGCCGACAAAGGTCCGTATAGTTAAAGCTATGGTTTTTCCAGTAGCAATGTATGGCTGTGAGAGTTGGACCATAAGGAAGGCTGAGCGCCGAAGAATTGATGCTTTCGAGCTGTGGTGCTGGAGAAGACTCTTGAGAGTCCCTTGGACTGCAAGGAGGTCAAACCAGTCAATCCTAAAGGAAATCAACCCTGACTGCTCATTGGAAGGACAGATGCTGAAGCTGAAGCTCAAATACTTTGGCCACCTAATGAGAAGAGAGGACTCACTGGAAAAGACCCTGATGCTGGGAAAGACTGAGGGCAAAAGGAGAAGGGGACGTCAGAGGATGAGATGGTTAGATAGCATCACCGATGTAATGAACATGAATTTGAGTAAACTCCGAGAGACAGTGGAGGACAGGAAGGCCTGGCGTGCTATGGTCCATGAGGTCACGAAGAGTCGGACACGACTGAACGACTGAACAACAAAAATTTTTATTTTAATAATCTGTATTTAGGTAATAATTCATTTCTTACAACTGGAACTTATTTGAAACTCATCAGACCCTGTTGGTAATTTTCCACTTGAACAGACCAGCTGTTTATTGCCCCTCTGGGAAATTCTTTTGTTGTGACTAGAGAGCTCATGGTGTTTGTTGGAGTGTGGAGAAGGAAATTCACAACACTGAGTTAGAGAAGGAACAAAGGGAGGGGGAAATGGCAAATACAATAGAAGCGCTGATCCAAGACTTTAAACAAGAGATTAGAGAAAAAATTTTAGGAATTGGGGAAATACTGAGAAACCTCTTGCTAGATTTCCAGGGTCAGATACAAAAGATAGAATCAGAAACAGAAGAAGTTTTGACATATTTTGACAGAGATACTCCTGAAATAGAGGGAAAGGGGGAGATGGAGATTTCAAATGCTTTGCTACAGTTGCTGCAATTGAGTCAGGGAGAAAGAGATCTGAGTTTGGAGCCTGATAGGTATTTTGGAATTGATTTGTTTGGTGTTGGACGGGGAAAGGCTCAGAAAAATATTCCGACATTTTATATGAGACAGATAATAAAACAAAATATACATTATAATTTTGGTATAACCTGAACAGGAGATTTAGCTTAAAAGATGGAATGGAGGGATATAAGGCCACTGGAACCACGGATTCTAATTGGATATAAATTGTTTTATAAATGTAAATTAAGTTTTAACTAGTAATATAATTGTGGGAAATATTAAGTATCAAAAATTGATATGAGAAAACGTATTGAAGTATAAAAATGTGATATTTTAATTGAAGGATACAAGGTTATAAAATTAAAGATATAAACGTATGTTGTTGTTATAGATTACATGCAAATTAGAAATATTTCTATGGGAAAATATTCTATTAGAATTGGATGTATAAGGATGTAAAGAAAAGAGGGATCCAAATATATACTTCAACGTGAATGTACTATAAAATATAAAAACAGATCGAGTTGGAATTAGAATTAATACTATTATAAGATGAATAGTATAGTTACTAGTATGAATATTATTGAGAATTGTTATAAGATTATGTATTAGTGGAACAGGAAGTTATAAAATTTGTTAATTGGGTAAATGTGTATGGAGATGTAGAATATAGTATAAATATAGTTTAAATATAGATTATGTTTAAATTAGTGTTAATTTTATGGATATATACAAATAGGATATATTTTATTAGAAATAAAAGAGGACCTTTTCCTTTTATATAAATGACTCAAGATTAATTGGACTTTATAAAGGACATAAATATGGATGTAAAAATGGAAAGATTGATTAAAAAATACTAAACTGATATATTTAATGAAAAGAAAACTTAAAATGACATTACTTCTAGGAGCGGAAACCATATATGGATCAATGGAGAATTGCAAGAAGGGTGAAGCCTATATGAAGATCAGAAGATTGGAATATAGAAATTAAAATCTACTAGACAAAGAAAAGTTCCTGTGTATTGTATGAAAGACTAACATTTAAAGCTGAATATTGTACTTAATGACCAAAGATAGATTGGAGGTCATCTATTTTTCATATTTTTCTTTTTTATTATTTTTCTTTATCTCACCTTTTCTTTTCTTCTTCTTTTTTCTTTCTTTTTACTTTGTATTTCTATTTCTTTTTCTAACTTTTAATATGTATTATAAAATTTAATAAAATTTATGAAAAAAAATTGTAGTGGTTAAGGCACTGGGAGAAAACCTGGGAGACTGTGAGTTCTAGTCCCACCATAGGCATGAAGCCAGCTGGGTGGCCTTGGGTCAGTCACTCACTCCCAGCCCTAGGAAGAAGGCAGTGGCAAACCACTTTTGAAAACCTTGCCAAGAAAACTGCAGGGACTTGTCCATGCAGTCGCCAGGAGTCAAAAACTGACTCGAAGGCACCAAAAAAGAAAAAAAAAGAAAAGAAAGAAAATTAATTTTTGTACTACTTTTATTGTTTCATACCTTCTAATGTACTTTATTTTAATCCTTTCATTCATAATTAAACTTATACCTTTACTTCCCTGCCTGTATTCATCAACTTCATTCACAAGCTCAGATCACCAACAGCTGCAGAACTGGAAAGACTGGAAAACTAATGAACTAAGCAGGAACAATATAAATCACCAATCACATTTTGAAAATGACTTTTATAAAACTTGGACTAAACCAGATGGTTCCTAGTAAACATACAGGAGAAATCTGTTGGTGTATATGACATTATATAAGGGTACATATAAGAAATGTTAGGGTTTGCAAAGATAATGACTTGGAGTAAGTCAATCTGTAGAATATTGTTTCCAAACTCTAGTCAAATTTCCCCCCAGTGTTTTAGTGTTTCAATTAGAGATGGGATAAATATCCAAGAGACAAGCATTAAAGTACAACCCACATAGGTTTGGGGAAAGCCATACTTTTTCCTTGGTCTGTCAGTGCTTCATGAGTGCATAAATGGATGACATCCTCCTCCTTCCGCTCCCAGCCTATTGCACATGCACTCCACACCCATGTTTTTCAGTTTCTATTCACAAAAAGCCATCTCAAGTCCTTCAAGGGCAGATGGTATTCAGCACTTCATTCCAATAGCAGCCCTGGTTCCAACTGGCTGTAGTGTCTAATATGCCCTCTGCCCTCTGATCACTGCCCTGTGTAGCCTGTTTGTTCTAGGGGGCTATGTTTTTAGCTGATTGCCAGTTGTAATTTTGTTACAGTCTTCCAAATTAACCAATGATAGCCCATTCATTAAATGAATTATCCTCAACCCTAGAAGTTCATGCAAGCCTTTCATCTCCCTTGTAATCACCCCTTCTGTTTCTGTCCAGGCTAGGTGAAACATCCTTGCTTTCCTACCGTCTGCCCATAGTAAGTTTCACCTCCCTTCTCACCCTGTTTTAAACATCTTTTAAGCTGTGATGCCAAGAGTCATTCTAAGTCGGGCAGCCTAGAAATCTGATGAATGAATGAATCTTAGGAACATTACCACTTTGTTTTATGAAACTGAACTATCAGTTCTTCCCCACTCCAAAATTTCCATGGAACTCCAGAGGAATGTAGAAACAAAAGAACAACCTGTTCCTATTGCTTTCATTATTTCAGCATCATTTCCTATTTCCTATTTCAGAGGAAGCACAAGGGGAAAAAAGGGTCTGGGTTAGTGTCAAAGGAGATACTGTGGGAAAGTGAGAATGAAGAAATCCACCTGTGCAAACTTCTGAAAAGAAAAGGAAAAGAAAGACACTAAAACTAATGAGAAGGGAATAATCCCTAAAACAAAAAGGCAGGCCCAGGCAGACTGGTCCACCCAAGAATGAGGCAGCATGGCTTGCCTTCCCTACAGGATGGGAAGGGCAAGAAGCAAGGGAATGGCCAATCAGGTCTGCAGTGGCCATAATCCAGGCTAAGCACCAGCCCAGCCCCATTGCCAGACCTTTCCAGGCTACAATTTCTAAAGTTGGCTTAAGAAACAGCTGGGAGCAGCATGGGAGACAAGCAATGTAGGCTACAATATAGAATTGCCCATAGTCTCTCTTTATGAATGGGCAACTGCCATGCTGGTTCACCTTTTAAAGCACTTTGATAGGGAAAGAGAATGAGAGCAGATGCATGAACCCCACCTGGGACAGAATGTCTCTTCCTGATTGCAGAAGATTGTTAGGGTTAGTGATCTCCCTGATTCCTTCTGGGAAAGGCTCTCCACTTAGGTCACAAATAGAGTTTCTGAAGAGGAAATGCTAATAAAAGATAGCTTTCTAAAGTACTGATACTGAACCCTAAGGACAGGCTTGGGTACTGCCATCCTACAGTAGAAAACTTCTGTTGGCTTCTTTGATTCAAAATAGAGACTTACCTGTCTTCCTGGCATCATGCACACGGGCAATTGAGCCGATTTGTTTCTGGTTCAGCTGAAGTATAATCCAAAGTGATCTCTATGTTCACAGCTCTGGGCTTCTGGGCTGACATTTACCCCATTGGTGGACACTCTTGTTTCAGCACCCCTCCAGGTCCATAAACTTCAGCTGGTGGTGTAGTCTGCTCACAGTTCCTGAAAGAGGAAAGGCTTTTAAGATCTCTCAGCTGTATTTATATTTCTATTTAATTTTTTTGTATTGTTTTTATTGTTGATTGTTTTTATTATTGTTAGCCGCCCAGAGTCACTGGTTTGAGATGGGTGGCTATAAATTGAATAAATAAATAAATAAGGATAGTTTAACACATCCTTTCATAGCAGCCATTCAGATTTATCAGAGTGCTGTACATACCATAGTGCAGAATACATATTATGATACATTTTTAGCTATTTGCTGAGTGTTGCAAATATTCCCACATGCACAGTAACCCAGGTAACAGAAGAACCGAGAAGAGTCTTGGCTGGTTTCATGTTTTCCTCAGTGACTGGTACTAGGTTTGATTTTTAAAGCAATAGAAAACTGGGACTAGCCATTTCTTCTCCATTCTTTCCCTTTCATTTAGAGCAAGGGGACAGAGTTTCACAGATCCCCAGTCCACAGCAAGTTCTTCCTGATGCCTGTCTGTAGATATTGTTTAGAATATAACCCCACCCGCGCACCCCACTCCAGCCACTGCTGCACCTTTTCACCATGATTGTAGCAGTTAGGAAAAGGGTTTGGTTGCAAAATAAACAGAGCACATATTATACAGTGGCTTAAAAATTAAAGAAATGTCTTGAATCTCTTTGGAGTCAGTACCAATCATGTTATTGTTGTACCCCTCCTTCCTTATCTGCTTTGGAGAATGGATATCTTATGTAAGAAAGAACTTACATAAGGATAAAAAAGAGCTTTCCAAAGTAGCCAAGCTTGATCCAACAGGACTGTTTTTTTAAAGGCAACATTGAATTCCAAAGAATTCTGATTCAAACCACATCAGTTTTAGTTTCCTGATTGCATACTTTCACATAAAATTGTAAAATGTTGTCTGCTTCATTACTTTGGAACTTCAGCACGACCTGGACAAGAAATCCAAAAGGATACTCAACCTGTTTCTTAAAATATGGTCAATAAAAGTTGACCAGGACAACTAAATGTCTAAAGTTTAGATTAGTGTTGGCTGGGGAATTCTGGGAGTTGAAGTCCACACATCTTCAAGTTGCTGAGGTGGAGAAACACTGGTTTAGATCTTTAAAATCCAAGAGAGGTGCTGCTGCTGTGAATTTTCCTTATATGACTTTGCAGGAGCTGGGTGAAAAGGAGAACGGCATTAAGTTCCTGAAATGACAGTGGACAAATATGCCACTCCTTTGCTCAAACAATTTTAAGAGTGAGGGAGAGTACTGAGCTGAGAACTGTTGCTGTGGGTCTAAAGGCACCTTTGGATTTAGAGAGTTCTTCTCCCAAAACTGGCACCATCCAGACATTAGGGCCACAACTCCCAGCATTCTCAAACAGCCTGGCCAAAGCAGTTTCAACTGGTGCAAGCTGGAGAAATAGTAGAGTTGTTGCTTGTTGCAATTCAGTGGTGTCTTACTCAGCTCAACAGTGATATCTGTAATACATCTAAACGTTACAAAAGTAGACCATGTCTCCAGAGATCTCTGCTTACACAGAGCAAAGGAGGGATTACTCCTTGGAACTCCTTCTCATAATTTGTGGAAATGGGAAAAAGGGAACAAATATTAAGAAGTTGGAAGGACACTAAAGGTTCATAGCTAAACTGACTGATTGATATATGAGTTAACTAAACGGGGATTCAAGCTTATATCAGTCTCACCCTTTCTACATTTCTGCCCACGTTATCTCTATCTCCTAGGAGGGGAATGTTAACAAAATGCTGTGCATACAGTATCAAGAATACTTGGTTAATTTTCCCCAGCTGGAATAACGAAGGTTAAAGAGAAAAAGGAGAAAAGCGCTTCAGCCATTATTTGATTCGGACATATGTTCATCTCCCACTGTGGTTAGGAAAGACAATGTACAGCACAGCTAAAGAAAATCCCTTGAGCCTTTTTTATACAATACAGCTGGTTTTTCCTTAAATAACATATTCCACTGCGGCCATGTGTAATGAAGCTCAAATGACTTTTGCAAAGTGCCAGCAGAATCAAAGTAAATAAAGGCAATGCTTTAGTCTGAGGTGGGCAGCCTGTAGCTGGAGGGATGAATGCAACCCTGAGATGCATTTAAAAAGCCCTTTGCAATCAATTAGTTCATATCTCTGGCAAGAGCAATCTTGCTCTCTACTGGAAGCACACTTGATGGGGGAAAGACAAAATATCAACAACAACAACAACAATAACAAGTAAAATTAAGCTATCATCTCCTTGCATGCCAGTAACTTTTTTTGTGAAACTTCCTGAAAGAGAATTAAAAGACAGCAATGTGCTATATTATCAAGCGAGCCGAAATCCACTTAAAATGTTTATTTGAAAAACAATCCTGCAGAGCAGATGCTTTCCTTGTCAGTTACAAGATTCCTGCACTTTTGCTTAAGTGCAATAACAAGATTTCAATGAACAACTTACAGATTGCCTCCTGACTAGGCACTTTAAATTTCCGCATTTTCAGTTTCTCTAGCTATTTTATTATAAGCACTTAAATGGAAAGGAAATCATGAAAATCCCTATTCCTGTTAGAATAGAAATTGGCAGGAAGGATTCATTGGCCAGGTAATCCCACAACTACAATTAACAAGAATCACAAACAGTGAAGAAAGACCTATTTTTCTTCAGTGCTGCTATGTGAGGCATGAATAAGTTTATATACTGTATATCTCCTTTTGGATCCCAAGGTCCAAACATCAGTTACAATACATTTAATTAATAAAAGAGCTTAGTTTTTAAGTTGCTGGCCTGGCACTGGCAAGTCCCAGGTTTATGTTCCCGCTCAGCTGTGGAAATGCCCTGGGTCAGACATGCTCTCTCAGTCCGACCTACCTCAAAGGCTTGTTGCTGTGGGGAAAAGTTGGAAGAGGGAATGCTGTGTCTGCCATCTGGAGCTCTTGAAGGAAAGTGGGTTACAAATGTAACCAAGAAATAAAGCAAAGAAAACACACACACTAGAAGAGGCCTGACATTTTTGCATTTCATTTTGCACAACTGTGACAGCTGAATAAGTATGAGGGGGAAGGAAAGGAAAATTTAGGGGATATTTTTGAGGGCTGGGGATGGAAAAAGAATGACATGCAGAAAATTATATTTGAGTGAGTATTACAAGTTTGTACATTGGAACCAGAAAGTGGCCATGTGAGGATAAGGAATGCTGAGTAGAATATTTGTGTAATTATGTAAGAAAAATGCAACTCTTGTTTAATTCTGCTTGCACAGGCATACTGGCTTAAAATAAAGATAAATACTTTAAATAAATCGTGATGATGTTAACCAAAGTACCCTGAAACAGTTGCTGTGACCCTAGCATTTGGCAGGGCATCCTACTGCATCCTATGGCTAAATCAGTGAATCATCCAGTTGGATTATCCTGATGGGAAAGGGGTCCAGGTGGGAGATGCTGAAGAAAAGCCCTTGCTCAAAGATGGAACCTTATGATGCAATTTCATGTGAGGTCACCTGTTAATGTGCTTGAGAATACTTAGAAGCAAAAACTAAAAAAAATCAAGCAGAAAAGAAGGAAGAAATGTGGCCAAGTCACAGGAGCTTTGCTGGTTCTAGTCTTGTCATTTTCAGGAAGGTCTAAAAAAAAAATAAACTCAGTGAATCTTGGAGAAGTGCCGCCAATCACCAGAGACAATCATATGATTGTCTGTAATCAGATGGACCAACAATCTGATTCAGTCAAAGTCAGCTTCCTAGGTACAGAATATCTGTTTCAACAAAGCGTATTATTTCTGTATTATCAGAGTCAGCAAGAAGGATTCGTTTGCTGCCAGAGCAATTGCATCAGTTAAATCAAATATCTTCGTAATAGAAAACAACAATAGATGTATTTTAAAGACATCATAGGTATCAGGGAACAAAATTGTCATGATTTCATTCTACAGTAATTTTCTCTGCACTTAAGAAAGCCCATATTAGAAAGAAAAATATATAAGCATGAATGTTTAACTTCTAGTATTAAAGTATCCAACTTCTTTTCTATTTTTCTTTATAATTTCTATGTTGTCTTAAAGTTCTTCATATTAAAACTAACTTAAAAATTCTGCTTTCCAACCATTATTATATTGGGAGTAGACTTCAAAACATGAAAATAATACTGAAATATTTTAAAAAATGCATTTTGAGAATACTTTGAGGACTTTGGCTTGCTCTAGTTCAAAGAAAAATATTCTCATTGAGTGTAACAGATATGACCATACTGTATAACATAAAGGGCCAACCAGTCTAGTCTCCATTTTTCCATAAATGCTGACCAAACCAACAATGGTTCCAGCCATCCCACAGGCTCCACAGTGGCAGACATCTCTGGCATGTATTAAAATATGATTTTGCCCAAAGGAAGAAGGGGTGATAACTATGTACTGTCAAATGTCTGACAATACATGGAGATAGGAAATATACAAGTGCTTCAGTCTTGGCTGATTACATTCCATCTCAGACTTTATGAATGATGCTTCAGTTCTTTCCTTCTAAAGTCAGTGTGTTGTTTTCCTGTTTGGCCACTGTTCCCAGAGATAACTATTTTCTATAACATTGCTATTTTCTATAACATAGAAAATAGGCACTGCTTCAGACCTTTTGTCTCTCTCGCTGAGCATTTAACTGACTAAAACATTGGAGAACCTCTGCTAGACTTTCCTAAAGATACCTGACACCCAACCTGTAACTTCCTGCAACACATTTGATCTACTGCTCAGCAAAAGGCCATTTCCTTGTTGTTGAAAGCTGAAAGCCTATCTCTATGTTATTGCTAAGATATCCATTACCGATGAAAAAGTGTATAGTTGGAGCCAACTGCACCTTCTCCTTCATATAAATATCAGTTGAAGTTGTGACATATGGCTACAATCCTATACATGCTTACCTGGGAATAGAACTCAACTGAAATAAACCTTACTGTTTTCAAAAGACCAATAAAGATAATGCTGCTCAACTCAAACTACTCAACACAATGTATTATTTTGTCAAAGCAAGTTATACTGTAGGTATCATTTCACAAAAAAATATCAGTTTCATGAAGACAGACTTTAAGAAGTCTGCTGAATAAGAAGGGAAGAAAGAAGAGATTCTGAACAGAAGCAAAAAAGATGATGTCCACTGTTTGTTTGTGGAGGATGCATAGTGATGACACTGCCCTGGTTTTCCACCAGTGGCTTCATGCTAATATAAAATAGACTTATGGATAAAGGGGTGTTAAATGGTCATCCAATATGAAATCTTTCTTTTTGCACTTTTGGCTTTTTCTTTGTTTTCTCTTTTCTTTTCTTTCTTTTCTTTACTTTATATTAGTTCTTGTTAGTTTTTATCTCCTTTTTAAAAATTTTAATAAAAATTATATATAAAAAGATATATATAATGATAAACTCAATATCCACCTGTTTATCATGTACAATATGTTGGTTACAGTTCTAATTATTTCATACTGTTATTATTCTTGCTTTGTAGCAAGCATAAAAAATAAAAGCTAATTTTAAAAAAATATATTTTAAAGAGATGCAACTTCCATGGCTTCGCTGTCACCTGTACTTTACTCTTAATATACAATTCCTGTAGGAAGTAAATTATTTATCAGTTGTATTGATTGGCAGGCTGTGCCAAGAGTTAATAATGTAGTGTATAGCCCAGTGTGTGCATTCTTTTCAAGCACAGGGAAGAGATTTTGCCTGCAATGTTAAAAATAAAATTAAAATGTCCTAGTCCTTTCAATCATCTTCTATCAAGGGTCAGAGAGCAAATACTTTGAAAAATCTAAACCATGTCCAGCAGAAATTCCGGACATATATCATATTCCAGTCACAATGATAGGATGCAGCCAAAGTAATAACAGAGAAAGAAAGGACCATGTGGATGATATATAGCAATTACCCAAATGATACTCCCAAACACCTGTGTCCCTTAAAGTCACATTTCTTTTGTAGCCTTGAAAGGAGAAGTGAGAGCCAGTCAATCTAAAAAGGCAAACCTGAAACAAAACAGTCATTTCCCATTTCAGCTTATTGGCAAGCAGAATACTAAGTGTGAAGAACTGTTATAAAGAAGTTCTGATTTAACAGCAGCAGCCACAACATTATAAAATGGAAAGAGAGTGAGAGAGTGATGATCTTCCATTTGGGTCAGAAATGCTTTCCTAAGTAATAAAATATGAAAAACAGACATTTCTTTTCCACATTGGATCTTAGCTCATGTGAAATATGCTCTGTTCAGTTGCTTATCCAAAAGGGAATATGGGTATGTATGTAAATCAAGAAAGTGTGAGGCCTTTATTGTGGCTTTTAGGGGCAGCAGAAGGTATATCCAGTGTGGTGATTATGTCGTCAGGGACAGGAAAGAGCATCTTTAGATGTGTAAGGTAAAAGAATATAAAAGTGTTAAATAAAGTATGAAACCTTGTGTAGTTGTGATGTGCCTAAACACCAAAAAAGCAGAGGAGGAGGATTATTTTGATGAGTGATTTTGGGATGTGCTGGAAGGCCACAAAATGCAGGCTAGGACCCTTATGTTGCCTTCCTTGTAGATCAATCTACATGTTTCTTGTTTTTTCTCCTAAAAGTGGGTTCATAAAGGCTGTAATTGTATGCTTCTAACCTGCAAGTCTCATTGAACTTGCTATAACTTAGCTCTCAGTAGAAGGACTCATATCAAATTCAGATAGATATTCATTTCTGAATTGCCTTACAGTTCACATTGTGATATTGTGGACTGTAGTTTGGCACTACAGTGTAACCTCATATATGTTGACTGAAAGGATAATCTCTATTAGCTTATACAGTGGACAACTGAGTCTATAGAGTAGACTGCTGAGGATCTTAAACCTCACCTCCAAGAAGTTATCTGGGTCTTCACACCCTAGCCCAAGTACTGTTTGATAGCTCAGCTGCTGCCACCACCTGTGAAATAATTTCTATAATGCAACTATCTGGTTTTCTTTTTTTATATATATATAAGAATTTTATTAAGTTTAAGCAAAAATAAAAGCTACAGAAAAAAAGAAAAAACTACAAAGAAAAAAAGAAAAAACTAAAAAAGTATAGAAATACAAGAGAAAATTTTCAAAATTACAAAAAGAGGTTACTTCCAACTTTTAACAGCAAGGATATACAACAATTTTCCATAATCAATCCCTAACTCTATATTAAACCAAAAATCATATTATTTCTATAAATCATTCCATTGGCACATTATTTTTGTTGTTGTTGTTTAGTCGTTTAGTTGTGTCCGACTCTTCGTGACCTCATGGACCATAGCACGCCAGGCCTTCCTGTCCTCCACTGTCACCCGGATATAATTGGCACATTATAAAAATCACTAAATACGGTTGCTCCCTCTCCTTATATTAAAAGAATATATATATATATATATATATATATATATATATATACATACATACACACATACATATATATATATACACATACACACACACACACACACACACACATATATATACACACACACATACATACACATACACATACACATACATACATACACACACACACATATATATACACACACACACTCACAGACACACTTATATATAAATCTTCTAATTAACTTCCCCCCCAAAGATAACATTTATTTAATTATTTCCTTCCTACTACTATTCAATACATTCCTGTCTACTATAATAAAGATCAAACTAAAAAGCATATAAATTGCCTGCCATTATAAATAATAATACAACAATTATAATTAACTTAATCATATTAAATCCCAAACCAGACATTATTTTTTTATTATACCTTAATAATCTTAATCCAAATCATTAAAGATAAATGAAATCAGCCAAACCCTAAAAGCAATCCAGATAGATATTCTTAATGATAAGCACCAAGAGAAACCCGCTTCTCCTTGCTGTAGAAAGCCTCTCGTAGGGTATGCACACTTAAAAGAAATATAAATTGGGTGATTTAGAAATGGGGTGGGCAGTCTTAATGTCCCTTTAAGGCTACAGCGTGGCTTGGAAATGGTGACTTCCCAGCCTCCCAGCTGCTCTTACCAGTCGAGCGCGAACACTGTTTGCAATCTTCTGGCTGCAAACAGCCGTCCGGAGGATAGATGGGGTGATTCCAGGTGTTTTCCTTATTCTGGAAAAACACTCCTGGGCTTCAGGAAAAACCTGCCTGAGCCCGAAAAAACTGCCGCATTGTCAATTCTGCCTGCTGAGCCCATGGGCACAGCTGTTCAGTCCACCGTGTCCCCACTGGAAGTCACAACTATCTGGTTTTCTTAATATGCATACATTCAATGTTGTAGGAGAGGAATTACTGAATTGCCCTGATCCTAGTAATACAATGCTGGAAATTTAATTAAAAGAAAAATCCAAAAAGGAAATAGTATGTTCTGGTTATATTACAGAATGGTGTTGTTCTATTACAGTTTTTAAGCTCTTTGTAAATAGATTGGAAAAAGATTCAATATATTACAGATCTCAAGAAGATTATAAATGAAAACAATATCTTCTTGCCCAACCAGAGGTAAAAGTAAAGGCTGTAATTACACAGAAGTCACTAGCTTGTACAAGAAATAAGAGCATGGTACAATGAGAATTAGCTTAGCACAAAACCAACCAGAAACTAAACCTAGTGTATTTCCTAGCTGAACTTCAGAAATAGTACTACATGAAGCATCTGTTCCTGTTCGTCAATCTCCTGGGACTTTCCAGCATCTTAGAAATTTGAAACTTTAATCAGATTGATGTTTCTGGGACAATTAGACCACAATAATTTAATATTTGTTATATTACATTTCAATATATGAAATGTTGAAAAAAGTTCATTATATCTAGCGATTTCAAAGAAATATTAAAAGTGATGAGGTATGCCTATCTGCCCTTCAAATTAAATTAAAATATAATTTAAATATCATATTTAAATAATTATTATATCATAAAATTGCCAAATCAATTCAGTGGTCTTGTGTGATATTTAGTGAGTTATGTGAAAGAACAAAAACTTAAGAGATCTTATAAATGAATGTAAAATCTCATGAGAAAATGCCAAAGATCCAAAAAGGTTAGTGTTGGTTTTTTTTATGCTTGTGGCCAAGCCATTGCACAAGATTATGTTATGGAACCTGCTTAGCTCATCTATTCTATTAAAATGGACGCATTAAACAAACAATAGCTGGATTATTAGTCACCTAACTGCACATCCCAAATAAGTCCTTCTTTGCTCAATAGACTTCCTACTTTACCATCAGCTACGCAGCTCAAGCAGCGTCTAACAGATAGGTTACATCAATGCAAACTCCTAAGAATATGATAATATAGTACAGGAAGACGAGTTGGTTATTTCTTCTTTCATCAGGAAATACTTTAAATTACAAGCATGCTTATTTATATATTATAGCATGAACTGTTTCAAAACCACCACTTTTCCTGCTGGTCTGCCTTCAGCCTAGTTTCCCACTGTTCTGGATGGGTTAGCCCTTCTTTCATTACAAATCAAATTAAGGAAACTATTTTCCATCAGTTATTCAGAGTGCCCTTCCTGTGAACTGTTTTTGTGTGCAGAGACATGAGTTGGTAGCTCAAAACAATTTAGAGAGAAGATATGCTTGCTAAACGTACCTGGAAGTTGTGTGATTGTGTGTTGGTGTACATGCACACATGTGCTTGGTATTTGCAAAGAAACAAATGCAATGTATAAATCAGTACCGCTTGGCCCTAGTGCATATACCTAGGTCTAGGTTTAGTATATGTACGATGGATTAAAATAAATCATTTAAAACAATATTTTGTGCATTTTTCTGCCTCAAATTTGTTTCCATTGTCCCAGTCCCATCCACTTACTAGTGTTAGGTGGGTGGGTATAGGTATGGAAGTGCACACATGTATTGTTTTAATTTTGCTTATTTTAATTCAGTCCCTATTTTCCTTATATAACACATGCCTGTACATTCAACAGAATTATGATAGCATAAAGCCATCAATAAATAGGATGTATTTGATTAAGTTGGTTGATTAAGAAGATTCTAAATATGTTTTTTCAGTGAAACTATTTTCAGTGAGCCCTGTCATTTAATATAGAAGTAAAACTCTTTCTCTTTTGCCAATGAAGACCATATTGTCTTGCCCGTATCCTCTGGGATGTAGAGGATCAGAAATGAGACTGGAGCCAAAGCCAACAGTAAGTAAAGCTTTTCTTTCTTTCTCCTTTTTCTGCTTCTCTTTTTCTCTCTCTCTCCGTACTGTCTCTGTATGTCTCCTTCCTACCATATCTCCCTCCATAGCAGTTAGATTTAGGGGGAAAGCTCCAACTACTGTTAATGGGGAACAGTTGCCTGTATCTGTCCATCCTAATAGCAACATTTTACACATATTTGCTTGGGGATTAGCCAACCACAACAACCACAATCTTAGGTACAATTGTTGATTACTAATTCTAATGATAGAACCATATTCTATATGAACTGAAACCACCATAATATGGACTGTTGGCACCATCTCTTCTTCAACCCAAACCTTTTCAATACTTGATTTAATATTCTATAGCATAAGCCAAATGTTAATGTGCAAATATGTAAAAGGTGCCCAGGCTCACTGATTGTTTCCCCAAAGTATTTTCCAGCATAAATATCGTAGAGTTGGATTCAAAGGTGTCCTTCTCCCAATGGAAAATACTTTGACCCAATAGAAACATTTGCAAATTATTTTCCCTAATGCCCACTTTGCTTTGCAGGTCCTGGATTATCTCCCACCTAGTTTAGAAAGCCTACCCAATTCCTTTGAATAAAGAAAAATGGTGAAAATTACCTTCCCTTTGCAGATACCAAAAGCATCTGCTTCCAGAGCAGAACTTAGTTCAGAGATCCTGAGCCCAGTGTAGAGTCTCTACCAAATAAAGGATGGACAAAACGTTGGGGTCCAAATGCTACAGAGTTTTCTTTTCACTATTAGGAGGGGGCTCTTGCTGAGCACCATAGAGGTGTGACAGTGGCATGATGAGATCACCAGGGTGGCCAGGAGAAGGAATTTTGCCTCTCTTTAAAGAAGCTTTTAAAAGTAAAAAGGGCATTCTAAGCCTATGGGTGGCTAAATGCACCCACGTTATTACTTTTTAAACAAAACAAAAATATCTGTTTCAAATCATCAGTTTGCCTCTGGAATTTTGGCAGTGCAAACTGGGAGACTCCAAGCGATGGCAAGAAACAAGCTACCGAGCTCCAAACGGCCTGCCCAGTGAGTCATTGTCTTTTCCAAATTCAATACACAGCAATGAGACCAAAGGCCACAAATCTTTCTCTAATTGAGTGCTGCCATGAGATTATTGAGAAGAGTACCTATAGGAAGCAAAATTAAAAGGGTCAAAGGCTGAAAAGGGATCTCAGATCTTTCTGGATCTAAGCAGAGATATTTATTGATGCAGTTGCAACCACATTGATCAATGACTAACTGAGGGGAAAAAACAGAAACCAAATATAAAACGTTTCATGAAAATTACAGTGTTTCCAATTTGTTTGTGGATTTCTGATTTCATGTCTAGGCTTCTTTCCAGCTTAAAAAAAAAAATTCAGATCTGAGACCACAGACCTCAAAAACTATGTATATATGCAAACATTTCAAATTCCCAGTTGGTGTCTTTGCTGTTCTCATGCTAAGGTTTAAAGGTTACTACTTAAGTTCTAATATACTATTTTCATGGTTCATATGAATCTGTATTACTTTACATTTTTGTTGGCAGCCTCCATTACTCCTTGTGGGTCCTAGAAGACATCAGACTTTCCCGCTGTTGAGAGATATACTTTCCACAAAGTAACCTAATACAAAAATAATTTACTCTGATTTGCTTTGCTAATGGAGAAAAAATATGCTAAAAAGTAGAAACCTATTTTTGTGGCTGTGTTATCTAATGGGAAATTAAAGAGGAGCACACAGGGACAAAGGCCCAGGAGCCAGGTTTTAATGGGCTGCACAATTCTTAATGTTTCACATCCGTCAGATAGCCACTTTAGAATGCCAAAATGAAACAAGACCCCTCGGTTGGAATAAAGATGATTTGATTTTGGAAAAGGTAGGATTGTCCAGTTATCTGCCCCAGTGAATTTCGGCTGAAAGCAAGGTGGATTCCACCACTGCCCCATGTGCCTGCATTTGAAAGACTGGGGAGAGAAGCTATCACAACTAGGGTTCTAACCCACATTTTACAATCTTAGGGACAGGAAGCTATTGGTTTTAAAATAGCTTTTCCCTATCAGAGAGCTTGTCTGGTGCTTCAGAAAAGCACTTTGTTCAGGAAGTGATCCTTTTGTTTTTATTGCTAACATGCTCATCAGGGCAGTTAAATGTTCACAGTATGACTTGTGGCACTGATTCTTCAGCACCTTGCAGTTTTCTAAGCAGAAGGAACATTGGGTGTAGACAGAGCATTAAGGATTCACTCTGAGTTCCCTCTTGGTCTCTCACTTTCATTCCTTCTGCCTTTGTTCTCAGGTACTCACCATCTTCTTGGTAGGACATTGTTGTTTTTCCAGTTGTTGCTTTTGGTGCCTTCGAGTCAGTATTGACTCCTGGTCTAGTCTCTGCAGTTTTCTTGGCAAGGTTTTCAGAAGTGGTTTGCCATTGCCTCCTTCTTAGGGCTGAGTGAGAGTGACTGGATCAAGGTCACCCAGCTGGCTTCACGCCTAAGGCAGGATTAGAGCTCATGGTGTTTGGATTTCTACTGAGGTGTCTTAACCACTACACCAAACTGGCTCTCATAGGACATAGCCAGGAAATTATAATTATATGATTATAATTATATTATAGGCTTTGCCAATCCCTGTTATCTATGTCTTTAACTCTTCTTCCTGGGTTGGTGATAAAAACTGCTTCATTAATCAAGCTCATATTAGATTCTCACTCTCAGGAATCAGACAGACAGACACAAATAAATTATTTCCTCAAACATGTGTGTTTGGCTAAGTATGTCCCATGAACCTAGTCTGCTTGGATTATATGAGAACTCAGAAAATTGGCCAAATCAGTACAAAAGTCAGGTGTGCAATGAGAACCCAGCCCAGCAATCAGATTAGGAAGAGAAATATTACAAAATGGTGCCAAGTGAAAGTAGAAACTGGATAGTGCTGCCATATTTTATTGAACTAAATAGTTGAATTTGACAAGAACTCACCCTTTCACCCATATCTCAGTGAAAAATGGAGAAGCTTGATCAGTATAATCACATTTCTCTATATTAAATACAGAAAATATCCATTTTTAAATTAATAAAAATGTTAACAAAATTACAGTTAATAAAATTACAATCCTGGCAACATTACATTAACATCCAAAAGCCCTCCAGACAGGAACACTGGCTGTGGTGAAGCAGTAAAAAAAAGTCAAAATCGCACCCAACCCATTTTTACTGCAAAGTACATAAAAGGGGGCAGATCACTAGTTACAGCCACCATCTTGATTTTTTTTTACACGTTTGCCTCCAGAATAATTCAGTTTTAACTAGCTTTTAGAAGGCTGTTACTGATGGCTTAGTGTGTGCTAACATGAGCATTGCTGCCTCCTTTAATATCATTGGGTCCGGTGATTGTAGCAATTGCATGACAATCAGAGAGATGCCATTAGTCCATGGCAGTTATTCCTTTAAAAGATTCTTATAAGAGTCGCTGGGAGTCAGGTGGCATATAAATGTAGTAAATTATTAATTGTTATTATTATTAAGATTCTAAAAGTGGTTTATCATTTCCTTTCCTGTGTCTATACAGAATAGTATTAGCTATAGAAAGAATAGACTGAGTCAAGGGCTAGATCTAGAAACCCAAAAGCAATATGTAAGCACAACATTCAGCTTCACTTGCAAATATAACATCCTGCTTTAAATGCCAGAGCAAAAAATAATTTTGAGAACAGTGAACTGGCTTTTAAAAAGCTGACCATCTATACATCACTTCCTCATCTTGGAACAATTTCAAAAGAGGTGTAAAAGGCCTCAGCAGACATAAGAATGGGCCAGAGGGGAAGGGAAGCAAAAATAAACAAAGTGACTTTCTGGGATGAACATAAAGATTTATTATTTAAAGTTAAACAAGTCAGTTTGTTTTCCCCAAAGCAACCACACTCACATTCATGTGTAATCTCAGGAACATTTTCAGAATATGCTGTATTTGTGTTGGCATTTTCAAATGAATATCACTTTTCAGATTTCCATTTGCAGAAATCTGAGCTTGGCATTTGAATATTTTCTGATGTGGCATTTTCCCATAATATTTTGATAAGAAAGTGTTTTTTTAATACTGCTGATTTCCCTTCTAAGGTGTCCAGACATATTACTCTGAAGCACTAATGAAAGCATAGTTAATTATAATAAAGACAATTTTTGTGCAAGTTATCCCTCAACCCATACATCTTCAGAGTGGTTAATATAGTGTTTGCTTTCATAAAGAGGAAAAAATCATCTGTGATATACTGTAGAAGCTATAAAACAGAAAACACATTGTGTACTAGAAAAAGACATAATCAGGTCAGCAAGCAGTGTTCTAAGGACAGGCACTTTCAGATGTGGAGTTTTACGCTGAGAATGACTTTTTATGATAGTTATCTCTTATACATCAAGTAATAGTTCCAACTGTCTCCACATATAGCTCAAATGAACATTTGAAAATATCTTCCTGCTACTATGTATAAATCTTTATTTCTCTGTATTTCTTTGTCAGCATGCTAAAACAAATACAACTGATGATGTAAACTATGCACTGTCTACAACTATTGTTGTTCAGTCGTTCAGTCGTGTCCGACTCTTCGTGACCTCATGGACCATAGCACGCCAGGCCTTCCTGTCCTCCACTGTCTCTCGGAGTTTACTCAAATTCATGTTCATTACATCAGTGATGCTATCTAACCATCTCATCCTCTGCCGTCCCCTTCTCCTTTTGCCCTCAGTCTTTCCCAGCATCAGGGTCTTTTCCAGTGAGTCCTCTCTTCTCATTAGGTGGCCAAAGTATTTGAGCTTCAGCTTCAGCATCTGTCCTTCCAATGAGCAGTCAGGGTTGATTTCCTTTAGGATTGACTGGTTTGACCTCCTTGCAGTCCAAGGGACTCTCAAGAGTCTTCTCCAGCACCACAGCTCGAAAGCATCAATTCTTCGGCGCTCAGCCTTCCTTATGGTCCAACTCTCACAGCCATACATTGCTACTGGAAAAACCATAGCTTTAACTATACGGACCTTTGTCGGCAAGGTGATGTCTCTGCTTTTTAATATGCTGTCTAGGTTTGCCATAGCTTTCCTTCCAAGGAGCAAGCGTCTTTTAATTTCATGGCTGCAGTCACCGTCTGCGGTGATCTTGGAGCCCAAGAAAATGAAATCTGTCACTGCTTCCATTTCTTCCCCTTCTATTTGCCAGGAAGTGATGGGACCAGATGCCATGATCTGGGTTTTTTTAATGTTGAGTTTCAAGCCAGCTTTTGCACTCTCCTCTTTCACCCTCATCAAGAGGCTCTTTAGTTCCTCTTCACTTTCTGCCATTAGGGTGGTATCGTCTGCATATCTGAGGTTGTTGATATTTTTCCCGGCAATCTTAACTCCGGCTTGTGATTCATCCAGCCCGGCATTTCTCATGATGTACTCTGCATATAAGTTAAATAAGCAGGGTGATAATATACAGCCTTGTCGTACTCCTTTCCCAATTTTGAACCAGTCGGTTGTTCCATGTCCGGTTCTAACTGTTGCTTCTTGACCCACATACAGGTTTCTCAGGAGACAGGTAAGGTGGTCTGGTACTCCCATCTCTTTAAGAATTTGCCACAGTTTGTTGTGATCCACACAATCAAAGGCTTTAGCGTAGTCAATGAAGCAGAAGTAGATGTTTTTCTGGAACTCTCTTGCTTTTTCCATGATCCAGCAAATGTTGGCAATCTGATCTCTAGTTCCTCTGCCTCTTCGAAACCCAGCTTGCACTTCTGGTAATTCTCGGTTCACATGCTGCTGAAGCCTAGCTTGTAGGATTTTGAGCATAACCTTGCTGGCATGTGAAATGAGTGCAATTGTACGGTAGTTTGAACATTCTTTGGCATTATGTCTATGAAGGTTCTCAGTCATCCAGGTGGAATTGTCTGTAGCTTGAATCATGTCAACTGGATTTCTATTTTCTTAATGGAAACATTTCGCTCCTTATCCAAGGGGCTTCTTCAGTCTGAGCAAAGTTGGTAAGGGAATCCTAAATATGTTCCTAGGTAGCTGTGTGACCTTACACCTGGGGCTAGGTCATGGTTATATTGAGATGTAATTTTTAAGTCCTTTTATCATCTAATGGAGGGTCGTTAAAAACACCATGCTGCTGTTGAGCTTCTGAAATGGTCTTAATCTTCCTAGGCACAGAAGACAACACGGGGAGGAAGATGGGGGAGAGTTTGTGCCTGAGGCCCCCACCTCTATTCAAGGAAGGATTTTCCAAGTTGGCATAAATGGATTCCTTGACCCCTCTCTCAAACCACCTATCTTCTCTGTCTAAAATGTGAACATTAATGTCCTCAAATGAGTGTCCTTTTTCTTTTAGATGAAGATAAACTGCTGACTCTGGTCCTGTGGTGTTATTTCTCCTGTGTTGTGCCATCCTCCTGTACATAGGTTGTTTGGTTTCTCCAATGTAGAGTTCAGAGCAATCCTCACTGCACTGGATTGCATAAACTACATTGCTTTTCTTATGTTTTGGAGTTTGATCTTTGGGGTGTACAAGCCTCTGTCTCAGTGTGTTGGTGGGTTTGAAATATACAGGTATGTGGTGTTTGCCAAATATCCGTTTTATCTTTTCAGACACGCCAGCCATGTAGGGAATGACCAGGTTCTTTCGTTTACTCTGAGTCTCAGCCCTATCTGTCGCTGTTTTAGGTCTGGTAGATTTAGATTTGGTGAAGGCCCAATTTGGATATCCACAGGCCTTCAGGGCTGTTCTCAGGTGCTGATTTTCATTCTTTTTGGAATCCATGGAGGTGGGGATGGTTTCTGCTCTGTGTGACAATGTCCTGATGACTCCTAGTTTGTGCTGCAGTGGATGGTGGGAGTCAAACATCAGATATTGATCTGTGTGTGTGGGTTTCCTGTAGATCCCTATTTCTAGCTTGCCACCGGTCCCAATGAGGACTTCACAGTCTAGGAATGCCAGTCTGTTGTCCTTGGTGTCCTCTCTGGTGAAGCTAATGTTGGCATCTATAGTGTTTATATGGTCCGTGAAGGCCTGTACTTCCTGGGCCTTGTATGTGGATGACACCTGGGTCAAAATCAAGGCCCAGGATATCCTGAAGGCCTGTGGATATCCAAATTGGGCCTTCACCAAATCTAAATCTACCAGACCTAAAACAGCGACAGATAGGGCTGAGACTCAGAGTAAACGAAAGAACCTGGTCATTCCCTACATGGCTGGCGTGTCTGAAAAGATAAAACGGATATTTGGCAAACACCACATACCTGTATATTTCAAACCCACCAACACAGTGAGACAGAGGCTTGTACACCCCAAAGATCAAACTCCAAAACATAAGAAAAGCAATGTAGTTTATGCAATCCAGTGCAGTGAGGAGTGCTCTGAACTCTACATTGGAGAAACCAAACAACCTATGTACAGGAGGATGGCACAACACAGGAGAAATAACACCACAGGACCAGAGTCAGCAGTTTATCTTCATCTAAAAGAAAAAGGACACTCATTTGAGGACATTAATGTTCACATTTTAGACAGAGAAGATAGGTGGTTTGAGAGAGGGGTCAAGGAATCCATTTATGCCAACTTGGAAAATCCTTCCTTGAATAGAGGTGGGGGCCTCAGGCACAAACTCTCCCCCATCTTCCTCCCCGTGTTGTCTTCTGTGCCTAGGAAGATTAAGACCATTTCAGAAGCTCAACAGCAGCATGGTGTTTTTAACGACCCTCCATTAGATGATAAAAGGACTTAAAAATTACATCTCAATATAACCATGACCTAGCCCCAGGTGTAAGGTCACACAGCTACCTAGGAACATATTTAGGATTCCCTTACCAACTTTGCTCAGACTGAAGAAGCCCCTTGGATAAGGAGCGAAACGTTTCCATTAAGAAAATAGAAATCCAGTTGACATGATTCAAGCTACAGATTCTTTGGCATTGCCTTTCTTTGGAATTGGAACGTAAACTGACCTTTTCCAATCCTGTGGCCACTGTTGAGTTTTCCAAATTTGTTGGCATATTGAGTGCAGCACTTTAACAGCATCATCTTTTAGGATTTTAAATAGCTCAGCTGGGATACTGTCTTCTCCGCTAGCTTTGTTGTTAGTAATGCTTCCTAAGGCCCACTTGACTTCACTCTCTAGGATGTCCGGCTCAAGGTCAGTGACCACACCATCGTATTTATCAGGGATATTAAGATCTTTCTTGTATAGTTCTTCTGTGTATTCTTGCCACTTCTTCTTAATCTCTTCTGCTTCTGTTAGGTCCCTGCCTTTTTTGTCCTTTATCATGCCCATCTTTGCACAAAACGTTCCCTTGATATCTCCGATTTTCTTGAAGAGATCTCTAGTCTTCCCCATTCTATTGTTTTCCTCGATTTCTTTGCATTGTTCATTTAAGAAGGCCTTCTTATCTCTCCTTGCTATTCTCTGGAATTCTGCATTCAGTTGTTTATATCTTTCCCTTTCTCCCTTGCCTTTTGCTTCCCTTCTTTCCTCAGCTATTTGTAAAGCCTCATCAGTCAGCCACTTTGCTTTCTTGCATTTCTTTTTCTTTGGGATGGTTTTAGTTGCTGCCTCCTGTACAATGTTACGAACCTCCATCCATAGTTCTTCAGGCACTCTGTCTACCAGATCTAATCCTTTAAATCTATTCCTCACTTCCACTGTATATTCATAAGGGATATGATTTAGGTCATACCTGATTGGTCTAGTGGTTTTCTCTACATTCTTCAATTTAAGCCTAAATTTTGCAATAAGAAGCTCATGATCTGAGCCACAGTCAGCTCCAGGTCTTGTTTTTGCTGATTGTATAGAGCTTCTCCATCTTTGTCTGCAAAGTATATAATCAATCTGATTTTGGTATTGACCATCTGGTGATGTCCATGTGTAGAGTCGTCTCTTGTGTTGTTGGAAAAGAGTGTTTGCTATGACCAGCGTGTTCTCTTGACAAAACTCTATTAGCCTTTGCCCTGCTTCATTTTGTACTCCGAGGCCGAACTTGCCTGTTATTCCGGTTATTTTTTGACTTCCTACCTTAGCATTCCAGTCCCCTATGATGAAAAGGACATCTTTTTTTGGTGTTAGTTCTAGAAGGTGTTGTAGGTCTTCATAGAACCGGTCAACTTCAGCTTCTTTGGCATCAGTGGTTGGGGCATAGACTTGGATCACTGTGATGTTGAATGGTTTGCCTTGGATTCGAACTGAAAGCATTCTGTCGTTTTTGAGGTTGTACCCCAGTACTGCCTTTCCCACTCTTTTATTGACTATGAGAGCTACTCCATTTCTTCTAAGGGATTCTTGCCCACAGTAGTATATATAATGGTCTCCTGAATTAAATTCGCCCATTCCTGTCCATTTTAGTTCGCTGATTCCCAATATGTCGATGTTCAATCTTGTCATCTCATGTTTGACCACATCCAGCTTACCTTGATTCATAGTTCTTACATTCCAGGTTCCTATGCAATATTGTTCTTTACAGCATCGGACTTTCCTTCCACTTCCAGACACATCCACAACTGAGCGTCCTTTCGGCTTTGGCCCAGCCGTTTCACACTTTCTGGAGCTACTCGGAATTGCCCTCCGCTCTTCCCCAGTAGCATTTTGGACACCTTCCGACCTGAGGGGCTCATCTTCCGGCGTCATATCTTTTAGCCTTTTGATACTGTCCATGGGTTTTCTTGGCAAGGATACTGGAGTGGTTTGCCATTTCCTCCTCCAGTTTTGGACCACGTTTTGTCAGAACTCTCCATCATGACCTGTTCTTCTTGACCTGACTTCATTGAGTTACGCAAGCCCCTTCGCCATGACAAGGCAGTGATCCATGAAGGGGACAAGGCAGTGATCCATGAAGGGGCTACAACTATTACTCTTAGGTAATCATAAAATCTTAGGTAATCATAAAATATTTTCTTGGGCTCCAAGATCACCACAGACGATGACTGCAGCCATGAAATTAAAAGACGCTTGCTCCTTGGGAGGAAAGCTATGGCAAACCTAGACAGCATATTAAAAAGCAGAGACATCACCTTGTCGACAAGGGTCCGTATAGTTAAAGCTATGGTTTTTCCAGTAGTAATGTATGGCTGGGAGAGTTGGACCATAAGGAAGGCTGAGCGCCGAAGAATTGATGCTTTCGAACTGTGGTGCTGGAGAAGACTCTTAAGAGTCCCTTGGACTGCAAGGAGGTCAAATCAGTCAATCCTAAAGGAAATTAACCCTGACTACTCACTGGAAGGACAGATGCTGAAGCTGAAGCTCAAATACTTTGGCCACCTAATGCGAAGAGAGGACTCACTGGAAAAGACCCTGATGCTGGGAAAGACTGAAGGCAAAAGGAGAAGGGCGTCCCTTCGCAGAGGATGAGATGGTTAGATAGCATCACTGATGTAACGAACATGAATTTGAGTAAACTCCGGGAGACAGTGGAGGACAGGAAGGCCTGGGGTGCTATGGTCCATGAGGTCACGAAGAGTCGGACACGACTAAACGACTGAACAACAACAAAAAATCATAAAATCAATTGAATTAAAACTATTTTAGCTTTAAAGTATAAACTATAATGCATCACACTGAAATATAGGTTGGGATTTCTAAACTAACACAAAAATATAAAGGTTCCTTCCACTTGCTTTCACTCCCCATTCCCAATGGCATGCTCTTATAGAAGTTCAACAAGAATTATCTAAAAATCTTAATCTCAAGGCTTGGCTACAGACAGTAACAATTAGCAATTCTGGAATGAAAGCAACCGAGATCCTCAACTATGATAAAATGGACATTGAATATTGTCAGTATACCAATATATACTTCATATAATTTAGTGATGAAGTTAATTCATCAAAGATTTTGTTTTGTATTTATTTGGACTTCTCAAAAATATTTTTAAAAGGATGGATAACATATTTTTTTGTGATGACATTGTAAGAAATTTAAGGGCTCTTTGATATGAATCAGTTATGTTCCTTTATGGCTCCTTTTTAGTCTCAAATTATTATATATGTTAACACAACTTTGGGGAAAATATATTGTTAAAAATGTAAATTGAATGTTGAACTATACTCCCCCCCAAAAAATTTTTTTTTAATTTGGCATTTTTTGAAGAACACTGGGTCTAGTGAGATTTGGGATCACCGAAGAGAATCATTTTACACAGGGTGGAAAAACAGAAACACCACAGAGTGGATTTAAGAGGTGTATTCTTTGTCCTTTTTTGAACCATCTTTATACTGCTGAAATAAGAAGATGGAGCACTATGCTTTTTATGGTCTACATTTAATAACAAGTTAAAAAACTGAGCTAGATATATATTAATATTACATGGATTTTTTTCTTCCTTTTAAAAAAGTTTTAGTTCATTTTATCTATCTATCTATCTATCTATCTATCTATCTATATATATATATATTCTTTTTAATTTATCATTACTGTTGAATTCATTTGTTAAATTATCTAATAAAATATTTTTAATCCCTAGCCCTGCGTGATGGAGTGAGCTCCCACACTAGCCCCAGCTCTTGCCAACCTAGCAATTCGAAAGCATGCAAATGCAAGTAGATTAATAGGTACCACTTCAGTGGGTAGGTAACCGCGTTCCGTGTGCGTCATGCCGGCCACATAACCGTGGAAGCGTCTTCAGACAACGCTGGTTCTTTGGCTAACAAACGGAGATGAGCACCGGCCCCTAGAGTCGGACACGACTGCACAAATGTGTGTGGGGAACCTTTACCTTTTTAGGCCAATTCTATAATACTGATTTCGCTTGTTTCTACGTCAGCCAGTCCTTATGGAACTGGCAAAGATAACCTGTTACAGATCCTTCAACTTGCTTCTTTGGATCCAGGTCTCACAGTCTGATAGGTAGGGAGCAGAATTATGAACCAATCTGCTTCCTTTTCTAGTATATAGATAGTTCGTGTTTCAGAGTTTATTAGTTTTCTTAGTTGTAACATGGAATAGGTGTAGTTATCATCAATACATGTTTTCAATCAGAATTTCTTCAGTCCCACTGTTTCTTTCTGAATCTGGATTATTTTATGCTATCAAGATTATAGGAGAACAGAGTTTCAGAATGAAGAATTGTGGGTGACACAAAAACATAATAGAATTCTTTATGCAAATATTTTTTTCTGTTCTTAGTAAGGTTACATCTCTAGAATAAGGTTTATTTTTAATACTTGATAGCAGGGTTCATACTTTCTACTATGACATAAGGCCTCACATGACTTGTAGACCATATTTTATTTCTTTAGCATATTTAGTAAATGCATCTGATTGAGGTTTACATAATAAACTATAAATAAGAAAACCATGGATAAGCACAAAATATAAACTAGGTCACAATGTACCCTTCATATTTATGCTGAAATAGTAGTTTAGAGATAAAGTGAGGTGGATGAAGTAAAGCCTTTTGTTATTTATTGACAGAAAAGAGCATGAATAACAACCAATTACACTTACATTGGGGCATTTAATCTGATCCCATAAAATCTGCCTTCATGTCTGTTGTATCAGTGATGTGTATTTGGCAACTTCAGTTTAATGACAAGTTTCTTCAGTGTAAGATGAATTTCCATTATTATTCCAAATTCATGTGAGACATTTAAAAATGTAAGGGATCACAACAAAAAATAACTTCTTAAAATATCTATGGAAATTGGTAAATATTACTTTCCTTCCTTCCATTTCAACAACTCCTTTGAGTAAATCTGTGCATATTCCTGTTTGCCATCTAAGTAGTGATGGGCAGAAATCCAATATACAACAGGATATACTGAAAAAGGTAAGCTAATTGCTTGACTTCATTGTTATATAATCCGTTACTCAAATCCCAAAAGTGCTAGAGAATATTATTTAAAAATTGCTCTAGATAATGTGTCTCTTTCACATTTCAGAAAGACTGAAATTTGCATAAATTGTATTACACATGACTGTTCAGTTTGAACACAATCGCAAATATAAATTGCCCCATAATTAACATACCAAACTTTGACAAGAACATGGATGAAAAGCACATAATACATGCATCCCTCCTCGGATAAATGGTATAAAAAAGTTACCATCTTCTGTAAACCTTTTTTTTAAATGAAACTTTCTCTCATAAGCATTGATACCTATACATAATACAGCCCAGCCTAAGTACAGCCAACTGGGAAAACAAAGTAGTCTTCATCACTCACAAATATACTCCCCTGAGAGACGTTTTTGGACCAATCTCTTCCTAGTTTCAGAAAGGGAGTTAAGACTTGCCTTTTAATTTCAGCCTTTTGGATCATTTATTGTTATTAGTATTATGTTTCCTTTTCATCGTTGTATTTTAATAATGTTTTGTTTAATCATATTTCCATTTTTTGTCCATGTCATCTCCTTTGATCATCTGTTTGGATGGAAATACCAAGTACAAATCAAATCATCAGTTGATAGAGATCCTTCATTTTTTCCTCCCTTTATTTCACATTCTTTTGTATTATAAGTATCTTTGTGCAGAGTTCTGCCCATCATTATTGTATAAATATTTAAAAGTTTGTATACAAGATGGGCAAAAAGTCAAATAATATTGCCTTCTGCATTCAGTGGCATGAAGGAACCTGAGTCTTCCCATTTTGCATTGTGTGGTAATTTTAAATGTAAATTGAATACTGAAACCTTTAATCTCTGTCTACTGAAATCACACCTCACTTGTTTTGTTCTATGGCCCTGAAGACAAGTTTACATGATTATGATTCCAGGAACAATTTTGATACCATTTTTCAAAATATACCACAAGTTGCAGTTGCAGCCATTCCAAGAAAAGCATTAAACAAACTTTAACTTATATTACTGTACATTTATTAAGAGATATGTCCATATGCCAAATCATGTGAACCTCTGTACCAGAGCTTTCCAAACTTTTCATGTTGGTGACACACTTTTTACACATGCATCATTTCATGATACACTCTTACAGCAGGGCATCATTTCACGACACACTCTTACAGCAGGGCACAAGGCAGGCACTAGGACCTGTGTGGAATCCTGGCAAGGTTCGGAGGCAGCAGCAGCCGCGACACATCCAGACACTGCAGCCGACACACTAACGTGTCCCGACACACAGTTTGGAAAGCTCTGCTCTATATTTATATGCTCTCTGTGTGTATGTGTGTGTGATGGGAGAGAATGTAAGAGAGAGACTCACTTTAAATTTAAAAAAATGTAAAAGTTTTTGGATCTAAACCACAATTCATAATATGTTCAAAAATTCTGAGATATTACAGATTTGATTTATATAAATCAACCAATTTCAAGTTTTGCCAGTGTTACTAGTCAGGAATACAAATTAATGTCAGTTATATGTTGGCCTTATTGAGTATCTGTAGACTGTACAAGGAGAGCCGTAGTAGTCTACGGTGGCAAAAATCAAAAGGAAGTTCCTTTTCCAACTACCAAAGTTGGAAAAACTACCAAAGTTGGAATGGCATAAGCTTTCAGGGCTGCTAAAGTGGATTGAGCCATTCTGTGCATCTGAGGAAGTGACCTTAAGCTCATGAAAGCTTTTTCTTAAATAATATTTGTTAGTCATAAAAGTCTGTAGCTTAAATCATGTCAACTGGATTTCTATTTTCTCAGTGGAAACGTTTCGCTCCTTATCCAAGAAGCTTCTCTAGTCTGTTTTTGAGCAAAGTTTGTAAGGGAATCCTTAAATATGTTTCTAGGGTGGCTGTGTGACCTTGCACCTGGGGCTAGGTCATGGTTATTTTGAGATGTTTATTTCTAAGTCCCTTTATCATCCAAAGGAGGATTGTTAAGATTACCATGCTGTTGTTGAGATTGCGAAATGGTCTTAATCTTCCTAGGCACAGAAGACAAAGCAGGAAGGAAAATAGGGGAAAGATTGTGCCTGAGGCCCCCACCTCTATTCAAAGAAGGATTTTCCAAGTTGGCATAAATGGATTCCTTGACCCCTCTTTCAAACCACTTATCTTCCCTGTCTAAAATGTGAACATTAATGTCCTCAAATGAGTGTCCTTTTTCCTTTAGATGAAGGTAAACTGCTGACTCTGGTCCTGTGGTGTTGCTCCTCCTGTGTTGCGCCATCCTCCTGTACAAAGGTTGTTTGGTTTCTCCAATGTAGAGCTCAGAGCACTCCTCACTGCACTGGATTGCACACACTACATTGCTTTTCTTGTGTTTTGGAGTTTGATCTTTGGGGTGTACAAGCCTCTGTCTCAGTGTGTTGGTGGGTTTGAAATATACAGGTATGTGGTGTTTGCCAAATATCCTTTTTATCTTTTCAGAAATGCCAGCCATGTAAGGAATGACCAGGTTCTTCCGTTTACTCTGAGTCTCAGCCCTGTCTGTCGCTGCTTTAGGTCTGGTAGACTTAGATTTAGTGAAGGCCCAATTTGGATATCCACAGGCCTTCAGAGCTGTTCTCAGGTGCTGATTTTCATTCTTTTTGGAATCCATGGAGGTGGGGATGGTTTCTGCTCTGTGTGACAATGTCCTGATGACCCCTAGTTTGTGCTGTAGTGGATGGTGGGAGTCAAACATCAGATATTGATCTGTGTGTGTGGGTTTCCTGTAGATCCCTATTTCTAGCTTGCCACCAGTCCCAATGAGGACTTCACAGTCTAGGAATGCCAGTCTGTTGTCCTTGGTGTCTTCTCTGGTGAACCTAATGTTGGCATCTATGGTGTTTATATGGTCCGTGAAGGCCTGTACTTCCTGGGCCTTGATTTTAACCCAGGTGTCATCCACATACCTGAACCAGTGGGTGGGCGCTGTTCCCTGGAATGTGTTGAGTGCTTTCTTCTCCACTTCTTCCATGTATAAATTGGCCACAATGGGTGACACAGGAGAACCCATGGCACAGCCATGTTTTTGTCTGTAAAAGTCACCTCTGTATGAGAAATAAGTGGTGTTGAGACACAGGTCCAGAAGATGGTAGAACTGGTTTGGGTTGAGATGGTTTCTCCTTTCAAGGGTGCTGTCCTCTTCTAGTTTCTTCCTGACCGCGGATAGAGCATGAGTAGTGGGGATGCTGGTGAAAAGGGAGGACACATCGAAGGAGACCATATTTTCATCTGTATCCAGTTTCAGGATCTTTGCTTTGGAAACAAATTCTTCCGAATTATGGATGTGGTGTTCAGAGTGTCCAACCAGAGGTGCTACCCACCAACACACTGAGACAGAGGCTTGTACACCCCAAAGATCAAACTCCAAAAAAACAAGAAAAGCAATGTAGTGTATGCAATCCAGTGCAGTGAGGAGTGCTCTGAGCTCTACATTGGAGAAACCAAATAACCTTTGTACAGGAGGATGGCCCAACACAGGAGGAGCAACACCAAAGGACCAGAGTCAGCAGTTTACCTTCATCTAAAGGAAAAAGGACACTCATTTGAGGACATTAATGTTCACATTTTAGACAGGGAAGATAAGTGGTTTGAAAGAGGGGTCAAGGGATCCATTTATGCCAACTTGGAAAATCCTTCTTTGAATAGAGGTGGGGGCCTCAGGCACAATCTTTCCCCTATTTTCCTTCCTGCTTTGTCTTCTGTGCCTAGGAAGATTAAGACCATTTCACAATCTCAACAACAGCAAGGTAATCTTAACAATCCTCCTTTGGATGATAAAGGGACTTAGAAATAAACATCTCAAAATAACCATGACCTAGCCCCAGGTGCAAGTTCACACAGCCACCCTAGAAACATATTTAAGGATTCCCTTACAAACTTTGCTCAGACTGAAGAAGCTTCTTGGATAAGGAGCAAAACGTTTCCACTGAGAAAATAGAAATCCAGTTGACATGATTCAAGCTACAGACAATTCCACCTGGATGACTGAGAACCTTCATCGATTTAGTCATAAAAGGTGCTAACAGACAGAATATCTGGTATTCTGGAAATACTACAAAGCAGATCCTGATTCAGTCTGTAGCCTAGTGTTTTTTTCAGTCCATTGAAGAATACAATTGAAACCAATTCAGAAAGGAAACGTTTTGTGCTATGAGAGCAATATGATTGCAGTCATGTGTCTGGACATGAAGTAAACTTCAGAGTCTACATAATTTATTTTTATTTGTATTAATTTTGAAGCCTCTAGACATGGCTGATTTTCTGTGCCTCAAATTATTTATTGGAAGAGTCACTGAAGCAAATTTAATATAGTTCAAAGATCCAAATACATTTGTCAAATGTAGATGTTTTTGTATAAGAATAGTCTAATGGGGATTCACATCGGCAACCATTTTTTTTCAAAAATAATGCTTACCATTGCTTTGTATAAAGGAAACAAATCAATCATTATTCCTTTAATGTTGGAGGGGAAATTAGTGAACTTTCTTGAAACAGGAAACTTTCTGTACTGTGATCTGACCAGAATTGTCATAATGGCCTGTACATGTAAATCCATGTATTTTGATGTGGACTTAAGTGACAAGAAAAAAAAGAGTCAGCATCTTGCCAAAGATAAATGCTGAAAAATATCAGGAAGCAGGAAACTAATTATTTATTAATTTCTCTTTTCTTTGGTTCTGAGAAAACATATTAGTTTTCTCAGTTTAAATGGGAAGAAAAGAGCAGATGTGTGGAAATGAAATAATATGTTAAGAACTACAAAGAGATTAAAAGGCCCTGGAGTAAAATCCAAGTATATATTCTAAAATATCATAGTATTTGATAACCTATCCCTTTGCACAAAATAGCAACATTCTACAGTAAAGGTAGTCCTCGCTTGACAACCCTAATTGGGACTGGAATTTCAGTCGCTAAGTGAAGCAGTTGTTGTTGTTGTTGTTTACTCGTTCAGTCGCTTCCGACTCTTCGTGACTTCATGGACCAGCCCACGCCAGAGCTTCCTGTCGGCCGTCACCATCCCCAGCTCCCCCAAGGTCGAGTCCATCACCTCCAGAATATCATCCATCCATCTTGCCCTTGGTCGGCCCCTCTTCCTTTTGCCTTCCACTTTCCCTAGCATCAGCATGTTCTCCAGGGTATCCTGTCTTCTCATTATGTGGCCAAAGTACTTCAGTTTTGCCTTTAATATCATTCCCTCAAGTGAGCAGTCTGGCTTTATTTCCTGGAATATGGACTGGTTTGATCTTCTTGCAGTCCAAGGCACTCAGAATTTTCCTCCAACACCACAGTTCAAAAGCATCTATCTTCCTTCGCTCAGCCTTTCTTATGGTCCAGCTCTCGCAGCCATAGGTTACTACGGGGAATACCATTGCTTTGACTATGAGGATCTTTGTTGTCAGTGTGATGTCTCTGCTCTTAACTATTTTATCAAGTTTTGTCATTGCTCTCCTCCCAAGAAGTAGACGTCTTCTGATTTCCTGGCTGCAGTCAGCGTCTGCAGTAATCTTTGCACCTAGAAATACAAAGTCTGTCACTGCCTCCACTTTTTTTCCCTCTATTTGCCAGTCATCAATCAAGCTCGTTGCCATAATCTTGGTTTTCTTGAGGTTTAACTGCAACCCAGCTTTTGCACTTTCTTCTTTCACCTTCATCATAAGGCTCCTCAGCTCCTCCTCGCTTTCAGCCATCAAAGTGGTATCATCTGCATATCTGAGATTGTTAATGTTTCTTCCAGCGATTTTAACTCCAGCCTTGGATTCATCAAGTCCAGCACATCGCATGATGTGTTCTGCGTACAGGTTGAATAGGTAGGGCAAGAGCATACAGCCCTGTCGTACTCCTTTCCCAATCTTAAACCGGTCCGTTGTTCCGTGATCTGTTCTTACCGTTGCTACTTGGTCGTTATACAGATTCCTCAGGAGGCAGACAAGATGACTTGGTATCCCCATACCACCAAGAACTTGCCACAATTTGTTATGATCCACACAGTCAAAGGCTTTAGAATAGTCAATAAAACAAAAATAGATGTTTTTCTGAAACTCCCTGGCTTTCTCCATTATCCAGCGGATATTGGCAATTTGGTCTCTAGTTCCTCGGCCTTTTCTAAACCCAGCTTGTACATCTGGCAATTCTCGCTCCATGAATTGCTGGAGTCTACCTTGCAAGATCTTGAGCATTACCTTACTGGCATGTGAAATAAGTGCCACTGTTCAATAGTTTGAACATTCTTTAGTGCTTCCCTTTTTTGGTATGGGGATATAAGTTGATTTTTTCCAATCTGATGGCCATTCTTGTGTTTTCCAGATTTGCTGGCATATGGCATGCATCACCTTGACAGCATCATCTTGCAAGATTTTAAACAGTTCATCTGGGATACCGTCATCTCCTGCTGCCTTGTTATTAGCAATGTTTCTTAAGGCCCATTCAACCTCACCCTTCAGGATGTCTAGTCTAACTCATTGATCACACCGTCAAAGTTATCCCCGATATTATTATCCTTCCTGTACAGATCTTCCGTATATTCTTGCCACCTTTTCTTGATCTCTTCTGCTTCTGTTAGGTCCCTGCCATCTTTGTTTTTGATCATACCCATTTTTGCCTGGAATTTACCTCGGATGTTTCTAATTTTCTGGAAGAGGTCTCTTGTCCTTCCTATTCTAATATCTTCTTCCACTTCCGCACATTGCCTGTTTAAAAATAATTCCTTATCTCTTCTGGCTAACCTCTGGAATTTTGCATTGAATTGGACATATCTCCCCCTATCACTGTTGCCTTTTGCTTTCCTTCTTTCTTGGGCTACTTCCAGTGTCTCAGCAGACAGCCATCTTGCCTTCTTGGTTTTCTTTTTCTTTGGGACGTTTTTTGTTGCCGCCTCCTGAACAATGTTGCGAACATCTGTCCATAGCTCTTCCGGGACCCTATCTACTAAATCTAGTCCCTGAAATCTATTCTTCACTTCCACTGCATATTGATTAGGAATGTTAGTGAGCTCATATCTAACTGATCTGTGGGTCTTCCCTATTCTCTTTAGTCTGATTCTAAATTGTGCAATAAGTTCGTGATCTGAACTACAGTCAGCTCCAGGTCTTGTTTTTACCGACTGTATAGATGTCCGCCACCTTTGGCTACAAAGGATGTAGTCAATCTGATTTCGGTGTCGACCATCTGGTGAAGTCCATGTATAAAGTCGTCTTTTAGGTTGCTGGAAGAGAGTGTTTGTTATGCACAGTGAATTGTCTTGGCAAAATTCTATCAGCCTATGTCCTGCTTCATTTTGTTCTCCCAGACCATGCTTGCCTGTAATTCCAGGTGTCATTTGACTACCCACCTTAGCATTCCAGTCTCGTGTAATGAAAATGACATCTCTTTTTGGCGTATTATCCAGTAGGTGCTGCTGATCCTCATAGAACTGATCTACTTCTGCTTCTTCAGCATCTGTGGTTGGGGTGTATATTTGGATCACTGTGATGTTAAATGGCTTACCCTGAATTTGAATTGAGATCATTCTATCATTTTTTGGATTCTATCCAAGCACTGCTTTAGCCACTTTATTATTAATTATGAAGGCTACTCCATTTTTTCTGTGGTCCTCTTGTCCACAGTAGTAGATCTGGTGGTCATCTGATGTGAAGTGAAGTGACCCATTCCAATCCATTTAAGTTCACTGACACCCAAAATGTCTATATTTAATCTTGACATCTCACCAATAACCACATCCAATTTGCCCTGGCTCATAGATCTTACATTCCAGGTTCCTATGGTGTGTTGAACTTTAGAACATAGGATTCGTCGTTCACCACCAGCACCGTCGGCCGCTAGCCATCCTTTCAGCTTTTAGCTAGCTGCATCATCACATCTGGGGCTAGTTGAACTTATCCTCTGTTCCTCCCCAGTAGTCTTTTGACCATCTTCCGACCTGGGAGTCCCATCTTCCGATGGTATACCGACATATCTCTGGTTGTACTGATCCATTTAGTTTTCACGGCAAGAATACTGAGGTGGGTTGCCGTTACCTTCCCCAGGGATTGTATTTAGTCTGACCTCTCTTCCATGACCTTCCCGTCTTGGGTGTCCCTTCGCAGTTTAGCTCATGGTGCTCATTGAGGTGCTCAAGCTCCAGCACCACAACAAGGTAACAATATCCTTTGCTGGAGGAAGCAGTTGTTAGGCGAATCATAATTATTTCTCTGCTCTTATTGCATCTGCAGAATGCCACCCGTCGGCCCTGTTCAAAATTACTAGATCTCTTCTGGGTCGTATAGATTCAGTGACCCATTTACAGGGCCGGTCGGAAGAGTTTGCTGAGCATCTGCAGGTCAGAATTGCTCAGATTCATTCTAAGTTACACTCTAAGCGTGAGGCACAATCTGGGGAGATGCTAGAGGAATGTACTTGCCCTGTTATCTGGGAACAGTTTGATCCTGTTGGGCCTGATGAAGTAGACATGATCCTCCGGATTGTAAACGCCACCACATGCCACCTGTGTCCCTCCTGGCTTGTTAAATCAGCCCGGAAGGTGACATGTGGTTCGGTCCAGGCGATGATTAATACATCCTTAAGGGAGGGGATGTTCCCGGCTACCTTTAAGGAGGCGCTGGTGCACCCCCTCCTCAAGAAACCATCCCTGGACCCCACCGTTTTGAACAACTTTCACCCTGTCTCCCACCTTCCCTTTTTGGGAAAGGTGGTTGAGAAGGTGGTGGCGCTGCAACTCCAGAGGATTCTGGATGAAACGGATTATCTATCTAGGATTATTATCTAGACCCCTTTCAGTCAGGTTTCAGGCCAGGATATGGAACAGAGACAGCATTGGTTGCACTTATGGATGATCTCTGGTGGGAGCGAGATGGAGGGAGTGCATCCATTCTCACTCTCTTGGACCTTTCAGCGGCTTTCGATAATGTCGACCACAGTATCCTTCTGGGGCGGCTCAGGGAGTTGGGGGTGAGCGGCGTAGTCTTGAGCTGGTTCACCTCCTTCCTCCAGGGCCGTTCCCAATCGGTGGGAATAGGGGAGGAGAGATCCGACCCTCGAACCCTCTTGTGTGGGGTGCCGCAGGGTTCGGTTCTCTCTCCTCTCCTATTTAACATGGGGCCAGGGTACCCGAGGGACCGTCTCATCCCAATTACATCTACCCGCCCCCCCCCGGTCATGCAGGGAGGGCATGCTTTGGACCCCATCAATGAAGGAATTTCATTTGGCGGGGTCCAGAAGACGTGCCTTCTCTGCGATAGCACCCACCTTGTGGAATAGCTTGCCCCTGGAGGTGAGACAGGCGCCTTCACTCCTGGCCTTCAGAAAGTCTTTAAAGACCTGGTTCTGCCTTTTTGCTTGGGACAAAGGAGGTAATAGTTCCTCCTGGGTGTGGTTAGCCCAATAATACCCTCCTTTTTTTAAGATCTTCCCATCCTCTGGATTCTTATCTATTTATTATTACATTGTATTTTTAAATGTATAGGTTTTTAATATTAATATTAATGTTGTAAACCTCCCAGAGTCTACTGTCATGGAGATGGGCAGTGATAAATTCGAATAAATAAATAAATAAATAAATAATGTGACTGCGCCACTTAGTGATGGCAGTTCCAGTAGTCCTGGTTGCAGTTGTTAGGCGAGGACTGTGCTGTCGTTAGGGGAGGACCTCACGCTTTTCCTGTACTGTATGAACTGCCGGCTCCATCCTGCTGCCTCCTCCCCGGCCGGGTCCGGCAAGCTCCCTTTGGCAGAAAAGGCTCTGCTGCCCTGCCGCACTTGCCTCTGCTTCAACTCCCCCCCCATCTCTCCCCTTTGGGCCACCCTGCACTCTGCCACTGCTGCTGCTGATGCCTACCCCTGCAGCCCCTGGCCACCCTCAGCTGACCTTCACTGTCTTCTTCTGCCCACTGCTGGCCCGGGATCAAGGTGCTCGGTGAGGGCACTGCCCTGGGATGTGCACCGCAGGATGGCAGAACCTCATCTGCCGAAGGGAGCTCACCAGACCCAGCCAGGAAGGAGGAAGCAGGATGGAGCTGGTGGAGAAGGCAGGGTGGTGTGGACAGTGGCTCCCTGGGCAAAGGTGGTGCCTGTCGGTGCTGTGCAAGGCCTTGTGAGCCCTTCCCCCTGAACTTTTGTAGAGTAAAAGTCCGGCCCATCTCCTGACATAGTCCTGACCCTCCCCTGGCATGTTTCCTTTTGCTCTGTTTTGATATTGGAGTCACAAGATCAAAAGTATCAATGATAATGATTTATACAGGTAGTTCTCATTTAGTGACTGCCTTGTTTAGCGACTGTTCGCAGTTACAACGGTTTTGAAAATGTAACTTTATGACCAATCCTCACATTAACGACCTTTGCAGGTCTGTAAAGCAAACGAAAGCTGAAGTAAGATCATAAGAACAGTTGCGATTTCACTTAGCAACCGCTTCACATAACAACCCAGTTGCCAGTCCCAATTGTGTTTGCTAAACTAGGACTACCTGTATAGGGTTTGAAAGGAAGTTTTCAAGTCTCCCTCTGAATTTGGAGTTCTCTCTCCTCCATTAGAAGAAGTAATTGGACAAATCTATGCCCCCTGGGATGTTCCCACCAAAGAACCATAGGATACATACTTAATTCACAAATGATCTTGATCAAAAAGAGAAAAGTATTAATATCTCTGTATAGATGTCAAAAGGGGGCATGGTGGCTCAGCGGGTAAGACACCAGGCTTGTCGATCGGAAGATCGCAATTTCGGAGGTTCAAATCCCTAGCCCCACATGATGGAGTGAGCTTCCGCACTAGCCCCAGCTCTTGCCAACCTAGCAATTTGAAAGCATGCAAATGCAAGTAGATGAATAGGTACAACTTCGGTGGGTAGGTAACAGCATTCCGTGTGCGTCATGCCGGCCACGTGACCATGGAAGCGTCTTCGGACAACGCTGGCTCTTCAGCTAACAAATGGAGGTGAGCACCGGCCCCTAGAGTCGGACATGACTGCACAAATGTGCGTGGGGAACCTTTACTATAGATGTCAAAAAGTGTGTTCATGTTAAGGCAGCAATCAGGTTCTTTGCCAGAAGACTACATTAGAGAAACATGTTTTGACCTAGCATACATTCCAACAACCAAATACTTTTAGCATTGCATCTGCCTGTAAACTTGATGGCCTGGGTTTCAACAATGAACCACACATTACTTTTCTGATATTAATAGTATGATTTGTTTGTCAGAATAAAACAATGTTCTTTCCAGCATTATAGGTTATGATGCAAGGACATATCAAGTGCAGTTACAGAGATTATGAGGATTATATATTAGGAATTTATGTAGCAGCTTCCCTTTCTATTAAAAAAAATTAAACAGTGTTTTTTCTGATACATATTAATCTCTATAACGTAGGAAAAACAGAAGTTCTTTCCTATGCACATTACTTCACATACGATACTTGTTCCAAAAATCTGCACTAGTTACTGGACACAGTTTACAATGCCTGATTATTCACCTGGCTGCTTATTTCTCTCTGTGTGTCTGTCTGCACAAGTCTATATAATTCCTTTCCAAATTAGGAGCAAAAGCTCTTTGATTATAGGATACTCAGAACCTTCATCATTTCATGCTCTCCATCTTCAGTCTGTTCTGTAAATGCCCTTTCCCTTCATGGAGCACATCGTGGTTGACTTGAAAAGGACATCTCTAGTTGGGTAATAGCCATTCAATACCATTTGGAAAGCTGGTAGTTCTGGAGACATAAATCTTGGTAGATTTTTTTTAAGTGCTTCCTTTGAATTTGAACATCTTCATTTGTATCTGCAAAGTGACATGAACTTACATTTGACCAAGTGACAACTTGCAGAGACCTTCAGCCAAATGGGACTGGTTTTCTACAAACATTTATTCTTTTTAATATGATGGAGCTAGAAAAAAATCCTGTTGAGACACTGGCAACACCTGTGAAAACTGTTGTATCAAAACACATATGTTGAATAATAGAGACCTATGATACTGTAATCCAAATTTTATAGCTTAAAAATATCTGGTGCTTTAGAAATAATCATTTGGTTTATGGAGATTGAATAAATATGCATGTGAATAACTGTAGAAATGTGGATATTACATCAATGGTATGCCATTCCTGAACAAGTAAGCAAGATTTAGTTTCATAATCACTACTAATGTATCATTATTTAATTATTACGTGATAATTAAAGTAATTAATTTTTTAACTTTTTAGTCTGATTGTAAGCTAAGATGCCTGAACTCCTTAAGAACATGCATGAGTTTATATTTCTTGCTGAAACACAGCATATTAGATAGAAACAAGCTATCATTCAGAAAGAAGGAATCAAAAAAGAAGAAATAGTTTTAAAGATGGAATCCTTCCTTACCTCTCCCTGATCTGCCCTGGATACTTTTGTCTGTCATTATACAATGGACCACATTTTCAGCTTGTTTAACACTGAAAGGAATTCTGTGTATACAATACCCTGCCCTGCTCTCTAATTATGGTGTATGTGTGACACTGTTCTCCCATCAACCAAATGAGAGGAATCAGTGAATTTTTTCTCAGTCATATTTGCATCTTCTGTTTCCTTCACCCTTGTCAGTAGTATACTTTCCAGGGCACCTGAATAAACATTTGCAAATATTTATCATTTTCTACCTTACCGTTTAGTATTTGAGATCTTTCCCAAAACTTCCCCACATAAAATAACAAATTCTCTCCTTTCTAATATAAATATGCAACTAATGTGCTCCTTGTCACTTTAGACCTGGTCTATGCTTAGAGGCATTATATTACAGACCATTATATTGCCGACTATTAGGTATTTGCACTGTCAATTTTAATAATATGTTATTTAAGCATACGGGTGTCATATAAAGTGGATACAGAAATGGTTAGGGTAATTTTAGCTAATTATCTTTTTTAAAAAGCAAATCAATGAATGTGATGGTATAATAGTAGATCTAAATTCATTTTACTTACTAGTATTCTGTCCCCAATTGCCAGCTGAGATATCTGTGACTTGTTTTTTCCAATAGACTCCTTGGATCTGTGCAGACATTTCTGGAGAGACCTAATGCATCCAGTGAAACTTGGTATTGGTTATATTAATTGGCATATAAGAATACACCATAAATTATGTTTTATTCATATATTGCAGAGGAAAGTAGAGATAACCTTGGTGAAAGTACTGTAGGTAGGAGCCATTAAGAGAAAGAGAAAACTCAGTCCTGGGGAAGGGGATAGTACATTCCCATAATCCTTGCAATGTCTATTGGCCTACTTCAAAGGGTTGAATATATCATAAATTATGTTTTACTAAAATGACTTTGAGTTCTTCCTCTGTCAAAGGTGCCAAATGACATGAATTCCCATTCCCATTCTAACTCCCCTCTCTTTCAGACACATTCACACATACATACTTTCCATGAATGTATTATCTCAGTTATTCCCTCCTCAAGAAGCCATCACTGGATCGCACTATACTGGACAATTTTTGTCCAGTATCTAACCTCCTCTTTTTAGGGAAAAAAAAAGAGAAAGTGGTTGTGCAGCAGCTTCAGAGGACCTTGGAAGAAGCAGATTATCTGGATCTCTTTCAGTCAGGATTCAGACCCGGGTATGGGACAGAAACAGCATTGGTCGCACTTTGGGATGATATCTACAATGTCTGGCAAGGGTGGGATGGGAGTTGTGCATCCATCCTTGCCCTACTTGACCTCTCTGCAGCTTTCAATACCATCAACCATGGTATCCTTCTGGATTGGCTCAGAGGATTGGGGGTGGGCAGTACGGTGCTGTGCTGGTTCTCCTCCTTTCTTCAGGGCTGATTCCAGTCAGTGGTACTTGGGGAGGAGGGATCCCCTTGGCCCCTACTATGTGGGGTGCCGCAGGGTTCGGTACTCTCCCCTCTCCTATTTAACATCTACATGAGGCCGCTGGATGAGCTCATCCATCGCCATGGGGTAAGGTATCATCAGTATGCTGATAGCACCCAATTATACATCTCTGCCCCTGGCGAATTAAGCAATGCTGTGAATGTCTTATCCCGGTGCCTGGAGTCTGTGAGGGTCTGGATGGGGAACAACAGGCTTCAGCTGAACCTGGCAAGACTGAGTGGCTTTGGGTTGCAGGGCTTTCCAGTTCTAAGACTATGCCATTTTTGATGCTGGATAGGGTGGCCCTGCCCCTGACAGACCTGGTGCACAATCTGGGGGTCCTCCTGGACTCACAACTCCTGCCCAAAGAGCAGGTGGCAGTCGTGGCTAGGAGGGCCTTTGCACAGCTTTGGGTTGTGTGCCAGTTGCTCCCATTCCTGGATCAGGGGTCTGTTCACCGTCACTCATGCCCTAGTCACCTCCTGATTGGACTTCTGTAATGCACTCTACATGGGGCTGCCCTTGAAGAGTATCTGGAAGCTTCAGCTGGTACAAAATGCAGTGGCACAGGCAGTTATGTGTGCCCCTAGAAAGGCACACATTACACCTCTGTTCCACAAGCTGCATTGGTTGCCAGTTTGCTTCTAGGTCCAATTCAAGGTGCTGGTTTTAACTTTTAAAGCCCTTCATGGCATTGGGCCGGGTTATCTGAGAGACCGCCTCTCCCTGATTATATCTGCCCATCCCACCAGATGTGGCAGAGAAGGTATGGTACGGGTCCCATCTGTCAGGGAATTACACTTGGCTGGTCCCAGGAGGCAGGCCTCCTGCGTGGCACTCACCCTGTGTAATCTTCTCCCCCTGGAAGTAAGGTTAGCTCCATCCCTCTTAACATTCTGCAGGTCCCTCAAAACCTGGTTATGCCTTCACGCCTGGGGGTCCCAGGGGACCGGGGAGATCTTGCGATGCCTCCTTTACTGTGGCTAACATAATCCTCTCCTGTTGTTGTGCTTTTTTATAGTTTTAAAAAATGAATGTTTTTATATATTTGTTTTTTAATTAAGTGTTGTACGCCGCCCAGAGTAACTTTTTGTGAGATGGGCGGCCATACAAATTTGATAAATAAATAAATAAACAAACAAACAAATAAACAAATAAATAAATAAATGTCAGTCTTACGTTAGGTGGCCTTAAAAATCTTATCATCCATCCATCCATCCTACTGATTCCCATTTCATATGCACCCACTACAATCTAGATGACAATAATTCATACTTTTTGACATACTGTTTTATTGTTTAATTCATAATTACACTTATGCCTATTATATCCTCCCTCTTTCTTAGTTTTGCAAAAACATGACCTATCCATTTTTCTTTCATTTAATTTACTTTATGCTCTTTGCCATATAATTCAAGTTCAGTCTTCCACATTCCACAGTAATAACCATATGAGCCCTTTAATACTGACTTCTACCACCCAGTATGATCATTGTAGGCTTTCACATAATACTTTTAGTAATATAGAGAAAGTGTGGAGTAGATTAACAACTTTAGCTGCACAGGACCACATGCAGCATTATCTGCTAAAAATATAGGTATTATTAATCAGTTCTGGCACATTATGGACAACATGCTACAAATGCAGCCAAAGCCCAATTTTTCCTACACACACACTATTTTATGCAAACTCCATCTCTAATCCAAAATTTTGGAAACAAGTCTGTAGTTTCCAATATCCCACCAACTATGAGGTATATGCAGTGTATTTTAGGATACAGTGTACTTAGGATACTTTATTCTTTCTATTTTTAAACTTTACCCTATCATTCTACCAAAGAATGACATTCCAAGTAGTTAGGAAAGTGTGTGTGTGTGTATATATAAATTTCCTTCTCACCCCTATGGGTGGTATGTGTCTTCCTCAACCTTGGGTCCTCTACAAGAGGCCTGGGAATTTGAGGGTTCATATCTTAGCTGTTCATAGCATTGCACTCTTCTGGACAGAGTGCTCTGATGTTGCTCCTGGGATCTGTTGGGGCCATTCTCCCAGCTTAGGAGTCACAGCCCCGAGTGCTCCTACTGTGACAAACTGCACAGTACACATTACTACAACTGATTCTGTAGTAATCACTTCAGTACTTCTCTCACCAATTCCACATGTTCCTCCATTGTGTTAGAATAAATTAAAATGTCATCAAGGTACACCAATACCCCCCTAAACAGTAAGTCATGTAACACTTCATTGATTAAATGCATGAAGACCCTAGGGGCCCCTTTTAATCCAAAAGGCATCACTAAGTACTCGAAAGACCCCAGCTGGCAGTTAAATGCAGTCTTCCATTCATCTCCTTTCCAGATTCAAACCTGGAAATACGCCTCCCTTAAATCCAGCTTGGTGAAAATCTTTCCCTTTGACAGGTGGGCCAGCATGTCCTTCATCAATGGTAGGGGGTATTTGTTGGAGGTACAAATGGCATTAAGTCCTCGATAGTCTGTACACAATCTCAGGGACCCATCTTTCTTAGTCCTAAAGAGGACAGGTGCAGCCATCAATGAGGTGACAGGACGAATAAACCCTCTCTCCAAATTCTTATCATTAAATTCCCGCAGAGCCTCCAATTCTTTATGAGTCATGGAATACAATTTAGTTTTTGGCAGCTCTGCTCCGGGTTCTAGCTCGATTGCACAATCTGATTTTCTGTGGGGTGGGAGTTGGTTTGATTTCACCTCCCCGAATACCTCCCTTAAATCTTATTGTACAGGGATGAGATTTCTGGGTTCTGTTGCCTCTTCTCCCAATATCTCAGTTAATGCACCACTCCTCTTCAGTCCTCAATTCGGCAGGAGCGAGGCCCCTGTAAACCCCATCAGCAAAATCTAATTTCCATGTGGCCCAATTCACTTGTGGGTTGCGAGATCATAACCAGCCCAATCCCAATACTATTGGTTGGTGAGAAATTGAGGCCACCACAAACCTCAGAGTCTCATTATGATTTCCTATTCTCATTCACACTTCCTCTGTGAAATACTCTGCTGGACCCCCCTGCATCTCCGATCCATCCAGTTGAGTAAAAATTATCGGGTTTCTCAGCTTCCCTACTCTCAGCCTCTCCCAGTCCTATAGTGGGGTATATGAGACACCTGGTGCATCCCAAATCTAGCATCCCCACCAAGTCCATACCAGTTCGACCCTCCAGGCTCTCTAAGTGTAGACCCACGAACATCGCTGGGCAAGTCCCACTCACCATTGGGTCCACACGCCCTTTGGTTGTAGCCTGTTCCTCGGCGCCACTTAAAACAGGCTCCTTCCATTTCCCATTGGCTCTAATTCTTCTTCAGGAGAGTCCTCCTCTCCAAAAGGGAGAGGACGCCCTCCCCTTTTGGTTGCTGCCGCCAGGGTCCTTTATTCTTTGTCCCTGAACTTTTCGTGTTGCTACTTCCCACCTTGCTTCTCACTGCATTTATGGCCTGTGGACAATTAGTGATACGGTGGCCCTCCCTGCCACACTGGAAACACAAGCCTTGTTTTACTCTGCGTTCTTTCTCTTCCTCCCATGATCTGTGGGTTCCCCTCTTGGCCAGATAAGTAATGGGCATTGCTTGCTTCTTTTCCCTTCCTTGGGTTCTCTCACATCTTTGGGTGCCATCTTACTGATGTATTCCTGGATGCTCTGGGTTTCATCCAGGACAGTGGCTTTGACATACATGCATACATACATACATCTCCAGCCAATCAAATGTGTTAAAATACGTTATTAAAATATCAGTGATAGAGCCAGTTTGGTGTAGTTTGGCACCAGGCTAGAAACCAGGAGACTGTGAATTCTAGTCCTGCCTTGAGCATGGGTGACCATGGGCCAGTCACTCTCTCTCAGCCCTAGGAAGGAAGAAAGGGCAAACCACTCCCAAAATCTTGCCAAGAAATGTGCAGAGACTTGTCCAGGCAGTCACCAGGAGTCAAGACTGACTCGAAGGCATAATAACAATAACAATAATCATCACTTATTTTAATTGACAATGATCTACCTAAATAAATATATGTCTAATGGGAGAAGGCTAACCAGAGCTTCCCTTTTCAGCATGCAATTGCAAACACTTTTCAGTGGTAGTTTTGTAAGAAACGTATTACAGTCGTCTAAACAGAATGCAATTAAGACATGTGTCACCTTGGCCTGACCTGGCATGTACAGGAATGAGAACAGTTTGCTGTTGAAAGGTAACTATGCAGAACTGTTTTTGGCACTACTGAAACAACCATCTAGGCTCAGGGCTGAATTCAGGAGTAAAAAAACTACAAACTGGAATCTTCAGAAGGAGTATAATCGTATCTAACAATAATTAACTCTTCATTATCTATTATTGACTACTTTGTTTAACCCTATTCTTGTTCTTTCTTTTGATTGGCCAGAAGACCTTTACCTTGCCTGGATTCATTTACTTTTGTTTTTTTCATACTATCTATTCCCAGTATCAAATCATTTGAATATACAGTGAATATACATTTGAATATACAGTGATTTAAAACATGAACAGCATCCTTGGATGGAAGTAAAAGTGGATATCATCAGCATGATGGTTGTACCAAATCCTTACTTCTCAGTTTTATCTATGAAACATTGAAAATGCCTTATGCACCCCCTGCTGGCAGTTTTCATTACACAAAAGCTTTCCAATATATATCCACATAACACATAACACACAGCACACAACAGCCCAATCAAGGAACTACCAAGGAGAGTACAAGACCCCCACCAACACAGGCAGGACAAGCCAGGGTATATAAACAGACAGCAAGTTCCACTCCCTTTTCGCACTGAAGATGTTGCCTAGCCTGGCAATGAAACGTCTGCATGAAAACAACAAGGCTCAGAGAGCACCAAAGACTCCCCAATATATATCCATTATTTCTTCCTCTTTTTCTTGGCATTTTCTCAAATGATGAAAAGTGGGTTTCACTCTATGCAATTTCCATTGTTACTGGAATCTTCACTACATTCTGAACCTCTGCTGCAATATAGTAGTTGGTGGTGAGGAAGGAGTATATTTTCTATGGAAAGAATATCTTACCATGCTTTCTGCCTTTACAGGCCTGTTCAAAGCTTCAGACGTTCATATCAGTCTGAAACAGGGCAGATATGTCCAGGTTCAGTGGCAATTAAGGGAACTCCGTGCTAAGCAACTAAAGAATAATTAGCCCATCTTCTTCTCTAGGCACCTTTACAGCTCACTCCCCAATACCAAGACTTATAGTTCAAGCAATTGTAATACATAAGTCCTCCTCCCCCTCCTCCTCCTCCTCCTCCTCCTCCTCTTCCTCCTCCTTTATAACAATTACTTCAGAAAACAAATCCTCTGCATAGATTTTGTGGATTGTTTAGTTATATAGAGATCATTTTCCAGTTTCCCATAAAGACACCAACTATTAAGTGAACATTGTAACTCTTGCAAATATCAAACTCTCGCAGTTTGAATTCCAGGTAAAACAGACCACATTAGATTTTCAAAGAGCTGCCAAAAAAGATTCTGTGGTAGCAGTGTACACAGTGTTCATTGAGCTGTGAACTGGATCTAAATTGCACATTCCTGAACATGCCCATTTTTGTTTTGTTTTTTTTGTTTTTGTTTTATTAATCACCTCGCCAAACCACAAAATGTTCTTTGAACTTGTCCATAAAAAGAGTTATTGGGCAATAGTGCTTGCAAACAGAAGAGGGCTGGTGTGCATGTTCATTTATTTACGTATCATTTATTCAAGCTTCTCCTTCAATTTCAGTTTAAGGTAGACAGCGGGTTTTTGTGCTTATTGGTTAGTTATAAATGAAAGATTGGCACCTGTATATATGGGTGAGGCTTTTACGAGTGTAGAGGCGTAGGAAAGACTCCAACGGCTGGTTGTCCAGTGCCGTCACTTGCCTATATAAATCCAGAAGGCCTCCTAATTAGCTTTTTCTCAGGAACAGCCCAAGATGAGTTAAAATAAAATCAATAGTCCATATCCTTAACTATTTTATTTGGAAGTTTACCACATTACCACATTAGTCTAAACTTAATACTGCAGGATCTCAATATTAGCACATGAATTATGGCTGAGTATGATCCAGGTTTAAAATCAATAAACTAAAATTATGTACCAAGACTATATAATTATGGAATTGAAAACAGAACTGCCATGGCCTGCATAAACTGGGCAGATTTGTATAACATAAGCATGAACAAGATCAAAATAGCACTGAAAGGATCCCCAGATTTCTTCTCCTGCATATTTCCCATTGATCTAATGATATTTTCTTTTCAAATTTATGGGTTAGGGGGACAGTTAGAGTTTTCTACCACCCACCTACAACTCACCTTGTCCTGTTTCTCCTTAACTGAGCACTTTCTGAGTCAGATTGATCAAAATTGTTGTGTCCCTGATGCAGGGGCTATTAGAATACATTAGCACTATATGTGACCAGAAGTTTTGTTGTGTCTCTGTATGTGCATTTGTCATACCCACGGTTGTTGCGTGAGTGTGCAGGTGAAAAGACCTGAACTCACAAGAGGTACAGCCCTCAAGGACAGTTGTCCAACATTATTATTCTGCTTAACATTCATTCCCTCCCTGTTTCTATGTTTTTGCAGACTCACGTTTCTTTTACCCTTAATTGCTGGAAGTTTTGTTCACTTATTGGTTAGTGCACTTCCCAAACATTTATGTTCAACTGAGGACTGGAATGCTGCTTTTTAAATCCCACATCTTGAGATTTTTACACCTAAAAGGACTTGCTTAGTTTTCCCTATGTTGCTGTATAGTTATGCCATCTACACATCCAGACGTATACAGCTATTCATTTCAGATTTGTTTTAGTGGGGCGTTGCAGATTTTTTTTGGGGTGGGGCAGATGTGCAGCTGGCTACAAATTACTAGTTACATTATTTCATAAATGAAGACAGTTCATCCACATGTAGTTGATCCTCTTATGATTAATTCATCATTATCATCTTCAAACACTCTCTATAATAATTCTGATTATTTCACTCTTGCCACATTGTAGCATTTATGGCACATTGAAAATCCCTACTGATTTCATCATGTAGTATTCATTCTGTGCTGATTTCTTGCCAGGAAAAATGAGTTACAACAGATAAGTACTGATTTCATATTTGAATAGCATGCCCATCAATAATCAACTCCATTAGGTAATGTAATAATAATAAAAATATAAATTTAAATAATAAATAAATAAATGCTTTTTAAGTGCCAGTGCTCTGCAGAGTGAACCAATGCATGGAATGTAACGCATGGTCATTTTTATGACCTTAGGACTGACAACTTCCTGATTTTTTATCACAATTATTTTTCTGTTGTCCTTTTTCTTTTAAAAATAGTTAAACTAAACTGATTTAATTTTAATTTCATCACAGTGATATGTACACTGTTGTTTGTTGGCCTGCTTAATATAATGATATGATATATAATATTAAATTAACTAATATTGCTCATATAATTATTAATTGTATTAGGTTAATTGTATATAATTCAGAAGTGGGACTTTATATTTTATTTCTTACAGCGCAAGAATGACAAAGAATCAGTCCAGTCAAACTTCAGTTCTTTATTTGCTCACACCGTATAGACAGAATATTGCCAGACTAAAGCAACTCTACCTAACATAAGGGGAAATAACCTGGGAGGCTCTAGGGTGAGGCTATTCTGAACCTCTTAGTTTTCCCACCATTGCTTCCTGGACTGTGCCTCCTCTTATCTCTTCCACCTTCTTGGAATGTGCTCCCTCCTTCCTGAGAACCAGCGGCACTGCCGAAATCCACATCACCCCCTCCTTCAGAGACACATTCCATAACATTTTGTAAGGATTGTTCGCTGCTCAGAGTTATGCATTTAAGATGGGTAGCTATATAAGTTTTCTAAATAAATAATAAGAGTTTAGAGATTTTCTAAATGCTGAAAGATTGGGGTCCAAGTGTAACCCACGAAAGAGTTTTCCATAATCTAGGAGCAAGCTTGCTTTATAACTGGAAAGTTTGATCTGACTGAACATGTTCACATAACAACTCCAAGAGGTGTTTGAGGCAGGCCATATTAGCAATTAAAAATATGCCTGGGGTTCATATATTGTGTTTAGCCCCAATTTCCTTAATTATGTTTTACAGGTAGTCCTCATTTAGTGACTGCCTTGTTTAGTGACCATTTGCAGTTATGATGGTGATGAAAAAGTAACTTTGTGACCAGTCCTTGCATTTATGACTTTCGCAGGTCTGTAAAGCAAGGAAAGCTGAAGTAAGATCGTAAGCTGAGTGTTGGTTTCACTTAGCAATTGCTTCACTTAACAACTAAGTTGCCAGTCCCAATTGTGGTCGCTAAACGTGGACCACCTTTACTGATAGTCCATACTGGTCTGATTCATACATGAGGCTGAGCACAATGCATAATTTACACACAACAAGCGGTGACGTTCAAAAGGATTTTGATAGGGTAGAGAAATATGCTGAAACAACAGAGTAACATTTAACAGAGACAAATGCAAAAAAAAAAAGCAAAATTCATAGGATGGGTAGGCTTGGCACGCAGTATGATCAGCAGTATGAGATGGCTGTTAAAAAGACAAATGCAATTCTAGACAACATCAATAGAATACAGACTCCCACTGCAAATACTGTGATCAGCTGTATTCAGGAAAAAAAATAGAACAGTTGCAAAGATGTACAAAAGGCACAATCAGGGAGAAGAAAACTTAGATCTTTGGATGATGAGAAACTGAATATGTTTAGCCATGAGAAAAGGCAAATGTGTAGCCCTATTAAAGTAACTGAAGGGTGTCACATAAAGGAAGGTTAAGAGTTGATTTCTTAGTTTCTCAGAGGGTATGCCATATATAGATTTGTGTTAAAGGAAGACAGATTTTGGTTGGATAATTGGATAAATATATGAAAAGAGCAATTCAAAAGTGGAACCAATTACAAAGGAATTGGGAAGCTCCTCTTTGTTGGATGTGTTCCAGCAGAGGCTAGACAGCCATATGTTGTAGAGTTTTTAATTTGGATCTCTATACCGAGCAGGAGTTTGGTTTCTTCCAAGTCTATGATTTGATCATTTCACAAGTCATGCAGCATGCAAAACCAAAATTAAACACACTGTGTTAGGAATTAGCATGTTGTGTGAATGTTATTTTATAGTGTATCAATTTAACTGACATGCTGTCTGAAAACTGAAACATGAAAGTTATCTTGGGCTTATAATCATTTTTATAATGTGATAAAGATTCTTATCAAAGTGAGTACCCACTTTCATTAGTTGTGTAAGCTGGTGAATTATAGATTAACAGTTCAGTGCTAAGCAGCTTATTCTGGAATAAATCCAGTTGAGTTCAGTAGATTAATTCATAAATTATTCTGTATAGAATTGCAGACATCTTTTCCTGGGGTAACAATATGCATATATTGATTGTAGAAATACTTTTAAACTGTGAGAACTGAAAATTTAATGAACTAGTTCCAGAATGGTTCAATATAAATTTGCATTGAACTGCAGATGGCTTTTTAAAAACAACAACAACCACCATGTGCTTCTCACTGTTTTCCCCTCCCCAATCCTCCCCACCATTTTACCGCCAGAACCTAGAGAGGTGGGGTTAGTTTCAGAACATCTGATCAAATGCAGGCACAAATCAATATTCCATTTAGAGGAGAAATCCATTCCTAACCAATTTATCTAACAGAATTTACGTGTCAATCTATGTAAATTGTGTAACATGTTTGGAAAAGCCACTTTTGCTTAAGACAAACTACACAATTGTTAAAGCACTTTTTGCCTAACAGAAAACTAACACCTGTAAAGTCCGTGATCCTGGATGGCACATACTGATTTCCCTATTAATTTTTTGAGCCTACAAAATTCCTAAAGGATAATGGAAATCTCTAATTTGGCTCTATTCATTTTCCTTTAAAAAATACTTTACGTCACTGGTAGGACCTACTTTCAGTTAAGTGTATGAAGGAATATAGCCCAAAGAGTAAAAGAGGAGAACTTGCTGGGCACCTGAGTCTCTGGCTTCTTCTGTAAATGGATAAAGAAATAATTGGAAAATGGTTAATAAGGAAGGAGCATTGACCGTTCCTTTGCAAAGCATACGAGTGAGAGAAGTATGCTTCCTATTAGTGATAAACAGGAAGGCAGAAACATATGCACTGAAGACTGCCTCACTGGTACACAATCTAAGGCTTCATATGAAGAAATTTTTGAAAACAACTGGGTTGGCCTGATCAGGGTTGGAATAAGGTAGGTGGATTTTCCCCCACTTTGGAGCTATGGATAAGTATAATTAGAAACAGAAAAATTAAATTAGACAATGTTACTTTTGCTGTTATACAACTGGCAGGCAGAAATGTTATCGAGATCAATAATATATCTATATATATCTGTCTCTGTCTCTGTCCGTCTCCCTATACCTATACCTATACCTATCTATGTATAGTCGAAGGCTTTCACGGCCAGAATCCAATGGTTGTTGTGGGTTTTCCGGGCTGTGTGGCCATGTTCTGGCAGTTTTGGTTCCTAACGTTTCGCCAGTAGCGGTGGCTGGCATCTTCAGAGGACAGGAGCACAGCTAGAAGATTCTCTCTCTGCCCAAGTGGAGGGTGTGTGGTCCTGCTGGCGTTTATAGCTGCTGAGAGGGTGTGTGTCTTCTGTGGGTCATTTACAAGAGATTAGGAGAGGGTTCTTTGTGGTGATCAGGGGGTGTGGTGCTGTCGTGTGTGGGATTAGCACATCTATTGTGTGAGTTGTTTGTATATTTCTGTGGTTGAGTAGAGTTCATTGACCTTTTGCAAGCTGTGTTTTTCAGGACTGGCAGCCAGGTTTTGCTGAACTTTAGGCTTTCTTCTTTTTTATTGAAACTGTGCTGGTGTTTATGTATTTCAATGGCTTCCCTGTATAGTCTAACATAGTGGCTGTTGGTGGTGTGGATGCTGGGTCATGAACTGCATCACGAACTGCCAGAACACGGCCACACAGTGCAGAAAACCCACAACATCCATCCATCCATCCATCCATCCATCCATCCATCCATCCATCCATCCATGGAGTCCTTGGTGCTCTCTGAGCCTTGTTGTTTTCTTGTAGATGTTTCATTGCCAGGCTAGGCAACATCTTCAGTGCGAAAAGGTGAATAGTGCGAAAAGTATATAGCAGCCACTATGTAGGACAGACCGGCAAAAGACTAGCAGAACGCATCCATGAACACCAACTAGCAGTCAGAAGACACGATGAAAACTTCTTAATCTCACAACACATGGACAGACTGAACCATACTTTCAACTGGGAAACTCTGAGCATCTTAAATCAAGCCAAATCCAAAAATGCTAGAGAATTCCTGGAAGTTTGGCACTCAGACAAAGCAGCAATCAACAGACACATAGAGGTAAACAACATTTACATACCATTCATAAGAGACAATAGAAAAGCCAGAAGACCAGAACACCTCCTTGCCAGCAAACAACACCCAGATAGGCAAAGATTAACACCAAGATTAGCACCAGAGGAGCAATCAAACAACACAATAGACCCTAATCAAGGAACTATTAACTCAGTCAATCAACCAAGCAGCAAACAACAAGCCAATCAAGGAACTACCCAGGAGAGTACAACACCCCCACCAACACAGGCAGGACAAGCCAGGGTACAAATATTATCTTCGATTGGTGTCTGTCTGTCTGTCTGTCTGTCTGTCTGTCTGTCTATCTATCTATCTATCTATCTATCTATCTATCTATCTATCTAATACCAATCACTCTATGTTCATCCAGACTCAAAATATTTCAAGGGATTAGTTCTTCGCTCTAAGGGCTCATTGTGAAATCCCCTACCAATGGCACAAAGACACCTTAGTATTAATCCATCTGCATGATATTGCCCTTGTCTCATCTCTAGTCCACAGCTGAAGGAGCTTGATGTTATCCTCAACTGTTCTAGATTTAAAGTTGTGTTTTCCCTTTTGGCTGTTCCAGTTTTATAGTAGTGTCTTCCTTTTTCTCCTAATACATGACCTACCACATTTCATGGACACATGACCCATGTAGCATCTGGGCACTGCCATCCATAGGCATATCTTCAGCTGCAGGAAATATTACCTGTGTAATGCATCTCAGGACCGACTCTATTAGTCCTGACAGACCAATTTCAATCTTCATGGCAACAAGCAGTTCTGGGGGAACTTACCCATTATGACTTGCCACATGAGCAACTGCTGCTTGAAATACACTCAGGCCAAAAGAATCATTAGAGAAAGGGTTATCCTCATCAGTTGAGGAAACATCCTCATCAGTAGAGGAAATTATGGCATTCTAGAAACACAAGTCCACCAGAAATCTATCCACACTAACCAAGTGCTCCACTACCAAAGCAATAACCCAACCTCCCACAAGAGGAGCTGTGTAAGAACACTATTCAGACGAGCACAAACGCACTGCAGCAACCCAGAACACCAGAAAAAGGAAATAGACCACTTATATAGCATCTTCCAGCAAAATGGATACCCACGCAACTTTATCAAAAAGTGCCTGACCACTCAACCCACCACAGCAAAACCAACAGAAGCTATGAAAAGGATTACACTGCCATACATCATAAACATCTCATAAACTACTAATAGACAGTTACAACCACACGGCATCACCGTAGCACACAAACCAACCAAAACCCTTCAGAACATCATAAGTAAACCAAAAGACCCAGTAGCCCAAGAAGAAAAAGCAGGAGTTATCTACAACATGCAGTGACTGTAGCAGCCACTATGTAGGACGGACTGGCGGAGGACTGGCAGAGTGCATCCACGAACACCAACTGGCAGTCGGAGGACACGATGAAAACTCTTTGGTCTCACAACACATGGACAGACTTAACTGTGCTTTCAACTGGGAAACTGTGAGCATTTTGGGCCAAGCCAAATCCAAAAATGCTAGAGAATTACTGGAAGCTTGGCACTCAGACAAAGCAGCCATCAACAGACACATAGAGGTAAACAACATTTACATACCATTCATAAGAGACAATAGAAAAGCCAGAAGACCAGAACACCTCCTTGCCAGCAATCAACAACCAGATAGGCAATGATTAACACCAAGATTAGCACCAGAGGAGCAATCAAACAACACAATAGACTCTAATCAAGGAATTATTAACTCAGTCAATCAACCAAGCAGCAAACAACAAGCCAATCAAGGAACTACCAAGGAGAGTACAACACCCCCACCAACACAGGCAGGACAAGCCAGGGTATATAAACAGAGAGCAAGTCCCACTCCCTTTTCGCACTGAAGATGTTGCCTAGCCTGGCAATGAAACGTCTGTAAGAAAACAACAAGGCTCAGAGAGCACCAGGGACTCCACAGAAAGGGTTCTAGATACAGAATTTCAGAATGAGGTCAGCCATATTCCAGCCCACTTTAGAGCTTGCATAACTTATTCCAAATGGAAACAAGGCAGATACTTAATTGTTTTGGTCTTCCCTGCCCAGCCAAGATCCTTTCTCAGAGCCATGCTTGATGTTTTACCCTTAATGTAAATGCAGTTAATGCAGTTCTTAATGGGAGATTAATGGGAGAGGGTATGTTTATGAGAACCTGTCCATGTAGCACAAATGCTCTTGAGACCATCACACATGTGCTTTTACACTCCCAAAAGTACACGTGCTTTTACACTCAAAAGACTTGAAATCCTGTGCAGTTCAGAAGTCTCAGTATACAAACAGCCAAAGTAAAATACATTAAATAGAAAATCAGTGAACTTTCTCATGCTTTGAGAGCCTAGTCTAGTCTGTTGTCCGGTACTCTCCAACATCCACCTGGGCTGAAAAGGGGACAATATTTGGGATCAGGGAAAGGTGGTTGTGGAAACAAGGAATTGCATGTTCTCACTTCGTGTTTGCTCTGGTGATGGCAGTTTCATGCATGGATTCATTTATTCCGTCAGTCATTATTTTACTTTTTACAGCATTGTTTAGTAGCTTCATTCCTGTCAGTTATTCCAAGCACTCTACCACACATTAAGGAGAGTGACTGGAAACTGTTTTCTCATGCAGCAGTGATGCTCGGTGGGATGAGAAATGAAGCAATCACTGCTTTTAACACATCTTGCATTAAAACAGTTAAAGATAGCAGCACTCCCCAGCCTTTTCAGTGAGAAGAATGGGGATCAGAAATGAGGACAGCCCAGATTCGCCCTCATGCTCTTCTACCAGCTACGGACCGGTGAACTGCACTTTAACATGACCACATGGCTGTGCCTAGCATTGCGTTTTGCTTGTGGGCATGAGCAGAGTTAGGAGTGGTAAGACCGCTAAAAAATTGTTCTGCTTGGAGAGAGAATGTCAGAAACATTGGGAATTTTGTTCTCTGTGATCAATTGATGTAAACCTGTTTAGTTATCCTAATTCACAATGTAAGGACTGTGATTTTGATATGGAAGTAAAGCACAATACACCGTTCTATGTGATTTTAAGGAACACTTCATTTTTTTTTCACCCTCCAGTAACTTAAAGCCATCAAATAGAAGCACAACCTCTCCCAAATCAGAAAAGCTATTCCTAAAGTAAATATTGTCTTTTTCGGAATACTAGGTTGTACCACTGGCTTCCTGTATTTTGCTTTAGATCACATATTATTCCTCAGCCACGTCTTATTTATGAAACATAGTTTTTTTGTGTCACAAGGCTCTTCATCATATAAGATTCTTCTTTTTGCTATAGTGCTACTCTGCTGGAAATAATATTTATAGTTTTATGTGGTATAAATATTATTGAATTGTCTTTAGCACAAATAATTTTTAACCATTTTTCTTTCCAAAATATCATGGACTTATTATTTTTATTTATTGATATCCAAATGACTACTGTAACACAATACTCTTATGAGCACCTGGTGTTTTAGTCTTATTGTCTTTTAGTTACATTAATTCCATGTGTAGCCCAGCCCACAATTTTAAAATATCCCATGTGAGGTTAGATACAACACTATTACTTTGAATTAATGATTCCAGAAGAACATAACCATTAAGCAGTCTTGACAATATATTCATAACTTTAATCATGAGACCATTTAGAGCAGTGTTTCTCAACTTCAACAACTTGAAGATGTGTGGACTTCAACTCCCAGAATTCCCCAGCCAGCATGCTGGCTGGGAAATTCTGGGAGTTGAAGTCCACACATCTTCAAGCTGCTGAGGTTGAGAAACACTGATGTAGAGTCACCCTACCTGGTGATTATCTAAATATGCCGTTTGTGTATTCATGCATGTTTCTTGGTATTTATCCAGCATGATATTTTATTTGATATTTTTTAAGGCATTTTATTTTAATGTCTTCAAAAACAAAAACCTTGCCCCTGGCTTTGAGAACACAGAACAAATTTGGAATATAATTTCAAATCACACTCTGCTGTGTGATCAGAGAGCCTCCTACTGGTGGTCTAGCAAATCCTTCTGTAATTTTGCATTAATACATGCATATATTTCAAGCAAAACAGTTAAATTCTAATGGCCCTTCCTTCCAGAAATGTTATTTTCAGCTACAGTCAGCCACAACACATTCTGTGTCTTGGCAACATTACAAATATTTTGTAGATTCAATCGTTTCTCGTGCTCTTAGAACACAGCATAGAGACTTTCATATGCAGTTAAACGATCTCATGCCAAACACTTTAAAAGACTTAATATTTTGTGTACCTGTATTGGAATAAGAACAAACAAAAGAGGGCGAGGTCAAAGCACTGTTAGGAAGGTTGGCTTATTAGAAGCGGAACAATTTAAAGCATTACATGTGTAAATGACAAACATTTCTTGAAGTTCTGATTAAATTGCAAATGTGTGAGATAAAAGGGAATTCATATTTTAAAAATCCATCAAACATTTGAAGTCTTTCATATCTTGACTGCTCTGTGTACCGAGATGTAGGCTGAATAGGCAAGCAGTACACTATAGATCATCATTTAAAAACAGGATGCAGAGTTTCTTTATATTTTTGTCTAGACTCTGCATTTCAAACTCACTATTCTGAATAGTACTGTAGGAGGTGAAAACAAGTTAAAACTCAGCAACTCACCTGCTGTTAATCTTTAACCATTCTTATTGGTATGCTATTTTTCACATAAAATATAGAAATGCATTTCATGACTCTTACCATTGTGAGAAACTCCTGATGACAGTGCAGGTGGAAAGTAGATGCAGGTAACCTTGCCACTCCCTTTAACTCACTCCTGGAATTGGAAATGTTTAACAGCTGATGCATATAATTTCCCCAAGAAAGACCATCATAAAAGCAAGAGAAGGAAAAATTGGCACCATTTTGGGGTTAGGGTTTTGAAAAAAAAAAACTTTTATTTTTGCACCTTCTCAACATATTTATACACACAGGACATAAATTAAAAATGATTTCTATTTCCTGTTTGAAACTAGAAGTTTAATTAAAAGGTACCTTTACTCCAATAAAGATTTTTGTACTACTGATCAAGACAAAAGGCTACCTATGCCTGAAACAGAAATTCATGTTATGCAAAATATTTTAATTTGCAGAGAGCAGCTCAACCATCTTTTATTCTGATTTACTGACTTCATCCATGAAATAATATAAAACACAGCATATTTTTCATCATGACCTGCACATCATGACATGCACATAGACCTTAAGGCACAGCTTTCCAAACTGTGTGTTGCGACACAAAAGTGTGTCGCCTGCGGGGCCCAGGTGTGTTGTGTCAAAACCCGGAAGTGCTGATGGTGCGCCGCTGCCACGCACAGCCGCGCGCATGGCGGCGGGCCATCAGCGCTTCCGGGTTTTAACATGGCACACAAGGACACCGCTGCCACCACCGCTGCGGCGTGCGAAAATCCGAAAGCGCTGCAGCAGCGGCGGCGGCGGGCAAAAACCGAAAGTGGCGGCGGCACTTCTGGGTTTCTGCGCACTGCCACCGCAGCGACGCTTCCAGGTTTTTGCGCGCTTCCGTTGGTGCGTCGCCACGGGAAAAGTTTGGGAAGCCCTGCCTTAAGGGTATCTCCATAACAAAGTTTCTCAGTGAACCCAATCCATCTGGGTTAGGCTCCGTGCTGCTGTACAACCATCTCTAGTATAGCAGGAAGTTATTAAAAGAAATAAAAAATCAGAACCTTTCTTAAGCATCTATTTTAAGTGAGATATTTTGAAAAAAACATTCTTGGGCTCTTTATTCCATCTCTGAAATTAAGGCAATGAACATTTATAAAGATGAAAATAAGAGCCAAACTTTTGCAGCCAAAAGTTCAGGATGCAATCAGAATATTTTCTTATAGTCAGTGACCAAAGTGGAGTACAATTTTTAAAGATAAATTACAATAAAACATAACACATTGTAAAAAATAAAATATGAAACCCCCCCAAAATACACAGTACTAATTCAAGACTTACCAAAACAAATAGCTATTACTAAATACAAGCAAGGTAAAAGGCTTAAAATTTTAGACTCCTGAAGTGATAGCTGTAGGGAGACAGGCATGAATAATGAATATAAATTTGTTTACTGCCACTGACTGTTAATTAAACTGTAAAAACATAACAATTGAGTTTTAAAATTCTGAGACCCATAGAATTCTAAACAGGGGAGACTAATCTACCTTACAACTAACCACAATGGCAATTGACCAAAATTTAGCTATTCTTCTGGAAGACATCTTTGAGGTGTCTAAGTAGGAGAAAATAAGATCAACACATATTTTATATGCTGGAGTTAAAAGAGGTATAATTAGATCTTTATTTATATAAAGGGGCAGCAAATTAGGTGTTGTCAAATTGATTTTTTCTAAAGGATATACAGTAAGTATAAATCAGAGCTTTCCAAACTGTGTGTCATGACACAAAAGTGTGTCGCCACACACAGTCCGGTGTGTCGTCAAACAACCCGGAAGCGCTGATCATCATCAGCGCTTCCGGGTTTTCCCGCGGCGACACACCAACGGCGGTGTGCAAAAACCAAAAGCGGCAGCAGCGCTTCCAGGTTTTTGCGTGCTGCCGCAATGGCGGCACTTCCGGGTTTTCCCGCGGTGACACACCAACGGCGGTTGGTGTGTCGCCGTGTTAAAACTTTGGAAAGCCCTGGTATAAATAATCTTGTCTAAGCAGGCTGTTGAATCTCCCTTCCAGAAAACCTGAAAGAAAACTAACTCTTGTGTCAGGCAAAAAATTGGTGAAATATTTGGCTGCTGTGAATAGCTCTCCCTTGCATTCCTGAACTGTAGAATTTTTGGAACATAGGTTAGATCCTTTTGTAAATCAAGATCAATACAGGTAGTCCTCACCAACCACAATTGGGACTGGCAACTCCATTGCTAAGCAACGTGGTCATAAAGTGAAACATCAATGACGATGCCCCTTCCAATGTCAGTTCCAGCTGAGGTCGTTAAGTGTAATGTCACATGACCGCGACTTGTGACTCCCTGCCGGCTTCCCCATTGACTGCTTGTTGGAAGCTGGCTGTGAAGGTCACAAATGGGATGCTGTGACTGTCATAAATGCACCCTGGTTGCCAAGCGCCCGAATTGCGATCACGTGACTGCGGAGATGCTGCAACAGCAGTTTGAGGACCAGTTGTAAATCTCCTTTTTAGCACTGTTGTTAACTTAGGTTTCTGTACAAGCTGTCGCTAAGCAAGGACTCCCTGTAATCTGCTGTTTTATTTCGGACAGAGCTTTCTCATATCCAAGACAGATATTGTATGGAAAATCCAGAATCTTAAATTGGATTTTATTCAATTAGCCATAATGGAATAAAGTTATTTTATGAGCCAAAGAAACTAAAGGATTTTCCAAAAGACTACTGTGAGCCAGTATCTCAAATGTCAGGAACAGATTCAGGCTTCTAATGCAGTCAGGCCTGTTTCTAGTTCGAGTAAAGAATTGCAGACACATCTGGGCATGTGAAATAGCAGTTTAGAATCTGTTGACTGGACAGATTATTTGGAGTCACATTGCAATAGCTGCAGATCTGCATGTCACAGAACAGGTAACTCCCAACTGTAGCTCTGAAGATTTTAATTGTGTCCATGGCATGCCTATTTCCCACTGCTAGTATGGTATTGTAGAATAGCACTAATTGAGCTTACAGGAATACAGATCTCAGTTAGCTGGACCAGGACATTGAGGCTTGAAACAGAACTCCTAGATACCTAAATTACCTGTTTGATGATGTTGCAAATTCTATAGGAGTGGTGATGCATCAAGGACCTCTTCATTATTCTATAACTTTAGTTTATCTGTAACTTTGTTGTTTCTGAAGCTGAATGCAAGAGCCCAAAGGGATCACCTCATGCCCACTTAGTAAAGAGAAAGAAGCGTATCAGTTCTCTATTCTAGCATTCACATGGAAACACCTACACATGGTGTTCCCACTGAAATGGCCTCTTGAGTGAAAGCTTTCATCTATCTCACCCCTTCGATTAACCATTATATACTGTACTACTGTTTACTCATGGATTATATGCACACAATGTTTGATTCAATAAATAGAAACAAAATGTTCTGGTAGACTTTTATTCTATTGCACAAGATATAACTCTAGATAAAATTCCAATGAAATTTAAGGCAAGCATTTTTATAATAGAAGAATGTAATAGTGGACCTCTCCCATGTTGAGTGATAATAAAACCTTTAAAAGCACAGAATATCAACATTTAACAAACACAACATTGCACTGGAATCATCCTGTGGAATTCTGTCAATATTTTATGAATTACGAATACTGAAAGCTGTCTTGGTTAAAAAAGGAAATTATTTTAGCTACTGATTTGGATTCCAGGTCTCATGTACACATATAAATACATACAGTACAGTGGTGCTTAAAAGTTTGTGAACCCTTTTGAATTTTCAGTATTTCTGCATAAATGCGACCTAAAACATTGTCTGTTTTCCACACAAGCCCTAAAACTAGGTAAGAGAACACAATTAAACAAATGAGTCAAAACATTATACTTGTTCATTTATTTATTGAGAATGATCCAAAGCTACATATTTGCATATGGCAAAAGTATGTGAACCTCTAGGATTATCAGTTCATTTGAACGGGAAATTAGACTCAGGTGTTTCAATCAATGGGGTGATAATCATGTGTCTGTGTGTGGGAGGTCCTGCCTTATTTACAGAACAGAATTCTGGGTATTCACCATCAAAGTCTCATCTTTACAACACAGATATGTGGAAGGGTGTCATGGCTCAAACAAAGGAGATTTCCGAGGACGTTTGAAAAACAGTTAATGCTCATAAGGCTGCAGAAGGTTACAAAACTATTTCCAGACTCTAGACTCCACCAGTCCACTGTCAAGCAAATTGTGTACAAATAGAAGCAAGAGTCTACCATCGTAGAGATGGGCGGGGATAAATTCAAATAATAAATAATAAATAAATTCAGCACCATTGTTACCCTCCCCAGGAGTGCTTGACCAACAAGATGTGTAATACTCTGGGAGGTCTGGAAGAACCCCAGGGTAACATCTAAGGAACTAAAGGGCTCTCTTGGATTGGTGAATATCAGTGTATGGCAGGGTTCCAAGGAGAAAACCACTACTCTCCAAAAAACAAAAAAACACATTGCTGCTCATCTATAGTTTGCAAAAGACCACATGGACAAACCAGAAGGCTATTGGGAGAATGTTCTGTGGATGGGTGAGACCAAAACATAAACGTTTTGGCTTGAATGAAAAGTGTTATGTTTGGCAAATACTGCATTCCAGCATAAGAAACTAATCCCATCTGTGAAACACAGTGGTGGCAGTATCATGGCTTGGGCCTCCTTTGTTGCCTCTGGACCAAGACAGCTTGCCATCATTGATGGAACTATGAATTCTGAATTGTACCAGCAAATTCTACATGTCAGGATATTGTCCGTGAACTGAAGCTCAGGAGAAAGTGGGTCATGCAGCAAGACAATGACCCAAAACATACAAGTTGTACAACCAAATAATGGTTAAAAAAGAAGGAAGTTAAAGTTTGGAATGGCTAAGTCAAATTCCTGACCTTAATCCTACAGAATAAGTTGTAGAAGGACTTGAAGCAGGCTGTTCATACAAGGAAGCCCACCAACATTCTTGAGCTGAAGCTGTTCTATAAGGAGGAAAGGGCTAAAATTCCTCCAGGCCGATTTTTTTTTCATGTCAGAAGCACCCCGGTGACATCACCGTTGCCTGGGGGATGCCCGAGGAGGCTCCTTTCATGTCCCTGTAATTTTTCCCACCAGAGTGGTACCTTATTTATCTACTTACATTTGCATGCTTTTGAACTGCTAGGTTGGCAGGAGCTGGGACTAATTGCCGGTAGCTCACTCCGGTACGTGGCTCACGCTCTGGGTTTCGAACTGCCGAGCTGTCAGCCTTAATGGCTTCTGACTCAGCGTCCTAATCACTGAGCCACCGCAGTCCAGGCCGATGTGCAGGACTGATTGAGAGTTATCAGAAACGTTTAGTTGCAGTTATTACTGCCCAAGGAGAGCACACCAGTTACTGAAAGCAAAGGTTCGCATAGTTTTGCCACACACAAATATGTAGCTTTGGATCATTTTCTTCAATAAATAAATAAACAAGTATAATGTCTCTCACTCATTTATTTAATTGGGTTCTCTTTATCTAGCTTTAGGACTTGTGTGGAGAGCAGATTATATTTTAGTTCATATTTATGCAGAAATATTGAAAATTCAAAAGGGTCTTACACAGTCAATCTTAACAAAACTTTATAAACACTCCTTTCTGCACTTCCCCACCCACCCCACAACTTAACAAGCCTAATATGGAATGGGTAGAAGAATCTTTGGAATCTTTGTATATGGTGTAGGCATGGCCATACTTATGAAGGGCTGACTGGAATTGCTTTCTAAAAGAGTCAAAAATATATACTCCTTAAATTTTCTTTGCAAGCAAATAATAGGTTAGATACTCTTTAACTTTCTTACTATAAAATATATGGCTTTTAATGTTCTCATTCCACATTGTTTCTTATTTGTCAGTGAAAATATATGTCTTCCACAAACAGATTAGTTAAAAGCACAGAAACCAGTTTGTGCATTTCCAAGAGGATCTCAATACATCGTATATTAATAATAGCAGTGCATGATTAAAATATTTTTTCAAAAAAAGCATTCAAGATTATTTGCTTTCTGCATATAAACACAATGCTATAATACACAAAACATCTGCATAATATACAGTCATTTGAGCTGCAGATACATAAATATATCTTAGCAAAATGAAGAGTATCATCTTTATTGTATACACAGCTTATATTTTACAGAGTCGTTTGGGCTGAAATTGCCATCTCACATTTCCTCCTTGTGATGATTACAAAACCAGAAAAACGTGTTACTAAATTTTACAGTGCTATTAAAATTCTTCTAATAAATTTAATTTTAAAATCCTCCGTAAAGTAAACATTGGGGTTTTTTTTTAAAAAAATAATTCAGTATAAATCCAGTCCACCATTACCAGTTTTCCCTAGCTGGAAAAGACGAAGGGACCTACTGATTTCTCCACTCATACTAATGTTTCGGGGAGTGCATCTGGATTATCAGGTGATAAAATCTCCCAAATTTGCCATGGATTGCTTTGCCAGTCATGCCAGTCTGTCTCTGACAAATTTTTGCTGTTCTGCTCACTGTCCGGAGTGGAATACCTTCTTTCGTTTTTGTTCTCTTGCTCCTCATGCAGGACAGGTTGTTCAGGCACCTGAGTCATTATCCTCATTCCCTGGGCCCCAAATAAGGAGTCTGCCTTCTGAAGCTTCCACAATGGATACCCTGTGGAAGACACAGTTGGCTGGAGGGATGATATGCTGCTACTTTGTTTTGCTGCTTCAGGATAAGGAGGTGGTGGCCTGTCTTTTCGAATTACTTCAGCTTGCCTTAGGGACAACGGCTTAAATGCAGCATGCAGACAAGTTGCATCTGAGTCCTGCTCCATAAAGTTCTCTGTATTTCTCACAGGTGAATGCTGTTTTGAATTGGACTGGCTGGAATGCCTTCTACCTACTTCAATTTGTGGGGTGCTGCACACTCGAGACAGAGGGGGATGTGAGCGACATTCAGGAAGGGCAGCTGTTGTCTGGCTCCTCCGGATGACTTGTTTTCCATTATCGAGATCTGTACTGCTTTCCTGCCACTGAGGTGAAGACAATGACAGGTTCCCTTGAGAAAGGGAACACTGCCCTGGCCGCAACAAGCTGCTCTCGTAAATGTCTCCATATGACCCTAAAGAACCACAGAGAACCATCAACAATAAGGCAAAGCACACATTGTTTTTTGAGATAATTTAGACTGATATAGGCATTAGGATCTTACATCAGGCTTGGGAATGGTATCTAGAACCCCTAATGATTATTCACACATACAAACACAAGGATTCAAAACAGATACCCCTGTTCTATCGTGCAAAAAATTCTATAGATAGTTGTGCCTTGGTTTGAATATCATAATATTTGACAGTTGCAGAAAACCAGCTTGTTGTGCAAACTCCTATGATAAATACAAAAATATTTAATATGGTATAAACTTTTGTAAACTACAGTTCACCTGAACCATATGCTATATAAAATGAATGACTTTTATAGAAAGAGATTTAGCAATCTTCTTCCAGTACAATAGTATAATGAAAGAGCATTATTATATGAATAGTCAAAACAGGAACAAAATATATACCTGTCATTCCCAGGCCTTTGGAACCATTTTTCAGTGTGGAATGCCAGGTGCCCCAGATGTTGAAATAGTCCTCTGAAACATCTATAGGATTAGAAGGAAAATGAATGTAGATTATCTTAACATTTAACAGAGATACAGATCAGAAGGGGCGTGGTGGCTCAGCAGGTAAGACGCCAGGCTTGTCGATTGGAAGATCGCAAGTTCAGAGGTTCGAATCCCTAGTCCCATGTGATGGAGTGAGCTCCGGCACTAGCCTCAGCTCTTGCCAACCTAGCAATTCGAAAGCATGCAAATGCAAGTAGATTAATAGGTACCACTTCGGTGGGTAGGTAACAGCGTTCCGCGTGCGTCATGCCGGCCACATGACCGTGGAAGCGTCTTGGGACAATGCTGGCTCTTCAGCTAACAAACAGAGATGAGCACCAGCCCCTAGAGTCGGACACGACTGCACAAATGTGCGGGGGGAACCTTTACCTTTACAGATCAGAAAGAAGCAGTAGTGATAGTCTTTGGGTTCTTAGCGTTATCTGAGCTTGTTTTCCTGCAGACGTACCATGCTAGGTAACATCATCAGTATATGGGAGACTGAAGCAGCTTGCACTCCCAGTCTTGGTGGGATATGATTTCTTCCTTGATAAAGGTATTTTTAAAGAACTATCAAGGAAGAAACCACACTCCATATAAACTACCAAGTTCAGGGAATGCCAAGAATCCAACAGCTCAACCCTAAGTTACATATATTCTCTACTATTGGTCTTTGTTACAGTCACTGACCAGAATCCTGCGATTTAGTTAAAATAATCAGTTTAAACAACAACTTTAACCAGCATTAACAAATATAGAGTCCTTGGTGCTCCCTCAGCTTGGTTGTTTGCTTGCAGGTATTTCATTACCCGACTAGGTAACATCATCAGTACTAGAGACTGTGGGGTTTGATCCATTTTTATAAAGTAGCTTGCCCTGCCAGTTTTGGTGGGGTGTGGTTTTCTCCTTGGTAGTTCCTTGATTAGGGTGCTAATTGACTTTTCTGCTTGATTGTCTGGTGTTAATCCCTACTTATCTGAGTGTTGGCTGTTCGAGAGGATGCATTCTGGTCTTTTTGTTTCCTTCTTAGCTTTTTTATTGTCTCTTTTGAATGGTTTGTAAATGTGGTTTATCTATATGAGTCTATTGATGGCTGAATTGTCTGAATGCCAAGCTTCCAGGACTTCCCGGTTTTTGGATTTAGCTTGGTATAGGATGCTGACAGTTTCCCAGTTGAAACTATGGTTGAGTCCATCCATGTGTTGTGAGATTAAGGAGTTTTCATTGTGTCTTCTGCTAGTTGGTGTTCATGGATGCGCTCTGTTAGTCTTCTGCCTGTCTGTCCTACATAGTGGCTGTTACAGTCCATACACCAGGGCTTTCCAAACTTTTCCCGCGGTGACACACCAACAGCAGCACGCAAAAACCTGGAAGCACCGCCGCGCTTTCAGATTTTTGTGCACCGCGGCGGTGTCGTGTGCCATGCGAAAACCTGGAAGTACTGATGGTCCGCCGCCGCAGCCGCGCATGGTGGCGTGCCAGACGCGACACACCTGGGCCCCGCAGGTGACACACTTTTGTGTTGCGACACACAGTTTGGAAAGCTGTGCCTTACACTGTATGTTGTAAATGACTCCTGTTTTTTCTTCTTGGGCTACTGGGTCTTTTAGTTTACTTAAGATGTTTTGGAGGGCTTTAGTTGGTTTGTGTGCTACAGTGATGCCATGTGGTTGTAATAGTCTGTTGGTTGTTTCTGAGATGTTTTTGATGTATGGCAGTGTTATCCTTTTCATAGCTTGTGTTGGTTGTGCTATAGTGGGTTGAGTGGTGAGGTATTTTTTGATAAAGTTGCATGAGTATCCATTTTGTTGGAAGATGTTGTATAGGCAGCCTCTTTCCTTTTTCTGGTGTTCTGGGTTGCTGCAGTGCATTTGTACTCATCTCAATAATGTTCTTACACAGCTCGTCTTGTGGAAGATTGGGTTGTTACTTTGGTAATGGAGCACTTAGTGTGGGTTGTTATTCGATAGATTTGCATTTCTAATTTGCCATCTTTTCCTCTGCTGATGAGGATATCCAGGAAGAGTAGTGTGTGGTTGTTTTGTTCTTCCCTTGGGAATTTTATTCCTTTGAAGTTGTTGTTGATTGTTTCATGTGTCTTCTATAGTTGTTCCTTTTTTATTATGATGAAGGTGTTGTCTACATACCAGATCCATACTTTTGGTTGTATGTGCGAGAGTGCTATAGTTGTGGAGTCCTTGGTGCTCTCTGAGCTTGGTTGTTTGCTTGCAGACATTTCATTACCTGACTAGGTAACATCTTCAGTGCTAGAAGGGAGTGGAATTTGCTCTCTGTTTATATACAGTAACTTGCCCGGCCAGTTTTGGTGGGGTGTGGATATTGTTTGGATATTTATAAAACCTTATCAAACTTTTTCAAAGAATGTTTTCTCAGATGACCTTTAAATTAAAATTAGAAGTTTGCTGCTGGAAACTGTAATTTTAATTGATAAACTGTATCTGTCCAACAGTAACAGTCTGACTCCATTATGTCAAGAAAATCAATTCAATAACAAAAACAATAAATAAATTTTACTAAAAAAGATTAAAGAATATATATTCACAATGACATTAGAACCAATGAATGTTCACTTAGTTATGGTTATATGCTGATCATACCTTTCCCAAACCATGATCCAAAGGAATTCTCTTTTGATTTTGGCTGAAAATTGCTGACTGATGTGCATTGTTCTGGTACTTTAAATAACTTATCAGAAGTGAGGAACATATCTTCCTGCATTGCCAAAACAGATCGTTCAGACAGCACTGGAGAGTTGTTGTCATATGGTGATATATCACCACTTGAGGTTCTGTTTGAGTCTATGGATAAATGTCTACCTTCTGTGGAGAATGAACCTTCAGATTGAAGCATTTCAGGGCTTCTGATAAAATAAAACATAAACAGGAGTTAATGAAACTTAGCCCATGTAAAGAACAGTATATTTCAACAATATGTGGTTAGAATAAAACTATAGATTATAGAAAGTAAGAGCTTTAATAACAAACAATTATAGGATGGGATTCAACACAATGTAGGTGAAAATACTGTTAAATTATGTCCAAGACAATAAGTAGAGATAAACAGATATTCTAATTAAAACAAGAAGCTTTAAGAACATGTTTTAAGTCTAAGTCTAACACAGGAAGCATTTTGTACATTATTACATAGGAAATACAATGAAAAAAGGTAACCACAACAAACAATGAGCATAGAACAAAGGACACTCCATGCTTTTAATAAAATAAAACTTTAAAAAAGCTGTCAAATTATGTTAGGTACCTTACCTTGAATAAACGTTGAGCATTCTAGTTTTTTCTCAAAAGATACTCCCTGATTAAGAATTTAAAATGGCCATTCCATGGTCTACTTAGGATTTAACAAGAAATCCTTCACAGCAAGAACCTTGATTTCAGTTTCAAATGGTAGTTTAGTTTTAGGTTAGTAGGTAGTTAGAGATGAATTTCATCCTGACAAATCCAGCCATATTAGAAAGGATTAGAAGACTCCAGAAATAGACTGTCATCACTGTAGTGTTATTAGCAAGCAGTGTTATATAATGTTGTACTGTTTCATCATGACTGAGCAGGCAGTCTTCCAGTTACGAGAAAAGAAAAAATGGTGAGGCTATTAGCAAAAGTAGATGCAAGGAAGTGTTTTAATCAAGAGAAAAGTCCACGTAGGAAGTCACTATGCCCATTTTACAAATAGCAATTGAAGTTTTTCTCACGCATTTTGCTACACAACCAATTACTTCCACTGCTGGACATGTGCTCACTTCTCACTGCAGAGTTACAAAAGTTTTTCATGTCAAGATTTGAAATCCATTATCAAGAATATTAAGATGATCCCAAGAGATGTGTACCTCACTCTTTACTTTTTGGTTCCAACTTATCAGGAAAAATAACCCAGTGAGCATGTAGCCATCTCTCCAAATTGACACAGAAACAAGACGTGTCCTATGAGTATCACATTCTTTTCATGTTGAACAAATTGTCCCTCTAATCTTCTAGCCAAATTCTTTCCCATGACTTCGCAGTTACAGCTGGAAACATGCTAGTATCAAAACATATAAAAATGATTCCTGGGCATGTCAATATTAATTATGCATCTAAGAGGAGAACAAAACTAAAGTGACAATTCTGTCATTCTCAAACATATTTAATACTCTTGTTGAAACACATAGCACAATCACTGGTCCTATCAGCTGTGAATTACAACAAACTGTTCCCAATGATTTCTTGGAAAATGTTGAAAAGGTATGCTTCCTTTTAAGAGGTTTAAATGTTGGCTTAAGAATAAGTAAAGGATCAGGGCTTAAGGAAGGAATGCACAAGACTTCACTTCCAAAGTAGAATTAAAAAATAATCTGCATACAAACAAGCAATGATACAAATAGTGCTCACATTTGTCAGGATAAGGCAAAGTTGAACATAAAAGATAAGGAATGACTGGCTTATCTAGTATCAGATGGCTATACCTCTCAACTATCAGTTGCTACAATAAGATACCAAAGGTGCTATTATATTCATACCTGCTTGAGTTGCCCAATTTGGTAAGGCTCTATACAGATTTTAACAGTTGCACTACTGAACATTCTTAAAATAAGCAATAGATGCAGATTACTTTTGTACGAAGTGGATTCACTTCAACAGGAACCTAATTTTAGAGACATTTTAGAGCAAAGTCCTGTCTGTTCTGCAGACAGGAATAGGGAAGATCTGTGTATCCACTGGAATTTCTATGACCTCACCTGGGTCATAGCTATACAAAGGGGCATGGTGGCTCAGCCGGTAAGACGCCAGGCTTATCGATCGGAAGATTGCAAGTTCGGACGTTCGAATCCCTAGCCCTGCGTGCGGAGTGAGCTCCCGCACTCACCCCAGCTCTTGCCAACCTAGCAATTCGAAAGCATGCAAATGCAAGTAGATAAATAGGTACCACTTCGGTGGGTAGGTAACAGCGTTCCGCGTGCGTCATGCCGGCCACATGACCGTGGAAGCGTCTTGGGACAACACTGGCTCTTTGGCTAACAAACGGAGATGAGCACCGGCCCCTAGAGTCGGACACCACTGCACAATGTGCGGGGGGAACCTTTACCTTTTACCCGTCTGCTCTGCAGACAGGAATAGGGAAGATCTGTGTATCCACTGGAATTTCTATGACCTCACCTGGGTCATAGCTATACAAGGTAGAAAAGCACAGCTTAACTTTATTTAACATAGAGATTCCCAACCTTTGGGTACATTCTGAATTGTAAAAGCATGTTAGGAGCACTTTCACAAATGGCATGCCATGATGGGCAGGGCCAAATCCAAAATACTGACTGCAAGTCATGCTGTTAAGGTTCTTCCCTGAGACTTCACACAGTTTTCCAGGATGTATTCTACTGCCTCAGCTTGAGTTGGTCTCTTTTCTAGGCAGGTAGGCAGACATCCCAACAAATGCTCTGTATGGGACCCAGAAGCATTTTTAGAAATAAATGTTTGAGTTCAATACTTTGCAGCATGTTAACTTCCTGTTTAATGTTTTACTTAAAATCTCATTAAAATGCGAACGTTAGGTGTGCCATCAGCCCAGAAAGTTCTAAATGCAGGCACATTTGCACATTTGACATTATGTCATGAACCCAGGCTTTAGTGCAAATGGAACTAATGAGAGATTTCCAATTTTCCCCCAACATTTTGTGGCTGGAGGCCTTGGACAATCTTTGAAATGTCAGGGGTTCTGAAATAAGAAGCCTTTGGACAATTATGATACATAGTTCCCCAATGGAAGCAAATAAAGGGAAAGTTAACAAATTACTCACGATGACTGGGAAGCTTTCCTTCTCAGCAAATAGTCTACAACATCTGGGTCAGTCTCAAGCAAACTAATTAGAACTTCATTTTGAAGGTCTGCCGGGACCTATACATCAATGAAATATCAGGAAACGAATAGCAAAATCATACACCTCTATTTTTAACCATGAATTAATATAATAACAACTGTAAAGCAATCCAGTTCCAGTTAAATAACATACAAAACACTTCATATTTCTTTAAATATATTTTCTACTGTCTTTTATTCATTTAGTATGCATGAAATAAACTTGAAGGCAGAACAGCACAAATTCCATTCCATATCTAGCCCTACATTACCCTGATAGTCCACAGTTGTAAGGTAAGTAGCCCTTCTAAAACCATTCCAATTCAGTTCTGAAAATCAGAATCTTTACATATACAGGTAGTCCTCGTTAAGTGACTGCAATAGGTTCTTGGTCATTAAGCGACATGGTCGCTAAGTGAACATGTGACTTAGAGAGAGAGGCTACAAAGATAACTGGTTGCTGCCATCTCATTCAGATAAAGTTATCTTGTATAGTGGCCCCTGCCTGACCCTTTTTTTGCCCTCTCGCAAGTCGGAGAGATTGCTTAAACAAGCTATCTCTTCCTGAGCTGCTTTTCTCCGCAGTGCAGGACTTCCCTCAAAAGAGCTAAAGCTCAGCTCTGTGACCTTAATTAGAACCCTCCTGCCAGCTGCCAGCTGCTGCCTGAAACTGACCAGACCGTAATGAGTTTCACAGTGAAGCTTTTGTTGTCCTAAATGCATGGAATGGTCGGAAAATGAATATTTTATTACCATTTATTACCATTGTATTTGTGAACAGTTGGTATCTGAGGCAGTTGCTAAGTGAGAACAAACGTGGAATAAACTAGCTATTTTGTTTTACTACTGAATTTTGAGAACTGTGAAATTTATATCCATAAGTACTACTGCACCAAAACCTTAGGAGATTGTGGGTGCTAATTTGTTTATGGAATGTAAACAATCCCTCTGTGTTTGTGTGTATAACCAGAAAAGGGAAATTATTTTACCTTGGCAATAAACCTATCCCAAATTTCACATTCTATTCTATTGGATTTTAATTTACAGATCCAATTTCAATGTAAGTGCTGAAGTCATGCACAACTGGAAGAATGAAACATGGCAAGGTATACTCTGTGGATCTACGCTCTTGTTCAATTTTTAAAACTTAGTACAAAGGTCAGTGTTTTAACTATTAACAGTACCCAGGATTCTTCTCAATGTTTTAAGATTTGAAAAATAATCCCCTGGGTTCTTGGTGTTCTCCTGAGCTACATATATTCTCCATTATCGAAATAATTTGCTGCTATTCCATGAGCCAGTTTGGTGTAGTGGTTAAGGCATCAGGCTAGAAACCAGGAGACCATGAGTTCTAGTCCCACCTTAGGCACAAAGCCATTTGGGTGACCTTGGGCCGGTCACTTTCTCTCAGCCCTAGGAAGGAGGCAATGGCAAACCACTTCTGAAAAGCCTGCCAAGAAAACTGCAAGGACTTGTCCAGGCAGTCTCCGAGAATTGGACACAATTGAATGGATAAAAAAAAATTCATGGTACTGTCAGTTACAAAAAAAACCCTCCAGCAACTTTTATTAATATGTTGTACATGTGGTGCAAATTCAAAAATCATAAAGCCTTGTAATTTGCCTAGACTATGTTGCAGCAAAATAAAAGTGCCTCTTGCAGGAAATCTGTTTATAAAATATGGACATGCCACTTGATCAGCTGTAAGGCCTAAGAAGTTTTGAGTCCAATCAGTAAAATATTGCCACAAACTTGAAGAGTCTCTTCAGAGATCCTTCCCCACTGTACATAGCTGAGTCAAACTGACACACATCCAAAGCACACTTATTCTACATGTGCCATCTGAAGTAGTATATTGTTCCCTTGTATCCAACAAGCCACTTAGTTTGCCTTTCAGAGCTACAAGATATTTATCTGCCAAATTGTTCCAAGAAATACGCAAAATAATTCCATGCAATTCTTTTTAGGCTTCAAGTCAAAATGAAGTGAGAAAAAGATTAGGGAATGAATCTATTATAATAAATATGGCCCACAGGCAGGCTAATTAATTCCTTCTCCCCCATTTGGAAGGTAAAATATATTGAAATGCTGAACATATACACAAAACATAGTTATCCGTACATTCATATCCTCATTCATAAAGACTATATACTTGCAAATATTAACATAATTCAAATCATATTTCTGTCTTTGAAACTATCCATAAGTTTTTAACATCTTGAGAAAATTGACAATGTACATTAACTGTACATTTTTAATTCTTCAATATATATATATTTGTCCATTATTAGCCACAGACATTATTTCTAAGTAAGCAAAATATTCATGAGATGACTATGGGAATTATGCAGCCATTTTCTTATAATTCTGAGTTACTATTCTGTAATTTTACGACCAGATGGTCGACACCGAAATCAGATTGACTACAACCTTTGTAGCCAAAGATGACGGACATCTATACAGTCGGTAAAAACAAGACCTGGAGCTGACTGTAGTTCAGATCACGAACTTCTTATTGCACAATTTAGAATCAGACTAAAGAGAATAGGGAAGACCCACAGATCAGTTAGATATGAGCTCACTAACATTCCTAATCAATATGCAGTGGAAGTGAAGAATAGATTTCAGGGACTAGATTTAGTAGATAGGGTCCCAGAAGAGCTATGGACACAAGTTCGCAACATTGTTCAGGAGGCGGCAACAAAAAACGTCCCAAAGAAAAAGAAAACCAAGAAGGCAAGATGGCTGTCTGCTGAGACACTGGAAGTAGCCCAAGAAAGAAGGAAAGCAAAAGGCAACAGTGATAGGGGTACATATGCCCAATTAAATGCAAAATTCCAGAGGTTAGCCAGAAGAGATAAGGAATTTTTTTTAACAAGCAATGTGCGGAAGTGGAAGAAGACAATAGAATAGGAAGGACAAGAGACCTCTTCCAGAAAATTAGCAACATTGTTTTTTAATTTTTATATCTTTAGTTTTCATTTCCAATAATATTTTGTATATTTTTGATATCAAGTGGTCATTATCTCTTTCTAATATATTATCCCAATTATTTAGATCTTTTATGAATTGATATTTTTATTGTCTATTTTATATTGTTCTTTTAGTTGAAAGTACGTAAACCAATGGCACGTTATGTTTTCGTTTTCTAGTTCCTCCCGTGTTTTTAATCTATAGTTATTTCCTTCCATTTTTAACAAATTTTGATATTTTATGAAATCTTTATCTGTTTGATTCCCCATTCTGGCGCCTGCCTCCTGTGGCGATACCCACAGTGGCAAGCCAGGTAATAGCGTTTTTTTATATTTGTTCCAAATTTTTAATAAAGACTTCCTTATTATATGATTGTTGAATAATTTATGTACTTTGCATCTATTATGCCACATATAGCCATGCCAACCATACCTATTATCGTGTCCTTCCAAGTTTATTGTTTTTCCATCTTCTAATTTAATCCAATCTCTGATCCAAATTAATCCACATATTTTTATATATATTTAAGTACAGCAGCAAGAGTAAAATATGCACAATTATGGAAGGAAGAAATCATACCAACAAAAGAAGAATGGATTACGAAATTAATGGAATTAATGCAAGTAGACAGATTAACTAATCTAATAAAAGGGAAAGAAATAGGGAAGCATAAAGAAATATGGGACCCTTTTACAGAGTATGTTAAAAAGGAATATAATATTAAATAGATATACATATATATATGTAAATATATAACTATAATAAATATATAGTAAGGGGGGGTAAAAATAATGAAATATAGAAAGTAAGAGAGAAAATGTATACAAATTAGTTACATTTAATGTCCTGAGTTAAGAAAACCGGAAGCAATTTTAAAGGTGTATGAATATGTAGTATGTATGTAGTAGAGGTTAAGTCTTAAACAATTAAGAAAGGAAAAATGCATAAGAGAATAAAAGAATAGGTATATATATATAGAAACATAAGAAAGAAAGAAAGGAATTAAAGAACTAAAAACAGGTAAAAATGATAAGGAAGAGATGTGGTGGGTTAAGGGATAAGTAGTAGTAGGAGAGGAGTGTGGGAGGAAAGAAAGTAGGAAGGAAAAAGAAAGTTGAAAAGTTTGAATTATATAAAAAACTAGAAATAAAAATCTATACCATGAAGTTATACTATGAAAATATGCAAATGGTGAAATGCTTAAGTGTAAATGGGATATGTTTTATGTAAAATGTAAATGTCTGTGTTAAATGTTAATTGTAAATAAAGTTTATTTAAAAAAAAGAAACATTGGAGGTATATTCCAGGCAAAAATGGGTATGATCAAAAACAAAGATGGCAAGGACCTAACAGAAGCAGAAGAGATCAAGAAAAGGTGGCAAGAATATATGGAAGATCTGTACAGGAAGGATAATAATATCAGGGATAGCTTTGACGGTGTGGTCAGTGAGTTAGAGCCAGACATCCTGAAGAGTGAGGTTGAATGGGCCTTAAGAAGCATTGCTAATAACAAGGCAGCAGGAGACGACGGTATCCCAGCTGAACTGTTTAAAATCTTGCAAGATGATGCTGTCAAGGTGATGCATGCCATATGCCAGCAAATTTGGAAAACACAAGAATGGCCATCAGATTGGAAAAAATCAACTTATATCCCCATACCAAAAAAGGGAAACACTAAAGAATGTTCAAACTATCGAACAGTGGCACTTATTTCACATGCCAGTAAGGTAATGCTCAAGATCTTGCAAGGTAGACTCCAGCAATTCATGGAGCGAGAATTGCCAGAAGTACAAGCTGGGTTTAGAAAAGGCAGAGGAACTAGAGACCAAATTGCCAATATCCGCTGGATAATGGAGAAAGCCAGAGAGTTTCAGAAAAACATCTATTTTTGTTTTATTGACTATTCTAAAGCCTTTGACTGTGTGGATCATAACAAATTGTGGCAAGTTCTTGGTGGTATGGGGATACCAAGTCATCTTGTCTGCCTCTTGAGGAATCTGTATAACGACCAAGTAGCAACGGTAAGAACAGATCACGGAACAAAGGACTGGTTTAAGATTGGGAAAGGAGTACGGCAGGGTTGTACACTCTCACCCTACCTATTCAACCTGTACGCAGAACACATCATGCGACGTGCTGGACGTGATGAATCCAAGGCTGGAGTTAAAATCGCTGGAAGAAACATTAACAATCTCAGATATGCAGATGATACCACTATGATGGCTGAAAGCAAGGAGGAGCTGAGGAGCCTTATGATGAAGGTGAAAGAAGAAAGTGCAAAAGCTGGGTTGCAGTTAAACCTCAAGAAAACCAAGATTATGGCAACGAGCTTGATTGATGACTGGCAAATAGAGGGAGAAAACGTGGAGGCAGTGACAGACTTTGTATTTCTAGGTGCAAAGATTACTGCAGACGCTGACTGCAGCCAGGAAATCAGAAGACGTCTACTTCTTGGGAGGAGAGCAATGACAAAACTTGATAAAATAGTTAAGAGCAGTGACATCACACTGACAACAAAGATCCGCATAGTCAAAGCAATTGTATTCCCCGTAGTAACCTATGGCTGCGAGAGCTGGACCATAAGGAAGGCTGAGCAAAGGAAGAGAGATGCTTTTGAACTGTGGTGTTGGGGGAAAATTCTGAGAGTGCCTTGGACTGCAAGAAGATCAAACCAGTCCATACTCCAGGAAATAAAGCCAGACTGCTTACTTGAGGGAAGGATATTAAAGGCAAAACTGAAGTACTTTGGCCACATAATGAGAAGACAGGATACCCTGGAGAAGATGCTGATGCTAGGGAAAGTGGAAAGCAAAAGGAAGAGGGGCCAACCAAGGGCAAGATGGATGGATGATATTCTGGAGGTGACGGACACGACCATGGGGGAGCTGGGGATGGTGACGGCCGACAGGAAGCTCTGGCGTGGGCTGGTCCATTAAGTCACGAAGAGTCGGAAGCGACTGAACGAATAAACAACAACAACAATTTTACGTTATATTTATCAGAAATGAGTAACTGTTCTACTCAAATAATCATACAATTGGCCTTATCAAAGAAGGTCTTTGAAGAAATAGGTATAAATTAATTAATTCATATGGACTTTCTTTTTTTCTTTAAATTTTAAGAGCTGTGCTGCCACATAGCAAAATAGGTAAGGGCCTTCTTTTACCAACATTCTCAATCTGTTATGCTGCCACTAGTTCACCATGCCAAATTATAATTTCTGTATATTATAACGCTATTTTATTTATTCACCGTACAGTAATTCTTTCATCAGGGAATATTTTCAAATGTTAAAAAGACACTATTACATAGTGCTCAAGTTCTAAAAATAGAAACTAAACTAAAAATTTAAAGACATTATGCCTCTGAAACTTGTTAATGCAAAAAAAAAAAGGGGGGGGTCTTCACCTACCATAAAGAGCATTTCATAGTTTTCTATCATCTTCTGTACAACAGCTATAATTGCAGTACTCTCCTCAGCACGTGCTGTACTTTGAACAGTGAATTCTTTGTCTGTTGTCTTCTGCTTGTGCAACAGATTAGGTCCAAATATAGTGGCTAGGTTGAGTGATGTCATTTTGTTCCCAGGGATCTGAAAAGAAAAGAAAATGGTGTACTATTTAAGTGGAAATGGATTCCTAGCTCTTTGTATAGTTTTGTGTAGCTAACCTGGTTAGGATCCTACATTTTCTAAGTCACTTTGTGCCACAAAAAAAAAAAAGAGCATTCCACTGAGGGGAATCAATAGGAGCCACTCCAAGTTATGGTTGGTATTTGAGGGGTGGTACTCCTCCCAAAAACCTGTACGTTCTAGAAGTTTCTGAATGCAGGAATAATCCTTTTGTATGAACAACAGAGAGAATGAAACAAACATAGTTAAGTATATTAAAACAAGTGAGGATTTATAAATACACCCTGATTTAAACCCAAATTATCGTGGCTTGTTTAGAAATAGTACAGAGATTGTTTCATATGTGTTCCTTATCAGTGCTGAACAAAACTGCGTTTCAGGTGGGCAATCCCAATACAGTGAACTGCACAATAAAATTATCCGTGAAACGAACTTACCTCCTGGCTATCTTGATCTCTCCTGTCTTCTGCGTGGCTAGCTACAGTAGCAAGGAACTGGAGGAGTCGATGTAAGGTGTCACAGTTGCAGGGAGGCAGAAGATAAATTAGAAGCTGTAGACTGTTCAGTTGTTCATGGGACTCCATTACTAACAGAGAAAAATATTTTTAAAAAGTGTTCTTATTAATTACAAAACCTTGTATAACACTATTATCAGATAATTCAGTGTTCTACACATTTTAATATTTTCAGGTATCTAAACAATCAGGTTCAGCTATGAACGTCTGAAGAAGAATTAGAAGTTTTAGAACATCCAGTTATTATTAGATTTGGGTGTGTGTTGAAAAACCTACCATAAATAACATTTTGATTGATGTGCTGACTAGGTGGAGTTGCATATGATATTATCACAATCAAGGTACTGTATATGTGATCCAATAGTTCAAAACATGTGGACTACTTTAAATTGCCTAATCCTTTTCAGCATTCTATACATTAAATCATTACAAGAAAATATGGAGATGATTATTAGAATCAACCATTTTAACTAGGATTTTATTCCCAATCCAAGTTTGACAACTGATCCACTGAGACATAACAGGCAATTTAATTTGATAGCTAAAAATTTTCTCCATGTCAAAATTTAAAGAAAGTGAACATTTAAGACCTCTCATACATTATGAATTGCTGGAATCAGGAACAAAGCCCATGATCTGCATTTCTGCACGAAATGCAGAGTTTGGGCAAAGATAAGGACAATCTCAAGTTGAGCTTCATTCCTAGGGGTGCAATGGATCAACCATTTAAAAAAATATATATAAGAAAAGACTGTGCTCACAGAGTGTGTTGATAAAAGGAGTGTAAAGTTCTCTAGTCAGGAGAGGGTCAGGCATGTCACGAAGGAATTCCTTTAATAAAGCTGCTACATCATGAACGCTTTGTTCTTCATCCAATATTACATCTACACCACGGTCAAACTCTTCACGTAACTAGAAAAATCAGTGCAAGAGAAAAAAGTCATGCCAAACATTTACATGATTATATTACACTTAAAAAAAAAGGTGAAGACATTATAGCTTTAGCTTTCAGCCTGAACCTTTCCCAAGTCTGGCTTATGCATTTTTCTAAATATATATATGGAACAAAGTGACATAAAGATGCTATTTGCTGTAGAAAAAAGGACTTATTTCAGAATTAAAATTTGTAGCATACAAAGAACTTGTATTTATTTATTTATAATTCAATTTATCACCGCCCATCTCCCCCAACGGGGGACTCTGGACGGTTTACAAAATATAAACAATTAGATGAATTCTGCCACTCCATTGCACGTCTAGACCTAACAAGGATGCATTTTTTGTTATTGTGTTTTTATACTTCGTATTCACCTCTGAGTAAACCCTACTTTACAGCAGAAAATCAGTAACTACTACAATAATAATAAATTGTAATTATGGTTTTATTGCTTTAATCTAATTTACGCTATGTTATTAATCTATTTGTGCCTCTTATATTTTTTCTAAGGCCATTCTGACTTTAACTCTTTTCCTGATAATCTAAACCAAAGTTTATAATACAGTGTGGGCTACAATGCCCACATTCCTGGTTATTGGCCATAATGGCTGCAGGAGTCCAAAATATCTGAAGACTGGTTACTTGTTCCTGGTTTACATGATCATCTAAACTGGATCATCTGTTACAAGGAAGAAATAGCAATGGAAATTTGTACTTAGATGTTTAATACTAATAACATGGATATATTCCTCTTGAAATTGCATCCATTATTTCATGAAGTATTTAAATAAATGTATGGAATGTCTTTCTTTGAAATATTTGTCTGTGACAGTTGTCATATTAAAAGGAATCTAATCAAACAAATTATCAGGACAGCCTGTTTCGTTTAAACATATAGGAAACCATTGTTGAAACTGATATGGAAACCATAGAGTGTTTTGGAAAAAAGAATTTAATTGAAACTTTAATATAATACATAACTGATATTTATGTATTATGTAACAGAGAGCAAGTTTGGTCTAGTGGTTAAGGCAATGGGCTAGAAACCAGGAGATTGTGAGTTCTAGCCCCGCCTTAGGCATGGAAGCTGGCTGGGTGACCTTGGGCCAGTCACTCTCTCAGCCCAACTCACCCCACAGGGTTGTTGTTTTTGGGAAAATAGGAGGAGGAAGGAGTATTAGGTATGTTTACTGCCTTGAGTTGTTTATAAAAATAATAAAGGCGGGATAGAAAATAAATAAATATTCAGATGTCTTATATTTCTTACACCAATCGAAGAGAATATTTGTAGCTCAGGGTTGAACTGTGGAGTCCTTGGTGCTCACTGAGCCTTGTTGTTTTCTTGCAGATGTTTCATTGCCAGACTAGGCAACATCTTCAGTGTGAAAAGGGAGTGGGGCTTGCTCTCTGTTTATATACCCTGGCTTGTCCTGCCTGTGTTGGTGGGGGTGTTGTACTCTCCTTGGTAGTTCATTGATTGGGTTGTTGTTTGCTGCTTGGATGATTGACTGAGTTAATAGTTCCTTGATTAGGGTCTATTGTGTTGTTTGATTGCTCCTCTGGTGCAAACTGACTGTAACAGCCACTATGTAGGACAGATGGGCAGAAGACTAGCAGAACGCATCCACGAACACCAACTAGCAGTCAGAAGACACAATGAAAACTCCTTAATCTCACAACACATGGACAGACTTAACCATACTTTTAACTGGGAAACTGTGAGCATCTTAAACCAAGCCAAATCCAAAAATGCTAGAGAATTCCTGGAAGCTTGGCACTCATACAAAGCAGCCATCAACAGACACATAGAGGTAAACAACATTTACATACCATTCATAAGAGACAATAGAAAAGCCAGAAGACCAGAACACCTCCTTGCCAGCAATCAACAACCAGATAGGCGAAGATTAACACCAAGATTAGCACCAAAGGAACAATCAAACAGCACAACATACCCTAATCAAGGAACTATTAACTCAGTCAATCAACCAAGCAGCAAACAACAAGCCAATCAAGGAACTACCAAGGAGAGTACAACACCCCCACCAACACAGGCAGGACAAGCCAGGGTATATAAACAGAGAGCAAGTCCCACTCCCTTTTCGCACTGAAGATGTTGCCTAGTCTGGCAATGAAATATCTGCAAGAAAACAACAAGGCTCAGAGAGCACCAATGACTCCACATTTCTTACACCATTTAGTTACCAGATAAGAACTTGAAAACTACTTTAAAAATAGACAGCAAATTTTACTGGAAAGGAAAAAAATAGATGAAAGATCCCAGTTCTAAAAATCACACATTTAAAAAAATAAGAAATTTACATTTTCCTGGATATATTACTACTATATATTTAAAGAAGGACTATAATGAAAGATGATCCTGACAAATAAATACAAAAGTAGTTTCATGAGGTATGATAAAAACTCACCTGTCTTACCCTTTTTTTTGAGCTCCCAACTCGGAATATGCCTACTGTCTGGAGACCTGTAAAATGGCATATAAATTTAATTAATTATTATTATTACATACATATACATTTGCTTATAATATACAACATTTTTAGACCATTGGTGAAATATTTTGCAACACTACTCTCTAATATACTACCTTATTTCTGTTTCTTATTCCTAACAGCACAAACCTATCTGTCAGAAGACAGCAGAAATCCAAAATATGCACATAATTTAGGGATGTGGGCTCAGTAAAACCTACTTCTATCCACCACTATAGTTTTTTTGAAATACAGGGTAGTGTTCAAAAGTGACACTAGAGGGTAGCATAAACCAATGTTGCCCATACAAAGTTGCATAACAAATTTATAAAAAGATGCTTACACCTCAACTCACTTGTGCATAAAGCTGTTGTATTTCTAGATTGAAAAGTACACAAGCATAGCTCTTGGACAGAAATGCCCAACAATATTGCACCAGCTCAGGCTTTATTTTTTACTAGATGAGGAGAAGGGATGAGGAGAAGTATGGGTGTGAAATATTTACCCTTGGCTTTCAGGCTGCATGTAGCTTCCAGAGCCCCCCCCCCCCCCCCCCAGCATTACACTACCAAAACTTAGCAAATTGCTGAACATCAGTGCTATGATTTTCCTTTGAATTTGAGCAGTGTGCGCTACCGTACATTAAAACTACAAATAACCCATCTCAAATGTTAAGTGTCAAATACTTGCATGAAATTATTTTAGGTGCTGAAGGCTTATTGCAGCTAAGTTCCAGGACCAAATGAAGTCCAACAATTTGAGTCCCTCACCTGTGTCTCAATATATCTCCCCATATCATGTAACAGTGGTAGACTGTGATTTTGACCAAAATGTTTGTGGCACTTCACCATTGCCTCTATTTTTTAAATCTGTCCCTCCCAGCTTCTATAGGAAAAAAAAATACCCACCAGTATTCTCCAATTCCACAGTTGAAGGAGAAATTGGCTTACTCAATTATTACTACTCTGACTAGGCTCACAGCCCTTATTTCAGGGAAGAAAAGCCACACTTTAAACCATCATACTTGTATGAAATAGAATCCAAACAATTTTTAGTGCTCTCTGGATTGGGCCTATTCAATTCATCAATTTGATTCAATGCTTTGAGTCAATTCAATTTTTCTGATGGCATCTGATCATATTCATCCCAATTTGGAAAGTTGATTAAGTTTGGGGAGTCAATGAAATTGCTTTCAAAGTGAATCTCCAAATCAAATCTTTGTACGGCGCTATAAGCTGTCTGCATGCTTGGGATAAAATATACTTACCATGTTTTTCTAAATGCTGGCAGCAGCTATCTACAAGCCGAGGAACTTGCCTGTAAATAGGATTGAGGCTTAGTTTTTTGTCCCTGGATTTTTCTTTCTTGTTCTGAGCTTCAGCAGGCAAGGATAACTGTAGGGCTTCTAGTAATCGAGACTGACTATCGTCAAGATCAGTAATAGAATCCACTGACATTGCACCCTATAACATACAAACACACATTTGGTAAAGATGGAAGGACAACACTTCTCTTCTTTAATCCATCACAAAATGAAAGGTTAGCCTATAACAGGTGTTAACTGGGGCAGAAATCCGTTGGGAGCTCTCCTCTAAGTGGTGACTGATCCTTATAGTTGTCAGCGGGTAGCTCAAGACAAATGCCACGATTGTACTAGCCATGTTAGATGCTACCTGTTGCATGCCTGCCCAAGCTGAGGTAGTTCTGAGGCTGTGGTTGCTTGGTTACCATTGATCAGCTGGTCCAGTTCATTCACTTTGTTCCCATCCCAAGTCAAAATGGAGGCGATTGCCGCGATACACAGCAACATTCATATTGTCACCTGAAGATTGCTGCTGACCAGATGTGGAAAACTGCAAACATTTTGCTGAAGATGATGGGGGAAAGAACAGCAGCATCTCCCCAAAGGTAATAACCACTTTTCAATACAACTTTGTCTGGAAACAGCTTCTTGCCCAACCACAACTGTAAATTCTTTATTAGTAAGCTCTACTAGGTGTTAACTATCATTATTAATTAATTTCTACTTTGGCAAGTATTTAAGGCAAATAACAAAAATTTTAAAACCCCCTACAAAAAGTTTAAAATACAGATTAAAAATAACTATAAACATTAAAATAATCTATTAAAAGTGTGTGTTAAGGGTTGTATTACAAACTTGTACATCTCTACTCTCAAAGAATAGTCTCTTTCTCTTCACCCAACAGTTTATTTTCCAATAATTATAAGTAAGATTGAATCTTTCCGTGAATCCTAATTGCTATCATGCAATGCACACTTAATGTTATCAGTGTGTGTAGAAATATTTATTTATTTATTTATTTGTTAATCAAATTTATCACCGCCCATCTCCCCCTAAAGGGGGACTCTGGGCGGTTTACAGAAAAGTCACAATTAAAATTCAATACAACTTGCACATAGAATAAATACCATGAAAATATAAATAGAATAAAATCTAGATGGCTAAGTTCTTTATCAAATCGCAAGCATAAGGGCCGTTCTAGGTCAAATCTAGGGCGCTAGCCATCCCCAGGCATGACTACTCCCCCTCCCGTTCCAGGCCTGCTGGCAGAACCAGGTTTTTAGGTGTTTTCGGAACTCCAGGAGCGAGGGAGCCTATCTCACCTCCATATAAATATGCTATCTACAGTATATGAAGCTGGGTATATACATAGTGTGTATATGTATGTGCATATATCTCTGTTTCTGCCAACATTCTTCTCTGATCATAACCTGTAATGGAATATAGGCCCCAAGAGATTCCTCTGAGGTGGGTGGAAAAAATCTGACTCGTCTGTAAATAGAAATGAAAATAAGGCAAAAAATAGAAAATTAGGCAACCAATATGTGTATGTTGAAGCAACTCGAGGTACACAACAGGTGAGGCAACTGTTTTGAAGAGAAATCCTTCAACTTTTATTTAGTGTTTACTGACAAGAAAGGTTTGCCACTGGGGAACAACTGATTTGGGGATATTTTCAACTTCTGCAAGTCATATTATGGTGACAAAATTTGACGTCATAATTCCACTTAACACTTATTGTTTCTATGAGTAGAATAAAAATTACTTTATTTAATTTTAACTCATTGTTGGACACTATTAACTGCTTATCATTTAAACTGCCAGGGAAATGGTCCCGTAAGTATGAGGACCTGAGCCATGCAGGGCTTCATGGTGATGACTTGCACTGCAAACTGGACTTGGAGGCAAATCAGTAAACAGTGTGGTGATCTTAGCACATGTGCACACTCGTAATTCTCCTACCACCAATTAGCAGGAGGGCCATTCCATTTTGGATCAACTGTAGCTTCCAAGTCATCTTCAAAGGCAGCCACATGTAGAGTGCATTGCAATGGTCTATCTGCAAGGTGATGAGGGCATGAATCACTGTTGCCAGGTCCTCCCAGCCCAAAAAAAGGCCAGTTTGATCATCAACCAATACCATCTCAATCTTTCAGGGATTTGTTTTGATCCAACCTCTAGACTTCTGCACTCGCCCCAGCTCTTGCCAACCTAGCAATTTGAAAGCATGCAAATGCAAGTAGATAAATAGGTACCACTTCGGTGGGTAGGTAACAGCGTTCCGCGTGCGTCATGCCGGCCACATGACCGCGGAAGCGTCTTCGGACAACGCCGGCTCTTCGGCTAACAAACGGAGATGAGCCCCTAGAGTTGGACACGACTGCACAAATTTGCGGGGGGAACCTTTACCTTTACCTTAGCCTCTAGACACTAGTTCAAGACTTCAACAACATCCCTGGTCTGGTTTTCGATGGCATACTGAGATGATACTGCAACCAAACTTCCCTCAGTGGCTTCATGCAGATATTAAACAGCACACAGCACCCCATGCTGGAGCAACCACAAGCACAGCTGTTCCACCTCTACATGCACTGCCTAGAATTGCCTTCTCAGGAAGGAGAGGAACCACTGCCAGACAGTGCCACCCAACCCTCACTAGTTGCCCAGAAGGATACTGTAGTTGATGGATTATGCATCTTTCTTAATTTGAACAAAAGTAACAGTAATGTTATATGGTAGATGGTTTTCTTTGACCCATGGCCAGCAGCTGCCTCGGGAAGGGCCAGGCCGGGCATGGCTTGTCAGCAGCGGGAGCAAGAAGATGGTGAAGGTCAGCTGGGGAGGCAGAGTGCTGGGTGGCTGGGGCTTCATGCTGCACTGCTGAGCCAGGATGGGGTGGCTGGGGCTTCCTGGGGCGGCTGCAGCTTCTGGAGTTTTTCAGTCCTTCCTGTGACTTTTTCCTCTTTGCAATGCATGTGCTGTATCAGTGAATTCCAATATTCATATTGCATATTCAAAATTACTGATTCTATCCTAAAGGAACCTAAACATTTTCATGAATTACCTGATAACCTTATCATCTTCTGGGTAAAGAGTGTTAGTGTTTTAGTACTGGGAATCTGTTGGCACCAATAATCCCCATTGCCATTGTTTAGGTTCTTTTAGGATAGAAACAGTAATTTTGAATATGCAATATGAATATTGGAATTCACTGATACGGCACATGCATTGCAAAGAGGAAAAAGTCACAGGAAGAACTGGAAAAACTCCAGTATGAACAAATTCTGGAAAGATGCTATTTGTTGACAATACTAGAATAGATGCATCAGTGGACTGATTCAGTATATGGCAGTTTGCAATGTTTTTAAATGACTGAACATTAATCTTGTAACTACGTAAACCATCTATTATACTGTAAACATATCTGAGACTGAGATGAGGTGGGGAAGTGTGTGTGTGTGTGTGTGTGTGTGTGTGTGTGTGCGCACATGCATGCGTTTGAGAGAGAGAGACAGGACAACAGAGAAGATGAGTTTGTTTTTTAGTAATTTAAAAGACCAACGGGAAACTGACTGGAGAAAAGGAAAGTTTCCAAAGAATCCTTATGTCCCCTGAGGTCCTGGCAAGAGATTTGTGTCCATTTTGTTCTCTCCCACGAACAGCTGGGAAAGACAGATGATCATTAAAATTATAATTTCTATCATTCTATCAGGGCTGACTCTAAGTTAACTATAGACTAACAACTCAGAGACTCCAGCTTCAGTAACCAAGCCAGCAGCTAGGAAGATCCCACAATACTTGCAGTAACTACTAAGCAATGAATGGAACTTACCCTTCTCCGTGCCCGGGGGGCTGGTTCTGGTGTATTGGGTGAAGTAGATTCATTTGGTGTTTCTGAGGTGGAACTAAGAGATGAATTACTGCTTGAGAGTTCTTTGTTCTGTCTTTTACTCCCAAAAGGTAAAAGCGATGTTACAAGTTCTGAAACATCTCTCTGCTCTTCTCTATGAATATCTTGCTTCAGTTTGTATGCCCGATCATTAGCTATTACTTGTGTTAAAGGCATTCCAAAAGCCTGGGGTATGAATTCTGAAAAACAAACAATACTTTATGTATCAAAGGCTAGTAACTGTAGCAGACAACTTTTTAAAAATGGATTCAATAAATCCCCAGGTAATAGATTTTGTGAGCACTCAGGGTTTTAACATTAGTTGTTTAGTGAAAAGTCAGCCTTCCCAACTGATGCTTTTAAAATATACTGCACTGCAATTCCTGTGGCTCTTAGCAATTATTAATGGAGAATAAGGCTAGAGTTTGGAGTAGGAAAAGATAAAAGAGCACATAAAAATAAACAATAAAGGTATACTGTTAAGTTTACTTTTAGCAATTCCAGAACTGACAGGGTTTTTCAAAAAATGGTTTTTAAAAAGGCAACAGAATAGAGAAATGGAAGCCACATAAAATCATGGGTTAAAGTCTGCCATAACCATTAATTATAAAAGAATTTCTATCCAGAATTCATAGCAAGAAACTTGAACACAAATTATCTCTTTCAATGGTCCATCAAATTTTAATAACTTGTGAATGTATATTTTTAGACCATGGTTTAGATTTTTTTTTTTACTAATACTGAAGTAATGTAGTCACAATGTTGTTATAAAAGGGACTAATCCTCACTGTGCCTAAAAGAAAGTTTAAAGAGCAGCAAAATACAGAACAAAGAATGCTTGAAACAATAAAATTTCCAAGAAATGAGGAACATCCATTTTATATTCACTAGGAGACTATCTTCTCTCATCTATATACGCAGTTACATGCTAACATCACTAGTGGAATTATTATTGGAACAAGTTAAACATAAACAATAAAAATATTTTATATTAACATAGAACAAAAAGAAAGTAAACATGAGAGAAGAACGTATCTGGTTTTGGGGCTATAATAAATGAAAAATCAAATATTTATTCACAGAAGTGCACCTTTTCTTGGAAATAATCAGCAATGGAATGAGGTATGGAATTCTACCATGCCATTCAGGTATAGTAAAATAGCAGATACTAGGGGATTTATAGGAATTATGTTGTCAAATTAGATAGTTATAATGGCTATAACAATCAAGGGAATTATCTGCATGTCCTTTCAAAGTAGAAAGGGAATTTATACTGGAACAAATCAATTTAATTTACTTTAAACATTCCCATTATGCTATACTAATTCATTACATTCCAGTAGAATCTAATGTTTATCAGAGAATAAGGGTGTTGTAGGAAATAGCATGAAAGCAATGAAGTAATAACAGGACTTGCAACCTAGTGATTACAGGAAAGGAATGGTATGCCACTGGCTGAAGTCCCTTCGAGTTGTAGTCAAACCAAAGAATCAAGGTGGTAGTGAAAATGGACCCTACAACCTAAGTGTTGTGCTCTTTAATACCAGGCTAGCTGCTGGTAAAACAATGATTATCCAGGATTTAATCCCAGTAAAAGCACTGATCTGAAATTAAACCAAAGATTCCTGGATAAAAGAAGAGGGAGAGTCTTTTCAACTCTGTCTGCCTGTTACAGCAGGCTAAGATTGGAAGGTGAAAAGGACTGCCCATGGTAAAGGATGTTGCACCTGACAGTTTGCCAATTTTGAGTGTCTGTGCTCCCTTGTTTAGGTGCCTGGAACAGCGTAGGAATAATACCCATGTACTGTCCAACCATCTCTCTTCCAGAGCTAGCTGGTTCTCAGGCATGCCATTGGTTCTTTGTCCTAGACACATCTTGTTAACTCCCATGCTAAAGCTACCTAGTCAGAAGAGGAATACAACTTCCATAATTACCATGGACCAGTTCCAACTTTAACACATGCTACAGATCACTTGCAGAATCTGGTATTCCACTCAATTACAGCTGATGATCTGAAGGTGGGGAAGCTCAGTGTATAGCACTGTCATGGATAGATCACTCCTTTGTCAGTTTTAGAGTGGGAGCTACTACAAACCTCTGCACAAGCTTAAGACTAATAAAAATATTCCAACAGTTTGTTAGATCCAGACTGATTCCTTGAATGCATGTGGGCAATTTCCTACTGTTTTTGTCAGTCATACTGTCAAAGCCCTACATGGTCTGTGAAATACATAGACCGCCTGGACATAATAATTCTCTCATCACAAAGCCAAATCATCCCTTATGTTTACTAGGGAGCTGAGGATAATGAAATAGATGGAAAGACAGCTGGGAGAACTTTCAAACCAAGACAGATTTGAAGTCCTCTTGAAAAGCTAGTTTTCACAGGAGCGAAGAGTGCTTGCTTCTATACTTCCGCTGTGTTCACAAATCAGCAGCTGTGTAGCATTTTATTTAACAGAACAATTTTTTGTATGTATATAGGGTAGAACCTGAAACAGTGACTTGTTGAGAGCAATTACATAGTTCTTCATGGATAAAATCAACTGCATCCACCTCAACTTGCAGGTCATGCGAATGTAGCCTCAACACTTCACAGTCTGTTTCTTTTGGATTCTTCACAGATTGTAGATCTACCACCTGCTTACTTGAACCTTGCCTATTAAAGCTAATTAAATTGCTCAAGACAAGACTGGTCCAATGGTTAAGGGAGGTGATGACTGCCTCCTTACAGGTGGGAGGTGTTCTTCCCCCACCTAAAAGAGGCAGCTACAGTATAGGGCCTCTGTTGGAAAAACTCTTTCTTGACCTAGATGTTTTGTACAATTACAGACAACTTTTAAAGTTTCTATTAGGAAACTTTAGGAAAAATAACTGCAGAAGTATTTGAATATTAAAAGTCTGAATCTATTTCAATTGGAGCTTTGGCCAAAATATGGTATCAAAGCTGCTTTGATTGTCTTGGTGCATGACCTGCACTGAAGCTGGAGAAGAAAATATGGTCTTCACTCTCATTGACCTCTTAGTGGCTTTTGATTTCACCAATCATGGCATATTTCTGGTCCAGCTGGTAGGGCTCAGATTTGGGGTACTTTTCTTTCTGCTGGACTATGTCCAAAAGGTGGTGCTGTTTGGTATCTTCAGTATTAAAGTAAATTGGGTTCTGTCATGATGCTCAACATCTACATGAAACAGCTAGGAAAGTTCATTTGAAGCTTTGAAGTGGGATGCCACAGTATGATGTTGCCTGTTACAGCTGCTTACCTATCAACATCAAGGAAACAATCAGTATCCTGATTGAAACTGATTCGGAGAGGAAAGAGAACCATGTTTTTGGTGGAATTTCTTTTCTCTGAAAGAGCAGGTCTTGCTGTTTGGAATACTCTTGACCCTAAGCTGTCACTGGATACACAGATATCAAAGGTGGACATATTTACACAATTATAGCTAATGTGCTAGCTAGCTAGCTAGCTAGCTAGCTAGCTAGCTAGCTAGCTATGTATGTATGTATGTATGTATGTATGTTTTTATGTTGTTGTATTATTGTTATGATTGTGAACCGCCCAGAGTCCCTCCTTGAGGGGGAGATGGGCGGTTATAGAAATTTAATAAATAAATAATAAATAAATATTTACACAATTATAGCTAATGTGCTAGCTATGACCCTTCCTGAACTGTTTCAATTTGATGACAATTACCCACACCTTTATTACATCCTGTTTTGTCTACTGCAACATGTTCTACCTAGGTCTTTTCTTGAAAACTGGCTAGCAACTATAATATGCAGCAGTTAGGATCTTAATCAGAGCAAAGTACTGGGATCATATGATGCCTGTATGAAAAATCTGCATTAGTTGTCAACTGATTAATTAAAGTGTTGTTATTAATCTTTAAAGCTCTAAACTTCTTGTAATCTGACTGAAAATTGCCTATTCCACTACATACCGGTCTGGGAAGTTAAGATCCGAAGAAGAGCCCTGCAGAAGCGCCCTCTTGTAAAAGACCCATGTATTCGGCTCATAAGAAAGGAGCTCCCCTGGCATCATTACTTTAAGGTCCACTTTATTAGCAGCAGAAAATATGGGAAGTGTTTCTTGCTTACCTGGCTAAGTATGTTTAACTAATTTCAGCATTACTTTTAATTTATATTTAATTTTTTACATTTCCTTTAGTTTTGTTAGCTGTCTTAAATATCTGATTAAGTAGAAATGTGGGGTATAGAATGAATGAATGAATGAATGAATGAATGAATGAATGAATGAATGAATGAATGTCAAAGTCTGACTGAAGCTGCCAAAATATTACAGACTTATTTCAGAGAAATTTGACCATAAATAGCAATTTACTGTACATTTTGTGTTCATATAAAATTGGGTTTATTTACTTCCAAATCTCCAAATGCATAATCCTTTACCCAGCAATGAATGACAAAGACTTAAATGTTACAGTACTAATAAATGTTCATTAAATGTATATAAAAATATACAATAGCAATTGTTCTAATATCATCTGTAGTAGTTGGCCTGCTCTTAGGTTGAGTTTTTGCTTCTCCCACATCTGGTGATGATATTTGTCTTGCCTTCCTAGTATGAATCACAGAAAGAATTAATGAAAAGGTTATTCATAGTGGTGTGCAAAATCTTTCGAATTGGAAATGTTTTATGTCTGAAATATTCCAATGTTCCGAAGCTGTTCCAACCTTCAGTAATCATTCCAAGCTTGAAACAGTCCATTTTGAGCCCAAAATACCTACCCTAAATTCAAAACAGACCCATTTTGAACTTGGAACACTTCTGGAATGACTGGACTAGCACCAGAACATTATTAGTGAGGTTGCAAGTACCTGTTTCAAGCCTGATGAAATTGTTTCAAAGTCTAAAACAAGGTATTTAAAGCTCTCTGTGTTTGAAATTCAAAATGTTTTTCACATCTCTACTTAGTTAGATTCTAAGACTCTATTCCAGTGCTTTCCAAACTGCCGCCGTTGGTGACACACCAACAGCGGCAGCAGCGGCGGCGCGGGGGGTGTATGGCGGCGGCGGCAGCATGCACGGCGGCAGCAGCCTCCACTAAAACGCGGAAGCACTGATGGCGCGCCGCTGCTGCCGCCGCCATGCATGCAACACAGTTTGGAAAGCTATGCTCTTTTCCTACAATTATCCAGAGCATACTTTTGTCAAAAATCTCAAAACAGGGATAAGTATAATATATTTAAACTGTAGTTTTCTTCGATTGTGACCTAAGAGAGTGACCTTTATAAATGCCACTATTAATTTAACTACTAATCCTATTTTACTGGCAAAAGGAAGCAAATATGTGTATCATGTGGCTAAATAAATTGAAGTACTATATACTCTGTCCACTCTTGAAATATTTGTGACTCCTAGCAGTGCTGAGAAAATGTATTCAATTGTGATTATAAACATGACAAATATAATAGGCAAGGAACAGTTTCACTTTCCATAATACTAATTTACTCAGTCATTCTTGATCTTATTTTCCATATCTGGAACTCATGTTAAAAATTACTTTCTGTGTGTGACCACTTCATGGGGATCAGTCCTTTTGCAAGTTTCATTGCTTCTATCTCATTGCATACTGTGACATATAAAATGTATCTCAGAACAGACAGTGCTGTATTATTTAAATAGCTTGGTTTATTATCTCAGAGATTAAGAAAACTCTTCTTAATTGCCTCTTCCCTCAACATGTTAAGTGGTTAATTGTTACAATTTTATGTTTGTTATCTCACAGATTCCCTTTTCTGGCTCTGATGATTTCCCACATATAATTCATAGCAGGAAAATGAATACTTACAGGTGCATGCAAAAGTTTAGGCACCCCAGTCTAATTGTACGTTTCAATGAATCCCTAAGTGAGTATAAGCTGACACAACATCTACATGATATAAAGTTAAACCAGTATTATTTCTGAAAATCTGAATGCATACTTAATTGCAGTTGTTCCCAGATTCAAAATATGAAGAGTGATTATTCTGGACACAACTTTTTTGATTCAGTACTTTTTTTTTACTATAAAGTTGTTAATAAGGCCCTGAAAGGTGAATCATTGGGCCTACAATTTGGCATTGGAAGATAATTCCATAGGTGAACAAATATTCTGATCCTCCTAACCTATCAGGTTGTGATTGTGGTTCTGTCTCATGAGATGTCTTGTATTTGAAAATGAATATAATTCACTTTTACAAACCAAGGGAAATGTAGCAAGTTTCAATTTTGAGAAATATTGTTAAGAAACGTTTAGCTGATACTGGAATAGTCTCTCTATGATCTGCATGGGGGAGTTGTCAGGAAAAAACTGTTAAGCATAGGAGTAGGTCTATTACACTTCGGGATTGTGCGGCTGCCAGTGACTGAGGAAGTTAAATTTAACCTTATATCATATTGTGTCAGTTTCTGTTCATTTAGGGAACCTTTGAAACATATAAGTTGACCAGCTGCCTAAATGTTGGTGTGCACAGATTTCCTAACACTTTTTAAGGAGTTTGCATCTTGATTCCTCTGGCAAAGAATTCAGATACAACAACAGCAGCTTGAAAAAGGCTTTCTATATAAATATTTGTTTGGGATTTATCTAATTTTAACCAATTGGTTAACATGAATTCAATGTGCCTGAAGCAATAAGATTAAGTATTCCTAAGAGAATGAGGGATCATATTTTGTTCAAGTGAAAAGCAATGTAACACAAATAGTACAGTATGAGAAGTGAATAAAATCTCAAGTTCCCAAGACAAATGCAGTGTGAGCAATAGGACCAGCATAGGCATGTGCTCAAATACCTGGAGATTCTAAGTTTACATAAAGTTTAAGTTTACATAAAACAACAAGCAAGCATAATCAGTAGCTCCAATTTTTATGTGTCCAAAGCCCTATTCCATTTGCATATAAAACCTAATTTGTGAGCAGCCTCTTTTCTCTGTACATTATGTTCTGATGTCAGTGAACAGCTGGTCATCCACATACACAGTGCAATATCTGCAGCGGGAAGCCTTTGTATACACACAAAGGATCTTCATGCAGACAACTGTCTTTCACCCAGACACTGGGCCTTTGAGTGAGGTCTACATGTGAAGATATCACCTGAACAGAAGTTCTAAAAAAAACCTTTCTAGGTTGAAGAAATAAAAATAGTCAACAGATGAGTCTTGTGATACCTTAAAAATCATCTGCACAAAATCCTAACACAGTAAGACATGAAACATGATCTAAAAATCCTCCAATCCCTTTCTTCTTTATGTCTATTTCTTACATCTTACTCAGCCACAAGACTAGAACCAGAGGCTCTGCATTTAAGCAAGGCAGCTGCAAATCATGCTCACAGCAAAGCAGAATTAGGAGAGAGAGACACTGTGAATGAGAACACTCAAAACACATTTGTGCTGGGACGCCTACATGTGTTGTGCCATACAGAGTAGAGTATTTGTTTTGGACAAGTTGCCTGGCAAAGGCAGGCATTCACTGTACAAAATAAACTTCTGAAATGCTTATTAAAACCCACAATTGTAAGAGCATTTTTCAACTCATTGTTAAACATAAAGGAGAAGGATAGGGGGTCAACAATTGGCTATGAATGTTATTTGGGACAGAGTGGGTTGACCAAGAATCAAGTCACTGCAGTGTATTCATATTCTCACTGAGAGGAACAACACTCAGAGATTTATTTAATTGCCAAGGCGTAATAAGTAATGCACAAAGAAGAAACCTCACAAAGAAAAATGAAGGTATAATCTGTTTGGAAGGCAATCAAGTTTCAAGTTTCTTCAAGCTTAGCTCTCACATAAGGTACATATACCAACAGTTGCCCTAAAAGCTTGTTTTCTCCAGAAACCCCTCCAACACTGCTTATCAAAGCAAAAGGGTACATTTTGTACAAGAGATGATTAGGCAAGTTGTGTATTTTAAAGGTTCTCAAGGGAAAAATCTAAGGAAAAGCACAAGTTCAAATAGTTGTCCATGTGTACTCAATTTCAAGGCAGTTTTTAATGTGAAATGAACTGCTGCTGATGGAAGGGTATAGTAATATAAACAGTTTATTCTCTGATGATCCTATTTTGGCTGATCTTGCCACTGCTGCTGTAAACTAGTTTGCTCTCTGTAAAGTATGACTTCATGATTTTGTCTTTAATGTTGCTGCATCTATATATTATTGTCAATTTTTTATAAAAAATATTTCTAGAGCTGCCCAACTCCAAAATTAAAAATTAAATAAACATAACGATATCAAGAAATATGAGTGTCATCCAGAGGGAACAATACAAATCCTCTTTTATTGATTAATCCCATACAATGTCTAAGTTATGCTAGCCCAAAGCCTGGAGTAATAGCCAAGTTTTCAATGTTCATTTAAAGGAAGACAGATAGGCAGTCTCTGCAAGAGTACTATTCCAGAGGGCATGTGCTTTGACAAAGAAGGCACGCTTCTAGGTTTTTCTAGAAAGGGCAGAAGCCAAAGGAGACAGATGATAGGACTTTATAGATGATAACTAGTTCCTTGAATTGCACCCATTAACCTACTGGTAACCAGTGCAGCTCACACAGCAAAAGTGTTACATGGGCATAATAAGAGTTACACATGACTGCTCACACTGCTTCATTCTGGGCCAACTGCAGCTTCTGAGTGTTCTTCAAGAGTAGCCCCATTTAGAGTGCATTGCAATTGTCCATAATAGTTGCCTTTGGAGCTTAACATAAATATCAGTTTTAAATAAATTATGGTGCATGTCAAAATAACATACATTGAACAGAACCTGTACAAGTAAATCATGATTATCTACCAGAAGAATTCCATTAATATTGTCCGTATCACTGGAGGTAGCTACAAGGAAAAAAGCACCAGCTATCTTACAAGTTTCATTTGTCTTGACCACGCTTTCACCCAGAAGTCTTCCAGTAAAAACTATGGCTGAAAGGATCTTCAGGGAGCGATGTACAACCTCATTGCATAGAATAATATCATCCCATTTTATTCTGACAAGGAAAGTACCCTGGTGTATATGCAACATAGTGTGAGATAACATTAAATGAAAGATGGAGGAAAAACCTGGGTTTGAAAATTCTAATTACTTCTCTACTTGTTAATGAGGTGGTAGAAGGAAGCTCACATAGAGAATGCTGGAAAATGTGAACTCATTTTTTTTAATTTATTTTCTATCCCGCCTGTATTATTTTTATAAATGACTCAAGGCGGCCAACATAGCTAATACGCCTTCCTCCTCCTATTTTCCTCAAAACAACAACCCTGTGAGGTGAGTTGGGCTGAGAGAGCGCGACTGGCCCAAAGTCACCCAGCTGGCTTTCAGGCCTAAGGCGGGACTAGAACTCACAGGCTCCTGGTTTCTAGCCAGCACCTTAACCACTAGACCAAACCAACTCATCCTTTACATGCATGTATACAGAGAAGCATAATTTTTTTTTAACCCCGCCTGGTGTTTTGGAAAAAAGACAAGCTTCTGAATGATACAAATTCTTCACTGTGCAATACATTCAAATTACTCTAGAAGAAACAAGAATCTTTATATGTTCTCACCCTACTTGCCAGCTGCTAACTAATAAATAGAACTCATAGGAAGTAGAGGAAATGGCTGGAGGCAAGACAGCTGAGCCTGGTATGTGGTATTGCTGATGGTGCTGGAGTATGGAGTGTGTCACAGATGGAGCTGGTGTACTTGAGCCTAGAGCTTATAAGTTCATCTAAAGAAGACAAGATGCAGTATATGCCCAGGAAGAGAATGAAATGGGACAGCCAGGAGCATAGTGAATCATCACAGGACTGACAAAAGAGAAGCAGAGTCAGCCAAGAACAGAGAGCTATATGCAGGCAAAGGAGAAACAGTTTATATTTCAAGAAATAAGGTGAAGTCTACTCCCAAGTATCTTATCCACATGGAAACTCTAAGAAAGAAACAACATTCCTATAACATGAGCTGGTGGGCTAAGAAAACCCTGTGTAAAGAGACCATGAAAGTGAAAGCAATTTAGAGGGAAGGAAAAGAAAGAATCTCTGCAGCCCTTAAAGGAGTCAGAAATAAAAGGAAACACTGTATATCACTTATCATCAGTCCACCAACCTTAGAGAAAACACTTAAAAGTTAACAGACCTGTATTTCCAGCCTGTGCCTGAACCACCAACAAGCCTTTAACAGGGACTTTTCTATAGTTAAATTTTATATATATTTAATTTATATATAATATATTTGGAATGCATTGATATAAACTCTAACCATTTTTAAAAATATTTATTTATTTATTTATTTATTTATCAATCAATCATACTTATATCACCGCCCATCTCCCCCCACAGAGGGGACTCTGGGCGGTTTACACAAAGTTGACAATTAAAACATATAAAAGCATATAAAATACCGTACATAAATGTATATCTATATAAATTAATTAAATATATAAAACCCAAGAGGCTCTGATGTTAAGTTTAAAAGAACTCTACGGAGCAAGCCATCCCCAAGAGGAGCTATTACTCCTCCCATCCCAAGCGAGGTGGCAGAGCCAGGTTTTCAATTGTTTTCGGAAGGTCATCAGTGTGGGGGCTTGCCTCACCTTCAGGGGCAGAATATTCCAGAGGGTGGGTGCCACTGCAGAGAATGCCCGCTTCCTGGACCCCGTCAGATGGAATTCTCTTGTAGACGGGGTCCGTAGCAAGCCCTCTCTGCATAACCGAGTGGGGCGGGCCGATGCTCTGGGGACGAGGCAGTCCCTTAGGTAACCTGGTCCCATGCCATGTAGGGCTTTAAAGCTGACAACCAACACCTTGAATTAGACCCAGAAGCAAACTGGTAACCAATGCAGCTCGCGAAGTAGAGGTGTCACATGTGCCGATCTTGGGGCACTCATAACTACACACGCAGCCGCATTCTGGACCAGTTGAAGCTTCCGGATACTCTTCAAGGGTAGCCCCATGTAGAGTGCATTACAATAGTCTATATGGGAGATGACCAGGGCATGAGTGACTGTCCGGAGGGCGTCTCGGTCCAGGAAAGGGGGTAGCTGGCGTAAAACTCGAAGTTGTACAAATGCCCTTCTGGCCACGACTACCACCTGCTCTTCAAGCAGGAGTCGTGAGTCCAGAAGGACACCCAGGTTCCGCACTGTGTCTGAACGGGGTAGTGCCACCCCGCCCAGATCTAAAGATGACAACTCTCTGGATCTCGAGGCACCATCAATCCACAGCCACTCCGTCTTACCAGGGTTCAGCTGAAGCCTGTTGTTCCCCATCCAGGCCCCCACAGCCTTCAGACACTGAGAAAGGGCAGTCACTGCATCACTTAACTCGCCCGGGATGGAGATATATAGTTGAGTATCATCAGCATATTGATGATACCTCATCCCATGTTGGCGGATGATCTCACCCAGCGGTTTCATGTAGATATTAAATAGGAGAGGGGAGAGAACCTAACCCTGCGGGGCCGAGGGTCGGATCTCTCATCTCCTATTACCACCGATTGGGATCGGCCCTGGAGGAAGGAGGTGAACCAGCGCAAAACCACGCCGCCCACCCCCAACCCCCTAAGCCGTCCCAAAAGGATACCATGGTCGATGGTATCGAAAGCGGCTGAGAGGTCAAGAAGAGCCAGGATGGATGCACTGCCTCCATCCCGCGCTCGCCAGAGATCATCAGTAAGTGCGACCAATGCAGTTTCTACCCCATATCCCGGCCTGAACCCTGACTGAAAGGGGTCTAGATAATCCGTATCATCCAGAATCCTCTGGAGCTGTAATGCCACCACTTTCTCAACCACCTTCCCCAGAAAGGGGAGGTGGGAGACGGGACGAAAATTGTCCAACACTATAGGGTCCAGTGATGGCTTCTTGAGGAGGGGGTGCACCAGCGCTTCCTTAAAAGCCGCCGGGAACACTCCCTCTCCCAATGATGCAGTAACCATCGCATGGACCCAACCACATGTCACCTCCCTGGCTGCTTTCACCAGCCAGGAGGGGCATGGGTCAAGATGACAAGTAGTGGCCCTTACAGTCCGGAGGATCCTGTCCACTTCCTCAGGCCCAACAGGATCAAACCGTTCCCAGATAACTGGGCAAAGACGTTCCCTTGGCATCTCCCCAGACCATGTATCACGCTTGGAGTCCAACTTAGAACGGATCCAAGCGATTTTATCCATCAGATGCTCTGAAAATTCCTCCGCACGGCCCTGAAGGTGGGTCACCGGCCCCACCTTACCTAGGAGAGATCGAGTAATCCTAAACAGGGCCATCGGGCGGCATTCTGCGGATGCAATAAGAGCGGAGAAATATTGACGTTTCGCCACTCTTACCGCCACAAGGTAGGCCTTAACCGCGGCTCTAGCTTGTGTTCGGTCGGGTTCGGTCTTTGTCTTCCTCCAGCGACGCTCTAGACGTCTCTTAACCCTTTTCAGCACCCTCAACTCCTCCGTAAACCACGGGGAGTATCGGGTCGGATGGGACAAGAGAGGCCGCATAGGCGCGATCCTGTCCAAGGCCCCGGCCACTTTCTTATTCCAAGCTGTGGCCAGGACCTCCGCTGGACCGTGAAGAAGATCCTCGGATATAACCCCCAGCTCCCTCTGAAACCCTATCGGGTCCATTAGTCGCCGGGGGCGGACCGATCGAATAGGTCCAGCCTCCCTGCGGAGTGCGGCAGCATATGAGAATCTAAGGGTCACCAGGGCATGATCCGACCATAACAACGGGGAAAGATGCAACTCTCCCCCCAGATCACCTTGCCACTGCTCCGACAGGAAAACCAAGTCCGGAGTGAGACCACTGTCTCGAGTTGGGTCCCGGATAATCTGGACCAGGCCCATGGCTGCCATGGTAGCCATGAACTCCCGAGCCGTCTCCGAGGCACATCCCAGGGACGGCAGGTTGAAATCCCCCAGAACCATAAGTCTGGGGAATTCCACCGCCAACCCCGAAACAGCCTCCAGCAGCTCGGGCAGGGAGGTTGCTACGCAGCAGGGAGGCTGGTACAGCAGCAACACTCCCAACTGCTCTCGGGAACCCAACTTGAAGAACAGAGTCTCACATCCGGCCACCTGTGGAGCCATGCCCCTGAAGGCCACTATAGACTCTCGGATGACAACTGCCACCCCGCCTCCCCTACCCCAATGTCTCGGCTGGTGCCATACCTGAAACCCAGCCGGGCAGATCTCCGAGAGGGCAACCCCTCCTCCAGGGCCCAGCCAGGTCTCGGTAATACATGCCAGCTCGGCCCCCTCCTCCGCGATCAAATCACATATGAGGGGGCCCTTGTTATTAACCGACCTGGCATTAAGCATCAACAGCCGGAAATCAGGGCACTCGAGGATCCGCTGACCAGAGCCTAGGTTTGAACCCGGAGGGCCGGAACACACCACCGTTAATAAACACCGGGGGCGTCTTCCCCAACGATGGCCTGCCCTCCGGTTCCCGCCATAACATCCCCAACCCGTCACCACTTCAATAGGACCATCCGCCCCAGAGCCCCTAGAGTTAATATATAATTGTTACACTATATATACCAGACCATTCATATTCAGGTCAGTAAGACCTTTTACATCTCTCACAAATTACCCATTCTGCTTTAAGAAAGTTCCTATCACTTGACAAAAGAGTTTAAAAGAGTTAAAAAGCATTCTTAATTGTATCCGGGAATTTACCATCTTTGGCTCTGGATGGGGTTGCACTGCCCCAGACAGACCCGGTGCAGAACCTGGACTCACGACTCCTGCTCGAAGAGCAGGTGGCAGTCGTGGCCAGGGGAGCCTTTGCACAGCTTCGTCTTGTGCGCCACCTACGCCCCTTCCTGGATCAGGAGTCCCTCCGAACAGTCACTCATGCCCTGGTCACCTCATGCATAGACTACTGCAATGCGCTCTACATGGGGCTACCCTTGAAGAGCATCCGGAAGCTACAGCTGGTGCAGAACACGGCCGCATGAGCAGTTTTGGGAGCCCCAAGGAGGGCACATATAACACCATTGCTACACGAGCTGCATTAGGTGCCAGTTTTATAAAATTTTTATAGTTTTTATTTGTTTTTTAATCAAGACTACCAAGGACATGTTAGAATGAGGAACCAGCTTGGGAACCTTATTCTATTTTTAAAAGCTGGGCAAATGTACAAATAATTAATATTTACTGGTAAAGCTGGCATGACCCACATTGTGTTAATATTCATTTTGGAGGCTGTATTTTTTTTAAAAAATCACAAAAGAACTTTATGCTAATATATATTCTATAAATTAGTCTTCCCAATTCTCATGCCCTCTAGAAATGTTGGATTACAACTCTTAAGAATTCCAAATCAGTGTTCACAGAATTATGGATGCTATGCCAATTAGTTAAAACAGATGCTAGGGGACCAAGTTGGGGAAAGCTGCAGTAAATGATGTGTGAGAGAAAGAGACCATGATCAAAACTATACATGCAGATTAACTATCTAATAAGTAAACCATATTCCATGTTTTATTTTATGTAGATTCATACATATTTTAATACCTTTATCTTTGTTTTTTTCCTTTCCGAGGGAATCCAGTTTCTTTCTCAGTGATTTCTTCCTCTTTTGTCCATCTAGAACACACAAGCAATACATGTTAGTAAATGCGTGTTTTCTGCATGTAACTGAACTGCCAAAATTAATTTGCCAAGTGCGAAAAAACATATGAACCACTTTATCTATCTGAAATAATGGGCAGTTATCCAGAAAAACGTATGTCTTTGTATATTTGCTTTTAATATTCTACAAGTCTCATAGTGGGCTTACAAATAAACATGTCCATTATAACATCTATTACTATTTATAGTAAAAAAAAAAAGTTCATATCTCCTTGAAAATTGAGCCTTGAAAACTTATCATCATTGGCGATCACTCGTAGCCGAGTAAGATTGTCTTCCAAAGGTAAAATTTTAACGGTGAATCCGTAAGTGGCTATAAAGGCCAATTCTGGATCCGCACAACCTCCCACAATGAGGGCATAGGTTTCCGGGTGGGAGACGGTCATGATGAGGGTTTGCCTGACGTGCCTTCCTTTTAGCTCTCTTCTCCTTTTCGCCCTGTACTCGTGCTTCTTCAAAGTCCATAGCGCCATTAATAAAGGCTGACCTCCAATTGAAACGCTCATGAGTTAGGGCTTCCCAGTTCTCAATGCTGATATTACATTTTTTTAAATTAGCTTTGAGAGTATCTTTGAATCTCTTTTGCTGTCCACCAATATTCCGTTTTCCATTCTTAAGTTGGGAGTAAAGTAGCTGCTTTGGAAGACGATGGTCAGGCATTCGAACAACATGACCAGTCCAGCGAAGTTGATGTTGGATGATCATTGTTTCAATGCTGGTGGTTTTCGCTTCTTCTAATACGCTAACATTAGTCCGCCTATCTTCCCAAGTAATTTGCAGAATTTTTTGGAGGCAGCGTTGATGGAATCTTTCAAGAAGTTGGAGGTGGCGTTTGTAGAGGGTCCATGTTTCACAGGCGTACAGAAGGGTTGGTAGTACAATGGCTTTGTAAACAAGCATTTTGGTCTCCCTGCGAATGTCCCGATCCTCAAACACTCTACGCTTCATTCGGGAGAAAGCTACACTCGCAGAGCTCAGGCGATGCTGAATTTCAGCGTCGATGTCGGCTTTTGTTGATAGATGGCTGCCGAGATAAGAAAAGTGGTCGACATTTTCTAGTGACACACCTTTAAGCTGGACTGATGGCGCTGCAGAGGGATTGGTTCGAACTTGCTGGTAAAGCACTTTGGTTTTTTTTAATGTTAATCGAGAGGCCGAGCTTTTCATATGCTTCTGCAAAGATGTTTAGGATAGTTTGAAGATCTTCCTCGGAGTGTGCACAGACTACGTTATCATCAGCATATTGAAGTTCTATAACAGAAGTTGCAATTACCTTATTTTTTGCTTTCAGCCTACTAAGATTAAAAAGCTTTCCATCTGTTCGATATATAATTTCTACACCAGTAGGAAGTTTCTCTTCAACAAGGTGCATAATCATAGCGATGAAGATAGCGAATAAGGTTGGAGCAATAACACATCCCTGTTTAACGCCGGATTCCACTTTAAATGGATCGCTTTGAGAGCCATTGTTATTCAGGATTGTTGCCATCATGTCGTCATGGAGTAACCGCAAGATGTTCACAAATTTATCAGGGCATCCGATTTTCAGAAGGATGGTCCAGAGAGCAGTACGATTTACAGTATCAAAAGCTTTAGTCAGATCAATAAACGCCATGTACAGAGGGCGGTTTTGCTCCTTGCATTTTTCTTGAAGCTGTCGTGCAGTGAAGATCATATCCACTGTTCCCCTGGAAGGGCGGAAGCCATTTTGCGTTTCAGGGAGGATGTCTTCTGATACAGATAGGAGACGGTTTGCAATGATCTTTGCCAGGATTTTGCCTGCTGTGGCTAGAAGGGAGATGCCTCGGTAGTTTCCACAGTCTGTTCTATCACCCTTTTTAAAGAGAGTGATAATTATGGCATCCCTAAAGTCTGCTGGAATCTCCTCCCTCATCCAGATTTTTTCGATGAGCTTATGAAGTTGTTGTGTAAGTTCAGGCCCGCCTTCTTTAAAGACTTCAGCAGGAATCCCATCAGGTCCACTAGCTTTGTTATTTTTCATTTGTTTAGTGGCTTTACTGACTTCCTCCAAACTAGGGGGTACTGCAAGCTCATTTCTTATTTGTTTTTGTGGGATTTGCAAGAAGACTTCGTCAGCCACAGTAGAGTGACGATTAAGGAGATTGTAGTAATGCTCTTTCCAGCACAGTGCAATAGACTCTTTGTCCTTTAGAAGTTTAGCACCATCTACTGAGCGTAAGGGATTTGTACCATGGTTTGTTGGTCCATAGATGGCCTTTATGGCATTAAAAAAGCCCCGTGCATCGTGAGCATCTGCAAAATGTTGGGTTTCTTGGGCTTTTTTTATCCACCATATGTTCTTAAGTTCTCTAGTTCGTCTTTGGACTTCTGCCTTTGCACTGGCGTAGATTTTTTTCTTAACGGCACAGTTAATATCTTTTTGCCATATCTGGAAGGCTTTCCTTTTCTTGTCAATAATATGTTCAATCTCACTATCGTTCTCATCAAACCAGTCTTGATGTCTCTTAGTCTGGTATCCGATAGTTTGTTCACAGGCTGAAATGATAGAAGTCTTCAATTTAATCCAGTGTTCCTCAACATTTTCAGGAAGTTCCATAGGCAGATGTTCCTTGAGAGTTGATTGAAAGCAAGCTCGTTTAATAGGATCTTGAAGGGCCAGTGTATTCATTTTACGCCTTGGTTTTCTTCCTTGGAGCCTACGATGAGGGACAATCTTTATGGCCATCGTGGATCGAATTAATCGATGGTCTGTCCAGCAGTCATCGGCGCTCGTCATGGCTCTGGTGAGAAGTACATCACGGCGATCTCTAGCACGGACAATTACATAATCTAAAAGATGCCAGTGCTTCGACCGTGGGTGCTTCCATGATGTTTTAAATTTTTTTTTCTGGCGAAAGAGTGTGTTAGTAATGACAAGGTTATGCTCTGCACATTTAGTCAGAAGTAAGATTCCATTCGTGTTGCTGTTGTCAACTCCTTCTTTCCCAATGATCCCTGGCCACAAATCAAAATCACGCCCAACTCTTGCATTGAAATCGCCCAGGAGGATAATTTTATCCTCCTTTGGTATCTCTGATAAGATGGTGTCCAGCTGGGTATAAAATTTTTCCTTGATATCCTCATCTGCATCTAGTGTTGGTGCGTAAGCACTTAGGATAGTTGCCTGTTGGTTTTTGGCGAGTTTTATTCGCAGAGTTGAGAGTCGTTCGTTAATCCCAGTGGGAACTTCTGACAAGAGCTTCACAATGTCGTTTTTGATAGCAAAGCCTACCCCATGTATTCGTCGTTCTTGTTCAGGCAGTCCTTTCCAAAAGAAGGTATAACCTCCTTTTTCTTCCTTCAACTGTCCTTCTCCTGCTCTTCGAGTTTCTTGGAGTGCTGCTATATCGATATTAAAACGTCTCAGCTCCCTTGCAATAATGGCAGTCCTACGTTCAGGTCGTTCACTATCCATATTGTCTTGCAGTGTCCGTATATTCCATGTTCCAAAATTCATGTGTTTTTTACGACCGCTAGATGGTGACCCCACTGGTCGCGGTAATCCAGTCAGGGAGAAAATGAGGCAGACTATGTTTAGGGCACCTTTTCTAGCCCCCTCCCCATATGGGGTGAGCAGAGTGGATCCTAAATAGGGCTGCTCAGTCGTGGATACAGCTGCCGAACTACTCAACTGCCTCGATCCTTGAGTCAGGGCGACTGAATCCGTATCCACCGCCCATGTGCTGATCCATGACTAGGAGCTTCCGGATTACACAGTCCTGCCCCCGTTGCCATTTGTCAATCGCCATGGGACTTTTGGTTGTTTTGGGTTTGGTGTGGTTGGAAGACGCCTGTGCGTGAATTTGTTTTATGTGTGGAGATCGGTGCACAACGATCAGCACACAACCTTCACAGAAAAAGGCTCTAATCCAATGGCATGGATACCATGACGATTGGTGACCTTTTGTCTGCTGCAGCCTTCATCCGCCTTCGCAGCCGTTGTAACAATACACCTTGTTATCTTCCGCCTGTTCTGCCGTTGAGGACTTTCTTGGATCGTTCTTTGTCTGGTTCCTCCCCCTGGACCTTACCGCCATGGGTGACCCTGCCAGGAGTACATGACTCCCGACGGCTTCGCTCACAGGGTTCATTGGGAACACACAAGCCCACTCACCACAACAAGGTGACGATCCAGCGAGTGAGAAGTTTCAAGTGAAGAGTAAGTTTTTCAAGTGAGCCTTGAAAACTTATACTTCATGATGTATAGGTTATTCTCTTAAGCCATATGAGCTAACATTTCCTACAGCATTTATTATCAAAAATGGACTTCCATAAAAGATATTTTATATTAAAATGTTCTAACATGATTAAGTAACTTAAACGGCTTTAACATATAACCTTAGCATATGAATTATAAAATAGAACTCCACTAATTTTCTAGGTGATTAAGCAGATACTTGTTCAACTTGAGAATCAATTATTTGCCTCAACTTGCCATTTCAGGATATTTAAGTGGTGGATCTGTAACTGGACTATGTTACTTTAAATGGCAGATTGGTATGAATGCTTTGCCATTCACCAAAAAGTGTGGATATAAAAGACAAAATCTGTTGTACATCACATCTTCTGAATGATGGACCTCATGTGGCTTACAATAGAAGAGCTCCCATTCACTGCAGGAATCTAGGTATGTGTTGATCAAATTCACCAGTCCAGGAAACAGTAGTGAAAGTAATTCCCATTAGTGTCTGGTAACAGGAAAGTGCTCTCTCAGCAAATATATGTTTTTTAAAGTAATCTACAGAATTACACTTTGGAGGCAAGAGTACACGTTTGTGCCCAATATCGAAACCTGGAAAAAATGGGCAGACGCTGCTTTCTGGCTTTCCACTGCAATTCCCTCTTTCCACATTTACAGCTGTCCCGCCACGCCCACCCTCTGATAAATACAGAGTCTCTGAAAGAGAGAGAGGTGACATTAGAGAGGATGTAGAGTAGAACTCTTTAACCGTTTCCTTGGCTGTCTTTTCCCCACAGAAATTCTCCTGCTGTCATTTCAAACTAAAGGATAAAATTACTCATGAAAGTTTCCTAAGCAAACTGATTAAACATAGGATAAGAGAAGAGATACTTTTTTTGTACTGTTAACTCACTAAGGAACAAAAAGCAGAGAGTTAAAAAAAATCAATGCTTGGTTTGTGCAATGTTGGGATGTAAACATTACAACTTTATGTGGAGTGGCACTTTTAATTTGTTCAGAAATGATACAGACTTAACAACGTAAAATTAAGATGTAAAATTTATTGATACCAAATTGCTCCGAGTGGTTAAAATACAAAGAGACAGTGATATTTCTCCAACCTGGAGGAACATAAATTAAAACAGCAAATGTTGCGTGCAAGCTGCTAAGTAAAATGCAATTGCACATAAATTCAACTACAAACGTATATTACAGGGTTTGAGTTATCTAGGAATCATGGGATGGTAGTATATAATACTGTGAAAACATTAACTAGTCTTGGCTTCCTTCAGTTCATGGAAGTTGGTAATAACTAATACCTTCTTTATAGGAGAAGCCTATTGGATGGATTGACTCCAGTGGGCCACACTAATAATGTTTTACAAATAGACTTCAAAGGCAGCTGAGTACCTTATCTGTGGCCTACCTGGCTACAGCCTCAACCTTCTCATAGAGTAGCATGTGTGAATCCAGGAGGTTACCAAGTTTAGCTTCCCACTCAAGAGACAACTCTGGAGCACAGCAGGAACTGCAAGGATCAAAGTAAGTCCACCTTACTAGCATTCAAGTTCAGCTTGTTTCACCCCATCCAATCTCTTATAGTATAGCCTCCAGGCAAGAGACAAGAATTCCACAGCATCACCAGCCCAGTTCCCAGTGGTGATGTACAGCTGGCTATTAGCATACTGATGATCTCACTCATCAGCTTCATAGAGATAGTGAACATGAGGTAATCCTGGAAGACCAAGTGTCAATATAAATAGGAATTAAGTAGATTTATCAGTCAGTGGAAGCTTAACAATAGAATGAGAAGATCGTCAATCAATCCCCAGTCCTCTCAATCATCAAATAACTTAGTTTTCTAATTAAGCTGGTCTCAACCAAGCAGTGAAAAAAAATCACAAACCAAATTCCAACCAAATTACCCATGTGCAGACAGAAACAGAGCTGTTAGGGGCAATCATATTGTGCTGAGTGTCAAGATGACTATCTCCCTGTGGGTGAGTGATCATTGCAATAAACTTGGGGCTCTAAAACAGCAAGTTTGTTCATTATGGACAAGATGCATAGATTAGAGAAGCTACAAAAATCAGAAAGGTTGAGACAAAAGAGTTTCAGATATGAAAGAGCATCATCCTGCTTATGGTACAACAGACTATCCACTGTTATAGAGAATTAAGTTCTCCAAAAAAAGGGAGTGTCACTCTACAGAAGGAAAAAAGAAAAAATTCTCAGAAAGGACCAGTTTCTTTAAGGCCAGCCTCTCACAATGAAGATTTCCTTCTGGGGTGGAGTTCCTAGTACTTGGTGATTTGCTTATGTGGTGTCCCTGTTTGGTGACAAAGATACCATTTGCTATCTATGTAATCTATATGATGTGCTGAGAAACAGCCAGTTTTCATGGCTCATAGCAGTACCAATGACAAGAGGTTCTAGAAACCAAATTTGCATAATTGGCTAGAACGGTGAAATCCAGGATTGATTGATTTATCAAATTTCTGAGGTTGCCTAAGTCCATAATGACTCTGAGTGGCATACAATGTTAAAAAAAATGAAATCAAAACAAAAATAATAAATAAAAATAACAAAAGTCAGGAAAGACAATAGGACACACAACCTGGACACCAAACATACCCATAATGGGCTCGCCACACACCCTAGCCTAAGGTCTGGGGAAAAAGCCAGGGTTTTAGAGCCTGTTTAACTGGTGGTATGCTGTCCAGAATATTTCCTAAGTAATGTCTTCAAATGCTGCCAATTCTATAGTAAAGGTAAAGGTACCCCCCGCACATTTGTGCAGTCGTGTCCGACTCTAGGGGCCGGTGCTCATCTCCGTTTGTTAGCCGAAGAGCCAGCGTTGTCCAAAGACGCTTCCACGGTTATGTGGCCGGCATGACGCACGTGGAACGCTGTTACCTACTCACCGAAGTGGTACCTATTCATCTACTTGCATTTGCATGCTTTCGAGCCAATTCTATACACAGACTAATTAAATTGTCAGATCTGAGAAGTCTCAATACCTAGATGAAATGGGTGAGGGCAGGAATAGTTTAGATTGGTGAGGCACTAGAATATCTTCAGGGACAACCCAAGCCTGTACAGAAAGAACAAGCTCAAGATGGTTACTAGACTTAATATAAAAAGACATGAAGGAGCACTGAAGGCATCCTGTATGAGGAAGCAGAGTCCCATGAAGTTAAAAAAATGACACTTTATTCAGGAATAAAAGGTAAAGGTGGATGCAACCAGCATCCAGGCATTGCTCTATTGTTATCCTCAAATGTCATCATTTGGTAGCTTCATCTGCAGCACAACACTCAAGCTGTGGTTCCCTAAAGCCTTGGATGATACCCTTTGAAGTTGTGCTGAATTGTAAATGAACTGTGACAGAATGGGAGCATAACATGAAAGCCAGCTGGGTGACCTTGGGCCAGTCCCTGTCTCTCAGCCCTAGGAAGGCGCCAATAGCAAACCAGGAGACTGAGAGTTCTAGTCCCGCCTTAGGCACGAAAGCCGGCTGGGTGACCTTGGGCCAGTCTCTCTCTCTCAGCCCAACTCACCTCACAGGGTGGTTGTTGTGGGGAAAATAGGAGGAGGAAGGAGTGTTAGGTATGTTCGCTGCCTTGAGTTATTTATAAAAATAATAAAGGGGGGATAGAAAATAAAAAAATAAAATAAATAAAATTAGCATACTGTACATATCGTGTGTAATTATATTTTAACTTTGTAGATTTTTTCGTAGTTCTACTTATACATTAATAACTACTAAATACTAAATACAAGTACTAAACAGCCAACAAGGGAGGAAGGGAGGGAGGGAATATGAATTGCTTAACATGTATTAGTAGAAATATAGCAGCCATGATTGATCACTTAATATTACATATAACAGTATCAGAATCAGAATTAAATATAACACATAAATGAAAGACAACAGGAAATGCAAAGATTTTCAGCCAAAAAAAAAATCAGTGGTTTTTAAGTGAATTACTGGGAATTGTGCCTGCAAGAAGTCCCATGTCTTGCTCTGTTATTATCCAGACTGTAACTCTTTCTTCATTTTACAATCAAAGAAGTGATATATCCAGAAGAGTACTGCTGTCACTGCAGCATTAAAAGAATATATTCTTTTAATTCAATTCTCAATTTTATGCCTTATTCAAATTTCCCCCTAACAATTTTGAATTTGAGAAAGTATTATGTATATAGGTTATTAAAGATTAGGCTGGTGATTGAGTGATAGCTGACTGCCTACCGTTCATTTTCCTAGTGGTATGAATAACCAAATAACCTTCCAATTCATCCTAAGGTAATTAAAATGTTTCTTGCTTGCTTTTAATTTTGTGTATATATTCACAAGCACATGGTTGCTCAGAATTGGGGTACTTCACTTCCAGGGAATCTAGAATAAAGAAAGTTTGAGAAGGAAGTGTCACATCATTGTATGACACAATTTGTTCACGTCACACGATGTTGCCTGGAAACCTAAGAAAAAAAGTCCTTTACAAACATGATGCTGCTTTCAAATCAGCCTATTTATTTTTTCAACAAACAAAGATGCAGTTCTGAGCTACCTTGTATACCATCTAAATAAATTAAAGCCACTCCTGTCTAATATATAATCAGCAAACTGTCTCCATGATTTTAATAACAAAAAAATCAAGCAGGAAATGAGCAAATTTGGAAATTTCTTGTAAAAAGACATTTGACAACCTTATAATAGTCTACAGCTCCCAGCATCACCTAGTGTGTTCTTGGGCCATGCTGGTTTAAAACAACAGCATCTCAACTCCTCTCAAGTGCATCAAGCTTGTGTCAAATATTTCAGCCCACTAAAACTATTTTGTGATTATTTACTGAATAACGTTTCCCACTTACGAAAGATAAGCAAGCAGACTCCTAACCTGAAACCCTAAAACTTAGTACAGGTGAGGCAATCAGCAGAGACTTTATGTGAGCCCAAGACATTATTTTATTTATTTTATTTATTATTGTATTTATACCCCGCCTATCCCCTCCCTAATGGAGGACTCTAGGCGGCTTACATACATCATTATACATATACATCGTTATACAATTTTTCTTTAAACCGTCAAGGAAGGGGGTAAGGGAACCGACTCTTCTCTGGCTTCTGGACTACATGTCCCACGATGCCTTGCGTCAGAGCCGGCTGCTGACGTCCTGTAGATGTTATTACTTCGGGATCCGTCGTGACCGCCGCCATTCAAAGGATCTTCAGTTTTGGTGGAAGCCGACTCCCCGACAGGACGTCAGCAAATTTTCCCACTTAAGGTGGTACCCAATTTATCTACTTGCAAGCTTTCGAACTGTTGGGTCGACAGGAGCATCATGATGATCCTGGGTACCGAAAACTTTTTCTTCATATACCCAGCTGCAGCTTCATTTAGAGTGGCCTCCCTCAACCTGGCGCCTTATTTATTTATAGAAAAAAAACACCATAAGTTTGAAGTTTATGCTCTAGTTTACATATTTTTCAAACTATCCAAACAAATGGTTTGGGGAAAAATCCATCCCATAGGAAAGTCAGAAATGCTTCTACAAGATCTGAAGGCTTGTAAATAAATCATAACCAGATGAAAATATTTAGCATCAAATAAGAATGGTTCCTTGTACCCTTTGGGGGGAAAAAAAAGAAACAATAAAGCTGCAAAAATACATCTACCATTACATCACTGTCATTCACATTCAGTCTTATTAATAGATGTAGTGCTGGAAGTCTTTTCACTCGAATAGTCCTCCTGAATGTATACATATTGTTTAGAAAAGCTCATAAACTGTTTTGTTTGTTAAACAAAAAGAAAATATTGACTTGATTTTTTAAAATTTGTAGGTGGGTGCTGCCCCTCGGTGACCGCCACTCACCTAATTAGCACTGTTTTGAAATGCTGAGTCCTGGCAACATCAAAGCTAAGCAAATAGGAGGCTGCAGGCCAGGGGATTAACACATGCTTCACATGCAGAATGTTCCAAATTCAATGTATCCTACTTGCAGTTAATCTTAAAAGAACTGCTGCTTGAACCCTGGAAAACTGTTGCAAATCTAGGCTGACAAAATGAAAAATGCTAAAAGAGCGGGACTGCCCTGTTCAAAACGGGACTTATGGTCAGCCTATGCAAATCATTACTAACAATACTGGGCTAACCCTACTCAATCATCTGACAGAATATAAGGCAACTTCTTTTACTCCAAGGTGCAATTTTGACACTTGGCTGTTAGTTCCAGATGTGAAGTCCAGACTGAGTGCATCTGTTATGCTAAGTGAATCGTTATTTAATGAGATTCAGGACACTTAAGGTGATCTAAGACTTCTCCTGAGTAGGAACCTGCTACAGAAAGAAGACACAGAATTTTAACCTTTCTACAGTGAAACATGAGATAGAGGACATTATATCAGTTCCCTTGAGAGTACATTTGTTTAATCATTAGGTCATCCTATTCAATTTGATTTGATTAACTTTTGTTGCTAATATAAGAGCCCAACTTATATCCCTTTTTATTATCATGAAGATGGTTAATTTTGACTTCGGGGGAGGTGTGGAGAACTGAAGATGAAGACCAAGGAACCAGTGAATAGACCAGTCCCTTGGAACCTCTCCAGATAAGAAGATGGGAGATTGCCCACATGAGCTATGGATGGCTGCTTCTCGTGAGGAGACCGCAGGACAACGGTTTTCCGCAAATTTGAGCACCATGAGATGACGGGACCAGCCATCTTGCTCGCACTGGAGCCTTTTAAAGGACACTAAGTTCGCAAACCTCACCTTCTAATCACTTTCGGAAATTGCCTGTTAACCATCTTAAAGCTATTAGAGACCTTTGGAATGGCAAGTTTGAAAAGTCTTCATCAGGTGAGTTTAACTTCAACTCTGAACAAAAGAAAAATTAATTATAAGCTTAAGAACTTAAAGAATTTGAAATAAACAGCAAAAAGCTAAATAAGATTTTGATCTAAGAATAACAGATTAAGGGTCCATATAAAGTTGGAATATTGACTTTTACTATAAGATATTGGAATTAACTATAAAAAATAAACAGCTTCTCATGGGAAATAGACTTATTTTGGCTATCCTGGCTATTGCAAGTCATAACAAAGATGTGATAATTTTAGAAACTGGACACTAGAGGGGACTAACAATTCTAAGTAAAAGGGGAAAAAAGCCTGTTCTTGATGTCAGTTAATACTGGGAATTACAAAATGACACAAAACGTTTTAACATCAGAAATATTAAAGGAGATATTTGAAGACTGGAGCTAGAAATTAGTAACTACAGTATCAACAGTGTCAGTAATTATGTCTGTTTCTATGGATTGTTGTTGTTGTTCAGTCGTTTAGTCATGTCCGACTCTTCGTGACCTCATGGACCATAGCACGCCAGGCCTTCCTGTCCTCCACTGTCTCTCGGAGTTTACTCAAATTCATGTTCATTACATCGGTGATGCTCTCTAACCATCTCATCCTCTGCCGTCCCCTTCTCCTTTTGCCTTCAGTCTTTCCCAGCATCAGGGTCTTTTCCAGTGAGTCCTCTCTTCGCATTAGGTGGCCAAAGTATTTGAGCTTCAGCTTCAGCATCTGTCCTTCCAATGAGCAGTCAGGGTTGATTTCCTTTAGGATTGACTGGTTTGACCTCCTTGCAGTCCAAGGGACTCTCAAGAGTCTTCTCCAGCACCACAGTTCGAAAGCATCAATTCTTCAGCGCTCAGCCTTCCTTATGGTCCAACTCTCACAGCCATACATTACTACTGGAAAAACTATAGCTTTAACTATACGGACCTTTGTCGGCAAGCTGATGTCTCTGCTTTTTAATATGCTGTCTAGGTTTGCCATAGCTTTCCTCCCAAGGAGCAAGCGTCTTTTAATTTCATGGACTACGTCTAAAAAAATGTTAATTAAGGAATGACAGATGTGCAACAAATTTTATCTGACAAGACAGAGAAAGTATCAAAAATGGAACTACAAATGACAGGCGAAGAGAATGATTTGGAAAAGGATGCTTTACTGGATATACAAAAGAAACTGGGTGCAGTTTTAAAATTAAAATGGAAATACAATTGATAAACCAAGAGAATGACCTGGGAAATGTTTTCTTATTGGATCTACAAAAGAGGCTTGTTAAAACCTTGAAGAAATCTGTGCGATGGGATAAAGAAGAATTGACGAGAAATCATATCCTATGACAATATTTGATTGAATTAAAGATTAAAACTGCTAGAAGTAAAAGGAAGGAACATAAAGTTGGTTTATTTGATCAAGGTTAATATAGGACACTTTTTTGCAAAGTTCTGGTAACCCTTTATGGACTTTTTGCTGACATCAGGATTGAAAAGTTGATGTTTTATGGATTTGCTTATAGATAAGGGATGGGATATGGGATGAAGAGATATCTGTAACTTTATAGGGGGTGAAAAGTTATTAAATTTGTTTATACTTGTTGTGATGAAGTCACTTCTTTATATAGTTCTTTTCTTTTTCTTTATTATATTCTTTCTTTTCCTTCTTTTTTTCTTTTTTCCTGCACTTTCTATTCTTATTTTCCATTTTCTTTCTCTAAGCTTAGTTTGTATTAATTTTTACTACTGTAATTAAAATTCTTAATAAAATTATATTCAAAGATAGTTTACTTTATTTTTTTCTTTTTTACAGTGACCAAAAGACCCGTGCATATCAGTAGATTGGGGAAAGTTATTTTGATTTCAGCAACTGGACTTTGTATTACCAGAAATGAAGAGTTTGCTTGGGCCTTCTGAGAAAGCATAAGAAAGGCTTTACTATGACCTAACACGTTGTATACTTGATAAAAACTTTTTTGCATGTCTCGTAGTTTCCTATCAGTCCATTTAAGAACAGAACCTAGTATAGACCTACCAGACCCAGCTGCAAAACTCCAGATAAATAGTAGATAGCAAAAAAGAGATTCAGAAAGCATCTATTTTAGTGGTAGCCTAGAGTTTTGCATCAACCACTGTGAAGACAATGTACAAAAATATGCAGTGTTTTTGTAAACCTGAGTTGGCTGAATAAAGACACAGTCTATCATTTCTGGACTTTTTTTTGTTTCATGATTGTGAGTGCTATATTTTTGTAAGACAAGGACTTCAGTTTTCTAAAACTGTTCTCTAATATATTAAGGATTACTTATAATTCACAGTTTGTAAGTGCTGCTAATTTTTTAATCTTAGATTTACTGGAATAGTTTCTATTCTACTACTGCAAATACAGTACCTAATATGAACTCCATATTCAATGAGTAAGTAAAGACTAATAATGTACCCCCCCAAAACAAAAACAAAACAAAACAAAACACCAAAGCACAGATTTAAAAAATGATGGTCACTTCCACTGTAGAAGAAAAATAGGAAAGTAAATACAACAAAGAGTAAAGAAAACAAAGCACCAACAATCCACTTTATACCAAAACAGTTTTATTCATAGCATAACAGAAACATACTGGGCATAAAACCAAGAACAGCATAATAAAGGTTCTGATTGATAAATTGTTATGCTCACTTTCTTTCTGTTCACAGCTTTCTAAAAGAACCTCTAGTCAACGGGCTAATAAAATCAACCAGGAGCTATTAAAATCGGGTTTGTGGAGCCTCGGGATCTCCAACTGCCTGCCAGAAAGGATTGGGGCAGGGTAAGAATGGCCAATTCCAGAAATAGACTCAACGTTGCCATAAATTATGATCTCTGCATTACACTTCGAATGTAACAACAAAAAAATTGTCCAAGCATCTTCCTGATATAACAGCCAAATCTGTTGCATGTCAAGTAATATGGACAAGCAGTTGAACATGTATGAATATGACTTTAATATTTTAATATTTGGCGATTTATGTTATTTGTGTGATGATGTCATGATATTATTCTGCAAATGATGCAATTTGCGTAATTATTTTATTACTCAAATGATACATTCGTATAATGATATAAATGATATAAATTTCATTATTTACATAATGACATCACGATAACCAGAATGAGAGGTATAATGGCAGCTTATAACTCTATTAACTGTTTAACTATAAACATTTAAAGCAAAATTATATTCTATCCTTCTAATAAAAAACAAAAAAGGAAAAGAAAATATTTGCTTATGCTTTACTCTTCAGTGCTTGCCATTTCATGGCTAGCATCTAAGCACAGAGGTGTGTTCTCACCTTTAGGAATAGTTATTTGGCATCCTAAGTCACAGTCCTGCTGCAACTGATAAAAGGCCACTTCTTGTAGTCGGGCACGCTCCAGTTCCGAAAGACTCTGAATAGGAACAGACTTCAGCCGAACGCTGCGCCCTGACATGCTGTTCCAAGTGAAATCACCCTGTAAGAATTCAAGCAGGAAATATGTAGTGTCACATAAACACCAACAAGTGAGCACAATATGATTTTCTTATGTGGGAGACTGGCTCGGGAAGGAATGGAAAGGTCAAAGGTGGGAAGATTATTTTTTAAATGGCAGCTCGATCAAGATGGGAAGAGATCTGGGAAAAAGCATTCAAAGAGACTTCACCTTAATTCACTCACTATAAATGAGGCTGGGAAATTTCTAATCTAGCTTCCAAGACACTGTATTTACCTTAGATTAGCGTTAGAAATAACTCATTGAAATCTATGTGGTTTCTGCTAACTTGGTCTTGCCACCTACTTGGGCCTTGACTCTTATACAACACTAAAAATATAACTCAGGCTTCATTAAGACATACAGTACTTCATATTTGCCTGCAATAACATTCAATTTTATGTTGCTTTATCCATTTTAAAAAATGGATCAAACTTTATTTATCATCCAAGACCAAATAACAGCAATAATGCAAGTTCCAAAGAAAGAATAGATAAAGAGATTCAGGAAAAGATATAAAAATAAAATCAGGTAAAATGTGATAGCATAACACAGGGCTTTCAAAACTTTTGCCGTTGGCGACACACCAATGGCCGGCGCACAAAAACCCGGAAGTGCCGCCACAGCACACAAAAACCCGGAAGTGGCAGTGCTTCCGGGTTGCCGCCGCGGCAGCAGCAGCATCCTGGAACCCGGAAGCGGTGATGGCCCGCTGCCCCCGCTGCCCCTTCGAAAGGGCAGGCTCCGGCAGGGAGGCAAAAATTGCGCACGCACGCTGCCGGGCCCCGCCGCTCAGCTGATCGGCGCGGAAAATTTCCACCACGGCCCATCAGCTGTGCAGCAGGGAAGCGGCCTGGCAGCGTGCATGCGTGATTTTTGCCTCCCTGCCGGAACCGAGGGCATTTTCATCAGCGCTTCCGGGTTGTCACGCGACACACTTGGGGCCCCCAGGCGACACAATATTATGTCGCGACACACAGTTTGGAAAGCCCTGGTATAACACAACGATAAAACATTGAGATCTGCAGACAGAACATAAAGGAATATGGCTAACTTCAGATTTTTTAAAAAAACAGCCTGGTTTTATATATGGGGGAGAAATGTATTGAAGTGGATGTTGGCAGCCATCTAATGGGAATGCTTCTACTGAATAGAGGGTTGGACTTAACTGAATGGCCCCTTCAAGTTTTATGATTTAATAGTTCTATTTCAAAAAGGGACACTTTTTAACTAATTTAAATAGGATCTGAGAATTTCATTTGTCCCATGGACGTGTCCTACTCCCAGCAACTTATGATGTAAGGGGGCACAGCTTTTGCACGGAGGAGGAAGTGACCTACTTTGTACAGAAGTAGAAATACTGATTTTCACTATCTTCCTTGGTACTGAAGAAACAGGGAAAATGTTGCACCAACTGAAAGAAATGTTCCATGCAAGAGAAAATATAAAATAATTGTTAGGCAACTTCACTAAGATGTCACTGTATGTTCAAGGAAGTGGGGGGAGATTTTGAACCACTTTCTCAAATTTTACTAAAATGTTATCACATTTTAATGTGAACAAATGACAAATGTGTTTAAGGCAGATTTTTTAGGCGGAGTGTGTTTTATTTATTTTATAAAGCAGAACAAAGAGAAAGCAATAATACAAAACAGAAACCGAAAACAAAAAAGAAGGGAAGCAATGCAACAACAAAAATTATATATAAAAAGATGCACTCTCTATGAAGTTTTACATAACAGTTTTAGTAAAGAATGATCATATTTTATTGTAATTGTCCATACATGATCTACATTTGTAAACAACTCGTAAGTTGCAAATAACATCAAGTCTTTCAATCCATTGAGTAACTGGTGCCACAAACTTTCAAATGTTGAAGATCAAATCTCTTTAAAAAAAATAACAGCACAGCGAATCTATTTCTGTTGTTGAGCTATCAATTTTCATGTTATAGCTATACAGTATAAAAGAATATGGGCATCAAATTATATTAATCTTTGTCTTAAAGTCAAATTAATATATGTCATTGCTTTTTCCCAAAACATGATAATTTTAGGATATTGCAAAACCACCCACGTGTTTTAATGAAGCGTTATTCTCCAGCAAGACAATGATTTAATCATTATTTTTTGTATATAAATGCAATGGGGTCTAATACATCCAAATAAGTAAGCATTGTTTAATTCACTTTTTCATCAAAATAATAAATCAGTGCAGAGCAGTCTAGAGGCTTAGCAATGATGTCCTTAACTTGGTTTGCTAATTTAGATACTGCAAAGGTTTTGTTTATTCAAAACTACAAGCTTGAACCTTAAATTCTTATTCTGTTTTACAAGTATTTTTAATCCATGAATTTATAGGCATTTGAGTGAGTGTGCATCTACACTCACATTACATTATTGATATACTTACATTGTAAACACATTGCAATCCATGTATTTCACATATAAATTTTTGTAGGCATTCAAAAAGATAGTGTATTCTGTGGGTACATCATGGCTCAGACAGTAGTTTATAAGACTATATTTACTATTTCAACAAGATTAACCAGTATTTAATATACAGCAAAGAAAATAACAATCAAACAGCCAACTAAAACTATGACACCCACCTTTAATCACAAAATGTTTTTGACCGAAACTCAGAAGCACTACATTTTTATGCTGTTACATTCAGTATGTGTTCTTAATAGCTTAATGTGAATCTATAAAAATGTCTTAGAGCAAATACCATGCATGAAAAAGCATGAAAAAATATGTTTTGTATGTTTTAAGTCACATACAACACAGAATGTTTAATGAAAATCTGCTCCAAAAATCCAGTTACACAAGTATTTTGTAACTGCAATAGTTAAATCAGATTTGTTATTACACTATCACCAGTGTTTAATTTTGTGCTGTGGGTATTGTACTGTTATACTGTTTTATTGTGGCTTCCAAGTTTATATTCTTTGGAGATTTTAATCTATTTAATGTTTATTTCTTAGAGTTTACAGTTTTATATTTTGTAAATCACCAAAAGGGCTTTTTTGAGTGGGTGGTAACTGTTACAAAGAAATAAAAGTTGTACATGAGGTATCCCACAACATTCACTGATGAATTGGTGCAATAAAGAGTATTTTTTTAAAAGAAGTTACAGTACATCTTTGGCCACCCTAGAGCTGTTGAATAACCATTTTGTATTCATAAAAGCAAAAGTATTAATTTACCATTTGAAGAGAGCTTATTAAAGTTTCCTAGAAGTCTAAGATTCATCAAAAGAATCATAGAGTGTAAATTTGGAAGAGATTTTTGAGATTATTTAGTCCAAGCCCTCAGTGCAGGAATGTTCAACCCCAGCTGTGCCATGCCATGCCATGCCATGCCATGCCATGCCATGCCATGCCATGCCATGCCATGCCATGCCATGCACCACAGTTACACAATTTCTTAAGTCCTATCCATTATCACTGGCAATCTGATAATTATAACCCTCTAATTCTATGAAAAGAACCCCAAAGAAAAAACATTTTGCTATTGTTCATCTACTCCCAAGTGCACTACAAAGCAACCATGCATGTGATAAACCTTGTCATGGACTCTGAATTCTTTCTTAGGTCAGTCTAATGTTATTGTGATGTTGTTAGTGGAGACTGTATCTGTCAAAATATTTTGCAGAAAGGTTATGTTATGAACGCTTGAATCACCTGATCTACTTAAGACGACTAAGAAATGTTTATTTCTAGTTCATTTTAGTTGTCTGCTTTATTTGGAATCTACAACCCAACTGTATTAAAACAGACCAAAGTAACATAAAATTTCACATTGTTCATAAAGGCTATAAAATAAAGCTTGTACAACAAGGTATACAAAAAGCAATTGTGTTTACCATGTACTTTACATAATTATTTCTTAGAAAAAGGTAAGATGTCATTTGTGTATTTTTTTTCCATAGAAAACATCTTGGAAGAAAAAAAAAGTCCAAGATTAGGGAGAAAAAAGAAAAGAAGCTGGTTGGCTCACAGAATCAGTTATGGAGACCTACCAAGAATACAACTGCACAGATGTATCACCACCATGCAAGTTTTCACTCTTTCAAAACTGGCTCCTTTCCTATTGTGAAAGACTACATTAGACGATTGTAAGGGCTATACTAACCTGTAAGGCCCACTCTAGACAATACCATATTACGGGTTCCAACTTTTAAAAACTCATTCTCTTTGTCTTGCTATCTGTGCTTATTTTAGTACTGATTAATCTGAAGACTAGCTACAAGGACTTTATCAGAATTAAAGGCTAAATCAACCTTCTCCAAACTGTGGTCCTTCAAATGTGCTGGAACTAAAATTTTGAGGATAATGGCAGAGAACAAGGTAAGTTATAGTCCCAAACCATTTGGAGCTCACTGGTTTAGCAGGCTAAATAAATATTTTAAAAAATTCATCCTTTAGCACATTTTAATACAGATATATTGCTTATTGCAACTATTTCCATCTATATATGGAATATATAGATTCCATATATATTCCAATGAGTTGGTCCCATGATGACAGACGATTATGGAAGTTAGTCTTATGTATATGGGCACCAGTTTAGACAAAGCTATTTCAATTCAACACCTGAAAACCAAACAGAATATCCATATATACATGCAGAACTATTTTTTTCCCAAACCAGTGGCAAATTATGCTTTTTCACACATTTGTGCATAGTTGCAGTAATACGTAAGGTTCACGTACCCTTATTATTTCAGAATAACATTCTTTTTTATGAAAATATTTTAGGAAGTATGAAAGCAACATATGGAACTTTAATCAATGGATACAGATATAATACTTCAGAACATTTTGGACTGGAAAGCACATTTAAATTTAAAAATGAATTTATCTCTATTATAAAGGTAAAGGTACCCCCCGCACATTTGTGCAGTCGTGTCCGACTCTAGGGGCCGGTGCTCATCTCCGTTTGTTAGCCGAAGAGCCAGCGTTGTCCGAAGACGCTTCCACGGTCATGTGGCCGCATGACATGCGCAGAACGCTGTTACCTACCCACCGAAGTGGTCCCTATTCATCTACTTGCATTTGCATGCTTTCGAATTGCTAGGTTGGCAAGAGCTGGAGCTAGTGCGGGAGCTCACTCCGCACGCAGGGCTAGGGATTCGAACCTCCGAACTTGTGATCTTCCGATCGACAATCCTGGCGTCTTACCCACTGAGCCACCACGCCCCTCATCTCTATTATAAATCAATTTATAACTATATATATATATATACTATATATACTCAAAAATCTAAATTTATGCATTTATTTAAATCTCTATTATAAATCAATTTAAATAAATGCATAAATTTAGATTTTTGAGTATATATAGTTTGTATACAGTATTCACAAAATGTCTATTAATGAAGATTTGCTTATCCACAAAATACTCATTTAAGGTAAAGCTCCATCAGAATGGTATATATACTCTATCTTCCAATCAAAGAGAGGAGCAATCAAACAACACAATAGACCAGGGCTTTCCAAAGTTTTCCCGCAGCGACACACCAACCGCCCTTGGTGTGTCGCCGTGGGAAAATCTGGAAGTCCTGCCGCCGCGGCAGCGCGCAAAAAGCCGGAAGTGCTGCTGCCGCTTTCGGTCTTTGCGCGCCGCCGCAGCTGCGGCGCCTTCGGATTTTCATGTGTCGCCGCGGGAAAACCTGGTGCGGGCGGGGGTGTGCATGGCGGTGGCAGCGGCGGCAGCCTCCGCTAAAACACGGAAGCACCGATGGCGCGCCGGTGCCGCCGCCGTGCACGCCCCTGCTGCCACTTCCGGGTTGTGTGGCGACACAGCCGACTGTGTGTGGCGACACACTTTTGTGTCGCGACACACAGTTTGGAAAGCTCTGCAATAGACCCTAATCAAGGAACTATTAACTTAGTCAATCAACCAAGTAGCAAACAACAACCCAACCAAGGAACTACCAAGGAGAGTAAAACACCCCCACCAACACAGGCAGGACAAGCCAAGGTATATAAACAGAGAGCAAGTCCCACTCCCTTTTTGCACTGAAGATGTTGCCTAGCCTGGCAATGAAATGTCTGCAAGAAAACAAAAAGGCTCAGAGAGCACCAAGGACTCCACAGTCTATCTTCCGTTAAGCTCTCAGAGCAGAGATATAGAGATGTTACATTATGTCATGCTTCCATGTGCAGAGTTTTACATGGCTTCCATCCCTCTTGGAAATTTATTGATTTTTATACAGTGTATATCCTGTGTGGTATTTTCAGTTACATTGATCGGCTTCATCCTTATTGAGATTCCTTAGACTTAGGTAATCAGATAGTATACTATGGGGTTCAAACCCTCTTCCAGGAATTGAACTCACGGACCTTCGCACTTTATATCACTACATACAGTGCACAATATACAAGTGGTACCTCATGGTGGTCAGTGTAATTGAAAATACCACACAGAATATATATTGTGTAAAAAAAATAGCTGGAAGTCATGTAAAACCCCATACATGGGGGCATAACATATTATAACATCTGCATTCTGCTCTGACAGCTTAAGAAAGGTGGACTACATATACCATTGTGATAGAGCTTCTGGAAAACACTTCCTGCAACTGCTGAGTGCTAGGACCTGCATAAGCCCTAAAGCTAATGCAGTGTATATAGTCATCTAAAGTACAAAGGTCAATGAACTTCCTGTGGGAATATGGCGGACTGAGCAGCTGTGCCCGCGAGCTCCGTGGGCAGAACTGGCATCGTGGCATTTTTTTCGGGCTCAGGCTGGTTTCTCCTGTAGCCTAGAGCTTTTTTCCGGTTAAGGAAAAAGCTTGGAATCGACCCATTTGTCCTCCGAATGATGAGTTGTACCCAGGAGATTGTGGATGGCATGCATGATTGACGGGGAAGACTTTTATTTTATTTATTTATTTATTGGATTTATCACCGCCGAACTCCCCCAAGGGAAGACTTTGCTGGGAGGCTGGGATTTCTCTATTTCCGAGCCGCGCTGCAGTCTCTTAAAGGGACAGTAAGTCCTGCCTTCCCATTTCTTAACCACCCAATTTAATTTTTTAAATTTTAAACCCTAAGAGAGGCTTTCTACAGTAAGAAGAAACGGACTCTCTTGGTGCTTATCGTTATTTCTGGAATACTTTTAAAAATCTTTTAAAGTTTTGGCTTGTTTTCCCGTTCAAAGATTAAGGAAAACTGAGAACAAATAATTGCTTTCCTGTTATTTTCGTATTGAATTTGAAGGATTGAATATTTTCCTGCACGTTGGATTTCTTGTTTTTCATTCTTAGTCTTTTGTTCACTTTCCTCGAGATCTGCTTGTTAGTACTTCTTTTTTTGTTTCAATTTCATGTGGAAACTTTGTATCAACTCATTATCTTATTAACTCCTATCTACTGTGAGTCAAGTAGCTAGGGGGCACCATAATCTACTGCCTGAAAAATGGAAGATTTTAAAGAGATTTTTTTGGAGTTTCATTGTGAGCTTAAGCAGTCCTTTAAAGAGACATTTTCAGAGTACCGTCAAGTTATTCTGCAGAACACGCGGGATATTGAGGAAGAGATCATTTCTAAAATGTGTCATCTGGCTGAAGATGGTATAGAGGAAGATGAAGATTTTGGCAAAGAGGGAGATGCTTTTGTTGTCAGTGATATTGAAGTTATGCCAGGCGAAGACTACATCTTGGAGCTGAAATGGTTACAATAACAGTCTGAACTGCAGATTATAAAGAGAGTTGTTTTTCTGGGAAATTGTTATGTCTTTCTGAAGGATTGTTATGGGAAAGAAGAAAATATGTTATGTGGGAGGTTTTTTGCTGAGAGGTTTGGATTTTCAAGGGGGGCATTTGGGCTTGCCTTGGGTGCAATTGGGGGATATGTAACTGTTTTAGTTTATTTTGAAGTAGGGTAAAAATTTAAGAATGTATAATTGGATTGATAATGAGGTTATGATGATTTCGTTTTCTTTTAATGACTTGGATTAAGATATATTGGAATTGTTTTAAGATTTGTTGATTTGCAAGATTTATTAGATATTTATAAGATATAATAATCATTGATTTTTAGGTTTAATAGCGTTAAGATTATTGTAGTATTATTAATTATAAAAGCAGACAATTTATATGTATTCATAATTTGATTATTATAGTGGACAAAAATATAGAGAATAGTGATAGGAAGGAAGTAACTAAAGTTTTTCTTTTTTTCTCTTTGTAGTTTTCTTTGTTTTGTTCTTTTGTTTTGTTGTGTAGATTTTATCTCTGTCTTAAACTTAATAAAATTATTTAAAAAAATAAAGTACAAAGGTCAATGACTTCCTGGTAGAGGGTCTGAACACCACAGAATAACATCTGATTTAAGCTACTGATTTTAGCTAGAGTCTCTTTTGACCAGAGCTTGACTCATGTGACTACATAGATACATCAAAATAGCTTTCTTGGCAGCAATACAAAAGTGGTTTGACATTGCCTTCTGAGATGTTTTTTCCAACTTCCATAAGGCCCTGGAATTTCCTAGTGGTTTTCCATGTGAGAACTAATAGGTTTGACCCTATTTAACTTTTCCAAGATTAACTTTTTCTGTTGCAAAGCAAATGAATATAAAATAATAATAATAATAATAATAATAATAATAATAATATAATAATAATAATAATAATACACATGTTTATTAAGATCAAAACCTCTACCCATTTATTGTTCTTCAATCTATTTTTGTTTGGCCAGTTCCATTTTAGCACTTTAAAAGAATCATTGCACTGCAACAAACTTCTGTAATGACCTAATTCCATAACAATATATTTTAAGTAGTTCTATAGCTGCTTGATATAAAGCTTAACTGAAATGTCTTCCAAAGTGGTCATTGGTTGGGGACAATAGAAAATAAAGCTCAGTACATTTGAATATCATTCTGGGTAGGCTGGCCTAGACTCTGATAGCCAATTTGTTCCTATTCGTTCTTCATGCTAATGCATTCATTTCAGTGATATATCCAAGTTTTGAACATATAATGAAATAGGATGTCATTGTGGAAAAATATATTACTGTTCAAGTGATGAAATTCAGGACAGCCTGGACATTACGCTGCACGTATTTTTTCCTGGATTGTGTACATGTCTTTAAGGAACAGAATGGGACAATCTTTAACAATGCATTAGTCAATAGGCCAGAGATATGCATATTTGGTTAATTTTGGCAAGCAGTTAAATGAAGCAAACGAAAACACAAAGTAGATTTTAGGAGTATTTTCTCTCCTTATGAAAGTGTTTTTTCCCCCTCATCCCCTCCCATGAATATTACAGATGTGATTGCTAGACTAAAGGAGGGTTGGCTAAACTATTTTCAGTCTTTCTCTAATGCTGCTGGACTTCCTCCAAGCCCAGAGCAGCTAGTCCCACTCAGTGAGTTTTGTTTTTCTCCTAACGCTACCCTTCACAGACATAGCTCCCACCCTTATCCTGAGAATAAATTCTTTCCAGGTTCCACTCAGTCAACAAGATGCTTCCATTTTATTTCAATTGCTGATTTTGCAGAAAAACAGGAAGGTTGGGTGTGTAGATTGATTGGCAGGCTGGACAGGAGAACCATTTCAACCTCCCCTTTATTTCCCGCCTTTGCAGCCAGCTTTTCTGCATTCCTAGCCTCATTTGTAATGACTTCATTCTGTATTAGAAATGGGGAGGGGGGGAGTCTGATTGTGATAAATTCAGTAGCAGAATGGTGAAAATAACTACTTGGAAAGATGAAAACTTTTCAGTAGCAATCTTTGGGAGAAAGGAAGAAATGTGCTAGAATAATGTTTTCTTAAGGGCACAGTAATCCAAAACAACAGCATCTATGCTATAAAATGGGTGAAAAGAAAGAAGCGCTCTGCTTAAGTTCAGAAAAACTCCTACTACAATCTTACTGTCTCAGTAGAAATATTTTTATATAACTTCTGACCTTCTAGCAAAAGTGGAAGTAAATCTTTCATCCTATTTTCGGGACCTGACAGAAACCACCACCTCTGTACAAATACTCATTTGTAGCTACTGGAAAGAAACGTGATGCCAATGGACAGCTGAGGACAAATACTCTGTTACTATAATCTCACTTAATAAAGGAATTGTTACAAGGCTAAATCACAATAAACTGCAATTTCTTAAATATGGTGAGAAGAAAATATAAATGCATCAACAGTATTAACTGATAGACAGCCAGTTTGGTCTGGTGGTTAAAGGCATCAGGCTAGAAACCAGGATACAGGTAGTCCTCGACTTACAACAGCAATTCGGACTGGAATTTCCATCACTAAGCGATGCTGTAGTAAAGTGTGACTGCATCGCTTAGCGATGGCAATCCCTGCTGTCCTGGTTGCCATCATTAACTGAATCCCACGGTCATTAGGCAAGGCAACTTCCTGCTGGCTTCCCACAACCAAAGTCAGTGGGGAAGCCAATAGGAAGTTGCAAGCCCCAGGCCTGCAGGCAGCTAAGTAGCTGCTGCCAGGTGGGGGAGGAAGCGAGCAGGTATTTAAGGGTGTGGGGGAGGGTTGGAGAGGGTGCATGAGAGGCATGGTGCGGGGAGGGTGTGCGAGGGTGCACAAGTCAGGGAGGGTACAAGGGGGTGTGCGAGAGGCGTGGGTCGGGGAGGGTGTGTGAAAAGTGTGTCGTGTTAGAGAGGGTGCGTGGCGGTGTGCAAGAGGCGTGGTGTGGATTGGGGAGGATGCGCGGATGGTTGGGGCGATGCAAGCGCAGAGGGGCTAGGGGACTGTGTGCAGCTGGGGGAGTCTTACCCCAGCAACTTGGAACCTTTCCTGCCAGCTCCCCCACTGAATTTCTGGAGAAGCCAGCAGGGAAGATTGCAAATGGCGATCACATGATCGCGGGACGCTTGGCAACCTGTCAATACTTCATTTTCTCCATACCCCAAATTACCTCATTGTACTTCCTTCATTCCCTTTTGTACTCAATCCATGTGCATTTATCATCCATTCATTCCTGACCTTATCCCTTCCTGTTTTAAAACACACACTTGTTAAGAATCTATCCAACTGCATTCTATTAATGTTTCTTCCTGACACTCAACCCCCACTTCCACATAACAAAGTGGCAGAAGCACAATCTTACATCTAAATTTTAATTCCTTAAAAACATTCATTCTTCACATGAGACCACATACCTACCACCTTTCTATCAGCATTTGCACATTCTACAATTTCTCCATTTTCCCTTACTTAGAAAAGATTTGATTGATTACATAATTTCTGAGAGAGGCTTTCCTTTTTTTTTTTTTACTATTTATATCTTGCAATCATTTATTCCTATCTATCAAGCATAGTAAATTTACAATTGAGATGATTTATTAAGTTCAGTAGAGTTTTATATGAAGTTTGCTTATGTAATTGTGGAATGAGCAAACTGTACATGGAATGGAGGAATACATGAAACAATGAGAACAACTAGTCAACCCTGGAGCCTAAGGCTTTGTCCAACTATGGCATTTTTCCTTTCCTCAGCCACCAGGGCCTTCATAGCACTATACAATCTAAATCTAATCGACAACATCCTCAAAAATCAAAGAAGAGATTAATCTGTAGAAGGTTTATGTATAATATCACAGATGAGACATTTATTTGATTTATACTGGGTGAATATTCCGCAGGCATTCATTTTATATCTACTCCTATTTCTCCAAGGATTTTATTTTGGTGTCTATTATGTTTACAGATTCTACAGAAATAAGCACACTATTGTTAATGGAATTTAAGAACATATTAAGTGGAAATTACAATGTAATGCTAATTAAATCAAGTATCATGCAACTATTTCAATTATAGCATTCTCAGCTAACATCACATAGAATCACAACATGCTACATCTGTATTATGTCATTAACTTCTACACTCCAGGTTAATGTATACAGTTTAATATAAAAGATGGGCAACTTTACTATAGTGAACACAGACTTTATCATCATCTGTCAAGAGTTAGAAAAACATATATGTAACACGTTTCTGTTGAATTGCAATTGGTATGTATAAGATTTGGTTGCTTTAATTCTGGCTATTCAATGCATTTTATTATTAAGCCAACTTGAAAACATTACTCTGGGGGAATCATCTTTTGTTTCTGCCCCAAGGCAGAGCCGAGATCATCTAAAAAACAACTAGCATAGACCATATTTCCAAAAATCAAATAATTTAAATGCTGTCCTTTAGTTTCAGTCTTTGTTCTAAACAGTACATTTATCTTGGACAAAGAGAAGGAAAAAAGAGGCTGTAAAATTTCCAAGTGTTATGAAAAACAGAAACAATTACTGTACTAGTATTACAAGATACTCCCAAGACTTTAGCCAGGAGATGAGAATTAATTTGGGACTATAATACTTTGAGAAAAGTTATAAATATGAAGATTTAGTTCAGGTTGATCATATGGCAGACTGTTCTAATATCTGTGCAAAGTTGGGAGACATTCCACCAGTACCAAAGGCTGTACAGCCCTAAGGAACACACATTCTCAAGTACAATTTGGCCCTTTACATACAAATGGCAAGGATATTTTAAGTTATGTTATGCAAGTGTTCTATTTTCTGATAACATGAAACCATTACTTTTTCTCTGACTTAAACAGAGAAACTGGTGAGTATGCTTTCATGAAAAGTTCGTAAGGTTACTAGACATGCACAGGTCAGAGCTGGTATGTAGTCCCGATTGATTTTCTTCGGTTAGAATGATTTATAAAATGTGGAGGAAAGCTCTGAATACACTGAGCTGTAACACTGCCTGCATTTAAGTATAATTAAATGTCTACCATGCCCCACCTGGCAGCTATCGGTAACTAGAATAATGGAGTCTACATGTTCAGTTATAAAGATGATAAAAAATTTATCAGACACTTCAGAACTTTCAACTAAACCGGTATAGTCTAGTCATGTAATTGACTTTAATTACACAATACTCCTGCTGACTGAAGGACTTTTGCCCCTCCCTGGAGTGCTAGCAGCACATGCAAGATCATGAAAACGGACAAAAATAAAGATCTCTGAAAATGTGCTGTTTGTTGACTTCTTTGCCTAAGTGGTAGGTAGAACTGTCTCTCTTACTAAGCAAGAAAAATATCGTGAATAGAACAATATCATTTGAATGAAATATTTTTATTAATTGCTTGTTAAAACAAAATAAAAATCAACCTCAAGTATAACCATGAAACAACGCAATCAGAGCTATGAAAAAACTGTTTTCTTACCCATTAAACAAAATCTGATTTCCCACCGATGTTCTTCAATAGCTTGACAAAGCCAATGTTGAAGAATAACCCATTAAGAGTCACATAAATATTCCTGCAGCCTTGTATTTCAGACACCTTAGAAACGGCTGAAGCTGTAACTCCTACGGTCCCTCTAGTTGCCACATTTTTTATGATCATCAATTGTAAGAGTCGAAAAGAAATGGAGATGAATTTTTTAACTGGATTTCCAGTCTAATATTTCCAAATATGAGAAAAAAGAAGAGATAATCTGTAAATGCTGCTTATTCCAATGAGATTGTTTTGAAGCAATACAAGGAGTGGTTATCTCTCCCCTCCTTTCAAAGAAAATCCTTTTCCACATGGTTATAGAAATGCAGAACTGCTCTGTAACTGTACAAACTTTCCTTATTAGGAACACTCCAAAGAATGCTGCTCACATCTGGTAAAATCCCTTCAAGAATGGTAAAGACATCTGATGTTCCTGCTCTTGTCTAAGACAACTAGTTGTTTATTTTTTAGTTTTTCTACAATTTTTCTGACTCTATCAAACAAGAAGATACAACACAGCATAACCACAGTACATTTAAGAACAAAACTGCTATCAGTTCTAAATAATTTTAAAAGAAATGACAAAGGCTTTTTTTAAAGTATTTATTCTGAAAATGTGTTACTAAGGTAAGAGCCAGTTTGGTATAGTGTTAAGATTCTAGCCAGGCTAGAAACCGAGAGACCGTGAGTTCTAGTGCTGCCTTAGGCATGAAACCAGCTGGGTGACCTTGGGCCTGTCACTTTCTCTCAGCCCTAGGAAGGAGGCAATGGCAAACCACTTCTGAAATCTTGCCAAGAAAACTGCAGAGACTAGTCTAGAAAAGGGTTTCCCCCTTATATTTCTGTACTGTCTACCGACAAGCTCATAGGGAATGAACAGGGAAAGGCTGTTTTACATAGCTGCCCATATGGATTATTTTATAATGTATGATCAGTTATAGTATGACAAATCAAATCAAATATCTTTATTATGGGCTTTGACCAGCCTTTACAATAGAAGAGAAAAAATAGTTTAGTCCCACAATTCATTATCAGGAAAAAAAAGGAAAACAATAAAACAGTGAAACGACGTATCTAATTAAAAGTTTTGCGCAATTGTATAACTTTATAAAAATATTTGGCCACCTGGTGTGTATGTGTAGAGTCAGCATCCCTTAAGAAGATATAAACATAAAATCTGTCAGTATGACCCTCAAATTTAGAAATGATTGGGGAGATCAAAGCATGTCTTGGGGTATCATAAAAAGGACACAGTATGAGGACATGGGCAAGAGTTTCTATCTCCCTGGATCTACAAGGGCAAAGTCTCTGTAAATAAGGAGTTCCATGAAATCTTCCCACCAGCTGTGTTGAAGGGAGGGCATCAAAGCGGATTATAATTTAACTAGCAGGAATTGAAGTTCTTTCTTGAACAGTTAGGCCTTGTGTATAAACAATAAAGTGGATTAGAAAGAAATGGCTTCAGAAAATAATAGAAATCAGATGGTCAAAAGAAAAATAACTTTTGCGGATATATTTCTATTTTGTAAAAGAGATTAATTAATTAGATTTGGGAGAAAATATTGTACATTATGATTGCCACAACATTCTCTAAGTTCAGTGTATACTTCAGATGCTCCAGTGCCTACCGCTCGAATAGTCCTTTGAACTTGAGAGGAATGCTCATGAAGCCCTAAATATTAAAGTGTGCGCAAGACTATTCCAAACACAGTTCCACCCCAATATGTAGGATTCCAACCAAGAAACTTTTAAAAACTTGTTTTGTTGAAGAATGTGACTCAACTAAGGCTAACATAGTAGATGCATTCAGAATGGCTAAACATAAAAAATGACCACCCCTTCTAAAAGTTCTTCCATGCCCTCAATGCAGGTCTCTCAAAGAAGAAAAAACTGAAGTGGCAGGGGAAATATTGTTGTGAGCAGTCCCAGCTAGTGATTCTACTGCTTTCTGGCACCTAGTTAAGAATTTTGCTCTCAAACAAGTGCTTGGTCCAAGGGATTTTTATTCCACTGTCCCATCTACTGTACTTGGTGTGTATAGCTTATATTCTGACTTTTCTCGTACTTTATGCTTGGACAGATATTACTTACTTGCCACCTGCAGACATCTCACCAAAAATCTCAAGGAACAGGGTGGGGATCTGCTTGATTGCCACTGTGGTCAGGAGGTACTGGGCCTTTTCACCATTTAGCAAAATGATTACCTGTAGCAGCCTAAGAAATTGTATGTGTTTGGTACTGTGCACAGTATTGCACTTCTATTTTTATTCCGTCTCCAACCTTAAATCAGTGAAGTAAAATAAAATAATGCTGTTCAACATTAGACATGAGAGAAAATGCTATGTATGTTGGTTGCTATAGCATTCTGTAAGGCCTGTCTATGATTTAGGTGCTTTTTGGGGAGAGGCAATACAGCAGTATTCTCAAGAACCAAAGTATATTCCAATCCAGAAAGACTGGTCAGCCAGACCAACCCAGCCATGCTGTTAGAGACTTCTGACTGCCTGTCAAATACTGCAGAAATTATATAAACTATGGACATGTGTTTTTTACATCTAAAGTAGGTCCACTGAGAAATTGAACTCCCAACAGTACTGACCTATCTATTCTTCCATTTGATTTGCACTGGATTAGGGAATTTATTAAAGGGAGTAAACAAAGTAGGGGCGTGGTGGCTCAGCGGGTAAGACGCCAGGCTTGTCGATCGGAAGCTCGCAAGTTCGGAGGTTCGAATCCCCAGCCCTGCGTGACGGAGTGAGCTCCCGCACTCGCCCCAGCTCTTGCCAACCTAGCAATTTGAAAGCATGCAAATGCAAGTAGATGAATAGGCACCACTTCGGTGGGAAGGTAACAGCGTTCCGCACGTGTCATGCCGGCCACATGACCGTGGAAGCGTCTTCGGACAACGCTGGCTCTTCGGCTAACAAACGGAGATGAGCACCGGCCCCTAGAGTCGGACACGACTGCACAAATGTGCGGGGGAGACCTTTACCTTTTTTTAAACAAAGTAGAAGTCTAAGACTGGATTTCTCTGCTAATCATTTAGAGTTCTAAATATTATGCTGTTTGATTCATTATTTGCTTCAATGACATGATATCCCTTGGAACTGTTCCCTTTCTCCCCACACTGACATAATTTTGCAGAGACAAAGGAAAAAATAGACATTAGGTCCCAATAAAAGGTAAAGGTTCCCCCCACACATTTGTGCAGTCATGTCCAACTCTAGGGGCCGGTGCTCATCTCCGTTCGTTAGCCAAAGAGCGAGCGCGGTCATGTGGCCGGCGTGACGCACACGGAACGCTGTTACCTTCCCACCGAAGTGGTACCTATTTATCTACTTGCATTTGCATGCTTTCGAATTGCTAGGTTGGGAACAGCTGGGGCGAGTGCGGGAGCTCACTCCGCACGCAGGGCTAGGGATTCGAACCTCCGAACTTGCTACCTTCTGATCGACAAGCCTGGCGTCTTACCTGCTGAGCCACCATGCCCCCAAGGTCCCAATACAATGTAATTATTTGCCACAAAGGATTGATAGCTTACGAAATTCTTGTTAGAGAAGACATAGCAATGGTTAAACAGTATGTCTGTTTGCTTTTTGAAGCTTGTGTGGCTTCAAAAAGCAAACAGACATACCCACAAACAAAAATATAGAAGGAAAAAACAAGAAATATGTTCATGGAAGAGCTATCTTCAAAAGCTACTAACCATGATGATACTTAAACAAAACTTCTGTAGTCAGGCAATATACATTTTGATTATCACATGCTATAAGAATGAATTACAAGTAGAAACAAACTGCATTTTAATATCTATCTTTAAGTTTCAGACATTTAAACAGATAGAACAGCATATTTAATTTCAGTTGTCATATACAGCAATTGGGTCTTTTGATGTTCAGTGAACTAACAGTTTTGCACTCTGGATATGTTCCTATTTAATTAGTTCCAAGTTGGTTACTATGGGTGATTATGTATGATAAACACTTCCTTACTGAAACTTTAGGAAAATTCTGTTTTGTAGAAAACCACTTGCTTAAAAAGTTGACATAGCTTACATTTCAAGCCAGCCCCGTCAGGCATTAGGAGTGTGGTACAAGGCATGGAATATGGAAATGTGTTATTATTATTTATTTAATTTATATGACCGCCCATCTCCAACGGGGAACTCTGGGTGGTTTACAATAAAATAAATTAAAATAGAATATAAAATATAAAAATGCTTCACAAATTTGCGTGTCATCCTGTTACATGATCCGGCACTCCCATTATTTGACCGAGTACCTCCTACAAAAAGATTGAAGTCAAGAAGGAGCTTCTTAGACTGCGCTGAGGAGACTGCTATTACACCTCAAACAGAATGATTAAAAAGATGGAAATCTCAAGCAAAACATCATAATTGGATAGAACCACTTGAGGAGCTGCCCGGAGGTTCGGAGGAGTGGACGGTTTGGAGATGTTTAAACAGATTGCACACTGGTTTGGCCAGAACTAAAGATAATATGGAAAAATTGGGGTTTCTCCCTGAGGGCAAGGATACTTGCTACGAATGCAGCAATATTCAAACTACTCCTCATCTTTTACAGTGCCCTCTGGGACCGACATGCACACAGAGTGACTTATTGGCCGGAAACACCTCTGCCATCAATGCGGCCCGGCATTGGGCTAGAGTTATATAAATTTTATATTTTTATTAAATGTTTTAACTTTTTAACTTTTAATTAATATTTCCCCTTTTTTATTTCCTGCATTTCTGACACGAAACTAGACGAGCTAGTAAATTCAGGTCAATGGAATGCATGTAAAAAAAGAGAAACTTTGTATGCTATATTGTATCATAAATGCACTTTACTTTTGAAGTCAGTACAGATCTACAATTGTTTTTACCTTTCCTGAAGAGTTACTGTACAGGAAAAAAGTAACAGTCTGCCTTATATTCCAATAACCAAAGAAACATACAGCGTTATCTGAATAGTCAAAGTAATTTAAAGCAGGTTTTAATGTATTTTGTCAGTTTTGCATATATGTATGTATGTATGTATGCATGCATGCATGCATTATCAACTTAGAGCAAATGCACAGAACTTTGATTGACTGATTATGTGCCATCAAGTCAGTGTTGAGTCTTAGTGATAGATTTTCTCTATGATGATCTGTCCCTAAGCTGGTCCTTCAGGTCTTCTAAAGATGCACTCATTGCCACTGTAACTGAATCCATCCACATGCTACTGGTCGTCCTCTTCCTCTCTTTCCTTCCATCTTTCCCAGCATTAGAGTCTTCTCCAGAGAGCTACGTCTTCACATAATGTGAGCGTGGTCATTTGTGCTTTGAGTGAGAACTCTGGGTTGATTTGTTCAATGATTCATTTGTTTGTTTTCTTGGCTGTCCGAGGGACTCTCAGATGTCTTCTCCAACACCAAAGGCACAGAAGTTTACTATTCACTAAATGTTTGATAAAAATGAATGCTTTAAAAAACTATAAATCACACACACAAAATTTCCACATCTTGAAATTCATGAAATGGAAAATTATCAGCCATATGTAATAAAAAGACAGACTTGTGACATATAGTCTTCAACACCTAAAATGCAAAACAAACCATTCTGTTTAATAAAATTATCTGGATGCATTGTAACCCTCATTTATAGAGAACATGTCTATCTACTCTTGATGTGTTTGCAGATGGCAACACTTGCCCAATCTTGTACAGGCTTGGAAGCTAAGCAGAGTTAGGCTTTGTTAACATTTGGATGGGAAAGCCTCCAGAGAATGCTTGCCCTGTGGGCTAGACTAGAAGTTAAAAAAGCATTCCAGAATAAGGCAGTGGCAAGATATTCCCACACTGTCATCAATAAAACTACACAGATGGATCAATTATGTCACCCGAAAGCAAACGTGGTTTAAATGAAAGTTCAATCTTTATTAAGTGATCTGTTTTCTGGTCTACCAGTCATTGGCACTGCCTAACCAAAGTCCATTTACAATAACCTGCCCTGCCTGTTGTTCCACCAGGTTCAATGGGCTCTAATGCTAACATAGTCACAATGAAATTTCCAAACCTGTTTTTTTTTAAAAGTATTCCTGTTTGATCAGTATTACTTGCATTTAGCTTCAAGCCCTACTACAATTGCCCCTACCTGTCTCTCCTCAAAACTACTGCTGCTCCCAAGGTGATTGTGTTTCCAGTTTGGTCTAGTGGTTAGGGCAACAGGCTAGAAACCAGGAGTCTGTGAGTTCTAGTCTTGCCTTAGGCATGAAAGCCGGCTGGGTGACCTTGGGAATATTAGGTATGTTTACCGCCTTGACTTATTTATAAACATAGTAAAGGCGGGATAGAAAATAAAATAAATAAATAACGTCCTTCCTCTCCATTCCTGAATTTGTGGACTCATTCCCAATCCTCAACTTTTTCTCCCTCATATTTCCATTGGTCCTTTTTTGTTATCCTTCACATTACATCTACAGTCTATTTTAAAAATGACCTGCCTACTAAATGAAAAGATGGATCCATATAATAGTACTGTACATGTAAGATTACATCTTACTTTAGATAACATTATTTTTAACGATTATCTTTTTTCTACTTAAATGCATAGTATAAAATTTCAAATATGGGATGTGCATTTAACCTCATTTTCCTTCCAACTTTTTCACTTATGATAAGAAAGGAATAACAAAAGGAAAATAGGGAATATGGTTTCTCAGGTTTCATCTACAAGCTGAAATAGAGATTAACAGATGAAGAAATTCAGGTAGTCGTAATACTGGATTTGAATTTTTTTCACTTCTAAGAAATTAGAACAGTACTTTATGCAACTACATATTTTTTATTTCTATTATCTTTTTTACATTTGTTGTTGTGTTATACATTCTGATGTACAATAACATTTGATTAATCTTTTATTAGGGAGTAAAAAATCTACTCTATACTATTCCATCCAAGTATTCTATGGAAGGAACATTGTTACAATAAGCAATCTATGGTAAGTGATATATTTAATCCTACTAACTTTCATTAGAGAGATCAATAATCAATATTTTTATCATTTATACTTGAAGCAATATTAGTATTAAGTACACAAGTGAATTATAAATGTTAGTTGTCATAAACAAACATACATATATACTGCAGTTTTGCCACAACTATCACAAATTATTTTATTATCTTGAAGAACCAAAGTATATGCCACAAAATATTTACATCTCCTAGGTAGTTGAACCTAGGTACACTTTATTTACCCTTTAGAATTATTACTTTTTTAAAAATCTGATTATATGCATTTAATTCAGACAAGCATTTTTCATTTTGTTTTTACTGTAAACAGTCACCTCTCACCTTAAATGCTATTCGTTTACATCATTCTTGCTTAGTCAAGGAAGATTTCCTGACATCTACAGTAATTACAAAATTCTTTAAATGGCCTGAAATTATAAGTTAAACAGATAACATGACTGTTGTTTAAAAATTGAAAATAAAGCAAACACAGAAGCAAGCACTTCATAATTATGCCTGCACAAAGGAGTCAAAATGTGCATTCTTTATTTTATTGTAATTAAGTAAGCATATCTATATGATTTATGTTGGCCAGAAACTTTTAGGAAGACTACATGTGCTGTAATATACATTGTGTGTATATTACCAATCTCGAATAGGACACACATTCTGTGAAGAAACATTCACACCCTTTCAGATTTTCTGAAGCTCTGCATATATTTGTTGTATGAGCTTCCTGTGGGTCACTGATTGATAAATGAAGTCAGAGTGGAGAAATAAAACCAACGGTTTGTGCTTATTTAACCCATAACCCATCATCCAAACTGCAATGTGGCAGTGTTAAAAAAAAATGCCCCCTTTAGATTTAGATGGTGTAACTGACTGACCCATCTTTAGTGGAATAATGCGCCAAATATTTCTATAAGTGGTGATTAAATTATTTTGGCCTATTCCTCCATGAGAATTAACTTCAGTTAAAGGTGTTCTAGCATGAACGGCTTGCTTCAGGCCCAGCTACGATATTTCCACCTGACCATTCCAAAATATTCATCAGTTGTTCATCCAGTCTCTTGTAGATGTGCTTGTATGTTTGAAATCACTATCTTGAGGGATCACTCACTTGCACTTTGGCTTCAGCTAGCAGAGAGATAGCCTGTTATAGAATTTTCTGATATAAAGCGAAATTAATGCTTGCTTCAATACTGGGAAGTTATCAAAGTTTGAGGTAGCAAAGCACTCCAAAAGGGTAACACTACCACTCCCATGCTTGTTATGAGATTCATGTTGAACGCAGTGTTTGGTTTCTATCAGACTAGACAACACCCATATTATCAAACTTTGATAACTTCCAAGTATTGAAGCAAGCATTAATTTCGCTTTCTATCAGAAAATTCTATAACAGGCTATCATCATGATCAACCAGGTGATTTTTAGCAAATTTAGATGAATGTTAATATTCTTCTTAGTAAGCAATGGCTTACTCTTGCCACTCTCATGTGAAACCCAGTTTTACTTGTGTTTTTGTGATAGTGAAGTCATGAACACTGACATTTGTCAAAGTAAGAGAGGTCAGGAAATCCTTGGCTTGTTTGTGGGGTTTTTTTTGGGGGGGATGGGGGGAGTGACTTCACTTCCTGAATAATTTTATGCTGTAGTCTTGAAGTAATTTTGTCCCAAACCTTCTCCATTTCAAGACTTTGTCTCTGACTGTGAATCAATGGTACCCCAGAACTTTAGAAATTGTTTTGTAAGCTTCCAGACTGATCGGATCATTTTCTTTACAGAAGTCTTCAAAAACATTTTTGACTGGGACATAATATGCTTTTAGAATCTCTGGGGTGAGAATTTATTGAGGGGAGCCAACGTCTGTGAAATGTATATAGGTCAGGGCTGGTCCCAGTTATCTCTTTAACTAAATTGACCAAATTAAGAGGGGCAATTTATTTTTCACACTGGCACACTACATGCTGGATAACTTTATAAATAAATGAAACAAGCACCAAACTTTGGTGTTATTTTTTATTCAGATCCCCCTTTATATATTAGTAGGATCCACATGAAATCTGATACCACTCAGTGGAAAAAATAGGCAAAACACACACACACACACACGATTTATAAAACTCTGTTCCAATTATTTTTAAAATTCTTATATGCAGAGAGAAAAGTTTACATAGTATGTATCATATATGGGGGAGATGGAGCTAACAGGTGTTAGAAATAAAAAAGACGGAGAAAGTAGCAAGCAGACATGTTTTGGACCCTATAAATGAGTGTAGGGTTATAAATAAGTCAAAACACTGAACTGCCATTGTTTTTCCCATTTTATTTATTGAATTTATATTCCATCTTTCTTTTTATATATAACATGGACCTCTTGAGTTCATTTATAAAAACAAAGCTCATAATGATCCCATTGTGTTGATCTGAAACAAATACATTTATAAAATGTAAATAAAAACATATAATGTCCAGAATAATTAATAATGTATCGTGTTATATAAAAAATAAGACAAAGATAAAACAAGAGTTAATTTCAAGTAATACTGTTTAATTTCTTTTAAATAATTGATCTTTCAGAAATCATTACAAAATACTTTTTTACACTGGGCAAGTCATGTCTCAGCAAGTGGCAACAAGAGATAGAACTAGCCTTGGCTCAGAAGCTAACTAAGGTCAGGCCAGTATCCGGATAGACGACCACCTATCTTGGAAAAAGCAAAGGCAAATACTTCTGTGTTATTGCCATGAAAATGACATGGATATGTCTATGCGGTCTCCTAGAAATCAAGCTCTACTGGAAGGAAAATTTACTTTTATAATAGAAATAAAGTAACAATATGCTTGATTTTTATTTTTATAATAAAAATATGACAATTTGGAAAAACCATTAATGGAAGCAAGGATTAAATCTGTCATTACCTCAGCCATGTCAGGCAATTTGAAGGAACAAAATAATATGTCTTCTTAATCTATACATGCATAATGAAAGACTGCATACTTTAACCATAATACTCACTTCCATGTGTGTTTTGATGTCTCAAAATATATGATACAACAGATGTTTAAATGTAAAGGCTGATTGGCTGTCGTCTATGAAAAAACTGTTTAAATATGAGCCAAAGAAAGAAAAATCCTTGAACTGCCAAGGCTTCTGAAGCAAACCATCCAACAGAATTATCAAAGGTAAACTTATTCATTCTCTCACATTATTGATTATTTTCATTATCTACAGAATAAAACTGGAGTCAAATCAAGATATATATGCATTTAGCTGACATACAAGTAATGTTTTTCTTCTGAAAATACTGAAAAATTTGAATCAACTAGCGTGTTTATATTTAAACATATTTCTCAGTATTGTTTATTTTAGAAGTTTAATATAAAACATCTAATAAAAGCTTTCAGCTTCTAAGAACTACTCATTAAAATTGGTTTTTGAATTTCAATAATACTTGCATTCACATTGTGGGAGTTCTCAAAATTTGCTTTTTCATTATAGACACTTCATCCTTAGCATTGAATAATTAAGTGCTACTTTGCTTCGGATATTTTCCTTATTCCTTTCAGTGATCAAACAGGCTTCAAATTTTAATTAGCTTAGAGTAGCATTATCAGCCAGTTACCTAATATTAAATTTATATAAAATATATTTTTGAGGTTCCTGAATTAGCAAAAAACTTTGAGATAATTTACCTTTAATGCTCTTAAGTTATAGTATCTATATAAAGGTCTTCCACAGGCCAGTGGACAGTTCAAGGGGAGGCAGATGCTTCTCGTATATTCTATTAGGTGTCATGGAAATCTTCATACTGTTTATTCAACATCTGCACTTTAAAGTTAGTAGTGACAAAATTATGGATTGGTTTGTATGTCCTAAGTAAGATTTGTCAGAAATAGAAATAGAACTGAATTCATGAAAAATCTATTGAATTTGGGGAATGTGAAATATATTAGAAATAGTCTTCTTAGGATGTAAAATGATCTGAGAATGTATTGATTTTGCCTTAAATTAAGCAATCATACTGCATTATCATGCCAAGATACAACTGCAGGAAACATTCACTGTAGTTTCCTTTTTCAATGAGCCTAATAAACTAAGCACTTGAAGGTTCACTAGTTTCAGTGGAAAGAGGTGGTATTTTTTTCCTGTATTATATCTACAGCCATTAACATTCTACAGAGATAGAATAGTTCCCTTTACCCTTTAAAAGTTATTAACAATACACTGAGGAAATATAAGAATATATATTTTAGGCTTTGAGCTGTCATGAGGAAAAAAAGAGATTTCTTTTTTATGCTATAGGATTTTTCATGAGAAAGATGGAGAGCTGGACTTTGGTTATGTGCCTCTTAAGTACTGCATCTGCAATCCCAGTAAGTGTTATTAACTACTCTCAAGTTATTGAATTAACAGTTCATGACAAGTGATGTATGAAATAACTACAAAGAATACTAAGGTTTAACATCTTTTACCAAAATTTGAGAAAACATGGTGCCCCACACATTTCTTACAGACCCCAATTTGCAAATATCAGTCACCTATTTTATAAAAGTTCTTTTTTAAGATGGCTAGAACTGCTTCAATCTGAAACAGAAGCTCTTAGTTGTCTGCCATCTTTATTCTCCAGAATACGCTAAGCCTACTCTATTCTTAGAAAATGAAGACGAACGGTGTCTGGAAGTCAATGCTTCATTATTCACTGCTTCCTACCACCACCACCACCATTCTAAGAAAAAGAGAACAGACTGGCCACAATACTATTAGTTGATAAAGGGGATAAGGTTGGCAGAAGAGTAAACCATGAATTGGATGAGTTAATCTGTGCTGAGAAGATTGTGGTGGGGGGGAACATTAGGGTTGATTTCAACCTAAAGCAAGACCTGTATATTTCTTTCTTTATATACTTATATTTTGGGATTGTATATTTCTTGCTTTATATTTTGGGATCCATACCTTGCTTCTATACTGACCGTGGCCTCAGACAAGTTATTTCCATTTTAGCTCCTAGCCTTTCAGAAATAGGTGTTTTATACCCAATCATACTCACTAGGCATCGAATTTATAAAGGGGAAATCCATGGCAATTATTTCTTGACAATCACCGAGTTGAGAGAGGCCAACCTGCTCCTCAGTGCAGAATCCAATAAAAGCACATCATACAGACCGTCTATGAAGGTTCTCAGTCATCCAGGTGGAATTGTCTGTAGCTTGAATCATGTCAACTGGATTTCTATTTTCTCAGTGGAAACTTTTCACTCCTTATCCAAGGAGCTTCTTCAGTCTGAGCAAAGTTGGTAAGGGAATCCTAAATATGTTTCTAGGTAGCTGTGTGACCTTACACCTGGGGCTAGGTCATGGTTATGTTGAGATGTTATTTTTAAGTCCTTTTATCATCTAAAGGGAGGATCGTTAAAATCATCATGCTGCTGTTGAGCTTGTGAAATGGTCTTAATCTTCCTAGGCACAGAAGACAATGCGGGGAGGAAGTCTTCTGTGCCTAGGAAGATTAAGACCATTTCACAAGCTCAACAGCAGCATGGTGATCTTAACGATCCTCCTTTAGTTGATAAAAGGACTTAAAATAACATCTCAATATAACAATGACCTAGCCCCAGGTGTAAGGTCACACAGCTACCTAGAAACATATTTAGGATTCCCTTACCAACTTTGCTCAGACTGAAGAAGCTCCTTGGATAAGGAGCGAAACGTTTCCACTGAGAAAATAGAAATCCAGTTGACATGATTCAAGCTACAGACATCATACAGACCGTTGTTCAGTCTCCACTTGAACATAACCAGTGAATGGGAGTCCATCACCTCGGTGGAACTGATCCCATTATCAAACTGCTCCTACTTTTAGGATTTCTTTTTCTAACATTCAATTAGAATTTGCCTTCCTGTAACTTGACCCTATTATTCTGTGACCTGCATACTGGAATAACAAAGAACATGTCTTAATCTTTTTCTGTGTGCCATCCTTTCATATATTTGAAAAACATTATATTCCCTGCCAAACATTATATTCTCTTTTCATGCCACTCCAGTCCCTTCAATCTATTTTTAAAGGCTTGGTTTCTAACCCCATCATTCTCGCTGCCCTTCTTTGAGCCTTTTTCAGCTTGTCTGGATCCTTTTAATGTGCAATGCCTAGAACTAGACCCAATACAGGTGGTGAGATCTGACCAAAACTAAATGAATTTTTTAATGCAGGTTAAAAATCACATTTGCCTTTTTCTTTCTGCTTCATCACACTACTTAGTTTGTAATCAACTACTATTCCAAGATAATTTTCACAAATACAATTACCAAGACAAGTAGCCCCATCCTATTCCTGTATATTTTTATTTTTTCCTGCATTAATCTGTTAAATTTCATTTATTTTTTCCATTTGTTTAATTTATCAAGATCATTTTGAAAGTTATTTTTGTCTTCCAAGATAATGATAGCTCACCCACTTTCATGTGATAATCATTCTTTGATACAAATCATTCAATTTTAAAGTCTACCCAGGATTTAACCTGTGGCACCCAACTCGATATCTCTCTCCATCCAATGAAGAACCATTGATGAGCACCCTGAGTACTATTTTCAGACAAGCTATGTGTCTACTTAATTGTTATTTCCACACTTAACTATCTTGCTAATATGTATGTAATACTTTGTCAAATGCTTTATGAAATACAGCATGAATGGTATTCCCTCACTCTACTAAAATACCTGACTGGTATTCTCTCAATCTGCTAAAAACAATACTCATGCAAAAAATGAGGTAGGGTGGGTCTGAAAAACCTCCTGATAAATCCTTGCTAACTTCTGGAAACTTACATTGTTTTCAAGGCGATTACAAAGGTGATTACTCTTTGGTATCTATGCTGCACCAATTGGTCTCGAGTTCTCCTTTTTCCACTTTCTGATTCTAAGAACATCTATAACATTTGTTCCCTGCAGTCACCTCACACTGCATCTGTTATGTAGGATTTGTCAAAGATAAATACATAAAGGCTCAGCCAAATCATCAGCAAGTTATTTCAGTACCCTGGGAGGCAATTCATCTGGTCCTAGAGATTTAAACTCATCCAAAGTAAACAGATATTCTTTGATCATGTTTCTATCAATTTCAGGCTTTAATCTTGCTCCTTCATCTTGCTCTTTACAGTTGCCTGGTGGAAAATATACCCTCCATATCAGACTCCGTGGTAGCTGCCTAAAACCAAAAGTGATTCTTTTCCAAGCAAGTTTCTCAAAGAGCTGTTTTTATCAAGATTTAGTGAGATGAAATTTTCCCATTTAGGACCAATATATCCCACGTGTATGTAAGAGTGGAGCTTTTCTGATATTCTTTCTAATAGCCTTCCTTTGATCTGGCTAGGAGGCAGGGCTTTTCCTTTATAAAGAAGATTCAACCTGGCTATTTACGTAACAGTCTCTTGAATCTGGGAACCGGCTATTACATTCTTGTTACAAAAAACCAAGCCAACTCAAATATGAGTTGAATATATCTGCCTTTTCACTGTTATCTTTGAACATCTGGCTTCTTAACTGAACAGGAGGCATAAAAATCCTTTATTTTGAACAGACTTGGGGGGGGGGGAACTTTTTTTTTTTGAGGTTTTTGGCATCCTTTACCAATATTTGGGTTTTTCTGATACTACCTCTAAAGTTCCAGGTATATGTATGGTAATCTCTCTCTCTTCTCATATACTATCTTTTTTTCAGATATTCCCTGAGCATTTTATTCCACTTCTCTCTGCCATCTTATGCTGTTCTTGATTTTTTTTTAAAAAACTCATTGTCATTGTTTGTATTTATTATTATTTGGTTTTTCTAGGAACCCACACCCCATAGCTCTTTATTTATTAGATTCTCCTGCCTTGAATTCCTGCTTTTCACTGCTATGTTAATTAAGATACACTTTTTTTGAGGGCCAACAATAAGTTCAGATATAATCTGTTGTTGTTGTTGTTTATTCGTTCAGTCGCTTCCGACTCTTCGTGACTTCATGGACCAGCCCACGCCAGAGCTTCCTGTCAGCCATCACCATCCTCAGCTCCCCCATGGTCGAGTCCGTCACCTCCAGAATATCATCCATCCATCTTGCCCTTGGTCGGCCCCTCTTCCTTTTGCCTTCCACTTTCCCTAACATCAGCTTCTTTTCCAGGGTATCCTGTCTTCTCATTATGTGGCCAAAGTACTTCAATTTTGCTTTTAATATCATTCCCTCAAGTGAGCAGTCTGGCTTTATTTCCTGGAGTATGGACTGGTTTGATCTTCTTGCAGTCCAAGGCACTCAGAATTTTCCTCCAACACCACAGTTCAAAAGCATCTATCTTCCTTCGCTCAGCCTTTCTTATGGTCCAGCTCTCGCAGCCATAGGTTACTACGGGGAATACCATTGCTTTGACTATGCGGATCTTTGTTGTCAGTGTGATGTCTCTGCTCTTAACTATTTTATCAAGATTTGTCATTGCTCTCCTCCCAAGAAGTAGACGTCTTCTGATTTCCTGGCTGCAGTCAGCGTCTGCAGTAATCTTTGCGCCTAGAAATACAAAGTCTGTCACTGCCTCCACTTTTTCTCCCTCTATTTGCCAGTCATCAATCAAGCTGGTTGCCATAATCTTGGTTTTTTTGAGGTTTAACTGCAACCCAGCTTTTGCACTTTCTTCTTTCACCTTCATCATAAGGCTCCTCAGCTCCTCCTCACTTTCAGCCATCAAAGTGGTATCATCTGTGTATCTGAGATTGTTAATGTTTCTTCCAGCGATTGTATTTTCTGTTTAAATAAAGAACTTCCAAATTACACGGACAATCTTCTTCAGTGCTCCTGCTACTAGCACTTCCTTGTCTAATGGCTACTGTCAAGTAAAGGAATTCTTCAATCTTGTTTTTCATTTGAACAAATGATATCCTTCAAATAAATTTCAATTTGAATTTCCTTCAAATGCTAAGTTCCACTGATCTCAACAGGTCTCATTTATTTTTATTAAATCATATTTCACTTCCTGAATTAAAAACTCATTTTGTTTGTTTCTCATACTCTGAGCATTATTCTATAAAGAATAATGGTTGAGAACTTTATAAGTCAATGCTCTTCCTGATTTTCTTCTTGAGTGGTTCAATAGCCCACCACCTTCACGGCACTGTTACAGACTTCTATAGTGCACAAGCTTTTATTTAAGGGTTTTCCTTATGAGTTTTCAGCTCCAACTCCAGAGTTTAGTTTAAATGTATTTTATTCAAGTTTGAAATACTATAATTGAACATTATTTTTCCTTTACAATTTCAGATAGTGCCTTCACAGTTTTTCTCAGATGTCTGATTTAAAGTATCCTAAATACAGTATACAGGTTTAAAACAATGCATGATTTGGCTTATTATTTCATAAAATGAAGGATGCAGCTACCTCAATTTAGTCATCCAACTAAAATTCCACATATATTTACTGATGGACATGTTAAAAAGTGAAATAGGTTCTCTCTCTCACTGTAAATATGTCTTTTTTTCCAGCTACCACAACATCCTGGTTATATCAATTTCAGTTATGAGGTAAAAAAATTTAAATGTTGTGTGTTGCTCATATTCACATACATACGGTAAAGGAGTAGAGAGCACATGATTACTAAAAGCTAAATCTAACGTTTCTCTTCAACTGACTTGATAACTTTTAGCTAGGAAGAGTACAGTGAATTTATATAACCTTGCTTTCAGGTGAAATGATCAAGTACAAGATATGCTGAAATTTTTACTGTTTATGCTGGGAAACAAAGACAGTTACATGAAGGGTATGCTAAACACTCTGTGTTCAAAATATCCTAAGAATAAAAATAGTCTTTCAGAGTGTTCCATGCTCCTGGAACAAAACACAGCACATTTCATAGTTTTGTTTCAAATAAAATCTTTGGACCACTGCAATCCAAAATTTTAATTTACATATATCCTGTGCTGATTAATCTATCTGCCTTTTTTAAGTGTTCCAAGCCATGGAAACTTGGAGATGGCACAAGTTCCATCACTGTTGCCATTGGCTGGAGTTAGTTGAGAAGATTCGCAAAGCAGATGTTCAGAGACAGAGAACAGGCTAATTTTTCTGTAGGTCAGGTGACAGGTAGCATGTATTATTATCCCTTTTTTGGGAGGAGGGCCTAGAATAAGAAAAAAATAGAGAGATTTGTTTGAATTTCCCATTGTTCCCATGGCAGAACACCCCAAAATATTCCTAACTGGTTCCAGTGGAACATGGAACTGAAGCCATTTTGAGTTTTATTCAGTCAGTATCCCAGCCCAAGCATTCTGAAATAATACTCCAACTGGCTTGTTTTATACTTAATTTGTGTATACCTACAGTATCAGGTGAGCAAGATCAAAGCAAGAATTACAGACTTCAGTAAGGTGACTGTAATGCTAGTGTTAGGGATTAATACAGAATCTTGGGAACTGTAAGAATTTCCAACCTTCATTTATCAGTGAGTCTCTCATGACATTTTAAATTGTTCCCCTCACCCACCAAGATTTTAGCTACCTGGATTACATGCTGTTTATGAGAAGTCACAAAAGTGACTGAACGAATAAACAAAAAATGAGATAAGCCACGAATGCATTCCCCTCCCATCGGTTGTATATATCTAACAGTCCTTCCATTACCAGCCTCTCCACAATCTTTCACTTTATCCATAAGCTATTCTAACTGGAGATAAAATGTGAGAAATAGAGAAATAGATTTTGTTCAAGCAATGTAACAGTGGCTTTTTTAGTAGTTTTTATACAGAAGTGTAATAATCAACCAATAAAACTAAATGCTTAGTCACATACAATATAGGTTTTAATTAAATGCAGTCTATTACCTATTTGAAAAGGAAAAATAATGAAACCTAATTTACTATTAGATATAAAATACTGGCAATATGCTGTACACTGTAATTCTATAGCATGCAATTTCAATTATTAAAGGCACATAAAGGTAGCATGGAATATTTGTAAATAATCCTTGGAACAAAGAATGCATTATAATAAAAACTTGTTACCCTAAAAACTAATCACATTTTATACAGTCTGGGTTCACAGAACACACTAAGTCATACAAACACCACTGTAAGTTATTTATTAATTGTTAATTATATTTATATCCAGCCTTACCTCCAGATGGTGCAGATTGCATTCATTCTTTCAATATTTTCCCATAGTAACAACTCTGTGAGTTTACTTGGAATGAGAAGTCGTCAACCAGTGAGTTTCCATGGCAAAAGAATGCCTTGAATTTAGACCCTCCAATCCTAATCCAACACCTTAGCTGCTAAACTACACTGGTTGAGTGTGAGGCATCAAGCCAGACACAAAGTAAACTATCTATAATTCTTGTTAGATTTCATAAATGTATGCTTGTTCTTGTATCCTCCAAGGTAATGACACCTTTGAAATGGTATCAGAGCATAATCGGACATCAGGTATGTCTCAATGAAATTGCCCCTTATGAGAAATTGCTGATAAATTCCTAGCAATGACAACAATGGAGACAGAGATGGTATATACAGTTTGAGATACACAGATATGCCTAATTCTACATTGTTCTGTTTATTTAAAATGTCCTAAAACTCAGGTGATTCCCAAGGCCAAGATTTCAAAATGTTTATATATTTTTGATTCATTACATGTGAAAAAGATGTTCTTTTAACCTCTATGACAAAGGTCTAAAACAATTTCTTTAAAATTCATTTGGTATGCCAGAAATGTAACAGGCTATAATATAGTGCCAACCCTTTCCCTGCAGAATAGGAAATTACTGACAAAATTGATATGTTGTTGTTTTAAGGCTAACATCACCTTTTTCTCCCTGGTAAAAATATGAAATAGTTTTTAACCCAGTAGAAAATGGTGGCCCAACTGATTCTACTTAGTTCAGTTTTGGGCACTCAAGTTTTCTTACGCATAATTATAGCTCAGATCATAATTGTGAACTACTTCAGTTTGGAGTTTATTTTCACATGATCTTCGCCCACATCTGTATATTCCTGATGTTACAGCAATCAACCTAATGCTCATTGTTCAGAAACAGAAAATATATTAGTCAAGCAATATACAACAATGACTCAGTAGGAGAAGTGAGTAGGTATAGGTAGGTGTAAGTTACATGTGATGAACTCATATTGTATAATAATAGCTGTAACATAGTTTACAACCACTGTCCTTCAAGTAGCTGGATAAATTGGATAAATAGTTAACTTCCTTCATGTTCCAGGAATACAGTTTATAGAAATTTATCAAATTTCGTCATAATAACATTATTTAGTGAAAATACCAAGCTGTCTGATTTGTAGTAATTAATATTCTATACGCGTGAGTAATCTTAACTTTTCCCCTCTTTTTAGTATCCCCGTTATGGCTATGAGCCCATGGGAGGATGGATGCACCATAATGCAGGACCAGCGATACACCCAACTCACTTTCATGGGGTCCATGCAATGCACCCAGCATTCCATCAAATGCAGCCACAACAGCCACCTCACAATCCACATTTGCAGCATCCTGGTGATAACCCATTTGTCCCAATAAATGGGCATAATACATTAATTCCACACTATCAGCCTGTACAACATCCATTTCAACCACAAGCAGGAGAGCATCCAATGCAACCCCAGGCACCAGTGAATCCAAATCAATCAATGCACCCTCAGCAACCAGGGAATGCCAATCAGCCCATATATCCACTACCTCCACTTATCCCAGATACGCCTCTTGAATCATGGCCAGCTGACAAGACCAAGCAAGAAGAAGTGGTAAGTAATCTTTTCTATAATAATGCAGTTTCCAGAAGAATAGCCATGTGAGTCTGTTTCTCCTTATTAGAGAATAAAATTTTTATGGACCACAATATCACCAAGATGTTTGTTACACGTCTAAAAATAAATTATGTGTTAAATTGTACACACACACACACACACACACACACACAGCATCTCTTTTACTTCTTAGTCAACACATAAAATATATATAGTGACTTTATGCTATAGTTAGCACTCTCTTCTGGACTCCATACCATAAACTGGTTCAGCAAAAAAAACCCAACTGATTACTTATCTATCTTTCAACATTTATTTTTACCAACTCAACTGATTTCCAGACATTATTTCTGTTTGAATTATGCTAAATTCAATGAAAAGGAACGTTATAAAATCTGCCATTTAGTTCAAACACTCTTTTCATGAGTAAAAGAGGCTTCACTTCATATTTCAGAGGAAAATAACTCCCCTTACATGACACAACTCTGCCTCCATCTTTGAAATTGTACAAAACTACACATTTCCAAGGCCTTGCTGCTTTATAAACAGCACAACCAGACAGCTTGTAGATCATGTCCACTTTGAACATGGCTTACGCCTTTTACTTAAAAAAAGAGAACAAGCAATCCCAACAGTAAGGCTTCTCATAAATAAGAATCAGGTTTTAATTTTGTCATCTTGCTCTTTTTCCAGGATTAAAGAAGTGAAGATACCAGAATAGTGCAAGCAAAGCAGTAATTCAGATACTGTTACATGCTCTCAAGAGTCCAAAGGTTTTCTGCAGCCAGTAATAAAAGTTTCCATTAATCAAGATTTATAGAGAATATTATAGCTAAAAGCAGATAAAACAATCAAACAAAAACTGTTCAAATCAGTAATTATGGGAATATGATTTTTGAAGTATAACCAATAAAGTACTACAGCATCATTAGAGTGCAAGACTGTCTTTTCTGTCAAAGTGGAAAAACAATGCTGCTGTTTATATGACCTTTTAAAAAAAATTATACATTATTCTTCATAAATAACACACAGAAACGCATTGAAAAAGCAATGATTCAGTAATATCAAAAAAACACATTTAACATCAGGCACAAAACTAATCCATTATTTCAAGACCAGAAACATATAGTTGGGATTTATTTCCTAGAATATTACAAAAGTATAGCTTTAGTGTGTTAAAAGAAAGACCAAATGAAAATCAAAATCAAAGCCAAAACAAGATTTGAAAGTAACCTCACCAAATCAGAAAACTCTTAAATCAACATCAACATGTTAAACCACAGTAGCTAAATACAGTATCAAAATGAAACTTCTTGCAGAACTGAAACATCTGTATGAAATGCTTTAATATTGTTATCTTTCAACACATGTGCGTTCAAGTTCAAGAAATGTTAGTTTAAAAAAAATCTACTTACCAAGATCCTTTTAAAGATCCTTTTTTATGTACCAAATTCAAAATAAATCTCTGGGCCATGCTGCTAGGCACCCTCATTTCCTCTTTTACACACCCACCCCCTGGCAGCATTTCATTTTTTTCCCCTAAAGAATCTGCTTGTAATGGCATACCTTATTTTTAAAAAAGGTAAAGTTTCCCCCCGCACATTTGTGCAGTCGTGTCCAACTCTAGGGGCCGGTGCTCATCTCCGTTTGTTAGCCAAAGAGCCAGTGTTGTCCGAAGACGCTTCCGCGGTCATGTGGCTGGCATGATGCACGCGGAACGCTGTTACCTACCCACTGAAGTGGTACCTATTCATCTACTTGCATTTGCATGCTTTCGAATTGCTAGGTTGGCAAGAGCTGGGGCTAGTACGGGAGCTCACTCTGTCACGTGGGGCTAGGGATTCGAACCTCTGAACTTGCAATCTTCCAATCGACAAGCCTGGCGTCTTACTTAATTACAGGCAACCAAGAACCTCCAGCTAAATGTTCGATTTATCTATTTTCTTAATTTTTTTTTAAAAAGGCACACCTCCACAATCTTATAGTTGTGCCTATTGATTAGATTGCACTACTTTTACTAACCACTTTAAAAAAAACAATGAGACATTTCAGGCCGTAACTGCAAATGAAAGTATTATTCTAATAGAAATATTACATGTGCAATACTAGTTTCATTAATATATACTAAATTAATGAATTTAAAAATGAATAGCAGTGTTAAAACATTTGGTAAGAGTTCACTTCCTAGCCACATTTTATCTGAGAACCCTGGGGAAGAAGGGGTGGGGGAGGCATGATTAATTATGAAGCAACAATTGATTGCAAGCCAGGAATCTTCCTTTTGCCAGTGGAAAAAAGCAGATCCCCTTCCAAGAAGTTTAAAATATGACAGTGTTCCTAAAAGTTAACCTAATCAACACCACCACACATTAATGGGAAGGAATGCCAATGAAAAGTGGTCCTATCAGGTTAGATTCAGATCACAGATGGTATTCTTCAAAGTTCAGAGGAAGAAATACCTCAAGAATGTTTGAGGTGTTTCTGTCAGCATGCCTTTTTTATCTTAACTGGAATCTGTTCCTAGACAGCATCAAGTGCGAAAGGAAAGGCATTAAACCCAGATGCTTTAATATTCTACCTCTCTAACATGTTATTTAACGTAATATGTTCTTGGAGATTATGAAAGAAGACTAGCTCTACTGCTTCTTGGGGGACATTAACTACTTGTCTGCTTTGGACTGAGCTGTGGTATCCAGATAATTCACCATATCCAAAGACAAGCAGAGCTTTGGGGCCACGATGTATAATTTTGAAGACGTTTCATCCATGCTGACACCTGGCTAAAGTGAATATTGATCTAAGTTCTCCCAAGTGATAATTTAACAAATATTTATTTTTATTATTTATTGTTAGATTTTTATCCTGCTTTTATATTTGGTCAGCTCAAGGTGGCATACATACCTAACGTCCTGCCTATTTTCCCAACCACAACCACAACCCTGTGAGGTGGGTTGAGCTTAAAGAGAGTGACTGGCCTAAACATGTTTCCAAAATTAAAACAGTTTTGAAAAGACATTCTTTGAACTCATAGGTCCTCATAGAGATTTGAGAAGTAGCAACCAAAAGTGAGACAATGCAATCAAAGCATAAGAGATAAACAGGAAAAAAAATAGTGATTACAAGATAAGGAGAAAGATAAAGGACAAATAAGACATAGATCCATGTTCAATTCCTCATGACTTTTAGATGCTACAGAAAATAATATAATGAAAGGGAGAATCTTTCCCTACAAGTCCCAAATCTCTAGTGGCAATTTCCTCTGATGGAAATATGTACAGCATTTGTTTCCACAAGGGATAGTTTCAGCCCTCAATGGAAAAACTGCTCTTCTAGGACTAAAGCATTGTCTGTAATTTATATGGTCTTCTACTATGCATTCAAGGAAGTAAAAGAGACTGCTCAGGATGCTTTGCAAATACACTCCAAGATTTTTGGATTACTATCAAATGCTGATCTTTCAAGAGTTTTAGGCTACATAGGCGGAACGCTCCCCAACCTTTTAATGAAGGCAGCATGATGCTCAAAGTTCTTTAGTGCCCTGGGTACCCCTCTTTCCTCTTTCTTCAGAAAATGACTTAAAATATTATCTGAAAGGTTGTGTGGAGGGGCGGTTGTGTTTATGAAAGGATGCACATACGGACCGCTCCACTATTATGGTTTTGTCAACAGATATTTCACTGGATTTAACGGTTTCTGTTTTACTTTGCATTATTTCATTACTCATATTTTAAAAATTAAACAGCAGCATTAAAAGGGTTTTAGCAAACCAATTAAAGTAAATACCCTTGAATATAAGGGAAATGCATGATTTGAAACTAAGGGATGTTTCACTTTAAGTTCTGATGATCTTTGATGAAGGTTTGAACAATGTACATCCTCACAATTGCTTCATAAACCATCATGGCACCCTCACTTCTGCAAGCAAAATCCAAATGCCATGTTCATTGCTTTGATCTACTTCACAGCCCTCATCTGCAATTGTAACAGCTAGAAGATTGTTCTACAAATATGCACCATTTACACAGAAGGTCTTCCAAGTTTTCTTAAGTGTTCTGGATAATGCACTATTCTTCCTTCCCCTTCAACATTCACAGTTAACATGCTGCTACAGAAGGCACCATTCATCTGAGAGTGGTTTTTGCAACTGACAAATAGGAAACATGGGAAATTTTTGAGTCAGCAAGAAATGCATCTGTCCATATCTTTCCACAGTCTGTCAAAAAGTTACTAGTGACCATTACACTAAGTATATTAAAATGAAAGTCATTTAAAATATGAAGCACATAAGAATTAAAAGACATATTTAATCAAACACTGGAGAAATCCTGTTAAGGCACCCAGTAGTAAACATGGTAAAGAGGGTTACCCAAAACTTGTGGGTCACTAGCTAATCTTTCTGTTGATCTATTTACTGTATATTCAGGAACCTTTTTCAGTTTTTCTTAAAATAGGTCATACTGGAGATGGGTGACCACAGGACTTTTTACAGTATGTAAAAAGTTGCCATGAAACTTGAGACTTAAATATAGTAATGAATTTTGCAAATATAGTCATAGGAAAATATACAACACTTTTTATCTAAATATAGATACATTCCTTTGAGCCTCCAAACATATCCTTTGTCAAATACTTCATTACAGAATTTTTGTCTTCCTATCTGCAGGAAACACAGAACACAATAAGCAAGCAAGTACAATAACAATGTCTATGGAAGTTTCATTCAGTACAAAATTCTGTATGAGCAGCTAATATGTATATGATACCTGATTTTGTTCTGGCTAAAACATGCAAAGCAGCCCCAGAGTATCACCGAGCCACCACCATGCTTAACTGTAGGCAGAGTGTTCTTCTTGGTGCTCTCTGAGCCTTGTTGTTTTCTTGCAGATGTTTCATTGCCAGGCTAGGCAACATCTTCAGTGCGAAAAAGAGTGTTCTTTTCAGCGTATGCTTCATTCTTCTTCCTCCAGACATACCGCTGATCCATTGGGCCGAAAAGTTCCAGTTTTGTTTCATCGCTCCACAAAACAGAATCCCAAAACTTATGTGGCTTATTTGTATCTTCTTCTTCTTCTTCCTAGCGTTTTCCTACTATTTTCGCAGGGTCTGCTTTTCAGATCTTGAAACACCACTGTGGCTTATTTATATGATTGTGATCATATTGGAGCCAACTTTTCTTGTGCTTTTGGGTCAGTAGTGGTGTACGTCTTGGAGTTGTGGCATGGACACCTTCTGTGTTTAGTACACACCTTACTGTGCTCACTGAAGCCTCAGTGCCGGTTGCCACCAAGTCTTGCTGCAGGTCTTTTGCAGTCACTCAAGGGTTTCTCTCAACCTGCCTTCTCAGAAATCTCGTTGCAGCCATTGACAGCTTCCTTTTTCTGCCCCTTCCAGGGAGTGTAACCACTGTTCCTTTAACTTTGAACTTGCGAACTATGCTTCCAACGGTGTCTCTAGGTACATTCAGTGCCTTTGCTATCTTTTTGTATCCTGTTCCTTGTTTGTGAAGAGCAATGATCTCTTCTCTTACCTTTTTGGACCATTCTTTTGACTTAGCCATATTTCTAACATGCAGTCAAACGTGACACTCAACAAACCCCTAGCCAGTTCAGGTATTTCATGTGTTCCAGCATAAGCACACCTGGTGCAACTGATGAAGCCCTTGATTAGTTGCATCAATTGTGGTTGTGACAACACCTGTTTTGCATACTGTATGTGTTGTGATGGATTCTATTCAGGGGGTTGAATAATTTTGAGACTTTATAAGTTGCATTTTCAGTTGAATTTGGGGACACCACTTGAAGCATTCACTGTGTTGAGCTATTTCAATTGCTTTTGTTTGATTTGTTCATTGCAAACAGCTGAAAGTCTGTAAATTTTGACAATAAACCCGATTTGCAATGGGGGTTGAATAATTTTGATTGCAACTGTACATCAAATGAAACAACTACTGCTAAGAATGTGGCCATCTGCATCACTTACATGTCCATCACAGCAAACGTATCAAATAGATTATTCCTTATAAAGAAACATATTAAACACACAAAATGATTGTAACGAATGTGGCCATCTGAATTAATTACATATCCAAAGTGCCACAACTCCTTATAAATAAATGCTAATATTTCTGGATTAGCTGTTAGCACTTTTTTAATGTTTCGATATATTTAGAACATTACTGATACCAGTGAGAGTTGATTTATACTTATAAGTTAAAGCTGTATGATGTACTTAGCATTCCTACTTATTTGGCAGTAACCCTAAATTAATGCAACTTACGTCCAAGTTAACATGCATATGATCAAAGTACAGAACAAATTCTATTTTATATCTGAGCAAAACTGGAGTTGTGTAAATGAAGAATTTTAATAACTGGACATGACAATGTGTAAGCACGAAAATTATTTGGAAGAACAGAGAACCATTACAGGCTAAATTCCATATTAGCTAAATTAAGCAGTACAGCCATAGATCTATTTAATAATCAGAATGTAGAACTGCTGGAACTAATTTTATTCATTTTTATTATTTATATCCTGCCTTTCTACTCATATTATAAAGTCAATGTCTGGCTTTTTTTATTTAACTATGTGTCAAATTCAAAAGCAAATGATTTTCATTATCGTAGCAGTGACAGAAATCATCTGGTACATAAATCTTAACATTCCTCATAAATGACTCAAGGACGTAGAAAACATTCCCACTATCTGATCAGAAGCACGTCATGTTTCCCACACATAAATGACAAAAAGCACTGGATAGTTGCACAACTGTACCATTTTTATGCTTGTTTTGTGAAGACAACCTCCAGCTGTTATGTATAGTAACTAAGTTTAGGCAAATAATTATCATAAAACTCACACACAGCTTTTAAGTAATTTATAACCAGAGAAGGTATAGCCAAACACAGACATATATATGCATAGAGAATAAACAAAATTAGCATAATTCATATAGAAGAGTGCTGTGGGTAAGACATGAAAGGGAAAACAATACATGTAAAATTTATGATTCATTTACATGATTTTACTATCTGCCAAATAAATCATAATATACATGAATTCTAAAAAAATATCCTAGTACTAATCTGAGTCAGACCTATAAAAATTAAGACATGATCCTATGAGCTTCAATAAATTAATACCCTAGTTCCATGTCACTACATTCAGAGGACTTATGTTATAGGGTAGAATAAAAGTATAATAATAAATAAATAAAGTATCTTAAATGATCGGAAGTTTAAAAAGTTAAAAGATAAGGGGAACAACAGATGCAGTGCTAAAGGAAAGTTCAACTCAGATCTCTTCTGCAGTTTTAAGCCTCAGGAACCATATTTTCTACCTTCAATTACCTTAATCTAGAGCTAAAATTGCACAGAATACTGTGAATGGGATACTGTGGACAGCTTCAGGTGCAAATAATAATTGCTCTAATATGCAATGAAGTTCCGCAAACTATATACCTTGTAACTTTTATCAAACTATTCTAATGCTGACCAATGATGATCATCAACAGAACATATATACCATCAAATAATGCTAACAGATCAGGGCTCCAATAAAGGATCAGGGTTTTGCTGGATCTCTTTACTGCAAATTAGTGGTCAGAACCTGGAGGACATGGATTATATAGACCTGTTTCAGTACAGAGACAGCACTGGCCACATTTGTTGATGAGATGGTGAATTCTTCCTTGTGCTCCTTGATCTCTCAATAGCTTTTGATACCATCACTCATGGTATCCTTCTGGACTGGCTGTGTAGGTTGGGAATTGGGGCACCGTTTACAGTGGTACTCATTTCATGGCCAGTTCCAGCTGGTATTGAGAGTAGGGACAGTTTGCCCTCTTGGCCCCTCCTTTGTGGGGTGGCACAGGGTTTGACACTCTCTCCCTTCCTGTTTAACATAAACCCAATTACAAAACCATTGGGTGAAGTAATCTATTGGTTCATAGTTCAGTATCATCAATAAGATACCCAATTATATCTTTCAATTCTGAGCCAGCCAAGTGATGCTGTCAGGGTTCTATCCCAGCACGTGGAGGTTATGCAGGACTGGATGGGGAGAAACCAGCTTTGACTTAGTCCTACTAAGACTGAGTGGCTGTGGTTATCAGGGCCCCCAGATCCAGGGATTTTCAATCTTTATTTTTGGATGGAGTGCAACTCCAGAATTGGAAGGAGAAAGTAAACACAGGTATATAATTGGATAGGAAAGTGCTTTCTTTCAATAACATGGATACATATAGAGCAGAGCTTTCCAAACTGTGTGTCACGACACAAAAGTGTGTCGCCACACAGAGTCTGGTGTGTCACCACACAACCCGGAAGCGCTGATCATCATCAGTGCTTCCGGGTTTTCCCGCGACGACACACCAACAGCGGCGCGTAAAAACCCGAAAACGGCAGCAGCGCTTCCAGGTTTTTGCGCGCTGCAGCAACGGCGGCACTTCCGGGTTTTCCCGCGGCGACACACCAACAGCAGTTGGTGTGTCGCCGCGGGAAAACTTTGGAAAGCCCTGATATAGAGTAATAATGACAATGTTATTCAAGAGTGGTGCTCTATCTTCTTGGACTCAAAGTTCCTGCTTAAAGAGCAGGTGGCAGATGTGGCGAAGGGGACCTTTGCACAACTTCATCTTGTTTACCTGTTGAACCCCTTTCCCAGATCAAGAGGCTGTTTAAACAATAACACGTGCCTTAGTCACCTTGTGTCTTGACAATTGCAATGTATTCTACATGTGGCTGCCCTTGAAGACCACTGGAAAGCTTCAACTGGTCCAGAATGTAGCAGCATGTAGTGGGAATGCCTCAGTATTCCCATGTGACATCTTTGCCACATGAACTACACTGATTGCCAGTGTGCTTCCAGGTGCCATTCAAGGTGCTGGTTATCACATATAATGCCATACATGGCATAGGACCAGGTTATTTGGGGGACTGCCTATCTCCCATGGTTTCTGCCTGGCTGGTACGTGCTGGCAGAGTTTGTGTACTCCATGTCCTCTTAATTAAATAATGCCATCTACTGGGACCCAGGAAACATGCCTTCTCTGTCCCAGCGCCTACTTTTGGGACAAGATCCCCTCAAAGATTCATGTGGCTCCCACCCTGATGGCATTCCAGAAAATCCTGAACACCTGGTTGTTCTCCCACACCTTGGGGTAAGGTAACCCAACTGTCAGATGAGTATCTGTTCATGTATTGGTTGGGTGGATGCTATCTTGTTCATTTTTACTTCATTGTGTGTAGCAATATACCACAGAGAAGCCACGGTACTTACACTTTTCCTAAAATTCAAGTTACTAGCAGAAGTGGCCTGTTAGCTTCTAGACCTGAATAACATAAACCTTGTGGGTGTTGGTTCCAGCTGGCCCTAGAGGCATTTGAAGGAGCAAGTTGGGTATTTATCCAGGCCTAAGCAGGTGGCATGCTTAGCCTCTCTTCTTTCCTGACATTTTGTACCTATCCCCTCTTCTGCTATTTATTCCCTCACATATAATGTGATAGCTATACTGGCTAATGCTCTGGGCTTCAGGTGCTGCTAAATTCCAGATCAGTAAATAGGAAGATCTCTGTTCCATGATCTGATTGTGGATGAGAGTAGCTGTATAACTGGGTTGTGTCTGGCTCTCCTAACTATGCATCTTTGGTTATTTGGTACAGAACTAGAACAGATTGGGTGGCAGGAGATGGAATTTCTATAACCCTATTCTCTTTCCAGGCTTCTTGTCCATTCAAATTATTATTTTATCACTTGTTCACACCTGAATGTATGAAAGATTGAAGACATTTCTATTATATAGAGCATGGGGACACGGTGGCGCAGCAGCTTAATGACGCTGGAGTTTGCTGGCCAGAAATGGTCGACACTCCAACGGTTTGAGCCCAGCTCCGTGTGACGGAAGTAAGCTCCCGTCATTTCGTCCCTAGCTCCTGCCCACCTAGCAGTCGAAAGCATACCATCTGTGAGTAGATAAATAGGTACCCCATTTTGGTGGGGGGGGAACGCTGGAGGCACTCTATACGGGGAGCAGGAACCGGTGCTGGATCTGCCTGGACGCGATCAGTGGAGGATCGGTGGAGAAAAAATCCCGGATGAGCCGACTTCCCTAGGAACGCTGCTGGCCAGCTGATGCAAAGCTAGCTCGCCTTCTTGTGGTGCACCAGTGAAAACAAAGAACTAACAACTGCTGGCGCCAGAACATCTATCGTGTGTAAAAAATTGGAAACTCCCTGGCAATGTATAACATACACTAAATAAATAAATATCTAGAGCACACATATACTGCGTCCATTCTTGAGAGAGAATGGAGATTCTGCTGATTAACCATCAACCCTTTTCCTTCCATCTGTTTCCCATACTCTGAGCCCTGGTATTCCAACACTAAAAATTGGGATGCCACTATTTACTGATACCAATGCTAGTGTTGATGATTTCCCAGTACCCCTTCCTGACTCCTAAATTTTCCATTATTATATGTATCCATGTTATTGAAACACAACAACTCCTATCCAATTATGTACCTATATTTACTTTCTCCTTCCAATTGTTTAAAGCCCTCCCAAAGTGGTTCTTGCCAACACATCTTTCTATGCTCTTCTGAAGTGCATCTCATCCCTGTCCAGAAACCTTTATATGGTGAAGGTCATGGTCTATCAATCTAATTCTTTATTGATGACATCATCTTCCAAGATCCAACATTTCCTTCTAATCCCTTGACTATAGGGAAGACAGATAAAAGCACTGTCGGTAGCCTCAAATGAATACTCAAAGTCTGGTGAAGGAAAGACTGAGAGGACACAACACCTTAAAAATAATCTGAAGGGTTCTCACAAAGAAAAGGTCACAATTGTTGACTATCATGTAAAATAGAAAGTAACAGTAGATATTATGGCTGCTTTGAGTGTACCAAGCTGGGAAAAAAACCTCACATATTCCAAGCATTTTGTTCTGAGTAGGATAAAAATACACTTTTTTTTCTGACATCAGAACAAAACTTGACAATTTTGATTATCAGCATCTTGAGTCTCTCATTTATAGAAAGAACCTCAAAACAAGCCAACTTGAGTGCTCCAAGATTTAAGGGGGGGGGGGAATTCCAAGAACCTTGTTCTAATGTTAGAACAAAACACCTGAGCTGATTTAAATGTGTTTTGTTCCCACAGGATATAGTCAACTTGTATCATTATGACAGAGTATTTTGAACTGGGCTGTTTTGTTCCAACCTGGAAAAAATAGGTCTTCTATTTTGTTTCAAGCCAATGCATCAACATTGCCAGTGTATTTAATTGATTCACAATATCTAGCACAATATCTACTAAATATTTATGGTAATAAGACCTATTCTTTGAATATTTGGTTTATTGGGCCTTATTATTGAAAAAAGTCACTTTATCTTTGAATAGACATGCCTATATAAATCACATTTATAAATCAAAGAATGTGTAATAAATACTGCAACAGTGTAGCTTAAAGAAATGCTGTAATAAAATTAAATAAAATCTGAACTAGCAAAGATTAGTTGCATAATACATTCCCACCTAGCAACTAGGAAATTTTATACTGGAGCAAAAGCCCATCCTGTTAACAACAGCAGCAAAATTGCAAAAGCCCATATCCTGTTAACAACAAAAAAAATATATATGTTGATATCAAGCCAAGTAATAACATCTTACACTGGACTCAAGGACAGGATTTTTAAACACTTCTGGCTCAGTGCACAGGATGTATTAAATAGTTTAATTATGGAAAACCGGATAATACAATTTAGACCCTTGCATTTATTTTCAAAAAGATAACAGTAAGATACATTATTTTTTTCAAGTTACATTCCAGCAATATTTCATTTTTTCCGCAAAATTTTAGTGTATATAATTTTGCCATCAATCCTCCTATATTTTTTTCATAAGAATACTGAAAATAATGTTGTTGCTTACTTTTGCAATAATTACTTGAGCATGAATTTGGATTGCATGAATAATAAATGGTCATTTAAAAATGTAGTTCAGTCATATTTTTACCACATAAATGTTATGAGATTACTTTGCAGATCATTAAACTTTAGCATTCTAAAACACCTCTAAGACCAGAAAAACAAGAATGTTTTTTTTTAAAAAAATGATTCTATTAAAGTTTTAATATTTTACCATTTTAGCATCAAAATTTTCTAGTGTCATTACAGATCATATTATAATTTCCATATGTCCTGTGAGTTGACAGAACTTATCATTTATGAAACAAATATAATCCCTCCAGATCCTGTAGAATGGTTCACCATACTGGTTTCTTCAACATTTGAACTTCATCTGATACTTTTTTGAGTTGACCTTTTTCTATACTTTCTATAAGTACTATTAAAAAAATTTAGGATGTTTTGTTACGTTTATACCTTCAAAGAAAGATGTAAATGTCAATGGTATTCCTAAAATAATTAAATATGGGTAGTTGTATTTTTAGAAGAGTATGTACAGCAATTGAGAATTTTTTAAAATTATTTAACTTGATACTGTTGCAAAATCTTGCAACACCTTTTTAACATGAAGTGTTTGATGTGCTGCATTTGAAAATGTTAATATATTGTCTGCAAATAAATTTATTAATTTATTCACACCTGTGATTTTATTATCCATGTGCAAAGCCGTTACTAAAATTTGCATAATTAAATTAAAAAATAAAGGGGATAATGGACAACTTTGTTTAGTACCTCTCAAAGGTAAAATTTCATCTTTATAATTATTAATTCTTATTCATGCCTTTGTGGATTTATATATTTGATCTATCATGTAATTTAAAATTTTGTAACCTTCTTTTCATAAATAATCCTTCCACATAATCAAAGACTTTCACTAATGAATGTATTTATATGGGAAGTAAAATTGTTCTATAAAAGTGTAAAGCATTTAATCATTTTCTAAGGGGACTAGATAGTCTTGGGAATAAATCCCAACTGCCCTGAATGTATATTATTATTTATAACGAATATGAGACAATTAACTATTAATTTAGCATCTAGTTTATTAAAAAGTTAAGTACTAAAATGGGCCTATAGGAAGTTACATCTTGTGGGTTCTTACCAGGTTTGAGCATAAGGAAATTTTGGAATTGTGTCATGCCGCCAGAATATTTTTTTTCCTTGATAAACTGAATTACATATTAACAAGAGCTTTAGAATTCAAACATCCTTGAGTAGTTTATAGAATTCACCAGTTAATCCATCTGGGCTCAGAGATTTCCCACTTTTCAAGCTTTTAAAAGCATCAATGATTTCAGATGCAGCAAATTTAGAATCTAAATATTGAATATTCTCCATTGATAATTATGAAAACTTAAATTTATATAAATAACTATCTCCAGTTTTTATTATCAGATTCATATTTTTGGTTTAAAAATGAAGGCTGTATGGAGATTTTATTTCTCTTTAAATCATCCAATTCTTTTCTTTACTGTTTGTATGTATTTTTGAAGTCTGTCTTATTATACTTTACCAATAAATTCATGATTTCTAAATTTACTTGCTAATTGTGAGAAATTCTGTTTAATTATACTTACAGGTACACACACACGTTTTCAGCTTTGGATCAAAAATACTGCTAAGTTGTACCTGTGGGATACCTTGGGTTATCTTAAATTAACAGTACCTGAAAAGGCACACATTTCTGCATACAGCTTGCATGTGGCAATAAAATATATCTACTGATATTTGAAAAAGCTCCAAGGTACTTCTTTCCAATTTGTGTAATTCACTGTAATTATTTCTAAGAAGGAGTACAAACAAGCCTATTTTAAACTGAAAATAACTGTCAGCCATTAATAATGTTAAATATAAACAGTTTGCACTTATTATCGTTAACACTCAGTTATTACAAGCAAAAGTGTATTATCTATTCAAATTCCACAGGTCTTTCTCATTAGCACATCAGAGTCCCTAAAGGTTTGTATTAACATAGTCAGTCACATATTGCTTTTGAGAATGGATAACCAATTCAGCAGTGAAAATATCTGCTTATATTCAGAATTCTCCAAATTTATTCCTATGTTTTTTGAAACTCCGATAGGACACAACAGGAATGCTGGTTGAATCCCTGGAAAATTGCTGGACTATATCTATCAATGGTTTAACTAATCTTAAACAGCTCTATATGTTCATGTATCTTATTAACACATATCTAGTTGCGACTTCCGGTGGGGACATGGCGGACTGAACAGCTGTGCCCACGGGCTCAGCTCTGTGCACATTGTGGGTAGGCTGACCATACGTACTGTTTTAAACAAGTACCGTTTTTTTCACATTTCCCGACCATCCTGTCATTTTAATATAAATGTCAATTTTGTCCCTTTTTTAAAAAAAAATAGCAAAATATCAGGCATGGCAAGATTGATTCAGCCAAGATGCAATTATCATTTTAAAAGTGCTTGATTGAGGTGCCTGATGTTGGGTGAGACTAGAGAGGGGCAAGGAAGGCAGAAAGAGAGAGAGGGGGGGGGAGATAGAGAGAGATCTTTGCCACCACCTCTGCTCTGCTCTTAGCTGGTCGCTCTCTGCTTGTTTTATTAAAATGCATTCGGGATGTGATCCTGCCCCCTTTTTTCAAGAGTGAAACTGATTATTTCTCCAGCTCGGCAAGAGAGAGCCTTTCGTTTGAGATTGTGGGAGAGAGAGAAAGAGGGAGGAAAAAAAAGGAGGAGGAGGGAAGGCAGAAGGAAGAGAAGCCTCGCTGGGCATGGAGTTTTTGAATCCTCCCTTCCCTGCCTCTCTTCTCTCCCCCCTCCCCTCCTTCCTGTGATCCGTGATGTCACAAAGCCCGTGAGCTGTGCTTTCCCCATTCGCCTCCTGTCAAATACAGTCCCCCTCTATGTCTACCTAAATTTTTGTATGAGTTCTGTCAATGAAGAATAATTGTTAGCTCAATATGTTCATGTAATAATACTTTTTCATTTTAATGAAAACAAAAATATTTTTATATATACAGTAATCTGTTTAAGGACCAGCAAATGGATCTTAAAAACTCTTTAAAACTTTTTTTATTGTCTTACTTTTTCATGAATACGGAATATTACATAAGTTTAACCCCATCCCATTTTTGTCATCCCAACATCCCATTTTTGTCTCAAGGAAATATGGTCAGCCTAATTGTATGTAAATACTCTGGTTTATTTTGAAGTGGGATAAGGGTTTAAGAATATTTATCTGGATTGCTTTTAGGGTTTGGCTGATTTCATTTATCTTTAACAATTTGGATTAAGGTATAATAAAAAAATAATGTCTGGTTTTGGGTTTAATATGATTAAGATTATTAAAATTGTATTATCAAGTACAATGGCAGACAATTTATATGTTTTTTAGTTTGATCTTTATTATAGTAGTCAGGAATGTATAGAATAGTAGTGGGAAGGAAATAAATAAATGTTATCTTTGGGGGGGAGTTGATTAGGAGGTTTATATATGTTTTTCTTTTAATATAAGAGGAGGGAGCAACTGTATTTAGTGATTTTTATAATGTGCCAATGGAATGATTAATAGAAATAATGTGATTCTGGTTTAATATAGAGTAAGGGATTGATTATGGAAAATTGTTGTATATCCTTGCTGTTAAAAGTCAGAAGTCACCTCTTTTTGTAATTTTGAAAAATTTTCTCGTGTTTCTACACTTTTTTAGTTTCTTTCTTTTTTTCTTTGTAGTTTTTTGTTTTTCTGTAGCTTTCATCTTTGCTTGAAACTTAATAAAATTCTTATATAAAAAAAGAACACGTAACTAGTTAACACCACACGCTAATTTATCAGCATTGCTTACATAAGTAACTTAAGGCTTCCTTATCATGAAACAATTTGAAAAATTGAATGTTTTTACTTCTTAGTCAAACTGGACCAGGGTATTACACTTCAGATAAAGTTACTTCATTTGTGAATATTATATTGTGCTTCTGATTGTGTTTATTGCTCAAATAATTTTCAAAAATCAAACCAAGAATTTGAAACTGCAAGTCTGGATATTATTTAATAATTTAAGCCATTTTGTTTTGCAATTTATTTTGTTTTTAGTACTGTGTTTTACATGTATTTTTGATACTAAAGCTTTAAACTACTTTTAGGAGCATACTTAAAAAGCCATAGCAAAATTGTAATAAGTGCCTGATGGCCTCACTACTGGGAACTTTTAAAGAAAACAACTTTATCGCTCATTCAAAACAGCATGTTTTTTTCATTAAAATCTATTGCTTCACAAAGGAAGTGTGCTGATCATTTAATATACCACTTTCGGCACAGTCCAATAAAATTCTAATATTTCTTAAGACTTCAAAGTGAACAAAAATTCAACAAAGAAAAAAAGATAACATTTGCTTAAAACAAACCATGTTCAAATGTTACACTGCATTTCATAAAGTAATGAAATTAATTTTACAATATAAATATTGCAAAACCTCTTAAGGATATTTAAGAAACATGCAATGTATTATAATTAATGTTCATATTATGGACATACCATCTGCAATGGCTCCATTAAAAAAAAGTTAACCGTCTTCAAGAATTGATACTTCAGTTATCAAAACTTGAATTTTTAAATAGTTCAGACAGACTTTAATTCTTCATAATTTTAAAATAATAAAAAAATGTAGACAAATTACTGGTGATGAGCTTCTCGGCTAATTATCTGGTACCCTGACATTTTGCCAGCAACTATGGCTGGCATCTTAAGAGGTAAAAGTGATCTGTTCTATAGTGTACTTCTTGGAAGGGAGGGGGGGAGAGAGAGAATCCTGTATATATAGGCAACATAGCTGTCAAAGTTAAGAATTAACTATTAATTTGGTTCTTTGAGTAGAAAATACACATTCCACAAGACAATTATAATAAGCAAGCTGAAGGACCAGATTTGCAACGACTTCACAGAGACATAGAGAGTGTTGACTGACCTTGAACAAATTCAAATTCCAAGACCAGCAGAATTGTATGAATCCTTAATACAGTATTCAAGGAGCTTGTTGTTTTTACTGAACCTATATCCATTATCTTTGCAAAATCTTGGCTAATAGGGAAGCACCAGAAGACTGAAAAAAATGTGTTATTTTTTTGCCAAAAAGCAGAAAAAGGACGATCCAGGAACTACAGATTAGGCCAGAGCTTTCCAAACTGTGTGTCGCGACACAAAAGTGTGTCGCCACACACAGCGTGGTGTGTCGCCACACCACCCGGAAGCAGCGGCGCGCTCGTGCACGGCAGCAGCGGCAGCTGCCGCCGCCACCATGCGCGCGCCACCACGCGCCCCCCACGCGCCGCCGCCGCTCATGTGTCGCCAGCGGCGACACTTTGGAAAGCCCTGGATTAGGCAGTCTGAAATCGTATGAAGGTAGGTTCCAAACCAGATCATAAAGTGATAGAATTTTAAGGCTCTTGAAAATACCAGTGATTAAAGTCAATTTTGCCAGACTAATCTATTCTCATTTTTTAATTGACAACTTCCTTAGATGTTTTATGTTGTAGACATATTTCTTTACTTTAGCAAACATCTGACAACATTAGCAAACTATTAGGAAGGCAGTTAAGTATAGGCTGGATTTATTAAGTGGATCCACAGCTGGCTTGAAAGCCACTGCCATCAATGGTTTCAACAAACATGGATGCCACAGGGCTTGATCCTGGCCTTGTCATTTTTCAGTATTTGCTCCACCCACCCATTCAAGCTAAAAAAATAATGTAGAGAAAAATAATCTTTCAGGAGTAAACATTGGGAATTTAATAGAGAAAACACTGAAAGAAAATTCCAGTCTCTTTCCTCAAAGTAACAACCAGCCAATTTGACTGTCAGGATGGAGGCTGAGCCAGATGAGTCCGATTTGAAATAGAGGGGCCGATAACAATAGAAGCGGGAAAGAACGGGGATGGCGCAAAATTTGAACCAGATCCAGAGCAGCTGATTGGAGGAAGCCCAGAAGGAGACTCATGTCCACCTATCAGCGCGCAAGAAAGGAGGTGGGAAAGGCGGGCAGAGCAACGTGAGGCACAATTGGCTCCCACTCACAAACGGTGCGAAAATCAAAAGGATAAAAGGCGAGCGCAGCATGTGCCCATTGCCAGAGACAACCGTTCACATTCCGTACTGCATCCTGGAGTGAATCACGATCCTGTAGCCGCGCCAGAATCTCCGCTCGGACCTCGCCCTGCTTCTACACCAGAGCCTTGCCTTGCAGCCCAGCCAAGCTTCGTGCCAGAACCATGCCTCGCCGTCCAGCTGAGCTTTGTGCCAGAGTCTTGCCTTGTTGCCCCGCCGCACCCCGCGCCGGAACCGTCTCGCCATCCAGCCATGATTCATGCCAGAACCTAGCCTTGCCACCGCACCCAGTCCCGCGCTGGAATCTTGCCCTGCTGCTGTGCCAAGCCTCGTGCCGGAATCATACCTCACAGCTGCGCCAGCCCTTGCGCCGGAATCTTGCCTTGTCTCCAGGCCCAACCTCGTGCCGGAACCTTGCCTCGCAACCAACGTGCCAACCCTCGCACTGGGACCTCGCCTCGCAGCTGCGCCAAGCCTCGCACTGAAGGTGTTCCTCGCAGCAGTGCCAAGCTTCGTGCCGGAACCTCGCCTCACAGCCGCGCCTACCATCGCGCCGGGACCTTGCATCGCAGCCACATGGTGGCTGCCCGCGTGCATGCCAACCAGGAACAGATCACCGCAGGCCACCCAAACTCTGTGAGCACGTGTTTTCTCTAGATATATTTTGTCTGTTTTTATTGTAAATAAAAGACTTATTCCACACCTTCCTGCTTCAAGTCTTAGTCGGGACAGGACATTGACACACATTGCTCAACCATGGCTCCAATCGTATTCAAACTTATCTGAAAGTAATCCAGGTTAAACTAAATTGGTCTTCCATTGAGTAAGCATGCATTCCAGGTCCCATATTCTCCTACGTGCCATATTTAATTTAAAAAATCAGCTACATAATTGAAGTTTAATATTTTAAATTTATTCCTTTTAACTGACTGCCTTCCTCCTTTCGCCAACTCTTAAGAACATAATTTTCTATTAACCACAAGTACCTATTTTTGGAGGACAGTTAAAAGATACTTGACTACTTCTGGTACCCTTTAACAGTGCTGTGCATTACGTTCCAATTTTTAGTTCTTTTCAGTCTTTCATACATTATTTCATTTGATGATTTACGGAGCACATATAGCCTCAACAACTATTTGGACTTCTGATATTACCTTAAAAGGTATTGTTTACATCTGGGTTTCTGTGATGGCAATGTCAAGGTTGTAGGGATTCTTTTTTCTTCTCACATGCCTGACTTTTTAAATAACAAGAACATTAAACAAAACTAAAGCATTTTTAATACAAAATTCAGATTTAATATGATATAGGGTTTATATTTATTAACATGCAACACAAGAATGATTTTTTAACTTTAAGAGCAGTAAAGTTTGCTGGCTTTTTACAAACTTCACATATCCTGCACACACATAGACACCATAAAAATTTAAACAAGTCCTTTTAAGGTTGCACAGCTTCTGTCTAAAAAAAAATTCCTTCAAGTGCCTGAACTGTGATGCTGGTTTCTGCAGCACTTATCTGTCACCTTAAAGAGTCCAGCTGTGTTTAAAGTGTATACATAGTCATATTTCATATATTACTCCAAAATAAAAGATGGGTTACATGATTTCTAGTTGTACAGAAAAAGGCTAAAATGTGATTAAAATACTGGAATTCACCCAGATGAATCCAAACTAAGGTAATACTTATGTCAAAAGAACAAGACTTAGTATCAGTTCTTAGTATCTGCAGAAATCAAGTATGTATCATGTTTATCAGATATACAGACTATTTCTCTGACTTCTGATGCACCTTAATGTATATATCCCAGCTTGAATTGCTATCTGTCACCATACATTCTTACTGCAAACAGGGAAAGCTAAAGCACTGAAAATCACACTTTGCTTGTACTATTATGATTCACATGCGTCAGATCAAGAAAAATCAGTGGTACAATGCTAGATTAGTTGATGTAGCTGTGAGCAGACCAGTCATAAAATGAATAAAGATCATGTTGTTGTCTTACTCAAAATACTCCCTATCTTTCTAAATCCGCTTTACTCATATTATAAGTATGTGTGCATAATCAAATGAAATGTAGCATGGAGCAGTTATGAACAGGATGTTCTACTTTAATATATTACATACATACATGCACTTTATTGTGGCCAAAGGCCATAAACTGTGTTAAATCGTGTTAGATCGTGATTACATGACCGTAGGGTTGTTGCAACAGCCAGAACTTCAAGGACTGGTCGTAACTACCACTCGTTCAGTGCTGTTGTAACTTCAAATGATCACTGAACGAGTGGTTGTTAACCAAGGACTACCTATAGCAGTAGTCTTAGTAGTCTACCTAAGAGATGACAAGGACATAAGTCATGGTAGTCAGCACATCCTGGTCCAGGAAAGTCTGCAAACAGCAAACCAGCCCAAGGTGGTTAAAGGTTCCTCTTGCCATCGCCTTCATCTGCTGCTGCAGTAGACCCTGTGAAACTAGAGGACACCCATACTGCTCCTTCATGGAATGTGCCACCCTGTCTGGAGCAAAAGATGCAGCTACTCTGATACCAGAGTCCCCTGCTTTCTAGTTAGGACTTATTTTGAGCCTGTTCTGTCACATCCAGTCCCCCACAGGAAAGTCCAGATTTGCATATAATCTCCTGAAAGGCTGAAGGTGGAGGGATATAGTTGGCTATAATCAGCACACTAATACCACTTAACCCCAAATTGATGGACAACTTCTCCCAGCATCTTCCTGTAGATATGGAATAGAATGGGGAAGAGGCACAAGTTTGGGTTCCCCACCAACTAAAATTCCCCATTTCAAAAAGGACAAGAACCACTGCCATACAGCACCCTAATTTCCAACCATCATAAGGTCCTATGGTGAGATGGGACAGTATTTATCTAAAAAGGCTGCACTGAATTATGGCTTCTGAGAAACGAGTGCATTATGCCATCTTTCAAGACTACTAGTATCATGCCTCTGGCAGACCATGGATACCAATAAAAAGTGTGCTATTTCTAACTATCAATCAATCAATCAATCAATCAATCAATCACAATTCCCACAAAGACAGATTGAAAACAAGAAAAAGGATAAGGTATTTTAAGATTAAGATATTATCCCTCCCAATTTCATATACAGAAGCTAACTGAATTGTGAAATGAATCATTTCAGCTTTGGTTGATGTCACAGTATCCTTAGATCCTGTGAAGACAATACAGGTAGTCCTCGTTTAGCAACCACAATTAGGGACAGGCAATTCATTGTTAAGCAAAGCAGTCACTAAGTGAAACTGCAACAGTGTTTACGATCTTACTTCAGCTTTCCTTTGATTTACAGACCTGCGAAGGTTGTAAATGTGAGGATTGGTTATAAAGTTACTTTTTCATCACCACTGTAACTGCGAACGGTTGCTAAACAAGGACTGCCTGTAATCTAGTTTACAGGTACAACATGTGCAAGATCAATCTTCCAATGGAGGAGAATGGCCAGGAGCCTTAGGATAAATGGCTGGGTACGTTGTCACTGCCCCAACATATTCTACTATCTGCTGCTGAGGCAGCTGTTTCATTACTAATTGTAGGGTAAACTGTAACAGTATAAATATATTTGACAAAGGCAGTTGAACTGAGGTGAACAGCATATTACAAAGATGATCAAAAAGACTGTTAATGCATTCTTGACAGGCAGTTACTAGTTATAATACAGTGGAAAGGGTTTTTTTTTTAGGAGAAGGTGGTAGTGATTGACAGAAGTAAACAGGCAGTCTTTGGCCAGATAGCTGAAGTAAGCAGCACCTTTACACAATCACTAAAGCATGGGCAAAGTTTTTCACAAGATATAGAACATCAGATTATAGTTTGGAAATGAGTGATTTTACAGACTGACAGAAAATACTGCTCACTGGGAACAGTAACAATGAAGCTAAAGCATTTATTATTTATTATATTTTCGACACATAAAGGCACACCAGCTGGAGCTGGGCAAATACACTTGTGCTAGAGCTTCCATCCACTGCAAGTCCAGAAGAACCCCAAATTGCAGGCCTGCTCTTTTCAGGAAAGCAACGTTGTTGAGAATCAAAGCTAGTAGCTTCCTGCAATCAGAAGGGTTCGGAATCAACAGTGTGGGTTGAGTCTGAGCCTGTGCTTTTCTACATCTCTGCAGACCCTGATAGCTTTCAACGACTAGGTCAAACCAAAACTCTTAGTGAGCATGCCAGAGGCATCTGGGAGCCTGAAAGATTAGGAGATGAGTTGAGACATCTTGATAATGCTCTGCAAGCTAATAGGCACTCTGCTGGTGAGGTCAGGCAGGCAACGCAATCTAACAATAATGACACACCACCTCCAAAAGGAAAGGAGTTTCTCCCCTACATTGAGAAAGTCACAGACCATATTAGAAAATTATTAGATACACAACCCAAAAACAATCTACAAGCCAACAAAGAAGATTCAGAACATCATTCAGTCTCCCAAGGTTGGCAGAAATCCACTGTCATCATCAGGGGTCTACCACATCTCCTGCAGTTGTGGACAGGTGTATACCGGAAAACACAAAACACAGTATTAATATACTCAGTTAAAAGAACGCAAGAGGCATTGCCTTCTAGGATGACCTCAAAAATCAGCAGTAGTGGAACATGCTCTGCTTCATATTGGACACAAGGTCCAATTTGAAGACACACAGGTACTGGCAGAGGCCATCGAGATCCATAAACATTCGAACAACTTCAATATAAAGGTGTAGAGTTTGAAAATCAATAAATCATGTTTCCCAGCTTTATGCCACACCAAGATTAAACAGCCCTTATCTAATCAAAAAGAATCTGCAGCAGCCTCACCAGACAGAACACCTAGCAGTATCATAACTTTAAAAAAGTCCAATCAGGAACCAGCTCTCTTGGGAGTCTCCAAACTAAACCAACCAGAAGTCCACCTACAATCAGAAGTCCACCTACAATCAGAAACCAATCAGCAGTCTGGCTCAGACAGACCAATTAGGAACCAATACTCTTAGAATTTCTTCAAAATTGACAAATCAGATGAGGAACCAATCAGGAACCAGCTTTCTTGGACTCCCATGACTTGGACCAATCAGAGATCAGTTTGCCAGGTTCAAAAGCAAGAGCCGAGTCAGCCCATTTCAGTTGCCTGTGAGCTACTGAGAGATACACCAAAAAGCTGCTCACTCTGCCTCCAAAGATGCCAGCCCCAACTGCTGGTGAAAGATCAGAACAAAATAAAACTAGACCACGGACATTCATCCTGAAAGCTCATCACTGCTTCGCTAGGTCAGGACTTCCACACATCTTTTATGTAGCTCAGGGTGCAGAAAGAGATAGTGAGCACTGGATATCATCCATATATTTATGACACCTTAAACCAAACTGACAGAGGACTTCAGGTAAATGTTAAAACAAAAAGGGGGAGCAGCTCAAGTTCTGGGCACCTCCTACTGGAAAGCCCAAGGGCTTGAACTTTCTTTTCCCACAACTGATTGGAATTGCCCACTTAGGATGGATCAGAATCACTTCAGTATGATGCCTCTGATTTGCAGGTGACCTAGAAGAGTACCATGGTCAACAGCACCAAGCACAATTTATAATCAATGATGCAAATTAAAAAAAATATATAAAACCATATAAAAACATGATAATCAGGGATATAGTATTTGATGGCACATTTTACACACAGCAACAAAGAATTTAGCCACCGTACTAGAAATGCTAAGGTTAGAATCAGAACGTAGAAGCTTTATATAATAAAAAGTTTTGTTCATCCTGGATCACAGAAGAGATGAAATAAAGTTTTATGTAATAAAGTTTTGTTCATCCTCATCACAGAAGAGATGAAATAAGAGAATTCCGTATGTCCCTATAAAAACTGCAGTATGGTACTATGGAGGCAATGGTTTGAATTTCTTCTGAATCACTTGTTCAGAAAAGAGGATTTTGGAATACCTGCTTAATAGGAACAGCAATGGTAATATGTTATACTGTGTCCAAAAGAAGTTTTCCTCAAACTGATGAGAGGGATTAAACATTTGGCCAGCATCCAAGGTCCCCTTGAAATCTAGGGTATGTTGTTATATGGCACCCTATTTACCTCAGTTGGAAGTCCATATTATCTATCATTTGAGTGAATGCATGCCTGGCCTTTAAGTAACCCAGCGTGAGGAGGAGCATGGCTGACAGTTCGTAAGATGCTAGCTTCAATTTTATAGCCTCTACAACTTGGGTTATAATCCTTTGTCACTAGGGTTGGTTATTTATTTATTTTTATTTATTTAAAACATTTGTGTAGCTGCCCATCTTGTACCAGACTCTGTGTAGCTCACAACCGAAAGATAAAACAACATCTATATACAATAAAAAATATTAAAACCACAAGTATTAAAACCAAACCCAAACCAAACCTTGGCACCATAGCTAAACTTTCACATGCAGCCCGCAAGTTCATCTCCTCAAGCTCACCCTATCCCAGAACGTGGGGGGGAAAGTCAGGTCTTAAGCGCTTTTTGGAAGGTTAAAAGGGTGGGGGCCTGCCAAACTTCAGGGGGAAGGGTGTTCCATAGGGCAGGGGCTGCCATGGAAAAGACAGGCTTCTTAGGTCCTATAAGATGGTAGCATTTAAAGGAGGGGATTAGGAGCATGCCCACCTAATATATAATAGGTAATAATCCAGTGGGAAGAACTGGATCTTTAGCCAATTAACTAACTGATCATCAGCTTCCAGGCCACAACCTCTATTCCAGGCATTCCTACCTCAAGTCTCACAGGTACACATCTTGGGGTGGCAGGAATAGTTCTCTGATATTTGTCCACGTCCATGCTATCCTTTATGACAGAGACACACATACACCTGTGCTCTGTATAAAATCTGAACTAAAGTTTAGCTTTAAAAAGTTTAAGAACAGCAAGAATTGACTCTCTGTCCTTGGAGAAAAAGAAGCATCTAATGGTGGCAGATGATCATAATGCCACCTCGGAGGGAAAATCATGATGCATTTTCCATGGTTCTTTGGCATCCAGTCCAATGTATATAAAGGTGTGAGCCTACTCAATCTTATTCCCCTCTATAATCTAGGTTCTCTGTTCAGCTATTTTCTAAAAGGTCATGATTTTGGATTGTTGATAATTGAATGTGAGCCTGTTTTGCTCACTATAGGGAATGATAGATTAATAGCTTTAATTTGCTCCGAGCCCAACTGGAGTTTGGGATTCAATGGCAGTATAATGTGCGTACAAAAGGATAAGTATCCTGCAGCCTGCCAGTTTGGGTGTGTGGAAATCAGGGATTGTTAGAGTTGATGCCATCAAGTCAACAGACTGATAATGGTATCTCCCTACCAGGGAAACAAGATCTGTAAGCAGATCCTACAATTCCAGCTTTGCTATATACAGACAACATAGTCATTTTGTCTGTCTCCCAGGTATGAATGAGAAGGGTGTTGGCTTTATTTTGCCTACAAGAACTTGTAATTAATTGTAGAAAAACTAAAGTATTAGTTTTTGCATGACACAACTATAGGATGTATAAATGGCAAATTAATGGGACCCCAATAGAGCAGGTGCATACTTATATCTTGGGGAGCAATTTCAGGCCTCTTTATCTTGGAACACATAATTATCCTATTGGGTCAGCATTGCTCAACGTAGCTCTTCACCTGTCTTGAGATTTTTCCATTCAAAGGAAAGACCTTTTATTCCCACAGCTTGCAAGGTCTTTTGTGCTAAGGTTATTTCTCAGCTTCTTTATGGTGTTCAGATTTGTACTTTTTCAAAGCTTAAAACTCTGGAAGCTGTCCAGTCCAAGGTTAGAAGAGCTATCCTTGCAGTTCTGAGATACATCAAGAATGCAGCCTTACACTTAGAGACAGGTTTGGTTCCTGTGGATGCCGGAGCCTGGTACTATCTCATTAATTTCTCATTATTATTTTTTCCCTGTGTGCCTGGCCTCACTGGTTCTCAGAGACTATTTTAAATCAACATGGCTAACAAGAGCTAACAGCAAACTACAATCTCTAGGTCTCTGGAGATGCTCTGCCCATTAAGGTTTGAAAATGCCAGGAGTCATCTTAAGTAGCACATCTGGTATATTGATTTCTAAACCAGTCTAATTTAGTAACCAAACCTACAGTCACATGGTTTTTTTTCAAACAGGCATGTGCCATCATCCTATCTCTCCTCCATACTAACTCTGCAATTGTAGAAGAGCTTCCCATTGGCTAGTTTGGACACACTATCCTTTCCAGTCCTGTGGGGCTTTATAAGAACATCCTCTACAGCAGCACATATGTCCATGTGGGGACAGCTCTATGTAGTCCCTCAGCCACATGTGCCTCTGTTGCTATCTTTACAGGGAATTGCATATGGCATTCATCTATCCCATCTTAAAGACATACCCTGGCAGAGAGCACAATGCTTATTTGGTGCTGCTTCTATCTGACCAGGATTCTGAAGTATCTTCCCAGGTTGCCCGATTCTGTCTCTCTATTTGTTCTAGTCATCCCACCTATGACTGAATATCAGTGGGTCCAAGGCAGGCCTCCCGAGGAAGGGTTAAACAAGCACCTTTTCCCAAACAGTCCCTGGCCCGAAATGAGGTGTCGATCACTACCAGACCCCTTCTCCTCATCCCCTCCTTGGCAGCCTTTATTAACCCAAATCAACAAGTGGCAGAACTGGCATCACAAAAGATTGTCCATTTCCTCAAAATCCAGAGTCTAAAAAATGTCCAAGGTAACATCTCAGAACACGATCCCATCATCTTATTGGATTCTGATAATCTAGTTTCCTGTTGGGGTAAACGTGAACAATTTTATCCACAAAATGCCTGGCTAAAAGGCCACGGCATTCTGTGGATGCAATAAGACTGGACTTTGCCATCTTTACTGCAACAAAGTAGGCTTGAATCTCAGCTTATATCTGTGCCTGGTTATCTTTTTTTTTCTTTTACTGTAGTGTGGCTCAGTGTACTGTTTTATTGCTCCGAATTTCAGAAAATAGGATGAAGAAATGAGATTATGTCAGAAAAATCAGCAAAGCCTGCAAATACCTGGCTGAAACCCAAATACAGAAGAGACAATATTACTAAAAAGGAGAAATGAGAATAAGTTAAAAGAAAAATACAGTATGTAAGAAAAAGCAAAGATAAATGAAATATAGGAACAGAGATTGTCAATAAAGCACATTACTGAAGATGAGATAAAGTTATGAACTAGATCTGTTATAAATGATTACAGGAGGTTATAGAAATGTAGAAATAGAACTTCATGAAGTAGCTCAGAATAGTATATGTTACTTAAATTATAGATGTGTATCATAAATATTCAATCTTTTAATTAATAATATATCTAATATCAAGTTAAACACCTGTTTTCTACATATTAATTCATTTGCTTGTAATGGTGACTGATCCCATCCTTTTCTGGAGACAAGTACAAATATATTTCAACACACTGTACAGCTGAATTCTACGAATTTCTATGCCCATATGTGAAGCTTTGTTTTTAATCTCAGACACAAAACCTGTATTGAACAAATTTTATGAAACTAAAGATAAACACAGACAATAGCTTGATATCTCTCATGATCATAAAGGCTTGCAAACAATTGTGACTGTCTTATTCATTGTATCATTTCTAAATTCTAAGTGCATTTAGTCTACTTATTTATCTTAGATTGAGTTTTTAGATTCACAGGCACAGCATACTAAGAGGCCGTATCTATGAGAAAACTGGAATTGAATACATGGAAGAGATTAGTCATACTACTTTTCCTGTGAATATGGCTTACACTAAGATTAGCTTAAAGTAAATTGAGCTCAAATAATGATGGAAACCGAAAGAACACTCAAGCCATAATGGCATTTAAGTATTTCACAGTATCATTAGCTTAAGAACAATTTTGAGATCTTACTCATTGCAGCCATCTAAAATTCATATGTACACTGAACAGAAATAGAATTTGGCAATACATATCTGCATAAAAACACAGATTTTGTTTTACGTTTCTCATGACATGCATGGGATATTGACTTTTCAATGTCTGCATTAGGAAATGGGAACACGGTTTAGCAATAAATAAACAAATCTATATACTGTTCCAGCACATTTTTTAGCATATTATTTATTCACAATAAAAACGTAAGTTAACGTAACTCAAATTATTTTTCAAGAATTCACTGTATTCAAATTAATACTATGAAAACAGTACTCCCATTTTCTCTCTTCTCGTGTTAAAGGTAATATTATAGGTAGTCCTCGCTTAACAACCCCAATTGGGACCAGCAACTACCGGTAAGCGATGCGGTTGTTAAGTGAAACATCACATGACCACGCCAGACTTACGTCAGTTCCGCTGCAGTTGTTAAGTGAGACATCATGTGACTGTGACATGTGATTTTACTGCCGGCTTCTCCATTGACTTTGCTTGTCGGAAGCCAGCTGTGAAGCATGCAAATGGCAATCATGTGGCTGTGGAATGCTGCAACAGTCGCAAACACCCACCAGTTGCGAAGTGACCAAATTTCAATCATGTGACCGCGGGGACACTGCAGTGGTCATGTGAGAGCCGGTCATAAAGTTACTTTTCCAGCACTATTGTAATTTCGAACAGTCGCTAAACAGGGCTGTTGTTAAGCAAGGACTATCTGTATTGGCTAATAATAACTAAATCGGGCATCAGTATTTGTTATGAGAATTATACAGTGTTGAAACCTTTGAGAGAGAGAAGGTATGGTCCCTATTTAAACCTTTTCCATCGTTTTTTTTCTTCCAGACGACTTCAGAACACCTTTACTGTTACAAAAATAGTTTCTTTTTTGAGGAACAATGCATATTTGTTCAGGTTAAAATCATTTTAATATTAGTACATTTTAAGACTTAAGCCAGATAAGTAAGATACCCAATGTCACAAGTCTTTAATATAAACAATTCTGTTCTGTGCTATTTTTGTTCATTTAAATTTAAGGAGGAAAATGCATTAACAAAATAGATACCAATATTGTACTTCATTGTGTTTATCAAACTCATTCAATAATATAAACTCAAGAGCAAGGATGGTTGCTTTAGAAGCCTTAGCTCCTCTTTTATAGCATTACCTATTGTTGGAAAATATAATAGTATCACAATGTGAAGTTCCAACTAAATATTATGGATGAGATACTGTATATCATGATTAGAACATTTAGAGCTTATAATACAATACAATACAATTAGATGTTTAACATCTCAAAATGGCAGGAAACTGCCATCAGTTTTCAATAACAATGGTCAAAGGTAGTTCTAAGAGCTACAATAAAGAAAATAAGGGGTTACATATCACTTTCAACTTTTTATTTCTATATCTTACACACAGGGAGCCATATTGATCTCAACCATTGGGCCATTAATTGATTACAATTGGATTCTTGAATGAACTCATGAAATTTAAGGCTCTCTGAGGACTAAATCTTGAATGATTATTAGATATGCATAATAAAGAAATAATTTCAGTGTACATTGCTGATAAGATTCTGAAGATCAATACAGATACCACAAATTCTTTTATTCCTTCTTTTAGAATAAACTAACATAAACCATAGCAATTTCCCAAACAATTATTAAGAACTTTAAGCAATCGAACACAGGAGTTATTATGTGAACATTTGAGATTCATTGTGGAAAAATAATATACAACTTAATCAGTAACTAGTTTTGTCGAACAGTTTTTAAAATGGAAAAACAGGTCAAACCCACTTACAAAATGATTTAGCTAGCATGTCCTTCTTTCACAGCTTAATAGTGTTTGATATTCTACTTTCACCACTCTGCTGTTTCCTGGTAATGAAGGTTACATCCTACAGGGTTTAGAGCTGGCCTACAGTGGTGCCATCAAGTGATCTTAGGCAAGCTCACAAAGAAAAGTACACTTTTTGGTAGCATACCCATATATAAAAGGACTTCAGGCTTAACTGATAAACTCTGAACTTTCTTAAGCAGTAATACCTATGGAAATAAATATAATTATACTGTGTAACATACTATTACACAGTAATTCCATGAGTTTAGTTATACAAAAAGGTTTCCATGTATTTGACACCATTTCACTATACATAGATTTAACTAGACAAATTTTCCTGACTTCGATTGAAGGAACACGCTGAGACTTGGTGTAAAAGCTCTAGTGTTTTATTGTTCTACTCTGCTAAACAGAATCCAGCTAAACTAAAATGAATTAGTGATACTCAGAGAAAAGGCCCAAAAAACTAGGGCGGGGCCTTCTTTGGCCTCTTGGGAGGAAAGCAAAGCAATTCAGTACTGCACATGTGTTTATCTCCCTGGAGGGAGCCCCCTCCTTCTTCACCACTTATCTCCCTGACACAAATTGATTTTTAATTTATGAATTACAAAATAGAATCACCTGGACAGACATAAACTTCTAATAGAAAATATATACTTTATGCTACTATCAAGGATAAGATAATTTTTTAAATAGATATTTGTTGTACTCTGAAGGCAATCAAAGTACAAAGTACTCCAATTCAATAAAATAAATGTCAGTCACAAATTAATGCAGATATAAATCTAACAAATAAATAAATAAAAGGCTACTAGATTTGGAATGTGAAAATCAGCAGAGTTAGAGTTTTAGTATTTCTTTGCTTCACCTAATGATTATATGGATTTTTTGCAGCCCAGATCTTATAACCAGTATACCTGTGTGTAAACAAAGTTGACCCTGATATTTCAACTATTTAAAACATTTATGTATATTTGATTACATTCCACATAGGTTCAAGATTTAATTAAAATAAAGTGGCAATTTAAGTGTAGGATTATGTGATTATTAAACTAATTTCTCATTTTTTAGGTCATCTCAAGACAGACATTTAACAAATGGCAACTGGTTACTCTTTCTTGGGACACAAGTATAATTTCATTTTTAACTGGTATAGCTCTGACTCAGGAATAAAAACAGTTTTAAGATAAATGTGTTAACTTGTCCACATGGGAGTTGTGGTCCTATCCTCTTTGGAGTCTTCAGAAACCCTCAAATGTTAAGTGTGGATGTTGGGCGCCAATAGACTGCCTGTTTCTGCCATAGCAGAACATTAATATAATAGCAAGCTTCTACTTCTGTTCTTCAAATATTTGGTGAATGGATGCTTGCTGACTCTAAGACATTATTTCCATAGAAGTCCAAAATACAAAGCTGAGGTAATGAACTGCTCAATACTTTTCATCACCAGCAGAGAACAACAACAAGAAAAAGATTAATTTAATTTGCTTTAGACAAAGGACAAGAAAATCTGAACTTGTCATCCTATCATAAAAGGTATCTGGAAAATCCCTTATACTCCTAGCTATTTTATTACAGCTTAATCATACATGAGAAAAAAAATTAAAATTAAAATGTATGAGTTTTTTTAATTAGTGCTTTTTCCACTTAAAAGTACTTAACTCTGATCAATTATTAGATATTTGGATCAGTATAAACAGTTTTTAAAGGCTACCCTAACATAGTAACCTAAGAGTAAATGAGTATTAAAATATTTTTCAACATTGAATATTTGAGTATTTATTTATTTATTTATTCTTCACATTTATATATCTCACAAATGTGACTCTGGGTGGCATACAATAAAAACGAACCATAAAAAGCAAACATTTTTTTTAAAAATTAATAATTATTCCCCTGCCATCAATAAATTGTACTTATTGCTACATTCCATTATTCAACACTAAAACTTTAAACCAATTAAGAGATTAATTTCAACTCTACACACACTCTTCCATACAAAGAAAGATGTGTTACATATTTGTATCTACTGTATATTCTATTGGAATTAAACACATGGTTTTGCACTGAGTGCAATTTATTGTGACCACTCTTCTAATGATATTCTATGGAGAAAGCAACATTCTATCTGTCATATGTAGAGCTAAAAGTAAAAGCACTGCAAGAATTAGAGATCAAATTAAACAGGCATCTGACTATCAAACCAAATAGGTGAATTCCAATACTATTAAACAAAAACCGGGCTAGTCAAGTGATGTTTTGCATAATTAAACCAGAAGAGATAACAGCAACAAGTCTTACATGTGCTTAAGCTACTGTAATATTTACATATGGCCACAAGGAACAAACTACACAAAGATAAGCAGCTGTTTTTTTAAAAAACCTCAAGTATAAATGGTATGAAGGAAGTGGTTTCTCAACTGTCCACACTCCTAAGAACTACATATAATGCAATCTAATACTACTAAAAGCTTAAAAATAACAAGGAGCTTCTTCTTAACAATACTTTAAAGTACCAATGAGTCATCTTTCAGTTCAGAGAGGTGAGAATGCATAAAGCCTCAATGCAACTGATTTGTTCCCTTCAATCTTGAAAATACACTAGCAAAGCTTTAAAACACTAGAAATTAAAGTTGCCACGCTGCTTTTGAAACACTGAAAGGTTAAATATTTTAAAGATTCACTAAGAATCAAGGTATTATATTACTCGCAAGAATTTCTAGATTAAAAAAAAAAAATGCTATGTTGAGCCTGACCTAATGATTATCTAATTGTAAACCTCCTTGAGGGGGAGATGGGCGGTGATAAAAATTTGATAAATAAATCTCTCTTAACCAGCACCCCCCCCCCTCCATCGTGCCATTAGTAAGGACATACTTGATAGGAAAATGGAGCAGGGCTCCCAAACACTCTATCCAAGGAAAGCTAACCTAACTTCACTTCTGTTGTTCTATGACAAACAAAATCAGCTTAAATTGACATTTTCATGGATGTTTTTAGCCTGAGGCATGCTATTATTTTTTCGGGATACATTTTTATTTGAATGTCTGGTTTAAGTATTTTCAATGTTCTTGGTGCTGTATAATGTATATTTTGTGAAACAGGCCGCTATGATTTACTCTCAGCATAAGAAAATTGAAGAAATAAGATTGAACCTAACTGGATTACCAAGCATGGCCTCTGTCTTTCTCCTATTGGACGAGAGAGATGAAAAGTTTTGCTGTGTTTCCCTACTACCAATCCAGCATGAGAAAAAAAAGACATAGTTCCTCATGAAAAGAGCAACCTTTTCACCTTATAATTCATCTGCAATCTCCCTTTCAGAAGAACATTGGACCAGTGAGGTAGTTTATTCAGATGGTAACTACTGGAGGACAGTGCTACAGCAAGTGCAGTAGAAGATTCCACCACAGAAATAAACAACCAGTGATATGTAAATGCTTTAGATTACAATTTATATAATCTCTTGACTCTGGCATGCTGGTCATGGATGATAGGAGTTGGTCCAAAACATTGGTTGCACACTTGTATTCCACCAACGATGTTGACATATGGTTCACATTCTGTCAATAGAATGGAAGAGCAGTAGTTTTCATGGGCAGAAAAAAAATGGCTTGGAGCTTGGTCAACAAGCCCAGCTCTCTTTATTAAACATCCTTCAAAAGGGGGCAAGCAAGTAAGGAGAGAGCTCATTCTCTAGGTAGTGACCAAACCTTATTAAACCCTACCAAGAGAGGATATACATAGGATGAACAAGGAATCAGCAGGAACTGCTTTGCAAAAGCTAATTGTTTTTTCCGAGTTTGCATGCTTCTCTAAGTTACTCCATTCATTCCAAATGTATGATATTAAATGGTGAAGTAGCTACTATCTTTTCTTGCTTACTTGCCTTCTAGCTCCAAACAAGGACAATAAAAAGAATTTGATCCAAGTGAGACAATCGTCCTAATCGTGGACCAAAAAAATAAATAAATTGCATATAGAAAACATTTTGTGTATGACTGGATTTTTACTACATTTGCATTAGGATTGCTTGTGATGGGGCGTTCCACATTATTTATGTCCATGAAGAACTACTCAAAGGACTTTCCTTTAAGCATCAGACAACCACGTTGTATAAATAACCCAGCCAGATCCTCACAAACTAGTCTTGTGAAACTGACCCTCAAAAGCACACCAGCTTGGGAGGGGGGAGAAGATAGGTGACAGACAAACTGAAAACAAACAAACAAAAACCCAACCCAGACTGAGCCCCCTCACAAAGGGGAAATGTTTGCTTTTACTCTGTCTCCTAAGCACTTGGTCCACCCCATGGTCTAGTGTCGAAAAATGAAAATCGCTCTTCTCATCTCCCTAAAACCGACTCCAACCCAAAGATGAGAGAGGCGTAGGCTTAAGCATTACGTCCAGGGCAGCCAAATTGCAGGTGTGCGCATGCAGAGAGTCCCAACTTACGCTACTGCAAGTAGCGGTCTCCTAAAAGAGCTCCACGGGAGGAAATATGTTCGGGACCGAGATGAAAGGTTGGCACATTACACTCTGGAATTATGCAGGCAGGCGAACTCCCCCCCCCGCACATCTGACCCCCGCCCCTTCCACCAAAGCAGCTCGGAATACACGCAAGTGATGCAACCGCCTGCACGAGGGGATGAGTCTACACTGGAGCATTTATTTCCCCACCCCACCCTTTCAACAAGCCATAGCAGCCCACCCACCCCCTTACTTTGGCCCCTCACTCTTTAGGAAGGAGACAGCGCTCACCGCATAGTAGAGCTTAGGCTTCGCAATCAACAACACCGGGTCTGCTACGGCTGGTGGGTAGCCCCCCAGGTCCCCCCGACGCTGCAGCATGGCTGGCGGGACTCTCCTCGCGCCCGCCGTCGCCTCCCCTCTTTCTCTCGAACCGTTCAGAGGCAGCAGCCAGAGGGTGAACCTCCGCCGCCTCGCAGAATCAAAACGAACCGCATCGTTTCCCTTCTCGAAAATCGGCTTCTGCGCCGAGCAAGTCCCCGCAAAGTCAGGATGTATTGGAGATTCAACTACAACTGCTGCCGCTCCTGCCACCGCTCTTACCGCCTGAGCGCGGCCAAGAGGGAGGGCCTGGTTTCCTCTCGGCGGCGATTTGCTACCCTGCAGTTCGGGGAGGGAGGAGAGCGCGAGAGATAGGAAGGCGCCGGGGGCTTGCAAACTCGGCTTCCCTCAGCAACAGCTGGAAGGTGGGAGCTTCTTTTTGTTCCTTAGAATTTTTGTTTAGGGGGAGAGATTTGGCAGAGCAAGTTCTTTGGCAATAATTGATAGAAAGAAGAAAATGGCATCCGATTTCCTCAGATAGCCTGCCCTTAAAGCCAACATGAAACGCTCCTGCCCCTCGACCAGCCAAAGACCACTTAATAAGCTTCTTGTTCCTTTAACCTTCCGGTATAGGATTAGGTTGCCACTTTTTGCTTTCACTATTCGGTGAGCTTAACAGCTGCACGAACCAGACGTTCAGCAGATACATTATTGTTTGAAGATGTGGAAGAAAATCAACACCTTTTGAAATCAGCCATTCTGTATGCTTTTAAAAAGAACACCAGCTCTTGCAAAGCAAGGAGAGAAGAGGAAGAAAAGAAAAAAGAAACCTGAGAAAAAGTTGCATCCCTGCTGATCTCAATTTGAACATGAGATCCATCTGAAAACCTCATCAAATCTCATACTGTATTCCATCCATCTGCCCACATGATGAGAGTCTTCAGTCCACACCCTGTCTAAATCAGTCATCACAGATCCAGTGACTGTGGATGCCATCAAGGCAGTAATGATGTGAAAGTCTTCATGTTTATCTGTTATTCTGACACTGTCCAGGGGCACCTTCAAAGTGGGTAAATTCTATTAGGCTTTGTCACCATTACCTTGCAGAGAATTCAGATGATCAGGAAAGAGAAGATAAAGATACAAAGAGGGGATAAAGAGACAATAAAGGGAATAGGGGTGGGCAACAGTATAAACCAGGGTTTCTCAACCAGGGTTCTGTGAGAGGTCACTAGGGGTTCCCTGGGAGATCACGATTTATTTAAAAAAATAATATTAAATAATATCAAATTTGGGCATTTTCACATTAAAGCAGCAAATTTCATTCTTTATTTTCAGTTTAAGAACACTGTTAATGCTTATATACAGGCCTACACATGAAACGAAGAGAATAATTTTGTAACTTCTGGCCTCTATTTGAGCCTGAATGTGCAGGGGTTCCCCGAGGCCTGAAAAATATTTCAAGAGTTCCTCCAGGGTCAAAAGGCTGAGAAAGGCTGTAAACATAGGTATAAACTATGCCAGTATAGTTTGATGTCAACTCCAAGACATGCAGACAGCACTCAGTTCAGAATTGGAGAAAGGGTTATGGGGGAAGAAAGTAATGTACTTCAAATTCCATGTATAAAGAGGAAGAAAGTCAACACAAGAATAGATGGTTTGTTCCTCTTTTTTTCCTACTCTTTCAACAGAAATTGGAAAATAACAAAGGGCGGGGAGGGGGGAAGTTCCCTGCCTTTCCCTGCCTATTGTTTCAGGGAACCTGTTAGCGGGATAGGATGGCAACGGCTTATCTCAATTATTTAGCCTCCCCGCAAGAATTGTTTTTATACTGCTCCTGAATATAGATACTCCCTTTACCTTTCATAGCAGACTCTAGAATGAAACCAAAAAGAGTTTTGGAAAGGAGAAACAATGGAAAAGAATTCCCTTGGAACAGTATGTTAAAATCAGTCAAAAGTCTAAGATTAATGAAACCAATAGAGAGATAAATTTGTCCAGAAAGGGCTAACAGATCTATCTACCAGAAACAATTCTGATGTCAACTAGATGCAAGATTGTTTATCTAAAGAAAGGAAGGATAAAATATATTAGGCTGTTGTACTATAGTTGTCAAGGCATCTAGGTCTGTACTTCTTCATCATTTTTTTGCCATCTAAACCAAATATTTCTTACAATAAATATAGGCAAACAGCAGTTAAAAAGTCATGCTATCTGTAATTCTCAGAGGGAGGCTAGAAACTGTGATAAGTTGTTGCTAGCTGCTAAAAACCCTAACATTACAATTAAAGAAAACTCAGATGAAGTTGGTATGCAAATATACCATTTGGACTATCCTATCAAGAAGAGTATGTAAAATGAAATAATATTCACTACTGGCATATACAGTATATGTTATATTCACATAATATATTATATTCATAATTATTCATATTTAGTAGGTAAAGGTTCCCCCCGCACATTAGTGCAGTCGTGACCGACTCTAGGGGCCGGTGCTCATCTCCGTTTGTTAGCCGAAGAGCCAGCGTTGTCCGAAGACGCTTCCACGATCATGTGGCCAGCATGACGTGCGCGGAACGCTGTTACCATCCCACCGAAGTGGTACCTATTCATCTACTTGCATTTGCATGCTTTCAAATTGCTAGGTTGGCAAGAGCTGAGGCTAATGCGGGAGCTCACTCCGTCACATGGGACTAGGGATTCGAACCTCCGAACTTGCGATCTTCCAATCGACAAGCCTGACGTCTTACCCACTGAGCCACCACGCCCCTCATATTTAGTAGGCATTCATACAAATTCATACTAGATGAACGATTCCCTAAAATCCCAGGCTCTAATTTTTTAGAGCAACAGGATGGTCCTCATATATTTTCAATGGATGATTTTCAAAATCAAATTGAGATCCCCTCATATTTGTTTTAGAGAAGAGCTGAAGTTGTCTGAATAGTCATTTGTAAATTATATATAAGGAAGGAATAAAGATAAATTAAGTTTATACATGATACCAAGCTACAATTTTTTAAACTTAGCAGGTATGTTCATGTGACACTGTAAGCAGGGCCGCAACTAGGGGGGGGGGCAAGTCTGCTCACCCCTATTCTAGATAGCTTTTTGGACAAACTGATTAAGAATTCTAAAAGAAAGAAAGAAAGCCCTAGTTAAATTGAAACAATGGCTGTTTTGAAACTCAACAGGATAAAGCATTTGTTATGAAAAAGGATGTTCTTCCTGAGATCTAATGATCTTGATTCCATCTGCTTTCCATAGGTATGTTTGAAAAGACTGGGCAGATATCTTGTTTACATTTTACATGGGAAAGCAAATAATCTGGGGCTGTCTGCTAAACATTACATAAGCAATTGTTAGCTTTGAGAAGGTTCTCATATGATATAATGTAGATTGTCTACTTTTAGATTAGATTGGATTAGATTCATCTTTTTAGATTTATACAAAGTAAAACAAGATAGAATTATTTTTATGTACAGTATATGTTAGTAAATTAGTAAAAACAGGTATAAAATTGGAACAAACAACCTTATAATTGGCAATGAAGGTACTGAAGTGGTGGAAAACTGCTGCCTTTTGGGATCAACCATCAACAGTAAAGGAACAAGCAGTCAAGAAATACGCTGCAGACTAGCACTTGGTAGAGCAGCCATGAAGGCCTTGGAAAAAATATTCAATGCCGTGATGTGTCTGTACCTACAAAGATCAGAATTATGCAAGCCATGGTATTCCCTGTGACATTCTATGGAAGCAAAAGTTGGACTCTGAAGAAGCAGGATAGAAAGAGTATTTATTCCTTTAAACTTTGGTGTTGGAGAAGACTCCTGTAGATGGACAGCCAAGAAAACAAACCGATGAATCATCGAGCAAATCAAGCCAGAGTTCTCACTAGAGGCACAAATGACCAGACTTAAATTATCCTACTTCGGACACATTATGCAAAGACCCAGCTCTCTGGAGAAGGCTCTAATGCTGGGAAAGGGGGAAGGAAAGAGAAGAAGAGGACAATCAGCAGCAAACTGGATGGACTCAGTTACAGTAGCGATGTGTGCACCATTGGGAGATCTGAAAGAACAGGTTAAGGATAGATTGTCATGGAGAAAATCCATCTACGTGGTCACTAGGAGTTGATGGCACATAATCAGTTAAAAAAATCAATTATAACAAATTCACTGTAGCAAAATTAGCAGATATTAAATAATTGTATTTGTGAATTAGCAGATATTAAATAATTGTACTTGTGAATAATTGTACTTACGAATAATGATTGGCTTTTTAAAAATAAAGATATTTGTGTATAAAAATAGATAGTTACAGTGGTCTGTGTGCTTAGATATAAGGTGATTTCTTGGCGTTTGGTTTAGCAAGTTGTGTGAAAGACACCATTGTGATTTTTAAACAGCAGTTTGTGGCTTAGGATGTTACACAGATTTTACCAATTTTTGTTTATTCAATAAACCTTAGTGAAACATGATGTAAGAATTCTGTGCCTAACCTACAGGGGTATCAGAAAATTATTGAAGCAGTCCATCCAATATGCATGTATTTGTTGCCTTTAATAAATTAAATTTTTCTTATATTGTGTTAAGTGTTTTTAATAGAACACGTTTACATGCATAATAAAATATGTCAGCTCTGCTTCACAGTTTGTAAGTCTTTATGGCCCAATAGAAATATTAATAATATGTATTTATTTATAAACTAATGTAAAAATCTGTCCAAGACAGGAAATAATATTTTTAAGTAATTCATTTGGATTAGCTGAAGAAATTTCAACTGAGATTTCTGCCATAAGCCTTAGGGTATATAAACTGAAAAAAATGTTTTGCTTCAATCTCAAAACAAAACAAGCCATGACTCCCCTTAGAGGGATAGCAAACAACTTAGAGGACAACATTAAGATTCAGAAGGATCCTGACAAACTGGAGCAATGGCCAAAAGCCAGTTAAATGAATGGCAGTATAGACAAATGCCAAGTCCTATATTTAAGCACAAAAAAATCAAAGACAGGACTGTCATGGGGGACCAAATTAAGCAGAGCAATACACATGAAAAGGACTGAGTATCTTGGTGAATCACAAGTTGAACAGAAGCTAAACAGAAGCATCAAAAAAGCAAATGCAATACTAGGTGGCATCAAAAGAATTGTCAAACTCAAGAAGAATGGTTGTCGTTCTCTATTTTGTTTTGGTCAGACTGCACTTAGAATATTGCATCCAGTTCTGGGCAACTCATTTTAGGAAGGATATTGCTAAACTGGAGCATCCCCAGGGAAGAGCAACCAAGAAGATAAGAGGCCTGGAAGCAAATGCTTGCAAGAAATGGTTAGAGGTGTTAGGTATTTTTAGTATGGGGAAGAGAAACCTATGGGAAGGTACGAACAGCTATCTTCAAGTCCTTGTCATGTAGTCATGTAGAAGACAGGGAGAAATTATTCAGAATTGTTCTGAAAAACAGAATAAGTGACAATGGATTTAGATTACAAGGAAGTAGATTTTGGTTGAATATCAATTTAAAGAATCCTAATGGTAAGAGCTGTTCAACAAAGGTGTGTCCAAAAGTGGTGGGTTCACAATTGCTGGAGGTGTTTTAACAAAGGCTGGATAGCCATCTGCCAAGGATGTTGTAGTAATGGATTACTGTACTTACAGAGGGTTAGACTAAATGATCTCTGAAGTTCCTACTAGTGCTTCATTATATGATCCTATAATTCCATCCCAGCCTAAGGCTGCTTTTATTTAAATGGGAGTTAAGCAGGTTTACATACTGTAATAAATCATGGTTTATTTAGGCAGTTTAGTGATTAAGCCATAATTATTGGATTCACCCAGTCATTCATATACCAATGTTGAGAAACTATAAAGTGGAGTCACACAAGAAACTATGTCAGAGCCATTATAGCTTAGTGTGGTATTTGAACCAGTCATAACTATCTGTATCACAACGTTTTGAGAATAAAACATAAAAGGGAGTAATTGCAAACTGAATGTGCTATATAAAAACAAATCATTGTAACTGCAAAATTTGAGCCAGTTTGGTCTAGTGGTTAAGGTGCTGGGCTAGAAACCAGGAGTCTGTGAGTTCTAGTCCCGCCTTAGGCATGAAAGCCGGCTGGGTGACCTTGGGCCAGTCACTCTCTCTCAGCCCAACTCACCTCACAGGGTGGTTGTTGTGGGGAAAATAGGAGGAGGAAGGAGTATTAGGTATGTTTGCCGCCTTGAGTTACAGTATTTATAAAAATAATAAAAATTAATTAAATAAATAAACTGCAAAATTTATCAAATAAGCTTTTCTATTTTTACAGTCACCCATGAACCTTCTGTTTGTAAACTTATAAAAGCAGCTTCCACTAAGTTTTTAGTTTTTCCCTGCACAGCCATGTCTGACTCTAGGGGCCGGTGCTTATCTCTGTTTGTTAGCTGAAGAGCCGGCGCTGTCCGAAGACGCTTCCGCGGTCATGTGGCCAGCATGACGCACACGGAACGCTGTTACCATCCCACCGAAGTGGTACCTATTAATCTACTTGCATTTGCATGCTTTCGAATTGCTAGGTTGGCAAGAGCTGGGGCGAGTGCGGGAGTTCACTCCGTCACGTGGTGCTCGGGTTTCGAACCGCTGACCTTCCGATCGACAAGCCTGGCATCTTAACCACTGAGCCATCGCACTTCCACTAAAGGAATGCATAAACAGAATTTCACAAGAAGAAAATTATGATATAAATACAGTATGAAGCTACATCACAAATCAAGAATAACTTATTGATCTTTCTAAACTGGTAACACATGTAGAAAAGTCCAGTCATTAGGACTGCATGGACTATTCAATTTTGGTGGCAGTAAGCACTCAAGGATGTACTGTATCATCATTGAAAAAGGCCTAGGTTTTCATGTAACTTTCTGAACAGAATCACTCAGAAACAGAATTCAATTATTAACAATGACTAATATCTCAGAGATAGACCTTGGACCAATTCACAAAATAGGCTTATTAGCTATTTTTTACAGAGTCCCTAAGCCAGTTTGGGGTAGTGGTTAAAGGCACTGGTCTAGAAACCAGGAGACTGTGAGTTCTAGACCTGCTTTAGGCATGAAGCCAGCTGAGGGACTTGGGCCAGTCTGTCTCTCTCCCAACACTAAGAAGAAGGCAATGGCAAACCACTTCTGAAAAATGTTGCCATGAAAACTTTATGGACTTGTCCATGTAGTCACCAGGAGTCAAGACTGAGTTTAGGGCACCAAAAAAAGGAGTCCCTATAGCACCTTATAGACTAACATATTTCTTACAAGACTGTGCATTTTCATACGAAATCACAAACTGCTAAAATGCATGGAGTGGATAATGACGGTGGTCCAAGGATACAAGGGTCAGGCAGTATGAAGAAAAGTTAAAGATCTTCTCAACTTCTGATGCTGCATCCTTGCAATTTTCTGGGCAGCTTTACAGAAGCAGTTTGCCACTGTTTTCTTTTGATATTTTTTTTTCAGCTTCCAAGTTTAATCAACAGCCATGGCATTTCCAGAGAGTTCCCTATCCATATACTAAAAACAGTCAATCTTGCTTAGCTTCCAAGGTCAGCCAAAGGCTAATACGGTAGCATTCATTAAAAGTTGTCACCATGTGAGATTAAAATATAAAAGGAACATATCTTGAAGGTGCATGTATAATACATAAAACAAACAGGAAATCAATAGAGTTATTCAACTCAATACAGCCATATATGCACTGTTGTTCAGAATTTGGACTACTAACTGAACATATTCTGGAGGATTCAGGGCTTTCAATATCTTAACAAAAATAATATTACTATTCTACAACAAGAAATAAAAAAATATAGTATCAAATATATCAACTGAGGACAAGAATTAAAATTACATTATCACTATTTAAGAAATTCAGGAAATATCAATCTTGCCTATCATTCCTCCACATTTACAATTAATTAGAGATCAAGAAAAAAATAGTCTTAGTCTCAACTCTTCATTTCTTCAGGTATTAGCAATATAATTCACAATTATTAAACAATATAATTCTGAAGTTGAACCTTATTCAAAAGTCTTTACTCATAAATTGCAGAGCACAAACTAAGGGGAAAATTCAGCTTTAGGAATTATTATTGGCAAAAGGCCTTACAGAATTAAAAGTAAATTCCTTAGAAGGCTTAAAAAATACTAGTCAGTGACATACAACAATGGATAATCTAATAACTGGTTTTAATTTCTTCATTTTCCCTGCCCCTTTCCTCTGAAGAATAATCACTCAAGAAAGCTTTGGGAATAATTTGAGTACTCAAGCAAAGCCAGAATGCAGAGTGACTGCCAAACTGAACTCAGAGCTGTATTTTTTGTTTTCCCCTTTTTTAAAAGAAAACTTACTTCACTTACCAGTGTGCACAACTCCACAGCTGTTAATGCTGTTGCTTTGTGCAAAATTGTAAGGTATTTAGTAACGGGGATTTTCTGTTTCTAATTCTCCTTTCAAATCTTGCTTAAATAATTCATAATATTGAAAACCACGTAACAATTAAGTAATGTTATACATTAAACAAGTTATTGCTTAATTAAAGTATCTTATAAGTAAAGGAAATAAAGAGCTATGCTCAGCTTCCTGTTTTACTTTTACAGACTTCAATAAGCAATTTTTACAGGGCCAAAAGGCAATGACCCAGAGTTAAAATCCCAATAGCATTCCAAGGACAGCAGTACAGAATAAGAGAAATATCGAGTATTGTTTTCTTAAGATCTCAAGTTGTTCAGGAGGCAAGATAAAGTAATGCACTGTCAACATATAGCATGTCCTACAAGCAAGGCATATCTATACAATTAGCAAGGCATTTGAAGAGAAATGTATTGACCAGAAGAAAAGCACAGAAGAGATAACATAATGCTATACAAAAACTTCTTTTAAAAATCAGATGATGATTAAGATCAAATGTGATTAAGTCAAACATGATAACTTTATCCCTTTATATATAATGTAGAATGCTATTTGTAAAACAGTTCATATTCTTTGCAGGGCAATCACATTTTGGGACTTGACTGATCTATATTTGGAGGTAAGCTTGTGTTAGCAATATGCTATTCTTCTGTGTTGCTCTTGTCTCTGGATTGTATAAAGGCTGTTTTGTATGTCCAGCAGGCCGCTGCTTTCTGTTCCTTCCTATCTTTTCACCACCGCCCAGGTTAAGTTAAGTTTACTGTGCAAGAAATCAAATCTTTGGTCCATTTTTGCACTATTCTGACTGTAATTACACAAAGAGGGTATCATAGAATTATAGGAGCTGACCTGCACTAGGCATGCTGCAATACTTACTATAAATTGGCATGGAACGTCTGTATTGAAAAAGCATCAAATAAGTATTTGGTTCTCTGAATGCAGGCAGGCCATATAAGTACGCATCTCTAGAGGGCATAAGGGATGGCATTGAAGGACAGGAGGAAGAGCCGCTCCCAAAGCAATGGTCAGATAAGTGGGGCTTGAGTCCATTCCAAGAATCTAATTTGAGCAAACATCCCACCCTAGTTCACATGAACATAAAGTGAATGGGGAAGCACATTTAGACTTGCAAGATTCTGTTAACTATAGCTATTACAATAAAAGTAGTCCTGACATATGTGGCATTGGTTTCCTAGTCTGGTCTACCTTGTAGGGCTGACAACATCTGGCACCAGGTATGATAGACATGAACAGAAATAATTGAAAGAACAAGTTGTTTAATGTATCAATGCCAAAATTAACATTAGACATAATATGTATTCAATCAGAAGAAAGGCAATGTGGAATCACTATAAAAGACAAAAGAATAATATTTATTTATTTAATTAATTTTTATCCCGCCTTTATTATTTTTATAAATAACTCAAGGCGGCGAATATACCTAATACTCCTTCCTCCTCCTATTTTCCCCACAACAGCAACCCTGTGAGGTGAGTGGGGCTGAGAGAGACTGGCCGGCCGAAGGTCACCCAGCCGGCTTCCATGCCTAAGGTGGGACTAAAACTCACAGCCTCCTGATTTCTAGCCCAGCACCTTAACCACTAGACCAAACTGTCTCTAATATAATAGAACAATCTATTATAAAGTCTCTAATATAATAGAACAAGTAATATATAATCTTTCTATAACAGGCATTAACATTACAACAGAATATGCCAATATTTCAAACATTCTGCAATCATGGGCCACTAGAACATTTGGAAAATGAGGGGACCATCCAATGAAACAAATACATCCTCACTGGGTTTTCATTTTTAAGAGGATTGGAATTCACTTTTTTTGGCAAATAAAAGGAAGATTAAGGTTGCATTTATATATAACTTCCCCTCCCCTCTTTTAAACCAAATTCTGTATCAAAAAATTAATCCAAATTAAGTACTTATTTACAATTTGGATACTTTTATTACTCAATGCAAAAGTAAAAACTCTTAGAACAAACATGCTGGTCAATAATGTTGTATACAAGTACAATGTTACACAATGTTGTACACAATGTGTGTACTAGGTAGCTGGGAGCAAGTGGATTTGCAGCCCAATGAAATCCCACTTTGAAATATTCAACATCAAATGTCCTGTTTCCACTATTCTTTTGAAGTTGCCTGTGTAATATCATAGTTCCACTTAGCATAGCACATGTGGATTTGCAATCACTATTGCACTTGAGGCTCATTAATGATTGTCTGTTAGCTGAATATTAGCATTCACATTATGCTTCAATGAACCATATTTCAGCCATTGGTTCTGACCAACAAGCTAACTGTCAGCATACACGGGAAGATGGGGCTGATGTAGTGAGTATACTCTTGCCAGCTTAGTGCTGGCACATGCAGGGAGAAAGGTGCTAAGGCAGGGCTTTCCAAAGTTTTCCCGCGGCGACAGACCAACCACCGAAAACCCGGAAGTGCCGCCATTGCGGCAGTGCGCAAAAACCCGGAAGCGCTGCTGCCGCTTTCGGTTTTTGCACGCCGCCGTGGCTGCGGCGCTTTCGGATTTTTGTGTGTCACCGCGGGAAAGCCCGGAAGCACCGCTGTGACTGCGGCGCTTTCGGATTTTCACGCCCTGCCGTTGGTGTGTCGCCGCAGGAAAACCCGGAAGCGCTGATGGCCCGGTGGCGCGCCATCAGCGCTTCTGGGTTTTGACGTGACACATCTGGGCCCCGCAGGCGACACACTTTTGTGTCACGACACACAGTTTGGAAAGCTCTGTGCTAAGGTGTAAGCAGGCTCTGGCCCAGGATTATGGAGAGGGTGGGGGGAGGCAGGGCTTCTAGTAGACCCATTTGAAGATCTGTTAGTAGAATTTCCAAGTAGAAATGTGGTGACCTAATCTAAATCTAGATTTTAAAAATCTGGATTAGGCAGCAGCTCCCATGAATGTACAATATATTACTGATATATTACAGCCAGGTGGCATGTCAAGGTGAAAGTGGGGTGTGTTCCAGATAGGCAAGCCTGTTCAAGACTTGAGTAAAAGGAATCAGATAGTGGCCACATACATAAGTTAAAAAGGAATGCAGTTAACGCTTCAGCACAAAAATGCAGCACATTTTCCAGAAATGACTAGGACAAGACCATTATAGCCAAATTAAAAGGTCAACTGACAACAGAGAACATAATAAAGATTGTTTTAGAATTGTATTTACAAGAATGTTTTTAAAATTGTTGATAATTATTCTTATGACATAGGCTCAACTTTTTGTCATGAAAAACCTTTTAAGTCAGCTGTTTGAGTGAGAATCTCCCTTCAAATAGACAACTTCATGGATAACTTAAAACTGTTTTAAGTTTAATTTATATGAACCACCTATGCAAACAAGTTCTGTGTTTACCCTTCATAAACAGCATGGTCATTTATATAGGTGTCAGCATAAATGACTTATATCCTTAGGCACCATGTTTTTAGCTGCTTAGCCCAATACAAATTTCAGAGGTATTTTCTATTCTGACAGTGTCTAGGTTTTACACAGAAACTATTTTGCAGCGATTCTTCCTATGTTATGCTGGGAGCACAACTCCTATAGATCTTAGGATCACCCTGGTGGACTAAAAGATTGTGAGAGGCTTTTTTCCTATGGTAAAGGTGCTAAAGAAATTCAGAGTTGAAGAAAAAGACTCTAAGGAGGTACCAAGAACCAACCATTAAGGAAAGAACAGCAGTTTTCTGCCCCCCTAAAGCATTCTAAAAATGTTTCAGTTGCAAATTCAGCTCAGGACTTAGAAACAACTCTGAGATATGAACAGCTCACCAATGGACAACCAATGTATTGCACTGCATCCCTTCCTAATTTTAGTTTTGCTTAGACACTAATCTCAAATTATTTGCTTACCTAAGTAACTTTAGTAATCTGAGTCATTCTTATACCCTTACACTCATTCAATTCCTTGTTAAACACGTTACTATTTTCTCAACCTATTCATTTTCTTATTTTGTCAAACCTTACAATAACATTAGGGACTCACAGCACTGTATGCAATTATGGAACTAGTATTCTTAACTGTTTTAACCATCATGCATCTCGCTACACCTTATACCCAAATTCTATAGCAGAGCTTTCCAAACTTTTCATGTTGGTGACACACTTTTTAGACATGCATCATTTTGCGACACACTCTTACAGCAGGGCACAAGGCAGGCACTAGGACCTGCACGGAATCACAGCAGGTTTGGAGGCAGCAAGGCACAAGGCAGGCACTAGGACCTGCACGGAATCTCAGCAGGTTTGGAGGCAGCAAGGCACAAGGCAGGCACTAGGACCTGAGTGGAATCCTGGCAGGGCTTGGAGGCAGCAGCAGCCGCGACACACCCAGACACTGCAGCCGACACACTAATGTGTCCTGACACACAGTTTGGAAAGCTCTGTTCTATAGATTTCTCAACAACAACAACAACAACACACCTTGCTGATGGAGAAAGTTGCTGATAGTACTTTGACACTGCACATACAGGCATATAGTTAGAAGCCTATATAGCCTAAGGAGCCTAAGGAGAAAAAAATGACCAAGAAACTAACTTAGTTCTGGTAGGGTCATAATTTATTCCTATACTCAGAAATCTACTATAATACACATAAATCTAAAGCTGTAAAATTCTAATTTCAGGCATCCACCTATTGAAAAAGAATGTGATGATTACAAAGATGTCATCATTATCATCTCTTTGCTCCACTAATATATCAACTAATTTAAATGTTCATAATTTTTTATGAAGAACTTACTATATTTCTTCCATTTGTTTACTTATTATAAAGTAAAAGCTGTAAGAAACAGTTGAAAGCTTTGAGATAGTCTGCACATAAGGTAACAGAATCTAAGAACAAACATTTATTGATAGCAACACAGAAAATAACTGAACGTATATATGGCAAGCCATACAAAAAGGGACAAAACCAATCCTGCCATACAGCAACCTAAGCTTCCAGCCTGCAACTACTAAGAGCAACAACCATGCTGAAGCAAAGAACATCTAGTGAACTCATTGTCTGGACACAATATTAGACTCCCAGGTAGAAAATGGGAGAAAAAAACTTAAGTGGAAATAGATTTATATATGAGCAGTTGTGCTGACTGTAAAACTTTTAATTTATCATACGATTTACTTGTTAATTTGGGGTATCATCTGTGAAAATGGCTACCAATTTTTATATTTGGTTACTATACATGTAAGGGTGTGCATGGATACAAAACATGGTTGAGCTCTAATTTGGAAAACAGTCTGCTTTTTCAGATCAAATCAAAGGATTCCTACTTTTATGTGGGTCCCAAAACAGAAGCAGATTTAGAAAACTTCCAAATATCAATTTAAACTTCTTCAATTACAATATCATCTGGTTCACACATCACACCAGCCATGTGCTGTTTACCATTGGTTGTACACAAAGGCTGGGTTCATACAATATACTAGGCCAAAACCCAATCAACGATGCTATGTTTAGTGTAATTATAGCCTTATATTTTGATACAAAGGTGCGGAAATTATTGCCACATATAGAAATACAAATATCCATTCATAACTATGATTTATGTAATTGTGGTCAGATGGCTGCTGCAGACTTGCCCCTTATCCCTCAGACAGTCCTGCTGTACTCTGGTATCTTTGCAGGATGTAATAATGCATTTAATTTTCCTTTTAAATTAAAAGAATAACTTCATTGTAATGATTCTCACAAAGCCAAGAAAATAATCATTATAATCATAAGAAAAGATCATCTATTTTTGCTTTCTTTTAAGCAACTATTTTTAATTGACAATGCACCTCCTGAGGCAAGAATGCCTCTCACTCTTCTGAAGAGTCATTAACCTTATTTTTCTGGAATGTATAATAAGATCTACACCAAATGTGGTTTGTTACTGTTATCAGTAATCATTTCACTGTTTTTATAGTACTGTTTTTCCAAAAACGGCTACTACTTCCTGAAGCTGCATAGTAAACAAACAATGATCTTTTTATATGAGGATGATGCAGTGTTGCTATCTCAGGCACTAAGTTTAAATTGAGCTTCACTTGTCTTGTTGTTGTTGTTGTTCAGTCGTTCAGTCGTGTCCGACTCTTCGTGACCTCATGGACCATAGCACGCCAGGCCTTCCTGTCCTCCACTGTCTCTCGGAGTTTACTCAAATTCATGTTCATTACATCGGTGATGCTATCTAACCATCTCATCCTCTGACGTCCCCTTCTCCTTTTGCCCTCAGTCTTTCCCAGCATCAGGGTCTTTTCCAGTGAGTCCTCTCTTCTCATTAGGTGGCCAAAGTATTTGAGCTTCAGCTTCAGCATCTGTCCTTCCAATGAGCAGTCAGGGTTGATTTCCTTTAGGATTGACTGGTTTGACCTCCTTGCAGTCCAAGGGACTCTCAAGAGTCTTCTCCAGCACCACAGCTCGAAAGCATCAATTCTTCGGCGCTCAGCCTTCCTTATGGTCCAACTCTCACAGCCATACATTGCTACTGGAAAAACCATAGCTTTAACTATACGGACCTTTGTCGGCAAGGTGATGTCTCTGCTTTTTAATATGCTGTCTAGGTTTGCCATAGCTTTCCTTCCAAGGAGCAAGCGTCTTTTAATTTCATGGCTGCAGTCACCGTCTGCGGTGATCTTGGAGCCCAAGAAAATAAAATCTGTCACTGCTTCCATTTCTTCCCCTTCTATTTGCCAGGAAGTGATGGGACCAGATGCCATGATCTGGGTTTTTTTAATGTTGAGTTTCAAGCCAGCTTTTGCACTCTCCTCTTTCACCCTCATCAAGAGGCTCTTTAGTTCCTCTTCACTTTCTGCCATTAGGGTGGTATCGTCTGCATATCTGAGGTTGTTGATATTTTTCCCGGCAATCTTAACTCCGGCTTGTGATTCATCCAGCCCGGCATTTCTCATGATGTACTCTGCATATAAGTTAAATAAGCAGGGTGATAATATACAGCCTTGTCGTACTCCTTTCCCAATTTTGAACCAGTCGGTTGTTCCATGTCCGGTTCTAACTGTTGCTTCTTGACCCACATACAGGTTTCTCAGGAGACAGGTAAGGTGGTCTGGTACTCCCATCTCTTTAAGAATTTGCCACAGTTTGTTGTGATCCACACAATCAAAGGCTTTAGCGTAGTCAATGAAGCAAAAGTAGATGTTTTTCTGGAACTCTCTTGCTTTTTCCATGATCCAGCGAATGTTGGCAATCTGATCTCTAGTTCCTCTGCCTCTTCGAAACCCAGCTTGCACTTCTGGTAGTTCTCGGTTCACATGCTGCTGAAGCCTAGCTTGTAGGATTTTGAGCATAACCTTGCTGGCATGTGAAATGAGCGCAATTGTACGGTAGTTTGAACATTCTTTGGCATTGCCTTTCTTTGGAATTGGAACGTAAACTGACCTTTTCCAATCCTGTGGCCACTGTTGAGTTTTCCAAATTTGTTGGCATATTGAGTGCAGCACTTTAACAGCATCATCTTTTAGGATTTTAAATAGCTCAGCTGGGATACTGTCTTCTCCGCTAGCTTTGTTGTTAGTAATGCTTCCTAAGGCCCACTTGACTTCACTCTCTAGGATGTCCGGCTCAAGGTCAGTGACCACACCATCGTATTTATCAGGGATATTAAGATCTTTCTTGTATAGTTCTTCTGTGTATTCTTGCCACCTCTTCTTAATCTCTTCTGCTTCTGTTAGGTCCCTGCCTTTTTTGTCCTTTATCATGCCCATCTTTGCACAAAACGTTCCCTTGATATCTCCGATTTTCTTGAAGAGATCTCTAGTCTTCCCCATTCTATTGTTTTCCTCGATTTCTTTGCATTGTTCATTTAAGAAGGCCTTCTTATCTCTCCTTGCTATTCTCTGGAATTCTGCATTCAGTTGTTTATATCTTTCCCTTTCTCCCTTGCCTTTTGCTTCCCTTCTTTCCTCAGCTATTTGTAAAGCCTCATCAGTCAGCCACTTTGCTTTCTTGCATTTCTTTTTCTTTGGGATGGTTTTAGTTGCTGCCTCCTGTACAATGTTACGAACCTCCATCCATAGTTCTTCAGGCACTCTGTCTACCAGATCTAATCCTTTAAATCTATTCCTCACTTCCACTGTATATTCATAAGGGATATGATTTAGGTCATACCTGATTGGTCTAGTGGTTTTCTCTACGTTCTTCAATTTAAGCCTAAATTTTGCAATAAGAAGCTCATGATCTGAGCCACAGTCAGCTCCAGGTCTTGTTTTTGCTGATTGTATAGAGCTTCTCCATCTTTGGCTGCAAAGTATATAATCAATCTGATTTCGGTATTGACCATCTGGTGATGTCCATGTGTAGAGTCGTCTCTTGTGTTGTTGGAAAAGAGTGTTTGCTATGACCAGCGTGTTCTCTTGACAAAACTCTATTAGCCTTTGCCCTGCTTCATTTTGTACTCCGAGGCCGAACTTGCCTGTTATTCCGGTTATTTTTTGACTTCCTACCTTAGCATTCCAGTCCCCTATGATGAAAAGGACATCTTTTTTTGGTGTTAGTTCTAGAAGGTGTTGTAGGTCTTCATAGAACCGGTCAACTTCAGCTTCTTTGGCATCAGTGGTTGGGGCATAGACTTGGATCACTGTGATGTTGAATGGTTTGCCTTGGATTCGAACTGAAAGCATTCTGTCGTTTTTGAGGTTGTACCCCAGTACTGCCTTTCCCACTCTTTTATTGACTATGAGAGCTACTCCATTTCTTCTAAGGGATTCTTGCCCACAGTAGTATATATAATGGTCTCCTGAATTAAATTCGCCCATTCCTGTCCATTTTAGTTCGCTGATTCCCAATATGTCGATGTTCAATCTTGTCATCTCATGTTTGACCACATCCAGCTTACCTTGATTCATAGTTCTTACATTCCAGGTTCCTATGCAATATTGTTCTTTACAGCATCGGACTTTCCTTCCACTTCCAGACACATCCACAACTGAGCGTCCTTTCGGCTTTGGCCCAGCCGTTTCACACTTTCTGGAGCTACTCGGAATTGCCCTCCGCTCTTCCCCAGTAGCATTTTGGACACCTTCCGACCTGAGGGGCTCATCTTCCGGCGTCATATCTTTTAGCCTTTTGATACTGTCCATGGGTTTTCTTGGCAAGGATACTGGAGTGGTTTGCCATTTCCTCCTCCAGTGGACCACTTGTCTTAGCTGCATGCTATAAGGAGGACGCTCTGGAGCTCAGCTAGACTAAAATTAAGATCCTAATTTTTGCCAAGTGCCTGAGAGTTCATACCTGGCAGCTGAACGGACATCCAATAGAGCAAGTGAACATCTTTAAATATTTGGGTGTAGTGTTTCATGTCTCTGGCAAAAATAGGCTACATCTGGATTATGTCATCCAAAAAGCTAAAAAATCAGCGACAGCTCTACAAGCTTTTTGCCATTCCAGAGGTGCATTATTTATACCAGCAGTGCTAAAGATATTCTTAACTAAAGTTTTTGCACAACTTGTATTTGGAGCTCAAATGGGATTGTATAACTCCTTTGTTTCCTTGGAGAGGGTACAGTCAAAAATTTTAAGGAATAAATTCTAAGAGGCAAAGTGTGTGCTCAATATGGTTGTCTACCAGGAGGCTAGAGTGGTGAGAGTGGAGAGTAGAGTATGGATATGTTTTTTCTCTTATTGGCTTATGCTCTGTTTTTAGTTTTGAATTTGGTTGATAATGTTTTGGAGATAACTCCAGTAGAAACTGCAGGACTGTATATAGGTTTTTACAAAATGCACTTCTGATGATGGCAGGCAGTGTCACTGCTTCAGCAGCATGATTTGTAAGGACAACTAGATCAGGCTGGCTTTCTCAGAGCCATAGATCTGAGAAGTCAGTCTTACTTTTTTATGCTAGCAAGATATATAAATCAAATAACCATCTCCAGATTTGGAAGAGCTCTAACTTTAGCATGTTTCAATTGACTTCTAATGGCTGTTCTTGAGAGGAAATTTTTCAAAGTCCCATATACATTAAGCCTTTCCCTTGTGGTGAAGGTGATTGAACCTACTGCTCATGTCCTGTTGTATTGCTCTTTTTATAAAGATGAACAATTAAATGTTATAACCCCACTAGTATGATGTTGTTAATCTAGAAATGCCCCCAGATCGCAGACAACGCAGAAGTAATTTGCCATTGCCCTACAGGTAGAAAATGGGGGGGGGGGAACTTAAGTGGAAACAGATTTATATATGAGCAGTTGTGCTGATTGTAAAACTTTTAATTTATCGTACGATTTACTTGTTAATTTGGGGTATCATCTGTGAAAATGGCTACCAATTTTTATATTTGGTTACTATACATGTAAGGGTGTGCATGGATACAAAACATGGTTGAGCTCTAATTTGGAAAACAGTCTGCTTTTTCAGATCAAATCAAAGGATTCCTACTTTTATGTGGGTCCCAAAACAGAAGCAGATTTAGAAAACTTCCAAATATCAATTTAAACTTCTTCAATTACAATATCATCTGGTTCTCACATCATACCAGCCATGTGCTGTTTACCATTGGTTGTACACAAAGGCTGGGTTCATACAATATACTAGGCCAAAACCCAATCAACAATGCTATGTTTATTTTTATTTTTTAAATTTCCCTGAGATTCCCTGGTGATGCCCCATTCAAGTACTAATTGGACCTGAGCCCAAACAAACTCAGACAGGGGCTGCCACTGACTGACAGAGATATCCACAGGCCAAATTGAACTCCCACACAAAATGTTCCCTATATGCAGAGAGCCAACTTAGAAGAGAAGAAAATAGAAGACATTAATCACTGCAACAATTAGATTCCCAGTATGAATATTTGATGTACAATCTCTTGAAAATAACACCATATCTCTTTCTCACATCCAATTGACTCTCAATGGATTCCTTAAATTTTCTTGAGAGAGAAAGAAAATTGTAACATTTCACTGAGGCAGTTCTGTTTTCCAGAATACACAGTTCTGGAAAACTGTGTATTCTACGTCATGTCTCAGATCCTTCTATATGCTTTATGTATGTTAAGAACTAACTCTTCGACTTCTGAGTTACCCACTTTCACTGGCATGTATGTTCTCTACTTGACTGTTATCCTGCTTTGGCCTTTTTTAATATGTTCCAGCTGAACGGAAAGACAGAGAAGCTAAGCATCCTAAATGGGAACATAACCTTTCAACAAAAATAAACTGATGCAGTTCCAAGCACAATTTTTGTTTTCTAAGCCTCCCTCAGATATGAATAGAATGAAGTTCCCAGGCTCTAAGACTGTGTGTGTGTGCAGTACAACAGAACACAATAGAAAAAGTGTCCAGTCTTTGGGAGGGGCCATTAAAACAGATTCCTAAGACCAATATTGCCGTTGGCTTCGAACAGATTTGTTCACACACCCTTCTGGCAGTAAGGGACTGAAGTTGCTGCCAAAAAGCAGGCAAAGGTGAAAGGAAGGTAAAAGGACAAAAGGTTCTTTAAGGAAAAAGGGACAAAGGAAAATCATATAAACACCAAATTAATAAGCAGGAATGCTCAATTAACTTTTTAAATATGCTCCTGTTTTCTGAAAATTAGTAATTTAATTTTACTTTCTTCAAAATGTTTTACCTTTAGTAATTCACTCAAAATTATTGGTATGTTTATTGAACTAAGTTAATTAAAAAGTTAGCCACAAAAAACCCACCACAAACCACACAAAAAATGATATTTTGGCATTTGAAAGTATATTCTACATTTTATTTTACATGCTACTGCACCCCTGTTCCTCCATTTCATGGGGAAGACCCTAAAATTCTTCTTCCTTCCATTGTCATGTATTGTCATTTTTTAATAGTCTAGTAAGATACAATATAAAATATGATAGATATCTATTCATCTGCAAAGTAGCCAATGAACTGCAGAGATTAGTCTGCAGCAAATTAAAATGTTCTAGTCCAAATGGACAAAAACACTCAAGATGACATTAAAGGGAAGCGTACTTTGGAACTGGAGAAGAAAAATCTACCAGAGGTCATTTTGAAGGGGAATGGGTATAATGGTTTGTGGCAATGACCTTGGGAGACAGGAAGAAGAGCCTCAACCTAGACAACGGTCTGATAAATGAAATTTGAGTCCGAAGGAGATGGGTGGAGAAGGGACCCTACCTAGTTTTCGGGAGAGTAAAAGTAAGGGATAGGAGGGGTACTTTCAGACTTACAAGATTGATTGAGGGTCCTTTCTGAGACGCTTTCTCCACCCCTCCTCCTTCGGACTCAAATTTCGTTCACCAGATAGCTATCTAGGCTGTGGCTCTTCCTCCTGTCTCCCAAAGTCATTCCCACATACCATTACATGAAATCTGCAACAGGACTAAATTTTGTAAAACATGAGGCACAGATTTTTATGCTATACTCCAAAATCTGATGTTTTAGGGTAAAAATCCCTATAACAGAGTTTTGGATACTCTCTTATGAAATTTGCAAGAATAATATCCACTGTGATCTATCTGAGATTTGTCAAATTTCACATAGATAAGGTAAGCAGAAGTCATGCAAGGAGAAATAGGTTTTTCAGGAGTGATGACGCCCCTTTTTAAAATGCAATGGAACTAACTGTGGAAAATTAAGGCAGAAATATTGGAATTAATTTCATATGTCTTTTCCAGAAAATTAAGTAATGGCTAGGCTAGGTCAGGCAGCTCAGACAGCTCATAAACCATAGCGACATAGCTTCCCAAGATGAGATGACAATGAAATGGATAAATGAAAAAATTAGAATCTCTCAACACCCAACATGCTGAGGTTCTCAAGAATCACTCTGCTTTGAGCACAGACCTGCTGTTGAGGTATCACTATGTTGTCTTTTGCCTTCTGCTATGTAGCTTTTAATCCAGAGCTTTCCAAACTGTGTGTCGCGACACAAAAGTGTGTCGCCACACGCAGTGTGGTGTGTCGCCACACCACCCGGAAGCGGCGCCGCGCGCCCCCCACGCCGCTGCACGCCCCCCCCACGCCGCCACCGTGCGCGCACGCCGCCGCACACACACCCCTGCGCCGTCACCATGCGCGCGCGCGCCACCGCTGCCACTGGTGTGTCGCCAGCGGCAGCACTTTGGAAAGCCCTGTTTTAATGTTTATATCCCCGTGGTCAGTGAGATTTGTGATCATATTCCTTCACAAGTGTTGATCAATTTGTGCTGTTCACTGTTCTTTTAAAAGCTTTGTGTAAGTAGATGTTTGTGTTTGCCATTTAATGATTATTTGCTGATAAGGATAAAGATTTCAAGACTGAACTATTGGTACCAAGAATCCACGTTTTTTGGTAAAAAGTATAATAAAAATGTTTGTTGTAAAAATGCATATTACCTTTAGAGTCATTACAGAAGAGTTCAATTAACCTGCCTTTGCTTTCAAATGCTGTAATGTCTATAGCAGGGTTTCTCAACCAGGGTTCCATGGAACCCTAGGGTTCCATGAGAGGTCACTAGGGGTTCCCTGGGAGATCACAATTTATTTTAAAAATTAGTTCAAATTTGGGCAACTTCACATTAAAGAGGTAAGTTTCATTCTTTATTTTTGGTTTAAGAACACTGTTAATGCATATATACAGGTCTACACATGAAACAAATATAGTAATTTTGTAACTTCTGGCCTATATTTGAGCCTGAATATGCAGGGGTTCCCCGAGGCCTGAAAAATATTTCAAAGGTTCCTCCAGGGTCAAAAGGTTGAGAAAGGCTGGTCTATAGCAACTGTCACTTAGAGATGAAGTTTTCACTTTTCATTAGAAACAGAAGGGGGAGAAAGATTTTAAGATAGACAATTAATTGGTTGCTGATGTTAATCAGTGGTATTGGTGGTAACTGATGAACCTCTAGTGCAAGGGTCGGAAATGGCGGCTCTTGAGCCAGATGCGGCTCTTTGGCCCCTTGAGTGTAGCTCTTTCGCAGCTGAACTCACCCCCGCCCCTTCCACGTGATTGGATCCCGCCCCCAAACTCTTACGCGCTCTCGCTCTCCAAGGCCGGGGCCACCCGCAGCCGCCCACACCTCGCGCACAGCCCGCGGGGCTCTCTGCCGCTCCCTTCGATGCCTCGCACTTGGGCACTCCGGCTGGGGTGCAGCGGGATGCGAGCGTCGCTGGCGGCCCGCGAGGACCAGCCAGGGAAGGCGCGCGGGCGTTCCGGCGGATCAGGTGTTGCAGGCGGCGCGCAGAGCCAGGTGGGGCGGTGGGGCCGCCTGCTCCGCCCTCTCCCCGCACGCACCAGCGCCCCCGCCACTTGCCTGCCCGATTGCGGGGGGTGGCAAAGCCGGTGGGTCCCCTTTTCCCCTCCCCCAGGCAAACCTTTGGGAGCGCCTGTGAGAGGGGGGAGGCCGTCAGTCCCCCCCGGTGGCTGCCATTGGTCAGGAGCGGGGGGTGGCGGGCCTCCTCCTCTTGGCTCCCCTCGGGGCCCAGCGAAGTTTGCTGCAGAAGGCCTGCGCCTCCGCCTCGGCTGGCCACCCAAGCAGCCTAGCCTCCCCTGCACCAAACCCAGATAATTGCAGCAGGCGGGATTGAGGCTCCCCGCCCCTCCAAGCTGTGGAACTGGGGCGGAGAAGGCTTGGCCTTCTCACCCGCTTTCGGGCAGGGGTCCTCCGGCTAGCCGTCGGGTGTGGGTGGCAGAGGGCCGGGGAAGGGGGCGCGCTGGCGAGGGGTGATGGGAGCTGAGTTGCCCTCCAGACTATCTTCGGGCGAGGGTCCCTGCTGGATAAACGGCAGATGCCTTCCCTGGCCGGTCCTCACGGGCCGCCAGAGACGCTCCCGTCCCGCTGCACCCCAGCCGGAGTGACCGAGCAAGCCTCGCCCAGACATGCCGCCAGCAGCAGCAGCAGCTCCCAAGCCACGCCGGTCCCTCCTCCGTCGAAGGGAGCGGCAGAGAGCCCCGCGGGCTGTCCGGCTTACTCGGACCCCGGGGAGAGGGCCGCCCGCCCACCCCGCCGAAGAGAGCGACGCGCCGAGGGAACTGCTGCGACAAGTGAAAGCTGGTGGGCGGGCGCGCTCCCCTGCCTGCCCGCGCTGAGAGAGCGCAGCCGGGCTGGGCGCCCAATCCCGAGAGGCTGCCCGGGCGCCGCTGAGCCGACGGGTCTGCGCCGTCGCTCCGCCGCTGCCGCGCGCTCGTCCTCCCGCTCTTCCCTGGGGGTTGCATTCCGGCGAGCAGCTGCGCTTGGCCAGGAGGCGGGGGTCCCGAGCGGCGGGGTCCGGGAGCAGCAGGGCCTGGCCGCAGCGTTTTCTCGCCACCACCCCAGCCATGGCTGTTCCAAGCTGGTGCCTAAATCACCCCCCCAGGCTAAATCACCCCACCAGGCCTTCCCTTCCCTCTATACTTCCAAGGCTTCTTCCCCCCCTTCATCTTCCCTCCATACTCCCCAAGACACCGTGGGCTCAGGTCATTTAACTAACATCGCTCCGCTCCTCTAGCTCTCTTCCCCATGAACCAGTGTGCGCACTTCCCAATTCCTTCCCTTCGCTTTCCAAATCCCTACGTTGGCAGCGGGCATGGTGTGCATGGCGGCGGGCACTGCAGTGGGCATGGTGGGCATGGCGGCAGCAGGCCCTAAGTGTGCGCGATTGGCTCCCGCCCGCAAACCCCGCCCCCTTCCACGTGATTGGCCCCCGCCCGCAAACCCCGCCCCCTTCCACGCGATTGGTCCCCGCCCGCAAACCCCGCCCCCTGGCTCTCGAGCATGTCGAAATGCCCTCGAGCATGTCAAAATGGCTCCGGCATAAAAAAGTTTGCCGACCCCTGCTCTAGTGGAAAGAAAAGATTTTTTTAAAATCAATGGTTCCTAATGAAGAAAGGACTATAACAGGAATCAGTATAGAGAAGGATGGTGATTTGGTAGCTACATTAAAAAGCTATGATTGGCTATGATTCACTTGCAGATTTGTTTTGTTTATTTCCTATATGTTCTATACCATATTTTATAAAGTACTATTGAGGGGAATCCCCCACTTCCTTCAACTACTTACATACACTAATAGAATCTGAGCTGTTCAAAATGAAAAATGATCTTGGGTTTATAATGAATGGCTCAATGAAGATGCCATCTAGCGTGGACAGTTTTGGAAAAAGTCAGACATTGTGCTAGGGATCACTAGGAAATGAACTGAAAATACAAAAGCCAACACTGTAATACCCTTATACTAATCTATGATACATTTACATCTGGAATAGTTGTGGTCACTACATTTGAAAAAGGATGTTCATAAAGTTAAAAGAAAAAGAAAAAGAGAGGACAGCCAAGATGAGCAGGGGCTCCAATGTCTTCCTTACGAGAAAGGACTAGAATATCTGGGACTCTTTAGCTTGAAAAATGGGTGACTATGGCAACATAATCAAGGTGCATAAAATCATGGATGGCAGGAAGTGATGGACAGGGAGTATTTTTCCTGTCAAAACAGTAGAAGATAATTTAGAACATACAAAAGAAAGCATGTGTTAATTCAGCTAATAATTAATTTGAGGAATTCATCATCACAAGATGGTTTTGAAAGGGGATTGGATATCTCCCTTCAAAAAAATTAAGGAATGAGGAAATCAGCTCACTCTGCATTCCCTAGTCAAGCTTAAGTCCTGTTCAGCCACTCCTCATATTCAATGTTTTAGTGATCAGCTAAAAAGCACAAGGTGGCTGTTGGAAGGAGAGGGGAAGGCGATGGAAAATGTGAAAGTCAAGTATTAATGTCCATGCAACTCTTGCAGTCACTCCTACCCAATTGCAAAAAAGAAAAGAAAAAAGAATTCCTAAGGCTGTAGCAGTACAGTAGTTAGGCTTTTTAAAAGAATAAGGTTAAACATTTAAATTTGAGAAATAGTGATGTTGGATGCAGCTATTTTACAAAGCAATGAGAGTGAAAGCTGTTCCCAAGATTTAAATTCTATGTTAATCTTGTACTGAAATACATGTTTATTGGTGCCAATTGTTTGTGATAATTATTCCTAAATATCTACATTCATCTACATTCATCTAAATATCTACAGTACATTCATCTACATTCATCTGGACTGAAGTTCTTGAAGCCAAATCTGTGCTTAGAGATACTAACAGAGAACAAATCTACTACTGGCTCTAGAAATCTCATTTATAGCCTCCTCCTGAAAGCTTAAGAGGCAATGTTACCCCAGAGCAAATATATCTGCTGCTAATCAACAGGCTTTCATGTCAGACTCCCTAACTCAGCAGGAGCTATCCAGACAGTTGATACAGCACAGCATGCTAGAATGAAGCCACTTAAAAGCAGCTGATTGTTTTCTGTCAACATGAAGGCGTGCTTCCTTCTGAAATATGCTGAAGTTTAAATCCAGTACTTTCCTGTCCCTCCCATGGCTTAATGGCCTTACCTTACATTTCTCAAACTTGGTTCTAGGTGGCTAAATCGGCTGTTGATATACAGGTAGTCCCCACTTAATGACCATTAGTTCAGTGATTGTTTGAAGTTATGACAGCACTGAACAAATGGTAGTTACAACCGGTCATCAATGTTTTGGCCGCTGCAGCGCCCCCGCAGTCACGTGATCAAGATTCGGGTGCTTTGCAGCCCTCCTGCATTTGTGACCACAGCTTGCGCTTCCCCCCACTCACCTATACCCCATCTCTGCCCTTTTGGCCGCCCTGCAGTCCACCCCGCACCCCTGCCAACCTGCACTCCACTGCCCTGCCACCCCCAGCTGACCTTTGTCGTCTTCTTCCTCCCGCTGCTGATGAGGCACGCCCAGCTGAGGGTGGCGGGGTAGTGAAGTGCAGGGCAGCCAAAAGGGCAGAGATGGGGGGCAGACAGGTGGGTGGGGGGAGTTGAAGCAAAGGCAAGCATGGGCCTGGCTGAGGAGGAGACAGCAGGATAGAGCTGGCAGTTCGCGCAGAGCAGGAGAGGCGTGAGGTCGTCACCTAACTCTGCTTGTTGGAAGCCAGCTGTGAAGCTTGCAATGTCGATCATGTGACTGTGGGATGTTGCACCAGTCATAAGTTCAAGGACCGGTCGTAAAGTTACCTTATCAGCACCATTGTAACTTCAAACGGTCACTAAACAGAGCAGTTGTTAACCGAAGACTACCTGTAGTGTGTATTTACTCAGTGCATAAAAACTACCTTATACTGAAACCGAATATACACCCCACACGCACAAATACATACATACAAACACATACCCCACATGCCATCCTCACAACCTTACTTTTTAATTACATTTTTTAAATCATCAGGAAGTTTAGATTATTAGCAATATGTCAATATCTTGCATTCTGAGCAGTGCCAATACTAGACACTACCTACTGTTCTCCCTAGTACTGGCTGCTAGGATATCAAATACGAAATAGGCATGAAAGCCAGCTGGGTGACCTTGGGCCAGTCACTCTCTCTCTCAGCCCGAGGAAGCAGCCAATGGGAAACCAGGAGACTGAGAGTTCTAGTCCCGCCTTAGGCATGAAAGCCGGCTGGGTGACCTTGGGCCAGTCCCTCTCTCTCAGCCCAACTCACCTCACAGGGTGGTGGTTGTGGGGAAAGTAGAGGGAGGGAGGAGTATTAGGTATGTTCCCCACCTTGAGTTATTTATAAAAATAATAAAGGTGGGATAAAAAAATCTTTAAAAAATCAGTTAATCAGCTATCTGATTATATGTAGGCATTACCCCACATGCAAAAAACTATATACTGATCTTCATTCCATTCACAAAATATATTCTTACTGTTCAGCTACCTAAAAGGAACATCAGCAACATGGCATGTCAGGTTTAATTTCTACTATGTTTGTGAATATATTGTGTGTGTTGCCTACTGTTGATATTTCCTATCATATTACTCCATTAAAAAACCTATTTTTCTTTTAATTTACCGTGTTTAATTTCCCCCGTTTAATCTAACTTGTTTGCAGTGATGATAATCAATTTAAGATATGATGCTAACCTATGGTATAAGATAATGGGAATGACCCTTGAGCTTTTTCCTGCATTTCCAGTTCCTTCTTCAGCACTACCACATGGAAGGAACCTAAAGCAATTTTCAAATCCTAAGCTGTAATTAAACTCAGCTGTGAATAGTTGAGACCACTTCATAAACCAAAATTTGAAATTAGTTTACTTCCAATGAACGGAAGTTTAGATTAATCGTGTCCATAGTTGCTTAGATGGTATGACAAGTTGTGATTAAAAAAAGAAAAAGAAACAGCTGGACTCATTCATGGCTTGTAGAGAATAATACATATCAGTGTACATTTTTATGTTGGTTTCATATTGTTTAGCTGTTCATAGTACCTTTCATGTGTTTTAATTGATTTGTACATCATCCAGAGGTTTGTGGTTATTAGAAAGTCTAGAACTATCAAGTTTAGGCAGTACAAATGCCGCATTTGCCAAGGCCCATCACAGTAAATTTATATGTATTTCTATGATCCTACTTTTTTTTTATTTTTATTTTCTTGGGCTCCAAGATCACCGCAGACGGTGACTGCAGCCATGAAATTAAAAGACGCTTGCTCCTTGGAAGGAAAGCTATGGCAAACCTAGACAGCATATTAAAAAGCAGAGACATCACCTTGCCGACAAAGGTCCGTATAGTTAAAGCTATGGTTTTTCCAGTAGCAATGTATGGCTGTGAGAGTTGGACCATAAGGAAGGCTGAGCGCCGAAGAATGGATGCTTTCGAGCTGTGGTGCTGGAGAAGACTCTTGAGAGTCCCTTGGACTGCAAGGAGGTCAAACCAGTCAATCCTAAAGGAAATCAACCCTGACTGCTCATTGGAAGGACAGATGCTGAAGCTGAAGCTCAAATACTTTGGCCACCTAATGAGAAGAGAGGACTCACTGGAAAAGACCCTGATGCTGGGAAAGACTGAGGGCAAAAGGAGAAGGGGACGGCAGAGGATGAGATGGTTAGATAGTATCACCGATGTAATGAACATGAATTTGAGTAAACTCCGGGAGACAGTGGAGGACAGGAAGGCCTGGCGTGCTATGGTCCATGAGGTCACGAAGAGTCGGACACGACTGAACGACTGAACAACAACAAAAATGATCCTACTGGGCTACTTTAATTAGGTACTGATATAATATGCACTGTATTAAGAGGGAAAAAAAGGGAAGTGTAACTTAGTATTTATGTTGTTATAACTTTTTACCCTCTAATACATTCCAGAAATTGGAAGAACGTTTCAGCACTTGAGATTCTACAATAACATCTCTAGAAGTATTTCTTTTCACTGCGAAACTTGATTGGAATATCAAATATCCGAGATTCTTTTGCGTTGATTTATTTATATTATCAATTGTGCCAGTTCTTCCAGAAGACTTTTACATATAGATATTATCTTTTCTTATAGGAAGACATTAAAGTAATTATTTGCTTTGATAAACTTTTATTCTATATTGCCTTTACTTCCATATCAAGGACATTCCAAAAACAAAATATTTCTAAGGAAAAAGTTTATAAGCTCTTAAATTGTTACAGCTTTCTCCAGCAGAGAGAAAAGTTTTAAAGTAAGAGGGTATTATAAAAGATACGGGTTTTTCCCTACTGTTGACATGCTGTTCAAGTCACTCTTGTGAAAAATACTGAATTGGATTCATTACTAACTTAGAAACATCTTGTTTTCATTCTTACTTCCAGGAATCCAAACTGATGACTACTGCTCATTACCTAAGAGGAAATAGCATAACCCTTCTCAGCAACACTAATTTGATACACATGACTTTAGTTCAACTAGGCAGAAGTGCATTTGCGTAAAAGATGCTTTATGCATGTCATCTGTTAGTGGAGATTTAGCACACTTCAGTACACAGCACACTCATTCAAAACATTGTTTTTTATTCTGCTTTTACCCAAACCTGGAATGCAGATGTACAAACAAACAAAATCAGCATTTAAGAGAGTTATGATTTCCTTGGCCATTACTGTCATTTAAATCTGACCACGAATACATACAAAACGATGGATGTATCTTCTAAACTGCCATATTCAACCATCTGAAAGTTTTAAGTCAGACACTTCTATCGCAGTTCAATTTCCCATAATAATTCAAAATAACTTTAAACATATGGCAACCCACTTTAATCACAATACAGAATCATAATACAGAATCTTGACTCATGCTGCCCACATATCTCTTAAAATTTAATGTCAATTTAGAGGCAGTGACACAACTTTGAAATTAAGTATTTCTTTTTGTTCTCTATTCAGACATAAAAATAGTCAAGTAGTAAGTGCCCAAAATTTTCCAAATGCTCTCTAATTTAATTTCATCATAACAAGTACTCATAATTGGCACAATAATTGATCATATGTACCACTGTGTCATGTTTGCAATGTTTAGTATTATCTAATGTATTTGCCTGTTTTATATTTCAACATAAAATAAGGGATTTGGTAGTCAGTCAAGGATCAGCAGTTACTAAAGCTGTAACTTTGGCCACATGCTCCCTATAAAAAGTAGCACTAAATACTTTGCTATATTCTGTGTGGACCAAAATTTCTGAACATATTTAAAAGGCAGTGTCATACACAGCATGTAGTCCAAATTAAAATATATGTTACTGGGACCAGATCTAACATTTCCAGGAATGGATGTCCATGGAGCACTAGCTTCCTGGCCACAGCTGAAATCTTGGCATCTACATTTAAAGCTGACAAGAATTTTGGAATTCTGTATCTTTAAAGACTAATTAAACCAATAAAACTTGAATACTCATTACCAGTCTCTCTTGGCTGAACAAAAGTGGTCTGTCTCAACTAGTTTAAGCTTGAGTCTTCCAGCGCATTCAAAGACTGATTGCAGTAGTTTATTTTGTTGGGAAGAGAAGAAATGCTGGGTATCACCACAACATCCTGCGGCAACCTCTTCCACCTACCTTGTCTTTCCAGCACTAGTTGGTCAAAGGTCATAAATAGTGCATCTCAGGTAAATCAATGGTTGAACAAGCTCCTGGCTGCTGTCCCCTGCCCATTCACCTCTCCTCTACAGCAGTCTGTTTCCTTCTAGCACCAGTGGTCTGCTTGCTTACAGCTAACTTTGTATGCTGGCAAGCCTGGAAGAATTTCAGTGTAAATCAAGTAGGCTTCAACCTGGGGTACTTTAGCAAATGCAGTATTTGCAGATAACTCCCCACAGCATGCACATACCAACCCACTCACCTTGCAACCTCCTTGGAGGATGCTGAAGGTCTTCCATCCTGGGTGACTTCAGCCAGGCCCACAACTAGGGTCTGTGTCACCTGGGGCAAACATGGATTCCACGCCCCCCCCCCCTAGTGGGGAAGGTGGTACTTGGCAGATGTGGATTGGCAGCGGCCTCGGCCAATGGCGAGCGCACATGAGAGCCGCTCGGCCTCCTCGGGGCAGGGGGCGGGCCGGCCGGTCTGTCTCCATGCTGCCCCATAGCCAATCACCGCCGGTGGGGGCGGTCCCCCGCCATTGCATGCTGCGCCCTATCGGTGATCGTGCCAGGAAACAGTCAGTATACAAATACTATTTTGTCATTTTGGCACCTGCCCCAGCGTGGTGCCCAGGGCACATGCCCCGCTTCCCCCCCCCCCCTAGTTGCAGCCCTGACTTCAGCACACCATGCAGGCAATTCTGAGGTCATTCAGCTTGGGAGCACTTTGGATAGCACTTGGAGAGAAGGCTGAGAACAACCTTCTCCCATAGCACTAGCTAAAGTGTCTCCAGATTCTGGGCAACTTAAGCAAATGGTGCAGAATTGCCTGCAGCAGGCATGGAAGATGTCCGGCATGGAGTGCCTTCAGCACATGCTGAAAGTCTTTCAGGTTGGTTGAGCTTCAGTACATTTTGAGGAAAATCTGCTTACAGAACAGGCAACTTTTGGATTTCCTCAACATTTATTGGAAGCACTGTGGTCAGCACTGAAGGAGAAGTTGATTAGGGACAACTGAATCATTGAGGTAAACTGTGTGGCCTATTATTTCTGCCCCAGTATTTGTTTATTTGCTGGTTTATTTGCTGTGCATTTCAGCAAATAAACCAGCCAAGCTGATAGCAGCTACGCATATATTGAAGTCAGGTCAAGGAGAGACTTTACATCTTTATTAAGTTTTGATAACGGTATTCCCAATTCACTGTCCAGAAGAATTGGAGACAGAGATGAGTGAAGCTGCTTCATATTCTCTGCCCTGGGAAGTACATCTGGGACAGCAGGACATATTCTTTTCCATGCATTGACTGGATACACAGACCAAGACATGGAGAAAAGGAGTTAATGTCACTCTCCAGCCAAAAAAGAATCGCTAAACAAATTCTGGCACAGTGATTCACAATATTTTTTTCTTGCAAACCTGTTTATTTCACTAAACTCTCTTTCTTTTTATAATAATTTTATTAGAAATTACAATTACAACAATACAAACTAATATAAACTAAAAAAGAATAGAAAGAAAAAATAGAAGGTGAAGAAAAGAAAAAAGTAGAAAGAAAAATAGAAAAGAAAGAAAAAATAAGAATACAGTAAAGAAAAAGAAATATATAAAGAAATGACTTCCCCCTTCATCACAATAAGTATAAACAATTTGAGTAACTTATCACCTTCCCTTAAAATACAACACATGATCTCTTCTTTCCATATCCCATCTCTTATCAATCGTGATCTTTAGTCCCTTCAAATAATGTCCTAGAACTTGATTTCTTTTCATTTTTCCTTTGTCCCTTCTCACAAAATTCTTCAAAGCTTTAACAAGCCTCTTTTGTAAATCCAATATAGGAAAATTATCCAGGTCACTCTGTTATTTGTATATTCCTTTTAATTATTAAGACATCAGACAGTTTCTTTTGTATGTCCAGTGTAGCATCTTTTTCCATATCATTCTTGTAGCCTGTCATTTTTAAATCCACTTTCAGGTCAGACTCAATCTTATCAGGTAAAACTTGTCCCTCTTCCATAACATCTTTTAAACACAGGGCAGACACTATTAAGGTTAACTTTTGGGTCCATTGTTCAAAAATATCCTTCACCATGTCCAATGTTAAAATCTTTTGCTCCGTTTTGCATTAGCAAGTCAAATTTAAGTGTTCTTCTCCTTTAATTGTATTCTTTAGTTCCTTCTAGTTCCCTCTAGTGTCCAATTTTTAAATTATTATTATTATTATTATTATTATTATTATTATTATTAATCAAATTTATCACCGCCCATCTCTACCACGGTAGACTCTGGGCGGTTTACAACAAATGTTAAAATTAAAGTTAAAAATCAATAATCATTAAAATACAATAAACAGTACAATAAATAAGAATATAAAAATCCAGAGGATGGTAGGATCTTAAAAGAAGGTCATTATTAAACTAACCACCCCCAGGAGGAACTATCTCTACCTTTGTCCCACGCCAGGCGGCAGAACCAGGTTTTTAGGGACTTCCTAAAGGCCAAGAGGGAGGACGCCTGCCTCACCTCTGGGGGCAAGATGTTCCACAGGGTGGGCGCTATCGCAGAGAAGGCACGCCTCCTGGACCCCGCTAGATGGAATTCCTTTGTTGACGGGGTCCGCAGCATGCCCTCCCTGCATGACCGGGTGGGGCGGGTAGATGCAATTGGGATGAGACGGTCCCTCAGATAGCCTGGCCCCATGCCATGTAGGGCTTTAAAGGTGATAACCAACACCTTGAATTGGACCCGGAAGCAAACTGGTACCCAATGCAGCTCGCGGAGCAGTGGTGTTACATGTGCTGATCTTCTCGCACCCATAACCACTCGAGCGGCTGCATTTTGGACCAGCTGAAGCTTCCGGATACTCTTCAAGGGTAGCCCCATGTAGAGCACATTGCAATAATCTATGTGAGAGATTATGGGTTGTTATTATCTTATGGGTGTTTTTTGAATAATTCAAAACAAAAACATTTTCCCACAGGAAGGATTCTTTATAATTAATTCCAAAATCTTATTTCAAATTTATCTGGAACCTTAGTCCATTTGAAACTTTCTAAAATCAAAGTTTTAATCATCTTTTTGCTGTTTATTCAAAAATACACATATTTTTTAAGACCTTAAACTTGTATTTAAAACTTCTTTCGCTAAGGATTGAATGAAACTCACCCAGTGCTGTAAAACATGTCAATCCAAAGGTTCCTAATAGCTTAAAAGCAGTTCACAAGCAATTTCCAAAAGTGAGAAAGTAGAAAAGGAAGTATGCAAACTTAGTGACTTTTAAAGGCGCTGACCGTGATTTGATCAAGATGGCCATTCCCTCATCTCTCAGAGCTCTAAACCCACCAGAGACCACTATCTTGCGGTCTCCTCGCAAGGAGCAACTGTCTGGAGCACTTGTGGGCGATCTCAAGTCCTCTTCTTGTTCAGAGGAATTATCAAAGAGCTGGTCTACTCACCGGCTCTTCATTCCGCCACAGTCGTTGGCTCCACTTTTTGCGGAGCTGTCTTCAGTTCACCATTTCCCCCCCGGAAGTCCAGCTTTCAGTACTGTCCTCACTCTCAAAAGGTTTTTAAAAACTTATTATTGAAAGCATCGGTTAATTTTTTTTCTATATCATAAAATTAAGTTGCATGACTCATGTTAGATATTATACACAAATATACATGTAGAACAGTAGAACAATGATTCATGCATCTTGCTTAGAATATTTATTAAAAATGGGAAAATGGATGAAATGTTAAGTTTTGTAACTGCTAATAAAGAGATCATGAACAGTATGTCTGTTGCAACGAATGACTATTTGTCAAAAGCAGCAAAAATGTCTTTGTATAAGAGTGTGCTTCTGCTCACATTTATAAAGGAGTTTGGGGTACGTCAGGAGAAACATGAAAGTAAATGACTTGTGGGACAGCCTCTCCCTAGTTGTATCCACCCATCCTGTTAGATACGGCAGGTGAGGCAGCCTCCAGGTCCTGTTCATCAGGGAGTATCATCTGGTGGGACCAAGAAGAGAGCCTTTTCTGTCATGGCGCCCACCCTCTGGAACATCATTCCCCCAAAGATTAGACTTTTCCCAACCCTACTGGATTTCCATAAGGCCTTGAAGACCTGGTTGTGTTATGGAGCCTAGGGCCCTGGGTATGTGGCTGAGCTCATTTCATGGTTATGCTGATTGTGTTGGTTGGTTTTATCTCAGCTACTATATTTGTTGTTTGTTTATATTATTATTTATTTTACTTTGTTTTTATTCCTTGTTAGCTCTTCAGAGTCACGTGTTTGAAATGGGCGGCTACATAAATCATATAAATAAATAAATAGAATGCAATTTGAATAAAGTGTGAAAAATGCACACTAAAATTTTTTGTATGACAATACAAAAATAGATAGTATCAAGAATGAATGAATGGGTGGTTAATGAACATGGATTGAATACAAAAGTACATACAAAAGAAAGTACATTGAAAAATACTTTCATACATACAAAAATATGAAAGAAGTAGATTGAGGAAGAAGGGCCATACAAGGAGAATGAATGAGTTTGAATTGCAAAAGAAAAATACACAAAGGAAGAGTAAATGGGTCAAGAAGAAGAGGAAGAGTGATAAAATTGTAGTTGGATGGAGATACAGTAAGATCCTCAAAAAGACAGATGTGAGAAATTTAAAGAACAAAAGCAGTATATGACAGTATGTATGGTTATAGTGGAAGCAAAAATGGTTTTTAAAGACAGAAATGTACGGAGAAGTACTGTATAATGCATGCTGTTGTTATAAACTATATTTACCTATATTCCCCATTCTTATCTCTTGCTTTCAATTTATTTGGCTTCTGATTTCTTATTCCCTTTCTGTGCTTTTAAAGGGGCATGGTGGCTCAGTGGGTAAGACGCCAGGCTTGTCGATCAGAAGATCGCAAGTTCGGAGGTTCAAATCCCTAGTCCCGCGTGACGGAGTGAGCTCCTGTACTAGCTCCAGCTCTTGCCAACCTAGCAATTTGAAAGCATGCAAATGCAAGTAGATTAATAGGTACCACTTCGGTGGGTAGGTAACAGCGTTCCGTGTGCATCATGCCGGCCACATGACTGTGTAAGCATCTTCCGAGAACGCTGGCTCTTCAGCTAACAAACAGAGATGAGCACCGGCCCCTAGAGTCGGACACGACTGCACAAATGTGCAGGGGGAACCTTTACCTTTACCTTTCTGTGCTTTGCATGCTGCTGCTTACCCCAGAATGGAATAGTATGAGGGGTAACAGAAGCGATAGTGAAAAAAAAGGCAGAAAATGTTCATTTGAGTCCAAGAATTTGAAAACCGTTTTAGTTAATATTGGCATGCTCTTATATCAACAGAACATTAGTACTAGAATTTACAGCTGTAACAACACTAATATCTGTTAAACCACAGATAATCTTATCCTCATTTAAACTGCAATATATCTGCTGCTTTGATTTTGCTGTTATAATGCCTCTGTATGTCAGATAAGGAAGCCATATATTATGGACATTCTGGAAGAGATGTGTGCTAGTAATATGCAATCTAGATAAGGATTTAAAATCCATTTTGTTCATAAATTCACTGGCTATGCTTAGGAACACCGACCTTTCCTCTAACTTCCTATCCATACAGTGGAAGTAACTGGCCGTCCCTGTCTCTTGACTTATTGAAACCAAAGGCTAAAATCCTATTTAGAATTCAATAGAGAATTGTCAATATTATGAGGCCTTCTAGCATTAGATCTTCTACAGTTAACTGGCAATAAGTTATTTAATAAAATAGCAAGGGCATACCTGACTAATGGAAATATAGGAAAATCCATTTTGTAAACTGGTACTGCTAACTGGTGCCTTGAACTATCAAAGCAGCATTACATCTCCGCCCATACCATGGCTTGCATTTTATTCAAAAGTTAGCCTAGCATGCATGATTAAAAATACAGAATGAAGCTCAATGAAGAGAATTACACTATGGCTCTCCTTTTCCTTCTTTCTTTTAGCCACTGCAAACTCTGCATATGCCATTAAAATAGAAATCATTGCAAGAAATTGGATGTACAATTAAGTGGCAGACAGTGATAAAACTGCATGGTAATTAAAATGGGATTAGACAAAATTGTGAAGGATAAGGATATCAATGGCTAACAAACACTACCTTCAGTATCAGTGTGTCCATATATGCTACACAATATAAGTAGAAAGGAACTATTACACAATCTGACTAGCCCTGACCCTCTTAGCCTTTAGAAAGTTTTGAAGACCTCAATGGCCAGGCATTGTGGCCACGATGTTGATGAGCTCGCCCTACAAGGTGTAACATACAGTATGCTCCCTGATTGTGTGTTTTATTGTCATGTGATTTGGTTGTTTTTATAAGGTTTATTATGTTGTTTTTATTGCTATACATGGCCTGGAGGTAACATTTTTGTGAGCTGGATGGCCATATGAATGCTATAAATAAATCAGGGGTGGACAACGTCAGGCCCGCGGGCCGTATAAGGCCCGTGGGGCTCCTGCCTAAGGCCCGTGGGGCTCCCGCCCGCAAACCCCGCCCCTTCCACGCAATTGGCTCCTGCCCACAAACCCCGCCCCCCAGTGCTTGTGATTGGCTCCTGCCCGCAAACTCCGGCCCCCGGTCCGTAGAAATCCCAGAAACCCCGCCCCCCACCCCCCCGGTCCCTGGTTATAAATATCCAAATGGCCCTTGGCAGAAAAAAGGTTCCCCACCCCTGAAATAAATAAATAATATGAAAGACAAGAACAACAACAACAACACCCACAAACACCGCAGTATATCCTGCTCTTACTAATGAGATCCATAGATTTTTAGATATGGTGGATCATCTGCTACAAAACTACACATACATACATAGGATTACAGTGTTCCAGCTGCAGACTAATACAATTACTGTACTGATAACGTCTAAGGGTTTTTTTAGTCAAGAGCTGTGAGAGCTGAATCTGAATCTGTGTATCTGTAATAATACTCAGAAAGCTTTATGAATGCAAAATTTTACAGAGATACTTGTTATGAAATTATTAGTAATAATATACATATATTTATCTAGAAAGGAAAACAAGGATGAAAGATAGAGCAGGGAAGGAGCTGAAAATTATTTACTATCTTATATAGAGTTGGTATTTTTCCCCAATACATGATAATATTTAAATTATACATCAACACATCTTTGCAATGTTATACAAATAACTCAGCTTTTTTAACGCTAGCTACTTTCAGAACTATTATAGCTGCATATATATAATCCCACAACATTTTTAAAGGGATAGCTTGCTAATTCTCATATCCTTACATTATTTCTATTCATTCTAATAGAATAGTAACTGCTGAAGCTTTGCATTTTTTTAATACCTAGCAAATTTTGTTTATAAGCTCATTCATAATAGTGAAAAGTCATAAGTTTAAGTCACGCTCCCACCCCCCAAAAATGAAAATCAAAATGGAATTTCCAACTTGAATGCAAAAGTAACGTAGAATCTACCATCTACACCAATCAAGCTTAAGTCTTTGTTCTGCTAAGAGCTCATCCGCACATCCCACTTGCTCCACTGCACCTGTACTGGGAAGGCATTCCCTCCCCCAACATTGCTCAGAATGTTTTCCAACTTCTTCCTGCACAAGTGGCACTGTGCTGTGTGGTCTGCCTGCTATGCTGCATTTCATTGTAGGCAGTGCCTAGTGTGTGCATGACCTTTTGCTCTAGTCACTGGTCACTGTCCACCAAGGCCATTTTGTACAGGCTGCTGGATGGGTGTAATGGTGAATTTTTTGTTATTGCTCTTTTTTGTTTCATCCAGACCACAGGTGAACCAGTGAAACAGTGGACCTTTCATTTTGCATTTTGTTGTTGTCTTTTTCATTCTCACTGAAATGACTTAAAGACAGGGAAATGGCAGAGACACGAAGATCGGGTGGGCTAGAAGGCAGAAGGGGAACACTGCAAGGAGGAGGAAAGACAGGGGATAGAAAGATCCTTTGAGTGTATAAGTGTGTGCCTGTGTTTATACCCTCATGCGGGTGAATATAGCAAGGAGTCAAGCAATCTCCAAACCTCTTCCTGACAACTGTACAGAATAGGGAGAAAAAAAAATCCCTCTTCAGTCCAGCACATATGTAACTCCCAGTTCTCCTGAACTGGAATGCAATAATATTTTGGTTTGCTGAAGCTCTCCTAATGGCACTTGCAAAGTCAAATGCTGGAATAAGGCATCTCTTAGACCAGAGCTTTCCAAACTGTGTGTTGCCACACACAGTCTGGTGTGTCGCCACACAACCCGGAAGCGCTGATCATCATCAGTGCTTCCGGGTTTTCCCACGGCGACACACCAACTGCAGCGTGCAAAACCTGAAAGCGGCAGCAGCGCTTCCGGGTTTTTGCGCGCTGCCGCAACGACGGCACTTCCGGGTTTTCCCATGGCGACACACCAACGCCGGTTGGTGTGTTGCCGCAGGAAAAACTTTGGAAAGCCCTGTCTTAGAAGTTATAACACATTTAGCACAGGCAAGTACAGGCAAAGAAAGAAAAACTATTAGATGATTTCATCTTTTTAAAATAAAAGAATGCAAATTTTTTTGGAGACAGAAGTGATTTGTAATATTTTGATTTTGCCTTCTCTTGATTCTTAGACTGAAAGCAAAGGCTGGGTTGAAACTGACCAACGCTTGCCAGTTTCCTCTTCTAGCTCAAGTGAGAGCAAGAACAATGAAATGATCGTGAACTTCTGTAGTGAGCAGGGATTTGACTAGATGTCTACAGTCATGATTCTATGACTACTAGATGTTGTTTGCTCATACAAATGGAAACCAAATGTCTTCAAAGACATATCCACTGAAAGAAAAGTGAATGACACTTGCTTTCCTAGCATTGGTGGTAAAGAAGCAGAGGAATCCAACAGTCCATGATAGCCATTGTCTGGACAGAAAACCTGGCCAGTACCATTGCCAGGTGATCAGCAATTTCTTAAGCCAACTTCATTCCAGCATGTATCCACATAGGAGAAAAGCAGTTTCAGGCTACCAGGGGGAATTGCCCTGAGAGAACATTTGACAAATTCTATGGTTGGGAAACATTGGAGAGGCCAGACAAGAGGAGAAATCTATAGATTGAATTTTAGCTCTTACCCCTGTATATCTATCTAGACAGGACTTTAAAAATAATTAAAATTCACATTTACAAAAAGTATGAAAACATTTCTCATTACTATTATATATTATTAACATCTTCAGTTAAGGAAATTTATTTATTATTTATTTATTATTTCTAACTTATATCACCGCCCATCTCCCCCCACAAGGGAACTCTGGGCAGTTAAATTAGACTGGTATGTGGGCTATCTCAATAGATATAGGCTTCAATACTCCAGAGCCATCCTAAACAAAATAAAAACAGAGGAATCTAAAAAATGTTCATGTCTTCCCAATAACACTTTCTAAATAAGGAATTAAACAGATTCTGATTCAAAGCAGATCTTTATAAATACATACAACCCTGCCATCAGTTTACTATCATCAGGAATGCTGTTCAAGCTGTCCCAAAATAGCACTTTAACATATTTATGTATAAATCTTCTTGAAAAGAAAGCCATTTAAATACTTTAGAAGTAAAAGAACATATATGCCTAAAAAAAAGTTGTACTGCTGTGGTTCTTCAAAGAGTGCCTTCATAATTGCTTCAGGAGTGTAAGAGATAGTTTGGAATGTCCAATCTTCCTCCACTTTATGTATCCTGATTGTTCTAATACCCAGCTTCACCTGTGAGCATGAGAACATGTGGATGCATCTTCCAGTAGGTCCAACCAAAGAAATCTGGAAATAGTTCCTGTGATTATGGAAGAAAAATAAGCATGCAGGTAGCATGAGGAAATAATCACCAGAAAACAATAATTATAATTTGGTGAGCCCTAAACAAATCTATGAGTAGACATGCTGTCTTCATCTACAAAAGTTATTTGGGTTCTTAGTGGAAACTAACTTGTGTTTATGGGTTTTTATCTATCAGTTCTCTAAGAAATGTAATCATTATCCAGAATGTAACCTCTACAAAATATAATTTATCCTTATGTCCTATGTTGTAAGAATAGAGATTGATCAGGATTAGAAAAGCCTGAGGACATATGCTAAAATAACATAATTAATTTACAAACTGGATGTATGAATTTTCAGGAATCTTGATTACATAAATTTTCAATAACCAAAAATCTTCACTTGTTTTTGAAAACAGTTTGGTATTAATAATATAGACTACATAGGTTTTCCATCAATCCTATTTCTCCTATGGATTTTGTACTGCATATTCTGAATATCTGAGTTCTGGGGAGTCTTTGGTGCTCTCTGAGCCTTGTTGTTTTCATGCAGACGTTTCATTGCCAGGCTAGGTAACATCTTCAGTGCGAAAAGGGAGTGGAACTTGCTGTCTGTTTATATACCCTGGCTTGTCCTGCCTGTGTTGGTGGGGGTCTTGTACTCTCCTTGGTAGTTCCTTGATTGGGCTGTTGTGTGCTGTTTGGGTGATTGACTGAGTTAATAGTTCCTTGATTAAGGTCTATTGTGTTGTTTGATTGCTCCTCTGCTGCTAATCTTGCTGTTAATCTATGCATATCTTGTTGTTGATTGCTGGCCCAGGGGTGTTCTGGTCTTCTGGCTATTCTATTGTCTCTTATGAATGGTATGTAAATGTTGTTAACCTCTATGTGTCTGTTGATGGCTGCTTTCTCTGAGTGCCAAGCTTCCAGGAATTCTCTAGCATTTTTGGATTTGGCCTGGTCTAATATGCTCAGTTTCCCAGTTGAAAGTATGGTTAAGTCTGTCCATGTGTTGTGAGATTAAGGACCTTTATCTGAGTTCTCTATAACAAAATGTAAAAGATGTTAATCACTGCAAAATGAGAGTGCCAGCACAACGATATCAAACACTAATGACAACACAGCATTCATCACTAAATATCTGAAAACCAACTGCTGTAAATGTCCATTGTGGTCAACTTTGCTTTTTTAAAAGAAAGATAGTTATAATACCCAACGCGATTTTGTTGGAATATTTTTCTGGAGTTAATTACATTTATAAAGCATATTTTATTGGATATTTAAATGTAAAATGAGTAACCTCAATCCTCTAAAACATTTTATTATAATCACTGAATCCAAATGAAGGGGCAGAAGATGAGATACAAATAGAATGGAAGGCCCATTCTAGGACAATCTGTTCCAGGCCATTTACAAGAAGATTAACCAGCAACAGTGTATGAGCTACAAACTTAGAACACAGTGCCATTTTTGGGAGCTAATATACAAAACGAGAATACATGACTTTTATTATTTTAGCACTTTCTTAGAAAAGGAGCCTTCGTATCATACCCTTTCTCTCAAGCTGTTCTTGAAGAAGGTCCCTCTTTAACAGTGAAAAGGTACAAGAATCATTATGAAATCTAAGAGGAAGATACCAATCCTAGTAGGAAAGAACCCAATCTGAATTTAGAAAGCCAAATTAGGTATTTTTTCCACATTATTTTTATAGGCTTAAGAACAAATGAAATATCCAAACTATAGAATGTACAGGCCCGGAAGGCTAAACTACCGGTGGGGTTGGTGGATCAGAAGACATCCAATGTCTCTTCCAACCCTTCTATGATTCTATGATTCTATTAAAAGGCCCCCTTCAGCACTACCTGCAAATGCTGAGCTCAGCTGCACACGTCATAGAGGAGGGCAGTGCAGGGTGCTCTTTAAAGCAAGCAGAATTGTCTCATTTGCCTTATCTTCAGCTCCAAATGCTATGCAGGACTATGTTTATTACAATGCAGTTTTGGAGCATGAAAAGCGGAATAGGGAAAGGTGCTGCACCGTGTGCCAAGATTACAACATATGCTCATGTAGGGAAGGGGAGAGCTGGATAGATCGAGCACAAGTGTCTGATCTTTCTGTAATCTCAGAACCTGGTTTTATATGGTTGTATGTGGGGCCTCTTTCTCTCTTGCAAACTGTCAACTGATTCTTTAAAAAATTCTCACTTCCTAATTTCCCACTGTCATTTTTTTTTTATTAAATTTTTATGGCCACCCATGTCACACAAAGTGACTCTGGGCAGCTTACAATAAACTATACTCCTTCAACTGGTTTGTCAATCTAACTTTCCATTGTAAATAGTAAATTCTTGTGTGTGTCTGTCTTTGTATCTTTTGCCTTTAAATGTATTCGTTCCCCCACTATGAAATTTCAATCTGACAGGGGAGTGAGTGAGTGAGTGAGTGAGAGAGAGAGAGAGAGAGAGAGAGAGAGAAGTTCAGGAGGCCTGCACAGGGTAATATCAGTCAAATTGTATAGCAAATGCTGCAGAAGTGAGGTGAGTAAGCAGTTGCTATAGCAAATAACTGAGTAACCTGGAAATCCTTCAAGTAACTTGAAAATTATAACATTAACACATTGTTTCCACATACATATGTTCCCTGCATTTCTTGTAAGTTTTATATTGTTTTGGCAAAAAGCAAGAAAAGTTATAGATAATTGTTGTATTGTCTATTACAGCCAAAACACCAGAATACATAGATAATTTAATAACTCAAACTGTAAAGGAATATAACTTCAAAATCCCTAGACTGATTTTTAGGACACTTGGCCAATTTCAGATCAACATGATAATATAACTTTTCTTATGGTTTACTGAAATAAGCTCAGACCAATTTCAATTAAAATTGGTTCACAAAGTGTTAAAACTATGGTTTGTTTAAGCATGGTTTGTTAAATAAACTGTAATTGAATGGTTTTAAACAATACAGTAATTGTAAACTTTGCAACACAGTTTGCCAAAATCAAACAACCGACATTGCATAGTGTGCTATGAGAACGTAGCATAATTAGTTCCCAATTTGAATACAATAAATCATTTTTAAAACATTCAGTTTCTTTTTTGGATATCTATTTTCTGCAGACCTGATAAGTCAGTGTTCAAGCCCCGATGAAAAGTATGATTAATCATTAATACTATTAATATTATTAAAGAGCAAGTCTGCAGTTTGTGAATGTTCTTTGACCACCTTTGGTCACTGGATTCAGAGGTGGTGGCTGTAGTGAGTGGGTTTGAACAACTACAGCTAAAGCACCAACTCAAGTGTCCAGACTTGGTGATAGTTACCCACTCCTTGGTTTGTTTATTATTAGATTTACATCCTGTGTTTTTTGTACACAACCTAACTTGACTAATAACCCTTACATGGATTATCCTTGAAAAGTGTCCAGAAATTGCACTTAGTCAAAAATGTGGCAGCTAGACTGCTAACCAATATAAGGCCAATGGGGTCATAGAATGATTGTATTGAAAGATTTGAACAGGTACACATCACTTTTAAGGTAGTTGTGTCAATCTTTAAATCTCTATGCTGAATAACAGATTATCTGAAGAACTACTTCACCTACTCTGAATCTACCCATTTCTTAATCAATAGCAGAAACCCTTCTAAAGATGCCCTAACTGCCAGAAACTCAGAAGTATAGTATGTGGGAAAGGTATACGTCTGTGTTACACATAAAATGGTATACATACTTCAATCCTTAGGTGGTGTGTTTGGCCCGCATTCTCCCAGGATTTAGAAATACGGCAAAAAGGCATCTCTTTCACAAACTTTTAATTCTTAATTGATTTCAACTGGGTTTGTTTTAATGTTAATGTTAATGTTGTTAATGTTGTTAACCTTTTATATCTTATATTTTATATTTTCTTTTTAATTTTTGTAAATTGCCTGGAGTATATAAACAGAAAGACAAGGCATAAATTTGATAAATAAATAATATACAGTTTGTAATATTACAGACTGAGTAAGTATTTAGTTAATTATGGATAAGTCAACATATTTCTGCAATGCTTTCTTGCCCCCAATGTTTGCTCCCTATAAAATATACAATGAATTGATTGATTGATTGATTGATTGATTGATTGGATTTATATTACCGCCCATCTTCTCCACAAGGAGAACTCTTATTAATTTTTCCTAATGTGAAATCTATTCACTCTTCCACGTTGTACTTTACCTGTTTCATATTATCAAGTATTTTGCACTTCCCAAATATTAAATCACGAAAGTATTTAAATATGAATTGTAATAAACATATTTTTGCTATCAAGGTATAGCAAACAGTATTTCAAATGCTGATAGATGACACAGATTGAAAGGTTTTATAGACTGCTTAAATAAATTATGCCCAGCTTGTTGTTGTTGATAAATCTAGTTTCTCACCATTAAAGGGGTACTTCTTTCTACTTAGTATGGATGTAAAAATAATTCAATTTTCTGCCTTTCAGGCAGCTACACAAACAACTCAGAATAACCAATGTTCTGTGATTATTGAATAAACTCTGGCCTGAAATTTGACAATCAAAGTGGAATGAAATGTTCTCCTTCATAAGTTGTTATTGGTGAATAAATGCAAATGTGCAAAATCCACAGAAGAACCTTGCATGTTTTGTCATTGCTTGTATCCATTTTCCCTACAATTGTGACCTATGCCAATTCCTTTATTGTGGGTCTAGTTCCATCACCAGTTAATACAGACGGTAAAAGAGTAGACAGATTTTGCCTCTTGATCCTTTTCTTGATCCTTGATCATTTTGCCAAATGATCCTTCACTATGCATTGTTGCTTACCATGTACTATTCTCAGATTGAAGATTTAAAATCTCACGATACCTATACTATAGACCCTTTTAGGCAGCAAAGGTTGGAGGTATTCTGGCTGACCTTTAGAGAACCATTGTTCGGGAAGAAAAACACTGGGCTAGATGGATCAGTGACATGACTCTAAACAGAAGGATCAGTAAATGCACAGCACATTCAAACTGAAAACATCACAAATGGCACTCTGACATTGCAGGAGAGATGCTGGGATGATAAACATGGATAAAACTTTGCACTCTTTTCCAAGAAGGTTTTTAGGAGTTGAACCCCTAGGGTAGTTAATCACAAGGACTATCAGTGAGCCATGGATCTAAATTTATTTATTTATTTTATTAATTAAATTTATATAACCGCCCAACTCCCCCAACGGGAGAGTTACTTGAGCAGCTCATGCGGTTAACTTTCTTAAATTTCTACCTACCAGATCTGTCAGCAAATGTACTTTCAGACTGTGATCCAGGTATCCTCAAAGTCTGGGAAATTGTTAGTTTGTTTTAAAATCCAGTAAGAGATGTACCAGATATTTAACTCTCATATATAGTATTTCAGCAAGACACATGGTTTTTAAGGTTATTATCTTGCCACCCTTTTATACATTAGGAGAATTGGTAACTTTTAAAAAAGGAATAATTTAAGTTTTGGGAAAAACCAAACTTCCTATAACTTTCAGGGAGAGAGAGAGAGAGGCTTTGTAATGATTTCTCTCTTGTTTGTAGCATAGTGATCTTGCCCTCTAGTGTTTTCACAGAGGTAGTAATCATGCTCAGTAACTCTGTCCCAGAAAACAGAATCAATATACTTAGCCTGTTTTTTTCTTTTCTTTCTTTTCTTTCTTTCTATTTTAACTCATTTAGTGCAACTGTAGAAAAATTCTAAGTAATATTATATAGCAAATATTTTATAAAATATAAGCCTTGATACAAGAATATATTTAACTGGCTCAGCAAGAAAATTACTGTGTTGTGGAAAAATAAAAAGAAGTCCACTGACCCAATCAAGTAAATTCCCAGGAAGTTAAATTTAGTCCTAAACAAGCCAGTCATGCACTGAGTTACACTAACTCCATCAAGTCAATTGCACTGTAGAAACACCTAAACCAAATCAGCTGGCATGTTTTGCCTGCCTTGTTTTCCAAGAAAATTTCTCTATAAGAAAATTCACTGCCATCACCTGGCAGCACAGAAAGTACTTCTGAACCCTGACTGGCCACATTAGCCAAATCATGCCTAATGCTGCTTGCTAGATAACAAGGAAGAGACTGGTGATGTCTTGAAAACTTGCCAATACTCTCATGGGCCAGGGGCTCACAGAAAAACAGGCACCTCCAGCAGAAGATGGGTGGGAATTGCATAATCCCAAAGTGGTGACTTGACTCAGTTGGTGAGCCTAAGTGCTGCCAAAATCACTGATAAGGAAATTTTATTGGGTGAATTGCATGTCAAGAATATGTTGTAGGAATAGGGCTATAATCTTTGTCAAGCCAATCTGGCAGGGTCAGCAGAGGTGCCCCACTCAAGCAGTGAGAAAGCCATCTTGGTAGGAAGCCAGTATCTGCATCAGGGGTTGGGATCGGAGGCAGTTTTTTCCAGACCTTTTAATTACAAACACACACAAACACACTTTAGTAAGGTTATTATTTATTTATTTATTTATTTATTTATTTATTTATTTATTTATTTATTTATTATTTTTATCCTGCCTTTATTATTTTTATAAATAACTCAAGGCGGCGAACATACCTAATACTCCTCCCTCCTCCTATTTCCCCCACAACAACAACCCTGTGAGGTGAGTGGGGCTGAGAGTGAGTGACTGGCCCAAGGTCAGCCAGCCAGTTTTCATGCCTAAGGCGGGACTAGAACTCTCAGGCTCCTGGTTTCCCATTGGCTCCTTCCCAGGGCTGATAGGCAGGGACTAGCCCAAGGTCACTCAGCCGGCTTTCACGCCTAAGGCGGGACTAGAACTCTCAGTCTCCTGGTTTCTAGCCTGGTGCCTTAACCACTAGACCAAACTGGTATATACTTTTTACCTAGATATGTCCTATTTTTCTGTGCTTAAATTTCCATGTAGTCAGTTTTTAAATATCTAAATATATCAGGATTCTGCTCTTCCCTCACAGTGCCTGTTTGGATTCTTACTCAGTAAAAACGCTGTTGGGTTTATTATTCAATAAAAGAGAGATATACCCACGTGTAAATAAAAATATAATGTATGCAGGGTTGAAGCACACTGTCATGCCTTAATCTACAAATAACTGTTTGACATAACAGGACATAGTAGTGATATTTCAGTAGACGCAAAACAAAAAAGATACAAATTTCAGCTTTATCTTGATAGCCAGGCTGTTCTGAAGTCTCAAGGGAGCTGGCCAAGACCTAATGAGTAAGCTGGAAAGTATGCCAACAGAACAGAAACAGAGTGGAAAGAAAGAATGGTGAGAAAGTAAAAAGAAAGGAGCAATGATGCAAGAAACTTTTTCCCTTTTGTTTTTGCTTTGACATAGCTGGAATTGACAGTAGTTTCTACAAGGAAATTTTTAAGTAGCATTCCCCTCTCTCCTATTTCCAGGAATAATTAAACATGGAATCTTTCTGTAGCAGCATGAAGGAAAATATTAGGAGAATCATTTCCTGAGGCAAAGAAAACTGTTCTTTTTATTGCTTTGCAAAGCAATAAAACTGCAAAGGTTCTATTCAGGAGACCCAGGCTAGGTGGAAAATGCTGTTGCCTCACAAAATACATGAAGCAAAGAAGAAGGTGTACAGGGGAGAAATCACAAGCTATTAGGAGACTGCACCCTCTACCTTCAAAGAAGAAAAACAAGGCAAGAGAGTACGCGATCTCGTCACTATTGGCAGTGAAGAAACAGTTGCTCCAGTGTTTGTTCTCCTCTTCCTTCCCATGTTCTTTTTCCTATGCCACATCTAGAAAGTTTTAGGAGCTGTACCATTCATGGTTCATAGAGATAATAAAAATGTAATATAGGAAACACAATGAGTCAGCCAGAAAGCTGCAGGAAGAAAAGGGCAACCAGATTATTTGAGGTCAGAAAATATTTCCACACAACATATTTGGCTGCAGTACCAGCCAAATGTATCATATTACCGGTCATCCCAACAAACAGAAAACTGTCTCTGATCATTATGTTGGCTTATGATGCTAATATCGGAACATGCTCCTGTAATTCACTGAGAAACATGTATGTAGCGGAAGGAAGGAAGGAAGGAAGGAAGGAAGGAAGGAAGGAAGGAAGGAAGGAAGGAAGGAAGGAAGGAAGGAAGGATTATTGTGCCCTTACTTATGTGTATTTGTCATTTTTTTCAAAAAGTTGTTCACCTAGGTGGTCTGTGCGGAGAGGGAAGGAGAACAAGAAACTGAAGAAATCTAAATCCAACAGTTCATTGAAAAGGTTTCATTCACAAGAAATATCAATGAGTGCATTTACTTTTTTCTGAATTGGGTGTTTCAGAAGAGACTTGTAATAGAAGTTGCAATCCTTGAGATAGATTTTAAAAGCACACATTCATGCACTCTCCCACATGAACACACAGACATGGATATCTGTGTATTATTATTTCTTAAGAGTCATTTAGCAGTGGTCCCTGGAGGGCAGAGGCGTGAAGCATTTTTTTCTCCCAGGAGACAGTGAGGTTACTGCTGTAAACTACAAGTCTCTAAGAAACCCGCTCATGTGTATAGAAGTGCAGTATAGTATTAAATGTCTCTTCTTGAGTTTTCTGGAATACTGACAGAGGTGCTGGTATGAGAGAGTATGACAGGTGTCTAAGTGGACAACTCTACCTCAATGCTACACGCAGGGATACATTTTATGTATTTTGCAAGAGAAAAGGATGACTAGAACATTTGGTGTAGTTGGCTTCACCTATGGTAACCCATGTCCTAATCCACATGTGGCTAGTTCATCTATACTAAAATACAAGGCACCTACAAAAGTGCAACAAATCAATAAATGTCAGGATACATTTTTAGTATTTCTCATCTGAAGAGATTCTCAGTAACTAAAAACAGAACTAACTTTAGATGTCCAACAAAAGAAATTACACTATAATGCTCCATTCTTCAAGCTGTATATCACAAGGAATGCAGTCATGCACACAATGATGATAAAAAAGTCAAGGACTGTCATTTTCCCCCAAACTACACCGTGGAGGGCACTTGCCTCCTGTTTGCATAATGGCCTTGCAGTGTCTGATACTGTTGGTTCCTGCTTTCACAGCTTCAACTGTGACACTAAATCCTCTCTTTTCATGAATAAATATATCCAGTTCCTTTAATCTTTTCATAATAAATGATTGCTCTTGGGTTTTTTTTCCAGAATCTATTCCAGTTTTATGAATATTTCTTAGAACTATAGTGTGCATAACTGGACACAGTAGTCTAGGTGGGTCTGACCAATGTACAATTAGAGTGTAACTATGTTTCCTGTTGTTTTTGAGCTTGTCTATCATTGTAAAAAGTTTCTTTCTTCCTTCCTTCTTTTCTGTGACTGGGTGTGTCCTGTATTTAACCTAGATTTATTTTAGTATTTATGTTTAGTATTTATGTTTAGTATTTAAATTTATGTTTAATTGCATTACCCATTTTACTGTTAGTTGCATCAAGAACTGTTTTTGGTGTAAAGACCAAATCTACAAATAAATAAATGACAGCACATTGCAAAAATTCCCATAAGGTAAGCTCTTACCCCACAAACGTCTAGAAACAGAAACATAAGTTTCCCCTAACTTATTTCTTTAAACTACACAAAATCCACCAAGATCATACCTCAGCAACATTGGCTGTTGTGGGTCTTCCGGGCTGTGTGGCCGTGTTCTGGAAGTTGTGGTTCCTAACGTTTCACCAGCATCTGTGGCCAGCATCTTCAGAGGGCAGGAGCACAGATAGAAGCAAAATCTCTGTGCCCAGGTAGAGTGGCAATGTTCTATTTATAGAGCTAAATTATAGGAGATTAGGTGGGTTTTTTTTTTTGTTGTGTTGAAATGTTAACGAGTGGCGTGATTAGCATGTTCATTGTGAGAAGTATTCCCATGTCCTGGTGGTTGGACTGAGTTCGTTGACCTTTTGCAGGCTGTGTTTTTCAGGATTGGTATCCAGGTTTTGCTAATTTTTAAACTTCTTTTTTATTGTAACTGTGCTGGTGTTTGTGAATTTCAATGGCTTCTCTGTATAATCTGGTGTAGTGGCTTTTGGTGTTGTCCAGTATTTCTGTTTTCAAATAGGATTTTGTGTCCCGTTTGCTTGAGAGCATGTTCAGCTACTGAAGATTTTTCGGGTTGCTGTAGTCTGCAGTGTCTTTCATGTTCTTTTATCCTGGTGTGAATGCTTCGTTTTGTGGTTCCGATGTATACTTGTATACGTGGATGACACCTTCGCAATTTGGAGTCATACTGAAGAAGAACTGGAGAAATTTCTGGACCACCTAAACGGCATCCACCCCAATATACAATTCACTATGGAAAAAGAAACTGATGGCAAACTTCCATTTTTAGATACGCTGGTCATACGCAATCCGGACCTCAAACTAGGACACAAAGTATACAGAAAACCCACCCATACGGACCGATATCTACACAAAAATTCCAATCACCACCCAAGACAAAAGAGAGGCATGATCAAAACCTTGGTGGATCATGCTAATCGAAACTGTGAAACCCAATTTCTCAACAATGAACTTAACCATCTGAATTGGGTCCTACAGGCAAATGGCTATTCCAAGAATGAAATAAAAAGAGCCATCAAACCAAGAAAACAACATCCAACTGAAGAAAAACAGCCCCCCACAAACAAAGTATTCCTGCCCTACATCAAAGGAGTCACTGACCGCATGGGAAAACTGATGGAAAAACACAACTTTCAAACAGTCTTCAGACCCACCAGAAAAATACAACAAATGCTAAAATCAGCAAAAGACAAAAGGGACCCCCGCACCGCTGCAGGAGTATACCGCATACCATGCAGCTGTGGACAAGTATACATCGGAACCACAAAACGAAGCATTCACACCAGGATAAAAGAACATGAAAGACACTGCAGACTACAGCAACCCGAAAAATCTTCAGTAGCTGAACATGCTCTCAAGCAAACGGGACACAAAATCCTATTTGAAAACACAGAAATACTGGACAACACCAAAAGCCACTACACCAGATTATACAGAGAAGCCATTGAAATTCACAAACACCAGCACAGTTACAATAAAAAAGAAGAAAGTTTAAAAATTAGCAAAACCTGGATACCAGTCCTGAAAAACACAGCCTGCAAAAGGTCAACGAACTCAGTCCAACCACCAGGACATGGGAATACTTCTCACAATGAACATGCTAATCACGCCACTCGTTAACATTTCAACACAACAAAAAAAAAAAACCCCACCTAATCTCCTATAATTTAGCTCTATAAATAGAACATTGCCACTCTACCTGGGCACAGAGATTTTGCTTCTATCTGTGCTCCTGCCCTCTGAAGATGCTGGCCACAGATGCTGGTGAAACGTTAGGAACCACAACTTCCAGAACACGGCCACACAGCCCGGAAGACCCACAACAGCCATTGAACTCCGGCCGTGAAAGCCTTCGACAATACACTCAGCAACATTGTTAACATTTTAATAGTATACATAGCACAAATAATCAACCTCCATCATGCTCTTGAGGGGGAGATGGGCGGTCATAGAAATTTAATAATAAATAAATAAATAAATAAATGCGGACATAATTTTTTTCAAATCAGTACTAATGGACTTAAAAAATAGCTGCAACTGATTTAAAATTGAAGCACTGGAAAATTATTATTAAGTAGCAGTTTTAATAATATGTAATTTAACTTTTTGTTATTGTACTTGTACTCTCTAAATAACCTTATAGAATTGCAGATGGCTTTCATATGGCAATAAAACAGGACAGAATGAGGAAGTTAAATATAAAATACACTATTTCATGAACTCATTTATTGTACGTGGCTCAGCTTTAAAGAAAAATCACTCCATGTAATTATTCTACTCTTAAGTTTAAAATATTAATACATATAAAAAGTTTTATTTAGGATGTGGATAATTGTAGGAGAAGTTAGGTTAAGGACCTGGCTTTTCCTTTGTAGGGTGACCCAAAGGTGTTGGGTCTTTGGTTGTTGTGGGTCTTACGGGCTGTGTGGCTGTGTTCTGGACGTTGTGGTTCCTAACGTTTCACCAGCACCTGTGGCCAGCATCTTCAGAGGGCAGGAGCACAGACAGAAGCGCTCTTTCTGTGCTCAGGTAGAGTGGCAATGTTTGTTTTCTATTTATAGAGCTAAGTTATAGGAGATTAGGTGGGGTTTTTTGTTGTGTTGAAATGTTAACGAGTGGCTGATGAGCGTGATTAGCATGTTCATTGTGAGAAGTATTCCCATGTCCTGGTGGTTGGACTGAGTTCGTTGACCTTTTGCAGGCTGTGTTTTTCAGGACTGGTAGCCAGGTTTTGCTAATTTGTAGACTTTCTTCTTTTTTATTGTAACTGTGCTGGTGTTTGTGAATTTCAATGGCTTCTCTGTATAATCTGGTGTATTCGACAATACACAGTGTCACCATCTCATTTAACATCTACATGAAGCTGGTAGAACAGGTTACCTATCAATTTGGGGTAAGGAATCATCAATATGCTGATAATAGGTAAAGGTAAAGGTTCCCCCCGCACATTTGTGCAGTCGTGTCCGACTCTAGGGGCCGGTGCTCATCTCCGTTTGTTAGCCAAAGAGCCAGCATTGTCCGAAGAAGCTTCCACTGTCATGTGGCCGCATGACGCGCGCGGAACGCTGTTACCTACCCACTGAAGTGGTACCTATTAATCTACTTGCATTTGCATGCTTTCGAATTGCTAGGTTGGCAAGAGCTGGAGCTAGTGCGGGAGCTCACTCCGCACGCAGGGCTAGGGATTCGAACCTCGGAACTTGCGATCTTCCGATTGACAAGCCTGGCATCTTACCCGCTGAGCCACCACGCCCCTTAAATGCTGATAATACCTAGCTATAAATTTCCATCCCACAGTGAGGGAGATGCAATGGAAAGTCTAACCTGGGATCGGGAGGCTATGAGGGTCTAGAAGGGATGAAATGAGATACAGTAGCCTATTCAGAAGTAATCTAGAGCCATAGTAGTTCCAATATTGGTTTTAGACTAGTTTGCACTGTACCCTGAAGGAGGGTACCAGTAGGGCTCTGAGTACAATTTAGTTGCTGGTTATAATATATAAAGCTTGTAATGACTCGGATGCTGGATACCTGAGAGACCATCTGCTCCAAGTATAATCTGTGTATGCAAGTTGGGAGGGCTTGCTACAGACTCTCAGATCATGATAAGTGAGAGGATCCGGAAGCAGACCTTCTCTGTGGCAACACTGGCATTATGGAAGCAAGAATGGCTTCTACTCTTCTAACTTTCAGGAAACTAGTTTAAATTATTATTTCCTATACAGCATTTGGAAAACAGGCTATCAGGCAACTGCTTTACCTTAGTGCTGGTTTTAGAGGTTGCATTGTTATTGCACTGTTGTATGTTTGTTGGGTTTAGTGTGGATTTTAGAAATAAGCAACATAGTGTTTATAGTTGGGTAGCATATAAATGGTGTAAAATGAATAAACAATTTAACCCCCCTCTCTCCATGACTTATGTGGATAGTCACATGACATAAGAATTGCAGTGGGAAAGGAAGGGTGTACTAGCACTTGTCCGGGAACTTCTCAAAATGAAACTGCCCTACATTTAAGAGGATGTGTCTGTATATGAACAGGACTTAATGCAATGTCTGCAACAATACCTGAGCAGCACTTCTCATTTTTTTTTTCATACACATACATCCATGTTTAACTGAGCCTAGTGGGGAGTTTTATGTCACGATAAGAACCAAATTCATAGCCGTTAGTATGAGTTATCTCTAGCCCCAAGCAGCCATGGTCTGTTATATCATTTCAGTCAAAGTAGCCCACAAGATGGGGCTTTTCTAGGGACTCCATGTTTAACCCTATCCTCATAATCACAACAGGGACACATCTTGATCCAGAAGGTGGAGAGCTCACCATGCAAAAACAGCCTACTGTATCACAGTCTGCATATTTCTACTGAGTTAAGATTTACAGATCTATCCTTCTAAAAAAATGCTCAAGATTGCTTCAAGCAAATTAAAAACAAATGACCAGTAAATGGTAAAAAGCATCCGTGCAATAAGCAAAAGAAATAGATGTATTAGCTCAGAAAGCATACCCAAGCTACATATACTGTATACTGTATGTATGTCATACAAAGCAACACCTATTAAGAGAAGCAAGTTTTTAAAAAATATTTACAATCCTGAGTGCAGTGTGAAACTAAAAACAAAATAAGCTAAGCAGCACTTGCTTCTTTTGTTAGACATTTGTTTACTCTTTTATCTCAGAATGAGAATATGTGAAAAAACATTTCTTGATCATTTTTAAGGCATATGCAGTGCATCTGGTTTCCACTTGGGGGCATCTGAGAACTGCACAAATGGACATGAAAAACAAAATGAAAATCAGACAAACTGTAATTCTGCCCACAAGTATCTACTATTTTTTATCCAGGTAATGTGGCAGGTTTACTTTTGCCATTGACCCCATCTGAACCATCTATAGGAGACAGATTAGATTCAGGCACCACAAATACGCAGCAACACCAAAACCTTTTTATAAATATGCAATTAATTATTACAGTAATAAGAAATTAAGATGGACAAAGTAATATATATAATCATATAACTTATATGATTATATATCCCAAGGCCTATATCCAAACAGGTGATACTTAATCTAGATGCTAGAGGGCAAAGACAAATAAAAAGCCAGATCACAAAGAGTCAGTCCACCAGGATAATTTGTCAGACAGGATGGGTTCAAGGCACAAGGGTGACCAGTCATGAAGACTCACGAGTAAAAACTGCTTTCAGTAATGAGCTATTCTTGAGTAGAACATCATCCCCAAGATGCTCTCCCATGCAAAAGAGCATTCAATGACTCTAAAAAGGTAAAGGTAAAGGTTCCCCCTGCACATTTGTGCAGTCGTGTCCGACTCTAGGGGCCGGTGCTCATCTCCGTTTGTTAGCTGAAGAGCCAGCGTTGTCCGAAGACGCTTCCATGGTCATGTGGCCGCATGACGCGCGCGGAACGCTGTTACTATCCCACCGAAGTGGTACCTATTCATCTACTTGCATTTGCATGCATTCAAATTGCTAGGTTGGCAAGAGCTGGGGCGAGTGCGGGAGCTCACTCCGTCACGCGGGGCTAGGGATTCGAACCTCCGAACTTGCGACCTTCCGATCGACAAGCCTGGCGTCTTACCCGCTGAGCCACCATGCTCTCCCATGCAAAAGAGCATTCAGTGACTCTACACATTCTAATACAGTAAGCAATGCCACAATTTATGTGGGCTGTGTAGCTGCAACGGTAGACGTCCTGGGCTAGTGGAGACACAGTCTGGCACAGACCTCTCCTAGAATCTGGCTTAAGTGGTACAAAGGGCTTTGTGAGATTGGCCGTATTTTACATTTGGAGGCAAGATGTGATGCCCAATTCCAAATCGACAGGAATTTACTACTGTTTTTTGTAATTTCAAGTATTATTTTTTTTGAGTCTTGTTACTTTTTAAAAAAAAAAACATTCATTCCCACTTGCTCTTTATCTTCATATCTTGAAGTACCTTCAAACTTGAATGAAGTAATAGCATACCCCTCTGGAAGAGATTACTTCTTGATCCACCATATTGGGAAAATTCTGGAGAAGGTAGTGAGACATCAGCTACAGAAGAACATAGATAATGTGGATTAACTAGATCCTTTCAGTCAAGATTCAGATCTGGACATGGGCCAAAACAGCATTGTCCAATGTGGTGGGTGACCATCATCATTATCTGGATGCAGGAATTTGCACCTTTTGAGCCCTTTGGACCTCTCAGCTGTCTTTGATTCCATCAACCATCCTTTTGGACTACCTATAAGGGATCAGAGGAGCACTGTTTTATGGTGGTCCAGTTGACAGCCATATTTTAAGGGGCAGTTGATCGTTGGCTGTTCCAATTTGGGTTACCCAAGGCCTGGCCTTTTCCCCTATACTGCTTCACAACTATATGCCATCCTGGGAGAAATAATCAGGATGTGAAGTATCAGTACCCTGTCGATAATCAGTTATATATTGCCATCCCAGGCTGGGCTGTGTAGATGCTCCAGGGAATGAATGAGGAAAAATAAACTCAGATTAAACCCTAATCTGCAGTTTGTATTGTTCAAAAACATCTTAATGATTCTTCAGGACTGGATCGCACTCTCTATAAAAGTGCACTGGACTCTCAGCTCCTGCTAAAGAAACCATATTTGGCTGGTGTGCCAGTTACAGTTCTTCATGAGCTATTATTTATAAACAATAGAATAATAAGAAAACAACACCTTCCATTGCAATCTGTTACTTTAGGAATAGGAATGCAAACCCTTACGCTTTTATCCCTCCCAAAACTTCTTTTTCTGACCCCTGCTAGATTTCTGGAGCCTGCAATACTATTTTTGGAAGTTACCCACTTGGGATTGTTTTTAGGAATCTACAGAAGTTGTACTCTTGCCCATTTATTTGGTCAGCATTCTTATACTGTCAGTTTCTCAAGTCTCAAAACCCTCTGAGTCGATCATTTTAAAACAATTTCTGCTCACAAAACAGTTATGAGGTATACTATTTGAGGACTTTATAAAAGATTGTCTTTTATCCTTTTCAATAGCAATTATTCCTCCTATGGCTTCTAAATACATTTTCATTTACAAAGAATAATATGTTTTCATTGATTTATGAGCATGCTGGGATATGTCTAATGGAACTTAACCTTTCTAAACTCAGAGTGTTGAGCCCATATCCCTCCTGTAGAAGCCCAAATTTAGACACAATTATATTTAAAAGAGGGGAGCAATGTTATGAGAGAAGGAAGTGTACAAGTCAGAGAAGCTGAATTCTCTCAAGTTGCAGCTTATTTTCAATAAATCTGTTATCCAGCTGTCTTACTCACATGACCTTTTTCTTCTGGTCATTGCATCCACCCTACACCAAGGCAGATCTGCCTTAAAACAAATTAATCGGCTGCTGTTGTGTACACCATTTTTGAAAATTGTTACACAGGCTGAAAGCAGGATTTCAGATTTTTTCTTCATACAAAGAATATACTGTAGCCCAATACAATAGTATCACTTTCCTCTTGAACATTTCCTTTGGAATGCAAATACACAAATGGAGATCTTAAATCACCTCTGATAAAAATAAATACACCTTTTCTACTTAATGTAAATTTCTCAATCTCTAAAAGTATATATACATGTATACTAATGTAGATTCAAATCCTATATACTAGGGCAGAGCTTTCCAAACTTTTCATGTTGGTGACACACTTTTTAGACATGCATCATTTCGCGACACACTCTTACAGCAGGGCATCATTTCGCGACACACTCTTACAGCAGGGCACAAGGCAGGCACTGGGACCTGCACAGAATCACAGCAGGTTTGGAGGCAGCAAAGCACAAGGCAGGCACTAGGACCTGCACGGAATCCTGGAGGCAGCAGCAGCCGCGACACACCCAGACACTGCAGCCGACACACTAATGTGTCCTGACACACAGTTTGGAAAGCTCTGTACTAGGGCAATCAAAACTCTGCTACATAAACCTAGACATCCATTAGATGGCAGCAAAAAGTTAGAATATTATGTATCTCAGCTGCCATATAGTGGTCATCCAGAAACTTGCAGCCTAGATCTTGTAGCCCTACTGTGAACTGAACATGTTTAATATAATCTCTTACTTAAAAAAAGACCACTGTGATCTGTAAACATATTTAATATCTAGGTCAGATTTTTATATTAAAATGGAAAGTTCTTTAAGGTCATATCTGCCAAGTTGAAAGCAATTCCATAACTTTCATAATTTTCAAAATATATAATAATTAATGGTTTAATAAATAGGGTAAGTTACAAAGAGAAAATTTCTTCGCAAAGTAAATACTAGCTTCAAAATTTCTCAGGATCAGAAAAAATTGTTATATTTATTTATTTTTTATTTATTTAATTTTTATCCCGCCTTTATTATTTTTATAAATAACTCAAGGCGGCGAACATACCTAATACTCCTTCCTCCTCCTATTTTCCCCACAACAACCCTGTGAGGTGAGCTGGGCTGAGAGAGAGAGTGACTGGCCCAAGGTCACCCAGCCGGCTTTCGTGCCTAAGGCGGGACCAGAACTCTCAGTCTCCTGGTTTCTAGCCCGGCACTTTAACCACTAGACCATTAATGTCATTAATATCCGTGTTTTTTTTTAAATCATACTTCCTCAGGGGATCTCCTTCATTTAAATACTTTTTTCACATTAGATGCAATGATAGATTAAACTAAAATATAGTCCTATGTCTTCAGCAAAGTGATCATATTAGTGAAATATCCCTTTATGTATCAAATATATCAAGCATAAATACTAGATTTCTCTCCTAATCTAAACAATATGGACATGGTTCAACTAGTAGGTAATTTATATCAGACCCATTATTATATTAGTAAATCTCATTACTTTTTATAAGCCATTTTAACTGCTTGCTAGAGAAAGACCCTGTGTGCAAGCGTAGTTCACATTTAAACTTTTGCTTTCACTGAATCGTATTTCCTATCTCAATTCCAATTTTGTCAGGTTGAAAAGATCTGCTATTTGTTGAAAAATCTTTGACAAAGGTTTGTAAAAATATTCTGGAAATCTAAGACGACTTCTGGTTTATCCTCATCTAATGAAAAGATATATTAAATAGTGTCCAATAGAAATAAGAACAAGAGGCTGATCATGTGATTATTTTTCTTCTACCCGGTATTCCCCACCAAACTTACTTTCACAATTAATCAGCATTTCTACTTTTATTAACCACTAAGTGACCCAATTCCCAACAAACCGAACAGCCAATTCTATTTTTTTTTAATTATTCCCTTTTCCTGGTAAGGATGAAGTATTTAATCCAGAGCGTTCCAAACTTTTCATGTTGGTGACACACTTTTTAGACATGCATCATTTCGCGACACACTCTTACAGCAGGGCACCAGGCAGGCACTAGGACCTGCACAGAATCTCAGCAGGTTTGGAGGCAGCAAGGCACAAGGCAGGCACTAGGACCTGCGCGGTATCCTGGCAGGGCTCGGAGGCAGCAGCAGCCGCAACACACCCAGATACTGCAGCTGACACACTAACGTGTCACAACACACAGTTTGGAAAGCTCTGATTTAATCCCTTAGTAGTGGCAAGCTACAACAAAGGGAGTCAAGCATTGTGGAAGAATTAGAATGCAGTCATTGGCAATATGATTCTCCAAATGCCTGTGCTCAGCCTAACCACTGTAGAAAATATCAACACACCAGTTACTGTAGCCTGCTAACTTCAGTGATCAAGGCATGTTATAAGACAAGGACGGAGCTGTTTGGCAATAGTATTTCCCTTAAACCTCTCTTTGTGCTGTTATTTCAGGCAGCTTTCATGGAATAAACTTGATTAAGAGTTCTCAGAATGGTGAAGTTCACCTAGCAGTGAAAAATTGTCATGCAGGATTAAATAAGACCTGCAAACAGTTTACCATGCAGCAAATTATAGAATTGCCACAGGGTTACGATAATATTTTTAAAAAATTGTAAAAGATCATGAATTTTATTACAGTGATAGAATTTTTAGTCTAGCAAACCATAGCAATTGTGTACAATCTTTTAGAAAGAATTTTAAAAACTTCAGTTCTCCAGTGACAATTTCCAATGAATCCAAAAAATACAGGAAACGAGGTTTATCTTTTTAGTGTGTATGTGTGTGAGGATACCTATTAATAGAAACGGATAGTACACACTTCTTATTACCACATGCATAATGGTCATGCTGGGATATGCAATTTTTTCGTGGTTGTGAGCAGATTGATAATGTTAAAACTTGCCATTGGGGGTGCCATTATTGACTATCACAGCCAGTAAGGCTGCTTATCCCTTCCCACTTTTGCCTCCTGATCTCAACCAGTCCAGCTTATCTCTGATTTGTGCTTAGGTGAGCGAAGCACAATTTTTCATTTTCTAAGAATCTTATGGGGCCAGATGCATTCTTGTGAATAAAAAGTACTTTTTCTCCTTGAATAGTTTCCTTCCTTGCAAAACATAAAACAACAGATACCCCACAGTTATCTAAATATAACGGAGTTGCTCACATGTTCTTCCAATCTGAGTCAAGGAGCACAAGAAAGCATTACATTGATGCCTTTGGGCTAGTTATTACAAAAAAAAGATAGGCTTTTCTCAAGCTTTCTTTCAAGAGAATGAAGAATATCAACTATCAAGTATAACTTCAAAGGTCATGCCATTATAATTTGCAAAATATTTTACATTTAGATAGATTTTAACAATCTATTTAAAGTAATTGGAGACACTAATATTTGCAGCAAATGGAAGTACTCAAAGCTCAGCTGAATAGCCCCTGAAAAAAATGTACTTCTGAATGTTCCAGACATATCTTAACATGTGTTCTTATGTTAACCATGGTGAAGTTGATCTGGGATATGGAAGAACACACAGGCAAGGACGTTGCAGAATGTACAGCAGATGCTGGAGCAATTAGGATTGCCAGAAAGGCATGCATTTTATCCAGCCACTAAATAATGGTTGAAATCCTGCCCAAATTTCAAGGTAAAAGGTAAAGGTTCCCCCTGCACATTTGTGCAATCGTGTCCGACTCTAGGGGCCAGTGCTCATCTCCGTTTGTTAGCCGAAGAGCCAGCGTTGTCCAAAGACACTTCCGCGGTCATGTGGCCGCATGACGTGCGCGGAACGCTGTTACCTACCCACCGAAGTAGTACCTATTCATCTACTTGCATTTGCATGCTTTCGAATTGCTAGGTTGGCAAGAGCTGGGGCTAGTGCGGGAGCTCACTCCGCACGCAGGGCTAGGGATTCGAACCTCCGAACTTGCGATCTTCTGATCGACAAGCCTGACGTCTTACCCGCTGAGCCACCACGCCCCTTATCTGTTACCCTAATAGAGTAATAAACTCTAGTAATAGAGTGGCTGTCATTCCATCAAATCAACCTACTTCTTGACCTACCATTATTAGTGCTAATTCATGAAGATGGGAACTACGGACACTGATAGTGGCTGGTAGAGCATCAGAGGCTTGGCACAGAAGGTACCTTTCCAAAGCTCAGAATGATTAGTTGTACTTCAAACTGAAATATTTATATACTACTGTGCTAAATCATAAATATTATGCTTAATAATAAAACTGATACTGACAACCCACTGAAAACTTGGCTGTTGTAAAGTTTCAAGCCTTTGTGCCACTGCTGTATTTCACCTGGCGTCAGGCAGTCGGACTCAAATCTGAGTCAGACATTATTGCAACCAATCTATGTTCCAGGTGGCATAACAGCTTAGAGAGAAGCAGATCACCCTTATGAGTTACACCTGCTTTTTACTGAGGACAGCTGAAGATAGTAGAAAGTAGATTAAAAGACCATAGTTAGAAAATTATGCCATTAAGGATTTGTAGGAATTATGTTATCTTAAGAAATTGTCAACCTCAGAAGTTCTGACTACTGCACCCTTTTCAATCCAGAACAATTTGGAGGATTCAGTATAGTCTCTGCATACGTCTTAAGATCTTGTACCCAAAAAATGTTATCATCTGTCAAAACAGTGAAACCATAAACGTACCAGAAGTTGTCCATGTTCCTTAATCTCCAGTTGGTATAAAGGCCAATCAGATACAACTTTAACTTGTAGGCTAGATGACAGAAAGAGATTTTCATCAGAATTGTAAGGTTTGGAGAGTGCAGAATACAACTTTTCTCTCTTACTGTTGGTGGCCCTGAAAAAGGACCTGTCCCACCTGTGCTGCTAATAATTTACAAATTATACCATACCACTTGAGTTATCAAATGTTATGCCATATCGAGTTTGCACACATACACACAAACCCAAGCTGCAAAATGGGATTACATATTAAGGGGCTCTTATATATTTTTAAAAAATGCGTATTAAGAAGTTAACTTCCATAGATTAAAGTTCAACTCCTGGTGATTATATAAACAAACGCTTGTCATCCTGACCTGTTTAATAGTGGTTCCTATTATATTCCAGTTATTCCTTTGATCCTATCTCTATTTTATCTGTTGACTTCCACAGAATCATAGAATCATAGGGTTGGAAGGGACCTTGGAGGTCTTCTAGTCCAACCCCCTGCCCAAGGCAGGAATCCTCATACCATCTTCGACAAATGGTTGTCCAATCTTTTCTTGAAAATTTCTTCCATTTCTTTTATTTCCCTCAGCTATGCCAAGCATAATCAAATCCACTAATATATGAGGAAGAATAACCAATCTAGAATAATTTAAAGATTTCTTCAAGTCAGGTTTGGCTCCTAAGGACTTCATGGCCACATCCATGTGATTCTCCTAGCAACTTTATTTATTTGATTTATAAGCCACCCAAGTCCATCACAACTGCAAATGATTTACCATTATTTTTTAGAATGTTTTTACCTGCTATTTTCCGGTGATCTCTCATCAAAGTATTAACTACAGTATGTCTGCTCCTGCTTAGCTTTTTGAGAACACACAAGTCTGTCTGCCTGCCTATCATATTTATATCATGCCCCAATCCTAACATATTTTGTCTGTGTAATAAGTTAAAATATACAATACAAAAACCAAAGAAAAAGTAAAACATATAGCATATTAAGGCACCAGTAACAACTAAGGGCCAAAAGCACACTTGAACAAGATGATTTAAACTTGTCTGAACAATGCAAGTAGAGTTAGAGCCATCCATACTTCCAAGAGGTAGCAGTTGCCCCTCTTTCCAAGACCAACGTTTTGACTCTGATTCTAGAAGAGAAACTGAAGGGCCAGGCCTTTGGGACTCTGTCAGAACTGCAGATTTAGGGTGCAAAAATCTAGACTAGGACTCTATGGCAACAAATAAATATAGAAAACATTAAGCCCTTGTTGCCCTCCTGGGGTTATCTGGATTTTTTGCAACCAAGATTTTTTAGGCCCATACAGGGATCCTTTCTTACACCAGGTGATCTAAGCAAAAGAATAGGCCAACAAGACACTTACAGTAGAAAGATTATAGCAAGATTAATCCAAGCCCTGTCCACAGTTCAAAGTAGGAGAGACCGTTCAATAAAATCCAGAGGATTAGGGACAGAACAAAGTAAGGGTCGGGTCATGGTTCAAAAGTCTAGACAAACGAGTTGAGTCAGAATCTCTGGCATGAAAGGGCAAGAATGCAAAACAGATGGTTTTCAACACTGGTCTATTTTGATGCGGAGCTTTTTATATAAGCTTTATTCCTGCCCAGCTGATATGCATTCATCTTTCACTGAAAGGCTATTGGGAGTAACATCAACTTTTCTAATCCCACAGAGCTATCTAACTCTTTCCCCACTGGCTATTTGATCCTGCGTTAAGTGTGCCCCCATGATGTGAGAGAATCCGAAGTGAGGTCTGATGAATGAGGTCTGTAGATTTGAAAAAAGTGAGGTCTGATGACCCCAATGCTGGGGTCTGGCTCTGTAGATTTGTAAGATACCACTCTCAGCTCATGAGTCATCTTAGGCTATGGCAATTCCCTTTTCATGCTACATTTTGTGAACAGGTTATCATTTATCTGTTTCTATAATTTCTCAGTTTAGTTGGTTTACTGCCTTTCATCTTTACAAATGATTTTCTTTACTACTTTACTACTTTCCGCAATGGAATGTAGATTTCAACATACACACCGAACAACAAACAATAAACTTCAATAAATGGCTACATAATCAACAGTTAAACTTTTCCAGAATGCAGTCAATCTTTTTATAAATATGCTAGGATAATATATGCACAGCGCAAGTTCCATGTACATTTGGAATGTTTTGTGTCACTGTTTTTCCATCCTTTTACAGGATGGTTCTGATAAAACACTGCTTTCAAATGGAAACTAATTTGTTCTGTATAATGTCACACATACCTAGATTTTATATAAATTTGAAACCCGAAACAAGTTCATCCATTTTAGCCAGGCTTTGAAAAGGGTATTTCTAAGAAATAAGAAATTTCTTGGGGGGAAAAAATCCTCAGCCAATGAAACATAAGGTATTATTTCTGTAATTTCCTTATCATCTCCACTAATATATAGCAAAATAGTATATAAGGCTTCTTATGTCAAATAGAGAGCCAGTTTGGTGTAGTGGTTAAGGCATCAGGCTAGAAACTGGGAGACCATGAGTTCCAGTCCCACCTTAGGCACAAAGCCAGCTGGGTGACTTTGGGCCAGTCACTCTCTCTTAGCCCTAGGAAGGAGGCAATGGCGTCCCAATGGTGGGACGCGGTGGCTCAGTGGGTTAAACCGCTGAGCTGTAGACTGCCGATCAGAAGGTCGGCAGTTCGAACCCCACGCAACGAGGTGAGCTCTCGTTGCTAGTCCCAGCTCCTGTCAACCCAACAGTTTGAAAGCTTTGCAAGTAGATAAATGGGTACCACCTTAAGTGGGAGAATATGCTGGTGTCCTGTCGGGAGTCGGTTCCACCTGAGGAAAAAGATCGGAGGAAAGATTGAATGGCGGCGGTGACAACGGACCCGGAAGTAACATCTACAGGACGTCAGCAGCCGGCTCAAGGCATCTTGGGATATGTAGTCCAGAGCCTTAGAAGAGTCAGTTCCCTTACCCCCTCTCCTTACGCATGGGCACTGTATATGGTGAATTGTATAATGGAATTGGAAAATGTATATGTATGTAAGCCGCCTAGAGTCCTCCGTTAGGGAGGGGATAGGCGGGGTATAAATATCACAATAAATAAATAAATAAATAAAACACTTCCGAAAAACTTTGCCAAGAAAACTGCAAGGACTAGTCCAGGCAGTGTCCAGGAGTCAAAAACTGACTCAAAGACACACACACAAACACAAAGTCAAATAGTATTCGTTTAATGTGAATATTAATTGATATTTTCTCTAATATAATATAATGAAAAACAATGACTAAACATTAAAAATAGATGTTTATTTAAATAAGATTTTTGTTATTTTAAAAAGAATAGTTAAATCTCAATCATGCTTAGGACAACCAGATTCAGGCTGCAAAAATACAGGCAACCACAAGATGGCAGAAAGGGGTTGGATTTTTCTCTTTGCTGTCATACAGTGGTCATCAGCCTTTTATTCCAGACCTAGTAGCCATGTTGTTGTTGTTCAGTCATTTAGTCGTGTCCGACTCTTCATGACCTCATGGACCATAGCACGCCAGGCCTTCCTGTCCTCCACTGTCTCTCGGAGTTTACTCAAATTCATGTTCATTACATCGGTGATGCTATCTAACCATCTCATCCTCTGCCGTCCCCTTCTCCTTTTGCCTTCAGTCTTTCCCAGTATCAGGGTCTTTTCCAGTGAGTCCTCTCTTCGCATTAGGTGGCCAAAGTATTTGAGCTTCAGCTTCAGCATCTGTAGCCATAGACACGCTAAATTTAAGTCTTACAGGTTCAATTCACAGAAAATGCTAAACATGGTTTGCAAACCTTAGTGGTTCCCTTCTGCTCAGATTCTGCTCATGAGCATAGGGAAATAAATAATTTGTGGAATCAATTTGACAGTTACATAAATTTATTATATTAATACCAAAACTCCATATTTATCATTGCCAGTGACTTTAACACATGTATTAGGTGGTCCAATGTCTTCTTGCACGCTTATTTTAAATCGCCAGTGCCCCCCCAGAACCAACATGGGCTACTTACCAGCCAGCCAATCTAAAGATCAACATTGTAAAATTGCAGGATTTCATTTGGCTCAATTTGTAGACAGTTTAGATCTAGTTATACTTAATGGCACAGTCAGGGGTGATATAAAAGGGGACTTTACATTCTGGTGCCCTAATGGGGCCAGTGTGGTTGATTGTATCATGATTTTCCAGAAATTTGTTCATCTCATAGCTTACTTCTATATTGGAACTCACCCTAATAGCGACCACTTTCCAATAATTTGTCTTTTTGATTTTACAACAAATCTTGAAACATCAGAAGTAGCCCACTGCCCCGTTGGCATTACAGCAAAGGGGCGTGTACAGAACAAATGGTCTCAAGGTCTGGCTAAAGTTTTGTCTGGGCTGTTGACCTCAGAGCCCCTGCTTCAAATGCACACCCAAATCTGCTCATCTGATTCCTATGAACAAGTAGAGTCACTGTATCAGTCAATTATTGTTAATCTCCAAGGCCCCCTAACAAGATTTTCAACAGCCAGTGCTGTTTTTGCACTTAAAAGGTATAAACCCTAGTACAATAATGATTGCATCAAGGCTAAAAAGGCTCTCTTAAAAGCAATAGCCTCCTTTCAACAGGGCAATTCTTCAAGTGCTTCTCAATTATTTAAGGTTCAGAAGAAAAATTAGAGAGATGTTTTGTTTTGAAGATAAAGAAGAGGCAGGCTCTAAGGGAGAATTGCAGCAATTTAATTTCACCAGCAAAACTCAAGAACTCTACTTGGTTTTGGCACTTAATTAATTGGTCCCTTACAAATAGACACTTTGTCCCTTTCTCACAAAGATCTGCAAATAAATGAATCACTTTTGTAACTTCTTAGAAGGAAAACTGCTGTAATTTCAGATGTAATTCCCTCTTGTAGTAACCTTCCGGATTGGCCACCTGTGTCTATAGCTGAGGTTAAAGATCTTATTGCCCAATTAAAGCCAGGTAAAGCATCTGTAGGGGCGCGGTGGCTCAGCGGGTAAGACGCCAGGCTTGTTGATCGCAAGTTTGGAGGTTCGAATCCCTAGCCCCACGTGACGAAGTGAGTTCCCACACTCGCCCCAGCTCTTGCCAACCTAGCAATTCGAAAGCATGCAAATGCAAGTAGATAAATAGGTACCACTTCGGTGGGAAGGTAACAGCGTTCCGCGCATGTCATGCTGGCCACATGACCGTGGAAGCGTCTTCGGACAGCACTGGCTCTTCGGCTAACAAACGGAGATGAGCACCGGCCCCTAGAGTCGGACACGACTGCACAACTGTGCGGGGGGAACCTTTACCTTTACTAAAGCATCTGGAGGTGATTTCATTCCCCCAGAATTAATAAGGGAAAGCAAAGATTGGTGGGCTCCCATTCTGGCTACTCTATTCACAAATATAAACAACAAGGGCCAATTTCCATCTGATTGGAATCAGGCCATTGTCATACCATTATACAAAAATAAAGGAAATCGATTTTATCCCACAAGTTACAGGCCTATTAGTTTATTAAATACAATAAGTAAACTTTATGACAGATTTCTATATCTAAAATTAACTGACTCAGTACAAAATAAAGATATCACTGCTAAAAAACAGGCTGGATTTAGAGGAGAACGATCAGCATTAGATCATCATTTGGTTCTCCGTCATTTGGCCAAAAAATATCCTGTGCCCCCTCGAGGTTCCCTTTTTGCAACTTTTGCTGACTTTGAGTCAGCTTCTGACCTAATACCTTTTTTTAAATAGTAATTTTATTAAAAATTACAATTACAAAGATAAAAAGTAACACAAACTAAAAGAAAAAAGAAAAATAGAGAGTGCAGAAAAGAAAAAATAGAAAAAAAAATAGAAAAAAAATAAGAATATAGTAAAGGAAAAGAAAAAATATATAATTTCCCCTTCATCACAACAATAATTTTAGTAACTTATCACCTTCTCTTAAAATACAACAAATGATCTCTTTTTTCCATATCTCATCTTTTATCTATAAACAAATCCTTAAAGCCTCATTGTTTCAGTCCTGATCAGCAAAAGCCCATTAAGGGTTACTAGAGATAACAACGTATCTTTTGTAACCTTGATCAAATAAACCAACTTTATATTCCTTCCTTTTACTTTTAACAATCTTGATCTTTAGTCCTGTTAAATAATGCCCTAGAACTTGATTTCTTGTCATTTTTTCTTTGTCCCTTCTCACAAAATTCTTCAAAGCTTTAACAAGCCTCTTTTGTAAATACAATATAGGAAAATTATCCAGGTCACTCTCTTGGATTGTTATTTGTATATCTCTTAATTATTAAGACATCAGCTTAATTAAGTCTTCTTGCTATCTATGACATCTATGGGAAATATAAAGGCCAAAGAAGCTATACAATGGCATATATGGTACACCAACAAACAAAAGAATTTTAGCAAAATAGTCTGGGAATTCTACCCTGGCTTCTTACCTTTTCCATGACTTCCCTCCAAGGCACTAGCCTGAGTAAATGTTCTACCTTCTGCAAGTATACAAAGTACATTTGCAGCTGTTCCACATTCACAATGGCTATGTCCATCTTTCAAAGTCTGTTGAATCAGTGCCACAATTCACTGTATTATTGCTTCTATAAGAATTTTCATCATCTACTTATAACAACTGTTTTAAGTAACAACCAGGTGAGGTTAAAGAAGAGTGAAGAGTGGGAATTGAAGGGATCTTGGAAAATGCAGTAACAATCATTGCCGCAAAACAAACAGATACCAGCTCAGAACGTCCTTGTCATGTCTAAGAAAGGATATCTCTAGGACTTTTAATATTTCTTCAGGGCTGAACTGCCCCTAAAACACCCCAACCAACAATATAATTGAACACATGCTATGATTCAGCAGAGTTTGATACATCCAGAAATTGACTTATTGTATCTATATTTAAGTACATATAGAATATATATTTCTAGGGTACAAAATATGCATTGTGAATCATTTAGTATAGTTGTACAATATCACAATTAAAATTTGTAAATATAAAAATGCATGTAGACACATCTTGAGAAAATTTCTATCTGCCATTAACCATTGGGCTGGTGAATAAATAAACTTTTTTTAACGAAGAGTAATCTACTGCAAAGTTAGTCATTTGCCTCAAAATTGTAAACTACGCAAACTTTATGGATTTCCAAGATTATCCCCCAAAGACGAAAGTAGTTATTAACTTTAGCTTAACACGTTGAAACATCTCAAAGAGATTTTTAAAAATACATCATTGAATGTATAGAGTTCATTCTGTTTGTAGTCACACACACAAGTGCCTGGGAATAGAATTTGGCACTAACCCCTCCCCATTAGCAGAGAATTACTGACTTAGCAAGGATGTAAAAATGCAGAATCAATCTATGTTTAGTAATGGTACAATCAAAAAGAGCCTACTTCAGGGGCTTTTTAAGGGGGGGGATGAGCAAAATAAATAATGCAAAGCTCAGCTGCACATTTCAGCTCTTTCCCCAATATGGAATTTACTTAGAAAGTTGGAAGCCACTAAAAAATGAAGAGACACAAAAACGATCCACAAGATTATACAGCCCCTTTTAAATAAAATCTAGTGATAGGCTTAAGGATGCATTCAAACTTTCTTCAATGCAGAATATGAAATTATTTAACACTTTTTTTCATAAATGCATTCAAATCACATGTATTTGCTCTACTGGCTTTGTATGCATTTTAAGATGCCATGTTTACCGAAGACAGAATGGTTTATTTTTAACTCAGTAAATCCTCAACAAAGAACATGACAAAATGTTATTACTCACACTGAACATACTATACACTCTCTTTTCAAGTATAGCATACTTAGTTCCTGCACAAAAAGCATCTGCCTATGGAAGACAGATAGCCTAAACATCCTGAAGTTCACTGTAATGTTATTTATATGCAAATCACTATTTCTACCACGTATTGTTGTCTGAAACATTCATTGATCAATCCTGAACTGCAGTCACAAAAGAAAAATATATGTGAGCAATACATTAATTATATAGCTAGCTAAAAATACTAAAGTAGGTCAAGTATATATTATTCTAAACATTCTGTAAAAACACAGACCAGTAAGATGTACTGTCATGTCATGTCATGTCATGTCATGTCATGTCATGTCATGTCATGTCATGTCATGTCATGGATATACAGTAACTAGGGCAAAGTACATGTTCACTATTCTATCTATTCATTTGGTTTTTCTGTTCTTCCTTGCCTTTTCTAAGTCCATTTCCTGCATTCATCTTCTTTCTCTCTTTCTGTTGCTGTGTCTAATTTTCAATCCCTTTCCCTGTATCTTTATCTGCTTTTGGTTCACTCTGTGTTAAGAGTATAAATCTTATAGAAGAATGTCTCCTTATTCTAGTACTTCCTCTCATCTTTTCCATTATACTTCACTGTCTCCAATATGAATTAGTAACAGGTGGAAGAGGCCTGGCTTCCTCCCCCATGCACATTACATCTCGAGTAGGTTAGCTAATGAACCAAGAATCTCTGCTATTATCATTTGGTGGTTTTGTTTGTTTGCTTGCTTGCTTGCTTTGTTTTGTTTTGCTTTTGTGAAGCAGACAAGATGCTAGTGCAATAACCTGTTACTTTACTACTAATGTAATGGTGGCTTGGCTAACAGTCTGCAAGAAAATTCTCTTCACTTAAACCAACTGCTGCTATCCATAAGAAAGGGAGAAGATAGAGATTAAAGGATAAAGTACTGTATTTCAGTGCCCAACTTGTGTCAGATCTGGTATGGAACACAAGACTGCTGGAAAAGCTAACTAATTCTCCCACTTTAAAATCCTACCATATTCAGTTGCCTGAAAGTTTTTCTATAACCTACAAGGCAAAAAAGTATTCGAACTTATGCCAGTGCATTGCTGTTTAAATAAAGGGATTTTTCCATATTCAAACACAAAATTATTTTATTGTCAGGATCGTCTCTCCAGAAACCCAGTCAATGTGCGGATTTCTCTCCCGTAACAACTTTAACCCCAACACTACTGGTTGGTTGGAAATTGGGGCCATTATAAATCTCAAAGTCTCTTCGTGGGTCCCAATTCTCATTTTGACTGCATCGGTATAGAATTCTACTGGACCACCCTTCATATCAGACCCATCAAGTTGACAAAAAAATGATTGGGACTTTAAGCCTATGGACTTTCAATACCAGTCCAGTTACTATGGCAGGGTGAATTAAACATCTGGAACACACCGAGTCCAACATGGCTAGCAAACTGGCTTTATCCCCCCCATCCAAAGTCTCGAGGCTAACTCTCACTTGCATTGTGGGGCAATCTCCACTCACCAATGGGTCGGTGCGCCCATTGGAAAATGCCTGTCCTCTGGCGCACTTTAGGACAGGCAACTGGAGTTTCCTGCTGGCATAAATTCCTCGTCAGTAGAGTCACTTTCATCCTCAAGTGGCTCTTGGGTTTTCTTCTCCTCAATCACGGCAGCCACCCCATTGCATTTAAGAGGTCCCGGTTTGCTAGCCTTCTCTTCTGCTTTCTTCTTCATAGGAACTGTGGCTTGTGGACTGTTGCTGATGTGATGGCCCTCTTTGCCGCATTTAAAACATAATCCACTTTTCGCACGACATTCTCTTTCTTCTTCACAGGATTTTTGTTTTGGTTCTCGCTTCCCTGGAGTCGTGGCTCCCATCGTTTTCCGTCCCACTGTCTGAATTTGCAGGTGCTTTCTGAGCCATAGTTTAGTGGTTTCTACAGTTCCAGCCAAATGGATCCACTCTGACAACGTCTCTAGATCCCCTCTGCCAAGCGCCATCTCCATCACCTCTGGTCGCAATCCCATCTGAAAATATTCCACTTGAAAGGTTTCAGGCCAGTCGGGTAAGCGGCTCACTAACTTCTTGAACTCCAATGCATACTCAGCTTCTGTGTGGTTCCCTTGACGGATATTTTGTAACTCAACTCTGGCCATCATCTTAAATACAGTGTCTTCAAAACGCTTTCGGAGGGCAGTCATAAAAGCATTAAAGTTGCTTAATTCTCCCGCCTTTGCTTCATGCATCAACACCAACCAATCGGCCACCTCTCCCTCCAAGTAGCCCGACACGTACCTCACTTTGGCTTCCTCACTGAGGAAGGATTCCTCGAACTCCTCCATGAAGCCTTTAACGTGAGTCATGAAACACGCCAATTTTTTTGGGTCCCCGTCAAACTTCATCTTCAACTCACTAGCCCCAGGAGGTTGATTCTGTGGTCGTCTCAACTTCAGCCGTGTTCTCCTTGTCTCAGGAAGGGGTTCCTCTGCTTCCGAAATCTCTTCTTCCTCCTCATTCTCATCTGTGGAATCTTCCTCTGCTGACATAGTGACCGGACTTAGTGCTCGCTGACTAGCTTCTGTGCCCTCCATCTGTTGTAAAATCCAATAGACCGCAATCTTGATGGAGGCCACTTGTTGACTTACTGTCTCCAGTTCATAATCCACATGAGACATTTTGCTCTCTAGTGAAGCCACTCTCTGCCCCTGCGATACTCGTTTCTTGGTTGCCTTTCAGCTCACCTCACCTCCCATGCCGCCTCTGATCCCTAGGGACCAACTTGCTGCCTGCTTTGGCGTTGTAGGTTGAAGTTTGCCTACCGGGTCCAATTCCTCCATCCTTGGTTCCGGTTCCAATTTCTTTTTCTGTCGAGTACCTTTAGCTTCGAATTTCAGCTTCTTTTCTTTCTTCTGAGTCACTCCTCCTTGGGATTCAGCGTCCTTGGAGGTTCCAGGCTATTCATCCTGAACCTCTTGAGTCTCAGCAATTGACTCCTCCATCAGTTTTCCCTCTGACATACAGAGTATTAAAAAGGTAAAGGTTCCCCCCGCACATTTGTGCAGTCATGTCCAACTCTAGGGGCCGGTGCTCATCTCCGTTTGTTAGCCAAAGAGCCAGCATTGTCCGAAGACACTTCCACGGTCATGTGGCTGGCATGACATGCGCGGAACGCTATTACCTTCCCACCAAAGTGGTACCTATTTATCTTCTTGCATTTGTATGCTTTCGAATTGCTAGGTTGGCAAGAGCTGGGGCTAGTGCGGGAGCTCACTCCGTCATACAGGACTAGGGATTTGAACCTCTGAACTTGCGATCTTCTGATCAACAAGCCTGGCGTCTTACCCGCTGAGCCACCACACCCCTTTACAGAGTATTAGTTGGCTGCAATATCGATTCTCTGCTGTAGAAATCTTCGCTATTGTTGTAGGGTCCTCAGGTAAAATTGACATATGTTAGATTCGGGTCTTTCTGTGATGACCCTGAGTTCAAATCCCCAATATACACTTCTCAATGCAGTTCATTAGAATTGCAGAATAAGCTTTATTAAGGATGCATGTAACTCAAAGCATTTTCAAAGACCTGAATGAGGATTCCCGCCAAAAGTCTAAAAGTTGAAATCTCCCCTGCCCCCAAAGTGCCAGCCCACTCTTCAGTTCCCACTCTGCAGCCAGCCCCTCCTCGCTGCCTCTTGCAGGTGCACGCCCTTGAAGCTGGGAAAGTCAGTCCCTAACAGTCTCAAGCGCTCTCTGGAATGCGCTCCCCCCTCCCAAGTGCCGAAACTCTCTCCACGGCTGACACGCATCTTGTTGCTTGTTCCCGACACGTGTTAGTACTGGCAGGATTCACATTCAAGCAATCCTGACATTTATTCACTTTCAAAGCTCAGTCAATACTGATGGATTATCTTTAGATCCAGAATGGAACCCAAATAGAAACATCACATTTATCAACCTTACAGAAATAGAAATGTAAATTATTAAGGAAGCATCACATGATTCATAGCAAAAGGAGCCCTGATTTCATCCTGTTCTATCTTTATCTTAATGTGGTATTAAAAAAAAATAATGTTTCCATATGATACATAAAGAGCAATCTACACAATTAGGAACAAAAAAAAATGTGCACAGGAAATTCCTGGACCATGTTTGTCTTGTAGCCCATCCATCTCTCTACTCCCAGAAGCTCCTGAGGAACAGTAGACCATCAGGAAAGAACTGGAAAGGCATCTCAAAGAAGAATAATTTCAATGTTATTCCCCAGTCAATAATAAATATCCTGTTCAAATCTCTTTTCCATAATTTTGCTGAAACTCGGTTCTGCCTTTTGTTCAATACCAGGGAATAAGAATAGATTTATATTACAAGATTGTTGCAAAGCTTCACTAGATATGACTTGTAAAACTTTTCAATACTTCAAATCACTATTCAGATGTTAAATGTTATTATTAAAATTACATTTTTAAAAACTAAAGTTCATTCATTTCATTATTTACCCATTATCATGATAGCATTTCAAAATTTTAGTATGCAGAATAAAATCATTTAGAGCAGAAGTTGGGGGCATTCCAGTTCATGGAGACTAAATGATAAATACCTAAAATGTTAAGTCTATCTAACATATTTGCTTCTGCTTGCATGGTGCAATAGTCAGTGCCCATTATTTTTACATGTTTTGGAGCTTGAATCTCTCCCATACCTGCTGTGCTGTCTCATTGTGAGAGGAGAGGGATGTTCCTGGAAAAGATAAATGAGGAATGCTAAGAGTACATATTCCCAGCAGGGTCACTCATGGCATGAAGGTCATCCCAGCTGTCCAGCTAAAGCAAGAGACACCTATATCAGGTAGCAGTGGTATAGGAAGATGCTAGAGGTGGATGATCACTTTAGTGACAATGGCAAAGGGATCCATTCATACTGGGCAGGAGAAGACACTGGTAAACCAATACAGATTTTTACCAAGAAAACCACATGGATGGAAAACATAAAATGATTGATGATATAGTGCAGATGAGTTTGCTCAGGTCAAGTGGCACTAAACGTGCTACTGAGGAAGAGCTGACCATCTTTTGGTGTACTAATAATGTTTATGACATGGTTATATTAAAACCTTTGGGACATTTAGTTGCTGATGTTGCCATAGAGGAAAATAAAATCTGAAACTGCAAAGGCAGAATTACAGAGGGAACATGGAATGGAAGAAACATGAATACAGGAAAATCAACACAGTGAAAGATGAAATGAAACGGCTACAAACTGATATCTTAGGCATCAACAGATTAAGATGGACGGGAATTGGACACTTTCAGTCAGAAAACCACACTGTTTATTACTCGGGACATGAAAAACAATCAAGGATCAGCAGTACTTTTATGGTTAGGAAGGGTATAGCAAGAATAGTAGAGGCAGTCCTCGGGTTATGATAGCAATTAGGACTGGAATTGCCGTTGCAAAGTGACGCAGTTGTAAAGCACAATGTCATGTGACTACATCACTTAGTGACAGCAGTTCCGGCAGTCCCAGTTGCCATTGTTAAGCGGGACTGCATGGATCATTAAGTGAGGACCTCATGTGACCACGACTTGCAACTTCCTGCTGGCCTCCCCATTGAGGAGGCCTTTGCTTGTGGGAAGCTGGCAGGGAATGTCGGAAATCGCAATCACATGACCATGGGACGCTGCAACATTGTAATCATGAGCCGGGTACCAAGCACCCAGATTGTGGTCATGTGACCACAGGAATGCTGTGACAGCTGGAAATCCAAGGACCCATTGTAACTCCCCCTTGTTCAGTGCTGTCATTGAACGAATGGTCATAAGTTCTTGGCTACAATACAATCAATGACCAAATAATCTCAATTGGACTTCAAGTACAACCCTTTAATACAGAGCTTTCAAACTCTGTGTCGGGACACGTTAGTGTGTCGGCTGCAGTGTCTGGGTGTGTCGCGGTTGCTGCTGCCTCCAAGCCCTGCCAGGATTCCACGCAGGTCCTAGTGCCTGCCTTGTGCCTGGCTGCCTCCAAACCTGCCCTGCCAGGATTCCACGCAGGTCCTAGTGCCTGCCTTGTGCCTTGCTGCCTCCAAACCTGCCCTGCCAGGATGTGTCGCAAAATGATGCATGTCTAAAAAGTGTGTCACCAACATGAAAAGTTTGGAAAGCTCTGCTTTAATATGACAGCCATCAAAGTTTATGCTCCAACCACTGATGCGGAAGATGAAGTTGATGAGTTATATGATGAAGTTCAATTTGAAATTGACAGAACATAGAAGTAAGATGTGCTGCTTTTAATTGGAGACTGGAATACCAAAGTTGGAAATATTAAGGAAGAAAATGTAGTTGGATTGTATGGCTTAGAAAACCAAAATGAAGAGTCAACACCGACGTGATGGCACATAATCAATCAGTCAATTGATGCTTGAATAAATGTAAGTATGTTGATTATTCTCGTTTTATCCCTAAAACAAACAAACAAATAAATAAATAAATAAATGGATATAAACTGTGAAATAAGTTCTTTCACTGCATTGACATGGTAGGAATGTCAAATACAGAAAGAACATTCGACATTCACATAATTGTTTGCAATATATAAAAGACATCCACATGATAAAACAGCCTGTTTAGAAGTGGGCAGTTTAAAGCTACTCTGTACAAAATACAGTAGGAAATAAGTCAAAAAGAGCTTATTTACCTTCAATAAATACATTTTAACAATTGTATTGTTGAGATACTCATCGATAAACTAATTAGCCGAACTTGAAATAATCTTTAAAATGTCTTGGATTTCACTTTACATTTTGTATTCCAAAACATTTATGTAGCCCCCATGCACATCATTGAAAAAACGGCTTTGATGAAGAAATTACTTGATTGCTTATATGAGCTATGAATTATATTCCCTGTTTTGAGGCAGAGACATTGCTTCTACATTTCTGTAATATTACAGCATCAAGGATGAATAAAATCTGACAAGATTTAAGCTTCATATCATCATTTCTTGAATTTGCCAAAAAAATTGTTTGCAACAACTGGACACAATTTATCTACTAGCAACAAAATATTTATGTTTAAAGCAACCATTTTGTTTGAACACATTTCTGTCATGGAACAATGTTTTTATGGCTTGTGAAAACTACTTGAATTTATCAGTAAGAAAAACATGCCATAATTTCTGAGAAGGATGACTTCATCACCCCCTTATAACTATTTACTGGAAGATATGTTTGGTGAGTAAATAAGTATTTCAATTTTTATTCTAGTCTTCACAAAATGTATGGCAATAAAGAAATATGATCTGCTGATATACACACCCTTTCAGCCCAGGAAGAAGCATGTTTAGGGACTCAAGTTTTACATTTCCAAATTGACGTTGAATAAGCATATATTTCAAATCCTTTCTTTAACATTTTATAGTGCACTATTTATACTAACAGAACAAATCCACATGGGATATTTGAGTATATGATGCAAGTATAATACTTTGAAAAAAAACCTGCTATTTTTTGAAAGAAAATATTCTATGGCTCTCAAATGCTTGTTACATCAAAATCCTATTTTTTTAATGTTCCCAGGCTTATTACACATTTATTCTATCTGAAAACATCACATTATATTTGAGGATTCTCTAAAAGAAGAAAGTGGCATCATTTTGTATCATGCAAACATAAAGGAACACTATTTCAGACTCCTCATATGATAGTCTAACACAGGGGTTCCTAATTTTTTAAATTTTTTCCTCCACTTAGTGTAATCTTAACGTACACACCTCCCCTAAAAATCCAAACACCAAAATGAGCACAAATGAACAATGAAAACAATACCATGAAACTTTATTTTTAATAAAGACATAAAAAATAAAAATCCTCACATTCCCCTGGACTGTCTGCATCTCCCCAAGAGAGGTATACTTCATAGTTTGGGGACCCTGGTCTAACAGCTTTCTCAGATATTCCTTTTTATTTTAAGGGAGATAGACTGACATGGAATAACACCTCTATCTGTGGTATAATCCAGGGGTCCCCAACCTGTGGGCCGCAGCCCACTAGTGGGCCGTGGCCTGTTAGGAAGTGGGCTGTGGGGCTCCCACCTGCAAACCCTGCCCCCCGGTGTGCACGATTGGCTCCCGCCTGCAAACCCTGCCCCCTGGTATGCGTGATTGGCTCCCGCCTGCAGACCCTGCCCGCCCCGGTCCATAGAAAAATTTCCTCCATGGTGCCGAAAAGGTTGGGGACCGCTGGTATAACCTACAGTCCTATCACATTAATCAGCATGCTTGCAACAGGGTACAAGATTCTCTTCTGATGTTAAACAGCTGATATAAGAGTTACTGTTTTAATCCCTTTCCTACATTTACCAAGGTAACATGAAATTCTGAAAGCTAATCTAGATGACATAGAAATTGGATGCCATCCTGCTTCAGTTCCTGGTTGGTTTTGTTTAGTTATTTATCAGCAGAAAGTGGCCCATTATAGATCAGGACTTCTGTGCATGAATAGGCAATTATATTTGCAAAGGTCCCTGCTCCAATTGCTCCAGGGTTGGTCCACCACTTGTGTGCTTGACCCTTGCCCTTCTTGGCTTATAAAATCTCATAGGAAGGGGCTGTCTGACTGGGTAAAGGAAGTTATAAATGCCTTATTGTGAGAGAGAGAGGGAGAGAGAAGGAAAGCATGAGCAAGTAAACAGTTCCAGGCTTTTTTTAAAAAGAGGCAATGATTAGGCTACTTGTGAAGAAACCAACTCTGGGCCCAAAAGATAAAAACTACTGTAGGACAGTGGCCCATATTCCCTTTTTAGGAAAGGTGTTTGAGTGGCCAATTACGCTGAAACTCTACCCAGACAAGATGAAGATATTTTTTGTGGGTGGTGTATCTATCCAACTGAGCAATGTCCTGTCTGTCTGTCTAAAGGAGCTGGTTCACAGTTTGGGAGTGCTCTTAGATTCATCACTGCCACTAGAGGCTGAGGTGGCCACAGTGGCTCTGAGTGCCTTTCTTCAGCTTTAGCTGATTTACCAACTGCGCTGTTACCTGGACAAGGGCAGCCTTGCAAAACTGTTTCACACTGTCCTAATTTATTTCCTGGTTGGATTATTGCAATGTGTTGTACGTGGGACTGCCTTTTAAAATGGTCCAGAAACTTTAGTTAGTTCAAAATAAAGTGGCTAGACTGCTCACTGGGACTGGCCGACATAAACATATTGTGCTAATACCTCACCATCTACACTGGCAGTTGATTCATTTCCAGACCCAATTCAAAGTGCGAGTTTGACCTTTAAAGCCCTAAATGGCTTAGGACCAGGTTTCCTGAAGAACACCTTCTCCCATATGTACCTATCCAAACCTTAAGATGATATAACGAGGCCCTCCTTCAGGTCTCCCCACCAATGGAGGGGAGGTGGGCCTCTACAATGGAGAGCGCTTTTTCTGTGATGGCCCCCGTTTATGGAATTCCCTCCCCAGAACAGCTCAGCTGGTGCCCACATTACTCTCATGTCTCCATCAGGTAATGACCTTTCTGTTTTCCCAGCTTTTTAATTGGCTTTTACTTTGTATCTATTTATTTATTGGATTTAGAGGCCAACCAACTCCCAACAACTCTAGGAAGCTTGCATCTCACAAAGTGGGAAGCAGTAAAATGAAAGAAAAAGGACATGTGTATCTGGAACAAATAACCCAATACATCAAAAGAAAATTAACAGAGGCTTTACAGCTACTTGAATCCCAGGCCTGGAAACAGAACCAGGTTTTCAGAGACTTGTGGAACAGATACAGGGTAGGAGTCATACGGAACTCCAGCAGGCTGCTATTCCAGAAGGCAGGAACCTGTCGGTCCTGATAGATTATGCTATTTAATTGAAGGCACCTGAAACACACCCATTCCACCCAATCTTACTGGGTGGGCAGAAACTATTGGGAGATAGTATTAGTTTCAATTTTACCACCTTGCTGTTGCCTAGTTTATGTTTTCATTTTGCATTTTATTTGATTTTATTATGCTTTTATTCAAATTATATTTTTAATTATGTTTGGGTAAACCACCCAAAGAGTTTTGGGTATAAATACAGACAAACACTATAAATATTATTTATTCAGTAAATATTTCACAATTTCACTAATGTATATTCTCTAAGAATATTAATATGTGAACAATACTATACTTTCAATTATTGTCTTGATTAGTTAATATCTACAAACAAATCATTCATTAAAACTGTAATTTCTAAGAAAATAATCTTAAATTTTCTGTGTATGATATACATATCTGTTATTCCTCTTAATCCTCCAATAGTTAGACTCTATGGATTGAGACGGAATACAAATATGGTAAATAAATAAATAAATGTGGTCAGGAATGTGATTTTTACATTTTCATTGTTGCTGTTCTGCCATGTTTGGTGATAACGGCATTTCCATTTTGACACTATAGGTGAAAGAATGGATATTGTAAATGAAGAATTCTCATTGTGCTATAACTGCACAACTAAGAAAAATGGACAGTGATAATGGGAAATATTATACATGGAGCTCCTAAGATATGAATAAAGGTGTGGCAATATCAGTCAAAGAAACCAGTATGAAACATCCTTCAAAGCTGTATACATTTAGAACTAACAAAACTGCAGTATTGTTGTTTTGATTATAATGTGAGAACTTTTTGAATTTTCTGTAACGAATAGTAATTCAAAATATTGGTTTGAAGTTCTCCTTTAATCACTCTCCAAGAAGCTAAGAATGAACTTTCAGTTTTTTTGATATTACAATTATATTATTACAATTTGTTGCCAGAGAAGATTTTTTCACATTTTACGCTTGTTATTTCCTTTTCTCTAATTAACTGTTCTGTGAATTGTAATAGCTCATTTTCAAATTAACTGGAAAGTTCAGGCTAATGCTTGTACTTGGAAAATCAGGAAGAAGTCAAAAGTCCAAGCACTTAAAAATATTACTTTATTGTTTTTACTGCAGATGTTTTATTTTCTATGAGACCCTCACGATTATAGCAGTATAGAAATCAAATAAATAAGTATAGCACTCTTTGGCTTTTCTCCTTCCAAAACAGCTTATCCCATTGCTTTCTTCTCTGATCAAATCGTATTCTACAATAACACCTCGAGCAGAAGAAGAGTTTAAGCAAAATCTCCACCAAACTAGAACACTGTCATAAACTATGTTCTAGTTTGGTTGAAATTTTGCTTAACATATGGTATCAGGAACAAAAGATATCAGGAAGAAGAAATAAAAGGGGGAAAGACAAATGTCAAGCCCTTATCCTCTTAACCAAACAAACGTTTTGGGGATTACCCAAATTAATATATTATCATGCTGAGACAACCAGCATGGTGTGTTGGGCTAGGAAGGGCGAGATAGAGTTTCTAGTCCTCCCTCAGGCATGGAAATCAGCGGGGTGGCCTTGGGCCAGCCACTCCCCCTCAGCCGTAATCAGCATCAGGCTCGGCAAGAAGTCAGCTGATAAAGGAAAAAAAACCTTGTCGCCTCAGGCATGGAGAGATTTGCTGTAAGAACTAGGCAAGCACAGTGGAAAAAATAAGCAGACCCTGCATCCGTGCAGAACAAATGCTAAGAAAAACAACAGCAACAATAGTATATGCCATATTTATTTATAACCGAGATCACTGAACTTTTGGCCTGTAAATTCTTAATATTCCCTAAGTACCAAACTGTATTTAAGATACAAAGATATTTGTGAGATTTGACCGCTTGACACTGCATTTATATAAAAAATGGGTCAACTAGAAAAAATAATGATATAATGGGAGGCTTTATTTTACAGTAATTACTTTTCAAGCAACAAAGTACAAGCCATGAAGATCATACAAGGTGTGCTTGATAGAATCTATTCAGGGCACAGAATTATTCATTATATAATAGTTACATTATACATCATTCTAAGACTAAATTGACCCAATGCCTAGAAAGACGGCGTAACTCATGTTCTCATCACCATCCAGTTGAACTACTACATAGTAAAGGTAAAGGTTTCCCCTGCACAGTCGTGTCCGACTCTAAGGGCCGGTGCTCATCTCCGTTTCTTAGCCGAAGAGCCAGCGTTGTCTCAAGACGCTTCCACGGTCATGTGGCTGCATGATGCGCGCGGAACGCTGTTACCATCCCACCGAAGTGGTACCTATTAATCTACTTGCATTTGCATGCTTTCGAATTGCTAGGTTGGCAAGAGCTGGGACAAGTGCGGGAGCTCACTCCATCACGTGGCGCTCAGGTCTCGAACCTCCGAACTTGCAACCTTCCAACTGACAAGCCTGGCATCTTAACCGCTGAGCCACCATGCCCCCCGAACTACTACATAGGACTGCTTTTAAAGACCACTCAGAAACTGTCATTGGTACAAAATATAGTGGCCTGCACGGTAACTGGGGCTAGATGTTATGAACACATTACATCTATGCTGTCAGCTTCCACTGGTTGCCAGAACGTTTCCAAGTACAATATGGTTTTAACCTATAAAACTCTATATGGCTTGGCTCCCCTAGTACCTTTAGTACCACATCCTTCAACCTGAATCATTCCTTTTCTTGTGGAATAGTCTTCCACTAAAGGTTAGATTTCCTCCAATCCTATCGGGATCTTCCAGAATCAGGTTAAAATGGAGCTCATCTGGGACACTTTTTTAATTAATTAAAAGCACCATTGGAACTTCTAATACATAATTCTGGTTTTCAGTTAATAATGAGTGTTGTTTTAATTCTTAATAATATTACTTTATTATTTTTACTGCAGATGAGATTTTTACTATGAGACCCTCATGATTATAGCAGCATAGAAATCAAATAAATAAGTAAAATTAACTTATACAAATAAAAACATAGCAAAAATCCTCAAAAATATAATGTGCTAATGGGAAAACACAAAAGCTTATTGTAATACATTAAATATGTTAAATTATGAAACTTTAATTTAATTGCTGATATAACTAACTTAGTCCATTTTAAGAACCAAAGAGAGTGATTGGGTAGGATCCTACTGTCATTATTTATTTATTTATTTATTTATTTATTTATTTATTATATTTATATCCCACCCATCTCCCCCACAAGGAGATAATAATTGTCTGATTATTAATAAATCAAAACTAAAAATCACATTTTTTGGAAAATGACATCACAACCATAGATGGCTATTAGATAGTGAGCCAATAGAGCAAGTCAACATCTTTCCTTATTTATGAGTAGCCTTCTCTGAGATTAGATCTTGGCTCTCTCATCATCAAAGGATCTCACTCAGAATGAGGGCATGTACAAATTCATTGTTAAAATTAATAAATCACCGTTATCCAGATTCCTTAGCCCCAATTATTAAGGTTTACAAACCCAAGGTTATCCCTATATTCTTACATGGAGCTGAAGTTTGGGGCTTAAAACACATAATGTTACTAGAACAAACATAATCACAGCATCTGAGGAGTATTTTGGGTGTGGATAAAAGGACCTCAGTTGCTGCAGTTAGAGCCAAACTGGGAATTCATACAACTTGTTCCTTATCTAAAATCAGGGTATACAATACACAATTATTGGTGCAAAATCAATGCTATGAAAACTGTCAGAATCCCAAAATTTTGTCTGATAGAACAGACTAAAACTCAGAGATATCTCGGATTGCACAACTGACAAATTATATCAGGAGCTGTAGTCTCCCTGTTTCTTATACAAGTGTCTGGAAAACAAGTTAAAAAGCTTTTTGCACAAAGAAGTTTGGATATAGAAGCTCAGAGATATATAGCTACCCTCAGCAAGCCTGTCACATTGAAATGGATGAGCCGCTATAAACGCACCTTCCAAATTGTCAAATTTTTTAAACACAGAAATGCTCAAGCATCTTAGGGTATTTGCTCGAGTGAGATTTGAGCAGCTGGACACAATGGTTAAATATGGAAGGTTTAACCAAGTTTCTTATGAAGAAGATACTTGTATCTGCAGAGCCCCAGAGATAGAGGACATAGCACATATACCTGTATTATTTGAATGTCAGCTGTATAAGAAAGAAAGAGATCAGTATCTTGGACCACACGTTAGATGAATGGCCTATTGAGATCCTTACATTAACACAACATATTTCATGTGCAGTCAGAACTCCAAAATTACATATAATATGGTCCTTTATCTGAACAAAACAGTACAATTAAGAACTGTATGTGTAGATATGATTGGAATAAATTGTAGGGGTGACACAGAAATATGATTGCATTTCCTTTTAGTTATGCCTTTTCCTCTATTTTGTAACACATGGTCTTTTATTGTTCTGTATTTTATATTCTGTATTATGATATAGCCTAATAGCTAATCAACGAAGTACAGGTAGACACCTTGCTTAACAATGGTAATTGGGACTGGAATTTCCATCGCTAAATGATCCGGTCATAAAGCTCAACGTCATGTGACCGCATCGCTTAGTGATGCCAATCCTGGCAGTCCCAGTTGCTGCTGTTAAGCAAAGATCATGTGTCATTAAGTGAGGACCTCCTCGCAGTTTAACTACCTGTGGGCTTCCAACAAGCAAAGTCAGTGGGGAAGCCAGCAGGAAGTTGCAAGTCCCAGGTGGCTCGCAAGCAGGCTCGTGGGCAGGTAAGTGGCTGCTGCTGAGTGGGGAAGGGTACGTGGGTGGCTGGCAAGGCACAGCGCGAGTGCGGCGGGGCTGGGGGTGGCTGCTGCCAGGTCAGGGAGACTTACCAGAGCGACTTGCGACCTTCCCTGCCGGCTTCCCCATTGACTTTGCTTGTGGGAAGCTAAAACTACTTTTATAGAGACTGGCTATAATAACAGAATCTTGCAAGTCTGATTGGGTTGTACCTCCTACTACTCCTACTTATGTTTCAATGAATTAGGGAGGCGTCTGCCTGAGCCCTTTTCCGAATATTATCTTTTTCTGGACTTAAAAACTGCATCAGTCCCTTCTGCCTAGACAATTTTTCTCATTCCTCCGTATCTCCATCAATGTCATCTTCCTTACTTTGTACACCAATGCAAGACTAAACCAACATGCTCTTAACCCCTTTCTCAACTCCAAAATTTCTAGGTTAGCCACAAACTTCAGATCTTTGGCATATGCAGTATCATAAGAAGCTTCTGAGGGTTCTGGAATCAAACTCTGAGAGCAGGAAAGGATCGCTGACAATTTTTTCCTTATCCAAAAAGGATGCAACTCGTAAGGAGCTTTTATCACAGTTGCGTATCTGTCCCTCTATGTTTATTGATTAATAACAATTTAATTGAACAAATACATTATATAATGTTCTAAGAAAATTTACAGAGGCTATTTTGGGCTCAGAGGAAATTTTGGGAAAACAGATGCTGCTGGAGCAGGCAAACTGGTTTGCAACATTCCAGCATCCCACTTTTTCTAAAGTGCAAAATTTCATTTGAGCAGGAAACCTGGTGGGTACCAAAGGAGTTGTTTATAGGAAGATCGGTGCCTCCAGGGGCAGTTTATGTTCCAGAGCCTAATTAATGAAATACACAGCTGGGTATTATCAGCATTTCAAAATCAAACCTTCCTCAAATCTCACCTAGCAACTACACATAGATATTAAATGTAGATCACAATATGAACTCTTATGAATTGTGTATCATTAGAGGCTGAGGTCAGTTCATTAGCTAGAATACTGATGATATCACTTCAACATATGAACAGGTAAGGTGAGAATATCAAAAACTTTTCTTTCTGTGACTTTCTCGATTTATTTATTTATCAGATTTATCACCACCCATCTCCCCCGAGGGGGACTCTGGGCGGTTTACAACAGAATACAATTCATTAAAATATAATTATAAACAGACTAAAATACAGATTAATTGACAATTTATAAATATAATAAATATAATAAAATCCAAATGGCAGAATCTTCTTAAGTCCATGGGGAAGGGCACTCCAGGGCCACCCTAAGGCACTAGCCATCCCCAAGAGTGTACTTTCTCCTTCCCGCCCCAAGCATATTGACACAACCAGGTTTTGAGTTGTGTCAGTTGTAACCAAGTTACAACTCAGTTGTACTCAGTTGTAACCAAGTTATGCAATGATTCCAATTAAACTTTCACTAAAGAGGCCTTAGATAATGAACAGTACTGGAGTTAGCTATTGTTTTCCAATGAAAATTTTATTCCATGATTGCAACCATTTATAATCCTTTTCTGTAAAAGAAAAAAGGATAATAAAACAATCAGTGTGTGTGTATTCTCTCTCTCTCTCTCACACACACACACACAAAAATAATCCCAGTGAGCTATTCAATTACCCAGTGGAAAATCAGGACAATAATGCTTAGAAGACCATTCTTAATGTAATCATGCAGTGCAATTTTCATAGTAATGATTGCAATGAGTTGTGTAACTTTATATAATTTTGTCTATATTAAGCCATAGTAAAATTGAGCATGTACTTCACAACTGAGTTGTTATAGTTACGATTCAGCATTGCAAAAACAAATGCTGTTTGGAATGTAATTGTTTGTAATTCAAGAGTTCTTGGATGTAATTTTCCAATCTGAATTGTTTCCATAATATTTAACAAATTCATACCAAACAATGCTTTAAAAATCATATAAAACAGACTTTGATCCATTCTTCTAATTTGCTATCACATGGCAGTTAATAGTCACTATATAAAAAAAGAACAAAGTGAAGATGATCACCCACAGGAAAGAAAGAACTGCTTTCTATTTTCCAAGTTATATCTGCAGTATTAATAGAAAGGACTGTATAACAATATGCTTTACTAAAGGCAATCCTCTCTTAAGTGATCAGTTGATAAAGATTCTAGTCACACACTAAGTGTTAATGAATGCCGTATACATTAATGCATACCATAGCTCTACTCTTTGAATGACCTACATTACACCAATGCCTCCCTCCAGGCTGCTACCACAAAGGAATCCAATATAATTTAAATGTCAATTGCTTCATTTGTTTCAACTAAAATTGGAGAGCTGTTTCAATATCATCATGTTAAATTATTTTTTTTAAACTACGCAACTTAAGCAGCATGAAGGGATGCAGAAAGGTAAAATTTGGAGACTCTTACTTCCACTACAAAAAGTAAGCATCCCAATTACAGATTACATTTCACTCAAAACAAAAACCCTTGTCCACCAATCTTTCTATGGTGTGGACTTAACATAACAAAAAATGAAATTATTACTGTATGTTGTCATGACTGCATATAGTTTGATATTACAAGGATGAATAATTCCCACTCTCTTGTTTTTAGACAATGATATTAAAATTTACCCCTTTTTTTACATTTGAACCAGCACCCTATCACAAGTACTGTAGTCTCAATTAGAAGATCATGAAGTATAACTGTACATGCTAGCCTAATAATTAATCTTCCATTTTTGCCTCTTCAAGAGTAAAGTAACCTGACTTAAATGTAAATAAATTAACTGTGAAGTGTAATATGAAATTACACTAGCTGAGTAGTCTCTGGACTCTTCACCGCTGTGCTAACTCCACTGTATTCTTAACAGATACTATCTTACTTTCATTGACAAGGTCATAGCCCATATGGCTTTATGCAAGTCCAAAGCTATCAAAAAATTATGCCATCATAAATTGTAAGTCCCTTACTGCAAATTCCTATTTTCTCTCAGTTACAAGACTGGCAAGTGGTAGTGGCCTGTTTTTTATGCAAGTGGATTTAAAGAAAACTGGTGGATTTCCCTGGCTTCATTTCCTCTCCCACTGAATGTTACTAGCCCACAGGGAAATATTTACCAATCGCTCTTGTTAACATGGGAGGGGGAGGGGGTTGAGGAAGAGGCAGTTTTTTACAGATAGCTAAGCCATCTGTCACAATTTGCTCGGCTTTTGTAGAGGTACATTAGAAAGGAGCTCAACTTATTGGCTGGTATCATGGATTCAAAATTATTCTGGAATAGTAAGTTCTGGAAGAACATTAAATTCATTGTAATGAAGCTGAGGTCAAAGTCTGGAGGTCCCAAATGTCCTCTTCCAGAATCAGCTCAGACTGAAGAAGCTCCTTGGATAAGGAGCGAAACGTTTCCACTGAGAAAATAGAAATCCAGTTGACATGATTCAAGCTACAGACAATTCCACCTGGATGACTGAGAACCTTCATAGTCCTCTTCCAGAAGCCCTCCAGATCTTCACATCCTGGTCCTACCTCCTATTTTGGGTAGTAGCTTCATAATTCCAGCTGCCATGACCTATCTTTCAGGTGACAACTCAGCTGACATGCACTCCCTGACTTTGGTGTCTGATATAGGACTCTCACACCCTATGCTTTTTAGCAATCAAAAGCCTTGGATTCAGCCTTGGATGTTAAACTAATCTCACAAGAGATAAATAAAATCAAACTATACACACACACACACACACACACACACATATACGCACACTTTTATTAAAATGTAGACATTCACTGTAGAAAAAAATATATAATTACAGAGTTACCCAGATCATGGTAATACACTAGCTTGTAAATTAGTAAAGAAAGAAAGATCCAAAAGAACATGTAATTCTCCAAATAGACCACAAGGTGGTGGCAGTCTGCTACCAATGAGGAATTCTGTCAAAAAGCTCTCAAGAGATTAGAGCAAATTTAATATTGTGTGTGTGTGTGTATGCGTGTGTGTGTGTAATCATAGCCTGAATGAACATTGAAATTAAACACTCAACCCCATAACTACAAGACTGGAAGTAGCTTTTAGTCATAAGAACTGTGGTGAAGTAAGGGCTATGAAGGCTGGGGGTGCTGTTTCTCAGTTGTCCTCCAGCTTTGTGGAATACCCTCCCCTTAGAATTAAGGCTTGATCCATCCCTTCTAATGTGCCATAAGCTACTGAAGACAGATTGTCGGAAGACCATTTGGTTGAATAGTTTCTTATCACCAACTTTTATTTTACTTTGAATTATTTATATTTATTTAATTGTTGATATTATTTTATGTGGTTTTGTTATTATTTTTATTAATTTTTCATTATTAGTTATTATAACTTATCCTTGTATTATTTTAACTTTTATTAGTTATTGGTTGTTTTATTTATATCTACTATATTTATATTTAACTGTTTTGCATGTTTTGTTGATTATTTTTGAAACCACTGAGAGTCTGTATTGATTTCGCAGTAAATTAAATAAATAATGTGCGGAAAGATAAAGACAGTGAAACTTAGCACAAGACACTGAAATAAAAAACCCTAGTGCAAATTCCTAGCCGTCTTAGCTAAGTGTCCTGAAGCAACAGTCCCTTGCTTTCTTTCCTGGACTTTTCCAGCTTCTTGGGGAATTCCAAATGTGAATCAGGATCCTTTAGATCAGGGGTCCCCAACCTGTGGGCCGCAGCCTGTTAGGAACTGGGCTGCAAACCCCGCCCTCTTCCGCACGATTGGCTCCCACCCGCAAACCCTGCCCTCTGGTGCTTGTGATTGGCTCCCGCCTGCAAACCCAACCCCCCGGTCCACGGAAATCCCAGAAACCCCGCCCCCCCCGGTCCGTGGAAAAATCGTCTTTTGAAACTGGTCCCTGGCGCCAAAAAGGTTGAGGACCGCTGCTTTAGATCTTCCTAATCTTTCTCCATGGTCTTCTACCTATGTTTTAAAAGGTCCAAACCTTCTCTAGATCTGCAAATGGAGGGGTTGGACTAATCTTACTTACATGTGACAAAAAGCCACCTCTCATTCATGGGGATGGGGATTGTGAGTCAGCACAACATCCGTGTTTAAAAGTAGCCTCCAAAGCAACTTTTATACATTTTGGCTTTCTCTTCTTCCTTCCTCCTGCTTACATCTTCTATCCACAAACCAATGCATGTGCCAAGTGGTGAGGGAAAAAACCCCAAATTATTCTCTCTGGCACACAGAATGGAGAAAAAGGAGAGCACCCCACAGGAGAGTAGAGAAAAAGACAGTACACTAAGTTCAGACCTTTGCAATTATCCACAAATTTATATACAGTAGGTCTTCCTGCAACAGTATCAAGTAGATTTTATCTACACTTGTTTACTTTCATGCATAGGCCAAATTATAGAAGACCTGTAGATGAGCAAACAGCTGAAAATTTTTTTGAAGGGAGCTTGCTTGTAATATGATCCATATCCTTTTAGAATATTAAACTGATACACTGTATTTCAAAGCTTGAAAGATGAGACCAAAGTTATTGTTTTGCAAAACATAAGAGAATTATTTTAAAAACCTACACCAAAAAATAATGAAAATGAAATATTACAAGACAGAACATCCTCAAAGATTTTTCCATAAACATAATAAAAAAGAGTAATTTGGTTTAACAGCAACACTAAAAATATTAACAACGAAAGTAGCAGGGAACTATTTGTGACAGGGATGAACAACCCACAGCCTGGGTTATGGTCTCCACCACCCCATTTGCTGCTCCAAGCATCCCAGAATTGCACCTTTTCTGGGGAGGGGAAATTCAAGCAGTTTTAAGGATGAGAATGTCACTGACCTGAGTTTTTAAATTTTCAATAAAAAGAATTGCAAAGACCAATTTTAACACAAAACAAGAGCTACATTAGAAGAGTCAACAGCATTTCTCATGGATTTATGTGAACTAGTTTAACAATGCAAGAACATCTGTGTCACACCCATATTGCTATAAATAGCCACTACAGGTCATTCTTAATGTCCCTCACTTTTCCTTTTACTAATTTTGCCCCTCCCCCCGCTTTAAAACTATTCTTTCTACAACACATAAAGTGTACTATACTCTAGAAAAGCATATGTGGTAATACATTTGCTAGTCTGTGGTTTTTGTAATATCCAGGTTTTTTCTTGGCTCCTTCCTGTGATTCGCTTTTTATTATTTCTATGTTCAATATGAGGTGACTATTTGGTATAAATTGTGGCCTCATAATGTCAAGAGATTTTTTCAAAGGCTATGGAAGATTTATTCTACACACTTATATATTCTTTGAATGTAAATTATTGTCAGCTGAAGTTGCTCCTAAATTTATTGGGGATTTTATATATTTTGGCTACAATCTTATATCACATACCTTAAACTGAGCTCCACTGAATTTAATGAGGCTTACTTCTGAGTAGACATATACTGAGACATATAGTTGTCCTGTTGATACATTATGAATGAAATTTGGATTTTAGCTCATTCTAAATCCTTGTCATTTTTATCATAATTCTCTTTTTTTGTCACTTTTTTGTCAAATTCTTAAACTTGGAATTAAGATATTTTATGCGAGTTTTTGTACTGTAGCTCAACACTCTTTCACAATTTCAGAGTTTGAGGTGAACTAAATTAAGATGGCATCCACAGTAGTAAGAATTTCCAGCTGTGAACTGACAAAAGAAAAAATTTACAGGCTCCATAGTGCCAGAACTGCTGCAAATAAAGCATATTGATATATGAGCTAGGCCTAACACTTGTCCCAAGTACAGTAGAGATATATAAACCAACAACTAAAGAAACTACAGATCTTCCTTATAAGCAAGCAGAATTTCAGAAATTATTTTGTTGCATCGCGAACTAGAAGTAGGATGCAACAATTACTACTGAATATTTCTGACTTTTAAGTTTTCAAAATTGTAAAATATCTTTTATAAAGTGTATGTGTATCATGCTGAGAGAAGAACGGTACTCACCCAGCAACTGCATCCAGATAACACAACAAATCATGGTTGATAGTCTCCTCCTTTTGAGTCATAAGGGTTAGCACTGGTTAGTACTTCCTTCGTTACACACACACACACACATACACTCTCTCTCTCTCTCTCTCACACACACACACACACACACATGGACTACAACATATCCACACTTATTTATTTATTTATTTTAAACATTTGTATGGGTTTCCATCTTAGAGCACAACTCAAAAAACCATAAAACCATATAAAAGAAGAGCCAATGTAGCAGCTGCATTCGCAGGAGCACACTGCTTTGGTCATTCTGGTGAAAGCAGCAGTGCAGCAACACATGCTAGCTCCACCTCTTTGGGTAAGTCATGTCAACATCACAACACACACAGAAAAGGGGCAGGACTTGCACAACAATACTGCTTTGGTCAATCGGACCCTCCTTGCCTATGTCTCCTTGTAGACGTTGCTGCAATGTGATATAATGGTTAAGATGTTGCAACATTGACACTCATGTTCAAGACAACCTTAATCATGGACTCTCACTTGGTGGCTTTGGCCCAATTATGCTCCCTTAACATAACCTATTTCACAGATTTCTTGTAGTGGTAAAAATTTGGAAGACAGTATATACAGTAAATCTAACAAATAAATAAAATAGCACCCAACATTAAATTGGATTCAGACCTTGTGCTAAAGCATAAATGTTGTTTCTTGTTTTTTGCTCAGCATAATGTGTGAGTTTAGGCTTTGTGTGGTTTGTAAATCATATTATACTCAGTGTTATCTCTGACTTGAGTGAGATGGTTGTCAGTGCTGCATTTGAGAATTATAAGATATTAATCATGAGGGACTTTAACATTTGTGCTGAGACTGCCCTAGTAAGACCTGATCAAGATTCCATTATAACTATAATCTGTCTCAAACTATTACCAGCCCAACACCGTGTCCTGTTTTAGGGAAGGATACTCTCCCTATTTAGTTTTTTTGTCTCAGGTTGAGAAGGGTAGTTTGGATACTGGGGAGTTAGTGTCACTTACCCTGATCTATGGAATGGTCAACAAGGGTTACTTGCACTTGTTCAACTTGTAGACCTATGGAATGGAGAAATAGAATGGGTCTCTGAAACAATTGTCCCTAATGGCTTATGTGGCAGTGTGAAGCCCAGGATATTTATTTATTTATTTATCACATTTGTATCCCGCCCATCTCCCCCACAAGGAGGGACCCTGGGCGGTTCCATATTCCCTGGTTTGGGGGGTTGTTCAGAGTGATAAAGCAGGATAGGAGACAGCTAGAGAACAAATGGTATAACACATTTGCTTTGAAGTCAACCAAGCATGTTTTAGTGCATACTGTACCATCATGCTTATTTTATGGAAATGAAAGCCAAAACGGTTTATTTTATTACTTCCACTGCATATTTAAGCAGAACTTTTTAGAGTGATCAAGGACTTATTGTTATTTGCTCTAGAAAACGTAATACTGAAACATCTAAAAGCTGCTGTGACAGACTTGTAAGATAATATCACTCATCTTCATTCTGACTTAAATGATGGTTCTAATATACAGGTAGTCCTCACTTAATGACCATTCATTTAGTGACAGTTCAGACTTATGATGGTGCTGAAAATCCAACTTGCGATCGGTCCTCGCACTTACAACCGTCACAGCATCCCCATGGTCACATGATCACAATTTGGGCGCCTGGCAACTGGTTCGCATTTACAACCATCACCGCAACCTGCAGTCACGTGATCGCCATTTTCAACCTTCCCAGCCAGCTTCTAGCAAGCAAAATCAATGGGGAACTGCATGATTCACTTAATAACCACATGGCTCACTTAATGGCCACAGTGATTCACTGCCACAAAAAGGTCGTGAAATCGGGTCAGATTAGCTTAATTATCGCTTCATTAAGCAACTGAAATTCTGGTCCCAATTGTGGTCGTTAAGCGAGGACTACCTGTAGATTGTACTGATGTGTTCACTGCACTGTTTTGTCTTTTTTCTGTGCATCAGTTTACAGATGACAGGGACAAGATCCTTGTGTTTACTTTGCTCATGTTGGTTTATTCATGTTAATTGAAAGGGGTTAGCTGGATGAATCCAGGAAGATGAAAACCTTGTAAGTATTTATTTAATCCATATATATAGCTACCCAATTTACAAGTTGCAACTCTGGGCAGTAAAGAAAGGATTAGGAATATATAGTACACATACACTGCTGCCCCACTCCGCAGGGAGGTGGGACCTATTTGATTGGTCCGCCCCCGGCGACTGATGGACCCAGTGGGGTTTCAGAAGGAGCTGGGGGTTATTCCCGAGGACTTGCTTCACGGTCCAGTGGAGGTCCTGGCCGCGGCCTGGAATAAGGCCGTGGCCGGAGCCCTGGACAAGATCGCGCCTATGCGACCTCTCCGGCCCTGCTCGGCCCGCCGCTCTCCGTGGTTTACAGAAGAGTTAAGGGCTTTGAAAAGGGTTAAGAGACGTCTAGAGCGCCGCTGGAGAAAGATGAAGACTGAATTTGACTGGACACAATCTAGAGCCGCAGTTAAGGCCTACCTTGTGGCGGTAAGAGTGGCGAAACGTGAATATTTCTCCGCTCTTATTGCATCCGCAGAATGCCGCCCGACGGCCCTTTTTAAAATTACAAGATCTCTTTTGGGTCGGGAGCAGGGAGAGACCCATTTACAGGGCTGATCGGAAGAGTTTTCTGAGCATCTGCAGGACAAAATCGCTCAAATTCATTCCAAGTTGGACTCCAAGCGTGAGACAGGATCTGTGGAGATGCCAGGGGCTCGTACTTACCCTGTTATCTGGGAACAGTTTGACCCTGTTGCACCTGATGAAGTAGATAGGATCCTCCGGACTGTGAACGCCACCACATGCCACCTTGACCCATGTCCTTCCTGGCTGGTGAAGTCATCCAGTGAGGTGACATGTGGTTGGGTCCAGGCGATGATTAATTTGTCCTTGAGTGAGGGGGTGTTCCCGGTGGCCTTCAAGGAGGCGCTGGTGCTCCCCCTCCTCAAGAAGCCATCCCTGGACCCTACTATCCTGGGCAACTTTCGCCCAGTCTCCCACCTTCCCTTTTTGGGAAAGGTAGTTGAGAAGGTGGTGGCGTGGCAACTCCAGAGGATTCTGGAGGAAACGGATTATCTAGACCCCTTCCAGTCAGGTTTCAGGCCAGGATATGGGACGGAGACCGCATTGGTCGCACTTATGGATGATCTCTGGCGAGGGCGGGATGGAGGGAGTGCGTCCATCATGGCTCTCTTAGATCTCTCAGCGGCTTTCGATACCGTCAACCACGGTATACTTTTGGGACAGCTCAGGGAGTTGGGGGTGGGCGGCGTGGTTTTGCGCTGGTTCACATCCTTCCTCCAGGGCTGTTCCCAGTCGGTGTTGATAGGGGAGGAGAGAGCTGACCCGTGACCCCTGGTTTGTGGGGTGCCGCAGGGGTCGGTTCTCTCTCCTCTCCTATTCAACATCTACATGAAGCCGCTGGGCGAGATCATCCATCACCACGGGATGAGGTATCACCAATATGCTGATGATACCCAGTTGTACATCTCCATCCTGAGTGAAGTAGGTGATGTGGTCGATGCCTTATCTCAGTGTCTGGAGGCTGTGGGGGTTCTGGATGGGGAACAACAGGCTTCAGCTGAACCCTGGTAAGACGGAGTGGCTATGGATTGATGGCCCCCCTAAATCCGGGAAGTTGTCATCCTTGGTTCTGGGTGGGGTTGCACTACCTCACTCGGATCCAGTGCGGAATCTGGGGGTCCTCCTGGACTTGCGACTCTTGCTCGAAGAGCAGGTGGCAGTCGTGGCCAGGAGGGCCTTTGCACAACTTTGAGTTGTGCGCCAGTTACGCCCTTTCCTGGATTGGGAGGCCCTCCGAACAGTCACTCACGCCCTTGTCATCTCCCATATAGACTACTGTAATGTGCTCTACATGGGGCTACCCTTGAAGAGTATCCGGAAGCTTCAGCTGGTGCAGAATGCGGCGGCGCGAGCAGTTATGGGAGCCAGGAGATCGGCACATATAACACCTCTGCTTCGCGAGCTGCATTGGCTGCCAGTTTGCTTCCGGGTCCAATTCAAGGTGTTGGTGATTACCTTTAAAGCCCTATATGGCATAGGACCAGGGTACCTGAGGGACCGTCTCGTCCCGATAACGTCGGCCCGCCCCACCCGTGCATGCAGAGAGGGCATGCTTCGGACCCCCTCGACAAGAGAATTCCATCTAGTGGGGTCCAGGAGGCGTTCCTTCTCTGCTATAGCGCCCGCCTTATGGAATATCTTGCCCCCAGAGGTGAGACTGGCCCCTACACTCCTGGCCTTTCGGAAGGCCCTTAAGACCTGGCTCTGCCACCAGGCTTGGGACGACAGAGGCGGTAGTGCCTCCTGGGGTTGGCTAGCCCCATAGCAATAGGATTTCGGCTATGATTCTCTACCCATCTTGGTTTTTATCTATTTATATGGTTGTATTTTTTAGATATTTTAGATATTTTAATTGTACAGCTTTTGAATTTTTAACTGTTGTAACCCGCCCAGAGTCCCTTGTATGGAAGATGGGCGGGGAATAAATTAAATGAAGGAAGGAAGGAAGGAAGGAAGGAAGGAAGGAAGGAAGGAAGGAAGGAAGGAAGGAAGGAAGGAATGGCAGGTTTGCCAGTTGGCTATAGGGTTTCACTCCCTCAGAAAGAGCTCATTCTTTGCGGTTGTTCCTATACTCACTGCTGTATTTAGGGCCAAAGTAACTTCTGTGGCCATACAAGCTTCAGTTTAGATATTAATTATGCACTATCTGGACAGGGACAGAGTATGATTATTGTTCCTGCATATACAGAAGGGTTAATAGGAAAGCAGTTGAGTGGTTCTTTTCATTTTATCATTCCATAATGTGGCAAGGGCCTTGACAGGATCATCAGCCTTGCAAGCTGGAAAATCCTGAGGACTATTCAGAAATCGTTGAGTCCAAAGTGTCTACCCTATAGTAGCCACCACCAAGCTAAACTCTACAATGTGGTCTGTACATGATAAAGAGGATATTGTTATCTGGACAATTATTTGAGTAATCCTTCCCAAGTTCACTGTGGAAACTGGATAAAGACAACATCAGTTGTCCAAGTTCCAGATTGATACTCATGAATTCATGAAGTAATTTGTCACCATTACTTTAACATAATAGCCTCCCAGAATGAGCTCTATTTTGTTCTTTGTCCAGTCTATGATTTTCTCAAGTTCTATTTTTGCCATTATCTCAGATTTTTGTTGCTTAAGTATATCAGGGAATCAATTGAGTTACATCTGAGAGTAGAGAATACTTTAAAATGGAACATGGAAGTTTGCCTTCTCCAGTCTGTTAACTTCCAAATGTGTGGGGAATTTTCCATGGTGACAATTCTGGGAATTATAATCTCTCCATATTTAAATGTTATCAGACTGGGAAACGTAATGTAATATATTGGATGGGATTAGTATAATCAAGAGATGTGTGAGGGTATCACTATACTCCTGAGTCTTCTCTTTCTCATGTCTATAGGTACTGAACTTAGAAGATGCTGCCCACACGCACTTTGTTGCATGCCCTGATTTGTATAGAGTTAAATTTAAAATAGTCACAAAACTGCTTGATAAATTACACTTTCATTGCTGAGATAGAACAGATCTAGTTATACGTTTCAAAAAATTTCTGACCTCATTCCAATGTGATGTAATATTTTAACTAAAAACAAAGGCTAAAAATAGGTCGACTATAATTTATAAACCAGGATTTTCCAACCTGAAATATTGCCAAGATTTTAAAATCTACAGGCCTCAGAAATAAATTCAATTATTAACAGCTACAGTAGACCAAATGTAAGTGGATTAAATAATGTTTTAGTAATTAATTCCAATTGAGATAAATGGGAGAAGTTGGGACAACACATCACTGCTGGTTTTTAAAAATATTCAACTAAACATATGAACCAATACAATTGGTTGTAAAAACTGAAACTTGAACAGTGTGAATAATACATGTACTAACCATGTTTTTTTTTCTGTTTCTGTAAAATGTATTTTACAGCTTTGAAAATCCTACTGCTACAGTGTGTGTCGAAAACAATTTGGGAGGGGTGTCAGATTTCCCACATGAAAATTGTTTTGGCAAATTGTTTTCTATACAAAGCACAGCTTTCTCATGGTGATGTGAACTGCAGGTGGCCAGATAACAACTGTCACGTGTGTATTGTTTTGGCTAGTTCCTAAACGTTTGCATGGGAACAAGTCCTCCTGATTCCCTCCGTGGGAAGCCTGCTCTGGGGGGAGCAGAGGGAGGGAGGAGACAGCATGCTTGCTGCGACATTGCCACCTATTGACAGTTTATGCTTTTGGCCTAACCTAAGTTTTCCTCCAATCAGAAAGCTGGAAAAAGCCTATTTCTATCCATGAAAAATGGTGTTCTATGCTTCTTGACTTCTTGTGTCTTTTAGCCATGTCATTTGTGTTTTTTGCTCCTGTGGACTAATAGAAGTGTGAGCTATACCTGGCTATGTGCGTGATGCCATGGCAATATGCTCCTTCATATCTGTCGTACAGTGGAAGCCAACACATGTGCATTTTCTGTGTATACTCTACTTGTAAGTTTTGTTTTACCTTTTGCAATGCTGTACCATGTAGATACAACTCTGCCTTTATTTATAGTAAATAAAGTAAATAATCTGACTTTTTAGCCAGAAATGCTGCCCTCTGTGTCTGTCTGTTTACTCTGCCTCTTTCCCTATAAGCCAGCGTACATCCTATCAAATGCATGTAAGCACTCACTCATAATTTTCCCATCATTTATTATCCATCTCCCTTCTTTATGTTTTCAACAAAAATTTGAGAAAATTTACAGAGCATGGAATAAAAGGAGGGGTCTCCTGATACAAATAGCATGAAGTATTCTCATGACAGAAAGATATACTCAAAGAATCATTTGTAACTCCAGATGTTTATTCGCATGTCCATTCAGAAAGGAATGGTCAGGAAACTGGTATATTCCAGATGTCATTTATAAAAACTTTCCCATCTAGCATATCAATTCGTAGGGGATTGTGGAAGGTAGTTTAAAACATCTGGATAGCACCATATTGCTTTCTGCTTTCATAGCAAGGGGAGAGGAATATAATCCTATTTTATTTATTTATTTATTTGTAAAATTTATATCACCGCCCATCTCCCTCCGCTGGAGGGACTCTGGGCGGTTTACAATAAAATAGTAAAAACAAAAAAAAAAGTATACATAAAATCTAAAATAAAAATTATAAAACAATATTAGAATCCAGAGGCAAAGGTAGTAAAATGATCTTACTTAATCTAATGTAAAAGAGGAGCTCTCTAGGGTATTAGCCATCCCCACGAGTGGCTATTCCTTCCTTGGTCCCATGCAAGGCGGCAGAGCCAGGTTTTCAGGTTCTTCCGGAAGGTCAGGAGCGAAGGAGCTAATCTCACCTCTGGGGGCAAATTGTTCCACAGGGTGGGAGCTACTGCAGAGAAGGCACGCCTCCTGGACCCCGCCAGATGGAACTCTCTTATAGATGGGGTCCGAAGCATGATCGGGTGCATGATCGGGTGGGACGGGTAGATTTTAATCTGCTCCTAGAAATATTTTTTTCAGTAGTTATTGCTAGAATTAGGGATTGGCTGGGAGGAGAAAGATGGAAAATTTGGGTGATGGGCCATATGAAGATAAAGTAGGGAAGATTTAATTCCTGTTTGAACATCAAATTAGACTTCACACCACTTCATAATTTTATCAGCATACAGATGAATATGGCTTGTATCATCATACTGTGTTTAATTCTAAAACAAAGATGAATCCATTTTGCTTAAAAACAAACAATAATGAAAAAGAGGTAAGACTTTAATACTGCTATACATAAACATGACTCATAACAAGAATGTTATTGAGACCTTCTTAATACACTGCCAGGGTTAAATAAACAATGTATGAGCATGACTTTAAGCAGTAGCATTCAACTAAATTCAGTTACAGCATGAACAAGGGTGTAGCTAGATGAATATTCAAACAATGCATTCAGTCTCATGACCACTGGACTCTATTAAAGGCATTCCTTACACTTCATCGATGCAATTTTCTATAATTCCTCTAGAAATAAAATAGGAAACTTTTTTTAAGAAATAAAGAAAAATATGAACTAGAAACAAGACTCAGGTTGATGATTCAGGTGATCTACTGCAAATTATCCACTGCATACTCTAATAATGACAATGCAAACACTTTGTAAGTCTTTGGATAAGATATTCACTGGGTAGCAAGGGCACACCACACTGCTGTCTGAGTGTGTCCATTGCTTTTCCTCAGGGCTTGGGGGAATGAATGACTGGAAGAATATCTGGTTCACTAGAGGAAGAGCAGAAAGACCAGTGCTCCAACCCACATCCTGTACTGAGTAGGGAAAAGACCCCAACTGATGACTGGGAGGGGACAGTTTTGTGGCAAGCTACCATTCTGATAGCTCTTGAAAAAAGGGAAAATATACCAGGAACAAGGATGAGGTGGGAGTTCCTTCCACTGGGAAATCACCTTGCAGCTCAAGAAAAAAACCAGCAAAATTGTATTTTAACTTCTCATGAAGTAACAACTGAGCTAATACTTAATTCAGGGGTGGGCAACGTCAGGCTCACGGGGCTCCTGTCTAAGGCCTGCGGGGCTCCCGCCCGCAAACCCCCGTCCCTTCCACGCAATTGGCTCCCACCCGCAAACCCCGCCCCCCAGTGCTTGTGATTGGCTCCTGCCCGCAAACTTTGCGTGGAAATCCCAGAAACCCCGCCCCCCACCTTCCAGTCCCCAGTTATAAATATCCAAATGGCCCTTGGCAGAAAAAAGGTTCCCCACCCCTGGCTTAATCAGTTCATGTTCCTAACCTAGGCACAAGACCTAAGTCCATAGAATTGTGGGAAGACAGTGGGGCAGCAGCTCCATCATGTGGAAGAGTGTTTAGAAGATAGAAATAGAAAACTAGAGAACTCCTAAAACTAGAAATGGAACAGAACAGAATGGAACGGAACGGAATATCCAAGAAGTTAGCTTGGCTATCTATAATCCAGAACAAGAACACTGCTATTTTTTTAATGGCAGGTGAATACTGTAAATGATCAGTGTTTGTTACATATGCAAATGTGAACATGCATCAAAATAATTACTATTTAACTGATTGCCACTCTTTTCCCACTCAAAACAAGAATATTTATATATACCACTGAAAAGGCTCAAGAGTACCTTAAGATTTACTCTTATTTAGTCCAAGTATTCTCTTCACAGGATAATACTGTGGGAAATATTCTTTGATATTATATGTGTCCACATAAAAACTTGAGGATTGTAGCATAGCCCAATATCAGTAAGCATATTAGGCAATCTTAAAGGAGATTTGATACTAGTGCTGCAATCTATATTTTTAAATTAAATTATGGCAATTACAAAACAAAATCTGGAGGTAGACTTATTCATTTTGTCAGTTGTAGAACTGGAAAAATAGCTTTTACATTTTAAATTAATCCAGGGAGAGATAACTGGTACCCTCTAGACGTATCATAAGCTACAGCCAGCATGGCCAATATGGGAGACATACAGTATTCCAAAGCATCTAAAAGGCACTGTCAGACTTCACACCAGGTATGACAATAGATCTTGATTCTCCAGACACCTAACCGCATATTCAGGAACTCATTTATTCACGTACATGACACAGATTATCTGCTTTAGTGCAGGTAAAACTATACGCATACTATTTGCCTACTACAGAGCACACAATCTAAGCCACACAGTACATAGAGGTCTATGCTCCAGTGCTTACCTCTGAGGTTTTTTTCCTCCCACCTTTCTGAGTCGAATAATATTTGGCAGTATTGTGAATAGTATGAAATCACTAAAACAAAACAAGTTTGATGAACAATGCTTGCAAAAGAGGCTTGCTGTATACAGTTGCCAAGGTTCTGGCAACCATTAAAATGTAGCAATTATCTTTCATTCAATGGCATCCTTGCTTCCGCATGCAGCTATTACAAGATTCCAGACAAAAACAACTATACTATTTGATGAATTTAACAGATTTATGAAGAACTAGCACAGCTGCACAGACAGAATCATTCTTTGGTTCAGAGGAGTGCCATCCACATACAAAGTTATCAAATATATCCTGCTTCTAAACAGGAATATAAAAAGTAATAAAAAGTTCAGTATCCATAAGCCTTCACAAAGAAAAGAAATTCTACTAATGAAAATGTGGTTGAGAGCTTGGCCCAAAGAGTTCTTTTTAAAAATAAGATAAAATGCTTTATTCATCATTTAGAAAATACTTTCAAAGTGACATTACTGGATTTATTTATTTATTTTTATCTGCAAGCAAACCATATAGCTTTTCGGGCCTTTTGGCTGTAAAATAAATTAATAATAATATAGGGTTATATCCATCTATCATACTTCATGTAGCTTCTAATCTTCCAATGCCTCCAATTCTTGTAAATTTTTGCATATCCTCTGAAAACAGGAAAACACACTGTCCTATATATAGCCACGTTTCTATAATACCTAGTATACTTTGGGAATACAACTGAAAAGATTATTCAGTAAATTAGAAATAATACCTCCTATGGGAAGCAAATGACATGACAGAATGAAAAAATTTCCTGCTGGAAAAAATATTTTTAAATTGTTCAGAGAACTGAAACAATAATTAAAAAAAAGACCAATACTGCTCATTGATGCTACTGGTAGCTAATGAAGTGCTTCAAGTATGGCACTGTGTTTTGTTTTGAGAAAAGGAAAAATACCTGATATTTTTTAAAGTGTTATTTATGAGAAGACAAATTTAACAAATATGACCGCATATAACATCTTCTCTTCAATCCAACTCAGTCACCAGTGCTATGTTAATATGCTCTAACAAAAACAGACACCTATTCACCTATTCACTCCTCTAGCTATGTACAATGCATGTATGCACCGTTGCCAATTATTAACTTCTTTCTGAACAGAAATTATAAAAAAAAAAGTTCCATGAGGACTGACAAAGTTTCAACATTATGAATCTATGGCCTGATTCATTTGGTATAGAATAGCAATACACAAAACGCTTCCAATTATTTTGAATGAAATACTTAATACATTAAAAAAATAATTGCATATTTAGATTTGCAAATTCAGATTGCAAATGTATCCATTTTCAAGTTAATGAGCTAAATTTATCCATTTTCAAGTTAATGAGTTAAGCAATTGTTCTCTTTATCTGAATATTCCACCATGGTGGTTTTTCAGATCATCTCTCTCCTTGGAACATATGTAAAATGTAGGTATTCAAAATGAATAGAAAATTTATCTTATTGCTGACTCCTTAAAAATGCAAGAAAAATCCATTAATAGAAGCACAATAAAGCAAAGTAAAATTAAGTAGGCGATCCAAATTTCACATGCAACTTAGGAAGACTATGACAAGAAGCCAGCCTATTTCCAAGCAATAGTACAAACTGACTAACCTCAACAAGAAGTCTGGTGAATTACAATGTATGGAAGAGTAAAAAGAAAAAGTGAAACCAGCAATAGACCTTTGCCAATTTTTCTCAAAACTAGTTAATTTACATTCCTGCAAAAGCTCATGAGCTTCAATGAAGGATCAACACTAACTGCATAATATAGCATCTGTACTTCCATGCAGAAGATTTTATGTTCAATTCTCAACAGCAAGCTCTTTTGCTGAAACTTAGGAGGGATGCCCCAGCATTCCCCAACAGGGGGATCTTCCATATGCATTGACTTCAACTCCCAGCATTTCCCAGCCAGCATGCTCATTGCTGAGAATTATGGGAGTTGAACTTTGCATACCTGGAGAACATCTAGGCTAGGAAAGACTGGTATAGATATCATTGAATTAGGCTATTGATCCTATTTGGTACAACATAAGCAGCTTCTTATATTTCTAAATGGCAGTCGCTAGCCAACTTCAGCTGATATCAAAGCATTAAAATGGGTTTGGAATAAATTAATACTCAAATGGGAAACCACTAGGAAATCGCAGGGGTATAGGCTAGACTGCAAAATTGGAAAGATCCCAGGAGAAAGCAGTGACAAACCACTTCCATATTATACCAACATGTCATGAAGTCATAAGGATGTGACTTTGACTGGAAACATGCTTTATCATCACCTATGTTCCCATGAACAGGGGGCATTAGTTCATAAGCCTGTGACACAAAATTATATTTTGAGCTTTCTAAATGGCAGCGGTTTAGTTATCTGTGGAAATGTTACGGGTTCCATCCACCAGGGACTGGCATTTAGTGGGTGCCAGGAGGCGGTCCTTCTCTGCTGTGGCTCCCTCCTTGTGGAACATTCTCCCCCCTGAAATTAGGCTTGCTCCTTCCCTGCTATTGTTTAGGAAGTCCCTCAAGACGAGGTTGTGTTGTCAGGCCGGAGGGTCTTTGGGAAAGGGAGACACTCTTAGATGGCTCCACTTTGATTAATATTCTTGCTCTCTCCGCAGGGCTGGTATATTTTTTATAGTGATTTTATTATCTGGTGATAATTTTTTAATAATCATTTTATTTTTTATTTTTTTATAAAGATTGTTCTTATTTATTCATTGTTTTTATCTCACTGTTGTATGCCACCCAGAGTCACCCTGTGTGAGATGAGCGGCCATATAAATGTGAACAATTAATTAATTAACATTTTGCAGTAAGGATGAAATTCAGGCTAGGAAGATAAGTTATATGTGCAGTGCCTTGAGGGGAGAATATGGATTAATAAAGCTTTTTCAATCTGATGCCCAACTCATCTGGGGAGCACCTAATTGGAATCAGCTGAACTTGATTTACAAACCTGTGTCAGTTGGTTGTTATGGACCCACAACATAACATATTCATTACTACTTTTTTGGATGAAATTTTCAGGACCCATAGCAAGCTAGCCATTTTATCATGTAAAGTGAAATGCTAATGTTGCCCTTTAAAAATAAGGCCACTTCTAACACTGACTGTTTAGTACAGAGCTTTCCAAACTTTTCATGTTGGTGACACACTTTTTAGACATGCATCTTTTCGCAACACACTCTTACAGCAGGGCATCATTTCACGACACACTTACAGCAGGGCACAAGGCAGGCACTAGGACCTGCGCAGAATCCTGGCAGGGCAGGTTTGGAGGCAGCAAGGCACAAGGCAGGCACTAGGACCTGTGTGGAATCCTGGCAGGGCTCGGAGGCAGCAGCAGCCGCGACACACCCAGACACTTCAGCCGACACACTAACGTGTCCCGACACACAGTTTGGAAAGCTCTGGTTTAGTACACACAGATATTTATTTGTTTGACTGACCGACTGACCCAGGGGTTGGCAAACTTTTTTTGCCGGGAGCCATTTTGACATGCTCGTGCACATTTTGAAGTGCTCGAGAGCCAGGGGGCGGGGTTTGTGGGCGGGGGCCAATCGTGTGGAAGGGGGGGTTTGTGGGCGGGAGCCAATCGTGTGGAAGGGGGCGGGTTTTGCGGGCGGGAGCCAATCGCGTGGAAGGGGGCGGGGTTTGCGGGCGGGGGCCAATCGCGCACACTTAGGGCCTGCTGCCGCCATGCCCGCTGCAGTGCCCGCCGCCGCCATGCCCGCTGCCACGACTGCGCAGGCGGAGCTGCCTGCCTGGCACTCGGGCGCTCCGGCTGGGGTGCAGCGGGACGGGAGCATCGCCGGCGGCCTGCGAGGACCGGCCAGGGAAGGCGCGCGGGCGGAGATCCCGTCCCGCTGCACCCCAGCCGGAGCGCCCGAGTGCCAGGCAGGCAGCTCCGCCTGCGTGCCTTCCCTGGCCGGTCCTCGCGGGCCGCCGGCGATGCTCCCGTCCCGCTGCACCCCAGCCGGAGCGCCCGAGTGCCAGGCAGGCAGCTCCGCCCGCGCGCCTTCCCTGGCCGGTCAAGATCCCTTCCCCGCCCCCAGCAGAACCAAATATGTTAAAAAGTGGGTAGGTAAAGCACGCTCGCGTAAACATCCTGGTTCCTTCATGATCAGTTGAGCAGCAGCCACGCAGCAGCAGCAAGCGGGCGTCTTCGACAAATTGCTCTGGAAGGGGGCGGGGGAGGTTTGGAAGAAGAAGGGAAAGAGAGGCTCGACTGCTCCAGTCGCTTCTCTTCCGGAGCCAAATCTTCCAAAGGGGCAGAGGCAGCAGCGGCATCCTGGAAACCGGAAGCACTGATGGCCCACCACCGCCGCTGCCCCTTCGAAAGGGCAGACTCCGGGGACCCCGAAAATGCCCTCGGTTCCGGCAGGGAGGCAAAAATCACGCATGCAGGCTGCCGGGCTTCCCGACGCACAGCTGATTGGCGCGGTGGGGGGGGGAACGGGGTGGAAATTCTCTGTGCTGATCAGCTGTGCGCCGGGAAGCCCCCCGTGCGCGCAATTTTTGCCTCCCTGCTGGAACCGAGGGCATTTTCGGGGTCCCCAGAGCCTGCTCTTCCAAAGGGGCAGCGGCAGCAGCGGCGTCCTGGAACCTGGAAGCACTGATGGCCCACCACCGCCGCTGCCCCTTCGAAAGGGCAGACTCCGGGGACCCCGAAAATGCCCTCCGTTCCGGCAGGGAGGCAAGCAACAAGCAAGCAACAACTTTATTGATTAGTCTTACGACCATATCAAAGATAAAATAAGATAACAAGAATACAATACAATTCAATTTAACTGATAAAATTGATAAAAATACACCAAAATAGGAAATAAGATAATTGAATAACCTGAAATAATAATAAATACAATACATGTATATCTAATCAGAATTCAAATGAGTTCATCACCCCTACATGGCACTCCAATCTTTTCCATATAATGGGCTCTCTGGTGAACTGCCTTGTCTACAAACTTGGCAGTCCTATTCACAATAAAAGTATTTGAGCCCGAAAGAAAATAAGATAATCTGTGATTAGAATCCCAGTGTGCTGTTCTTTCTAACAAAGGAGACAGGAATTTAATCCTAAGTGAATCATATAATTTGCAGTCGAACAAAACATGGGCAATATCTTCTATGGCTGGGTCCCCACATACACAAGTCCTCTCATCATATGGCAAATGATGAAAACGTCCATATTTAACCATAGAGTCCAACAATTCAAACCTAGCCCTGGAATAGGCCCTTCTCAGATTTTGTGTTAGACTCATCGACAGGTATTTTTCAAATTTAAAAATAGTTTTATTCTTAGCTAACCATTTTAATGAACCATTTTTTGCCAATGTCTCCATGTCCAATTGGGCACTGATATCCAGGGCTCGCTGTTTAAAAATATCTTTTGCCTGCGGTGCAGTTATGAGTACCTGTTGAATGGAAAATCCATATTGTGTAATAACTTTAGTGAGATGTTTTAACCAGGATGTGGTAAAATCCAAACTCATTTGTTCAAGTAGGCATAATTTGGGAAGCCTATCATCGTCCATTGAATGGACCTTCTGCCAGTAAGAAAAGACCTTTGATACTGTCTGGCTATGTATAGAGTGGATACCTGTTTCTGCTCTAATTGCGGGTGCTGACGTATTTTTATCAACTCCCAGTATACTTCTTAAAAAGCGGGTTTGAGCATATTCAAGTGCAGCAGAATTTGTAAGACCCCACACTTCCGCACCATAAGTCAACATTGGGACAATTTTTGCTCTAAATACTTTCAGAATAGGGGTCAAAGTGCCGGGATATTTATAATTATACAGTTTAGATAGCCTTTTGGCACAGACCTCAGCCCTCCCTGCGGTCCTTCTGAAATGATTGTCCCAGGCTCCAGTATCAGTAAAAACCACTCCTAGGTAAGTGAAAGAATTCACTTGTTCTATAGGCTCCCCATTTATTTGCCATTTATATTTCATCCTTTTTCTTTTACCAAAAACCATCACTTTAGATTTAGACTTATTTATAGTTAAAGAGTTATGAACACAATAGACATTCAACTTTTTCAGGAGTCTTCTCAGGCCAACTTGTGAATGTGCCATCAAAATCATATCATCTGCATATAATAGGACATTCACAAATATGCCATGAATTTTTAACATGTGAGTATCTACGGTACGCATAAACCCTGGAATATCATTAATATAAAGATTGAAGAGCATTGGAGCTAAGATACAACCCTGCCGGACACCTCTATGAGTAGGAATACTTTTGGTTAAAGAGCCATTTACACCAGTTCTTACTTTTAAATAAGTATTTGAATAGAGGGCCTTTACCAGGAATAAAAGTCTGGGCTCCATATTTAAATTAATTAATTTCTTCCATAAAATGTTTCTATCTATGGAATCAAAAGCTGCGGTAAAATCTATAAAAGCAGCGAACACTTTTTTACCATTTGCCAATTGTTTTGAAATAAGATGATGTAATGTGAAACAATTATCTATTGTGGAGCGATCTGGTCTAAAACCAGTTTGTTCCTCTACAAGGAGGTTTGTCCTAATTACCCAGTCCTCTATTTTGCCCAAGAGGTGTTTGGCATACATTTTTGCAGCAATTCCTATAAGACTGATTGGTCTATAATTTTGTGGCTCAGTCCTATTTCCTTTTTTAAATATAGGGACAACAATTGCTACTCCCCATCCTACTGGAATGAATCCTGTGTTGTTTATATAAGAAAACAAACCTGCAAGTAATGGGGCCCACCAGTCAGTATGGGTTTTAAAAAGTTCTGGTGGTAAAAAGTCCTCTCCTGGAGCCTTGTTGGGTTTCAAGGAATGGATGATAGATTTGACTTCTGCCACTGACACTGAGGGCCAAAGAGGGAGGTTTTCAAAATAAGTAGGATCAATTATACTTTCCTGCAAGGGTCTTTGGTTTGACTCAGTAAATAAACTTGTATAGAAATCCTCCCAGACTGAGGCAGGTATAGGAATGTCAAGTTGAAAATTGCGTTCCTTCAATAAACCCGAGACGGAATTCCAAAAAAATATTGAATTAGTTCCTTTTGCTGATAATTCCAAGTCTGCCCATATTTTAGCTGTATAAAGAGCTTTTTTGGACACAATAAGTTTCTTATATTCCCGCCTGATTTGTAGCATTTTGGATTGATTTTTTATACTAGGATAACTCTGGGCCATACGCATTGCTGCCCTTAAATGTTTCCTAGTATGTAGACAATCAGAATCAAACCAGTTCATACTGTTTTGAGAATGATTTCTAGCAGGAACTTTATCTATCAAAAATTTCCTCAACGAGCTAGACAAAAGAGCATATTGTGTCAAGATCTTGTCTGGGCATTGAAAAGGAGTTGAAATAGAATTTCTCCAAGACTGAACCTGCTCTGAGTTTAGATAGGTTGTTATTGCCTTTGTATCTACCTTGTGCCACCTAAGTCTTCTGTTTTGCCTAATTTCAATATTGGCTAGTAACCTCTTATCATAAGTCATAAATGATCTAATATCTGATCTGGCTGCAAAATAAACTGTAATCGGCTGATGATCGCTGTCTTCTCTCACATGGGCTTGAATATCTGAAAATAACCCAGACTTATTTCGAGAAACACAAATATAATCTAGGACACTACTAGAGTTTCCTGTATGAAATGTAAACGGATATATAAAATCAGATTCTTTGCCTCCTAAAATATGAAGGTTACATTTATAAATTAGTGAGACCAACTGAGAACCCGCCATGTTCCTTTTGGAATCTCTAGAATGCCAGGGTGGGTTGTTAATAAGGTAGTCCTCAGGAATAACACCCAGTCGTACAAAATCAAATAAAGAAGCCCCCACTCTGGCATTAAAATCTCCCGCTAAAATTACAATAGCATTGGGGTAATTAAGGTTTATCTTCAACAGTAAATTTTCTAAATTTACCCAAATGTTGGGAGAAAAGTATGGAGATGAATATGGTGGCAGATAAATGTTCACTAGTACTACTACAACTGCTTCATACGAAAATTTAACCACCAAATAGAAAGGAGAATCAAAACCAAACACCAGTTCCTGGCCTTGCCAACCCAACTCAGCCTTGGCAAGTATCGACAATCCTCCCGATGCCCTTCCTTTAGTCTTGTGTTTCACTGCCGGGACTGACCAGGAATTAAATCCTGGAATGTGGATCCTTTCTTCCTCTTTGGACAGCCAAGTTTCTTGAAGAGCTATAAAATCAAAGCCAGAGAGAAATTCCAACAAGTCTCCATCAGATACTCGATTTTTCCAACCGGCAATGTTCCAAGTCAGTAGGTGGAGAAAAACCTTGCAATTGATGTTGGCAGGCGGCCCCATTGGAGACTTGAAATTTTGGGTTAGAGTACATGAGGCTTTTAGTCAATCGGCAGGGGTGATGTTGTCTAGAATGCCTTCTGTATCGAAGAAGACACATTGATTTACAAGTTGTCTGCCTTCGTCATTGTCTTGTTGATGGGGAAGCGCCAACAGAGATTGGGGAGCAAGACAATTATGATGAAATACTTTAACAGGTTGAAGAGTCAAAGTAGAATCAGCATCCAAACAAACAAAGTCCTCACTAACAGGTAAGGATGTTCCAGCCTTTAGTTCTTTCCATAACCCATTTTGAACTTCTCCTTCAAATGCTGTAGATCTAGCGTATGCGGGACTCATTTGAGACAACATTTGGTTGGAAATAGAATCCTTAGGACTCAGTTCTATTCCACCACCAGCATCCGATTTTAACACACAAGATACTTTAACTTTCTGCAAATTATCTGGGACTGGATTGAGCAATGCCATTTCCTCACAATCAGCCTGTGTTTCTAGACATTTCTTTTCTGTTGAAGTAGTAGTATTTTGTTGAACAGATATATTTTCACAGGCCTGAGTACTTAGTAATGCCATATTTATTAATGGCTTTGCCATAGATTGTGTTGTTTTCAATCTCTCTCTTAATTCATCCAGTCTTTGTATAACATCTGATTGCTCTGATTGTGGTAACTCCCCAAATAAGTCAATCAGCGTTTCTTCTGGCATTTCCTCACTCAGGGTCATTGCTGTTGTAGCAACTTCATGATTATCTGTATGTTTGCTACTGCCATCAGAACTTAAAGCAATATTACCCCCTTTCAAAGACTGATCAAGGAGAGGACTCACTTTCTCTGAGCTAAAAACACGTATTGGAAATATTGAAAAAGTACTCAGGAAAGGCTTCATTTTAAAAAGCATGCTGGGAACTATAGGCTGCTTAAATATTAACAAAACTCGGATATAGTCTCTTCTGGATGGCAGCCATTCAGCATGCACTAAGTCTATCAGAGAGCGTTCGCATCGTAGCAGCAGACTCAACGAGAGCATAACAGCTCTCCTATCACCCCATCTCCCTCTATTCATTTTATTATCATAAATCTGCAAGGTAATCTGTTTGGTTTGTAAGTAATAACTACATGGATCTCCTCTCTGCCTTTTTCCTGGTTGAGAGCTATTTTCTTTAGAGCTATTCTTTCCTCTCCTTTCGGTTTTGGGAGTAGAGCCAGCTTTATTTTCTGTATTAACCCCTTGATGACTGTTGGTGGGAGTAGTAGTAGATATCTTCCTGTTTCGTTCTGTTTTATTTGGATAGTTCTTAATGAATTTTACAACGGACTCCTTCAGGGAGTCAACCTGATCCTTAATTGATGTTAGAAGTTCGAAGATTGAAACCACTGTCTGTGCGGTAAGCAAGCACTGTCTAGATATAAAGTCTCTTGCATTCTCCCTTTTTAAGTCCATAACAACTCCCTCCTGCATAAGCATAGCAGCTGCCGAGCAAGCTGCTGTAGTCTGGGAGGGGGAGACATTTTCTGTAAGGCAGGAGGAAAGTTCTAAGAGCTGTTGACTATCCCATTCCACTGAGCTCTGTAAGTTAGCTCTACCTGATAAGGAGTCCAAGGTTAAGTTACTTACTACAGCAGTCTCTTTACTTGTTGTATAATTATCCATTTTCTGCTGCTTCAGTGGCTTCTGTGCTGCGGAGTGCGCACGCTGCCTCTTTTTCCTTTTCCCCATTCCTGAGAGCTAATTTAAAATGTTGATAAATTAAAGCTAAAAAGTTGCCTGTCTGTCATAAAATGATGATAAAAGTGGTTAAAAATAGTTAAAAATAGTTAAATATATAAAAATTTTAAAATAAAGTATAAAAATAAACTACTAAAAAGTAAACTTTAGAGGAGCTCTTTCCAGCAAATGCTGCCTCATCGCCATCTTGGCCCCACCCCTCCCGCAGGGAGGCAAAAATCATGCGTGCAGGCTGCCGGGCTTCCCGACACACAGCTGATTGGCGCGGTGGGGGGGGGACGGGGTGGAAATTCTCTGTGCTGATCAGCTGTGCGCCGGGAAGCCCCCCGCGTGCGCGGTTTTTGCCTCCCTGCTGGAACCGAGGGCATTTTCGGGGTCCCCAGAGCCTGCTCTTCCAAAGGGGCAGGAGCAGCAGCGGCGTCCTGGAACCTGGAAGCACTGATGGCCCACCACCGCCGCTGCCCCTTCAAAAGGGCAGACTCCGGGGACCCCGAAAATGCCCTCCGTTCCGGCAGGGAGGCAAAAATCATGCGTGCAGGCTGCCGGGCTTCCCGACACACAGCTGATTGGCGCGGTGGGGGGGGGACGGGGTGGAAATTCTCTGTGCTGATCAGCTGTGCGCCGGGAAGCCCCCCGCGTGCACGGTTTTTGCCTCCCTGCTGGAACCGAGGGCATTTTCGGGGTCCCCAGAGCCTGCTCTTCCAAAGGGGCAGCAGCAGCAGCGGCGTCCTGGAACCCGGAAGCACTGATGGCCCACCACCGCCGCTGCCCCTTCGAAAGGGCAGACTCCGGGACCCCGAAAATGCCCTCGGTTCCGGCAGGGAGGCAAAAATCGCGCGTGCAGGCTGCCGGGCTTCCCGACGCACAGCTGATTGGCGCGGAGAATTTCCACTCCGGGTGGCCTGGCAGCGCGCGCACGCGATTTTCACCTCCCTGCCAGAACCGAGGGCATTTTCATCAGCGCTTCCGGCTTGTCATGCGACACACTTGGGGGCCCCCGGCGACACAGTATTGTGTCAACACACAGTTTTGAAAGCCCTGGGTTAAGGCGATGGGCAAGTGCCCGTCGTCAAGATGGCTGCCGGAGACGGAGGCTTCCAAACTCTCGCGAGACTGTGTGAAGCCCATCCCCGGAGGAAAAAGAGAGGCTGGGCCTAGGCGGTTGCCAGGGGTATGCCCACAGCCACGCACACCATGCCTGCTGCCGCGCCTGCCCCGCCACACTCGCTGCCGCGCCTGCCCCCGCCACACTCGCTGCCGCACCTGCCCCCGCCACGCCCGCCACGCCTGCCTGCGGAAGAGCCACACTCAAGGGGCCAAAGAGCCGCATTTGGCTCGCGAGCCGCCATTTCCGACCCTTGGACTGACCGATCAATTTATACCCTGCCTTTCCACTGTGGCATCTATTCAAAGCAGCTAACACAAAAAGGAAAAAAAGTTTACAAACATAAATTACAGTTAATACTAAAATTAAGAAACCATTAAAAACCTGGCAAAAGAGACTCATCTTAAAGATTTCCTAAAGCCATGGGGAGGAAGATGGCAAAATGCAATTCCCAAAGTAGCATGCTGCATAGCCTGGAAGCAACTAAGTAAAAGGTTTATTTTCACATGCCAGAAAGGTGGGCCTCTGACAGCTGTGATATCTTCAGAAAGGTCTCTCCTGTGTATCTTATTCAAGAGCTGTTATACCAGAAGAGGCAGTCCTTTAGATCAGGGGTCCCCAACCATTTTGGTGCCAGGGACCGGTTTTAAAAGACGATTTTTCCGCGGACCGGGGGGTGGGCTTTCCGGGATTTCCACAGACCAGGGGGTGGGGTTTGTGGGTGGGAGTCAATCACGCGCAGAAGGGGGAGGGGTTTGCAGGCGGGAGCCCCGCGGCCCAGTTCCTAACAGGCCGCGGGGTCCCCTAACAGGTTGGGGTCCCCTGCTTTAGATGGTAAGGCTCTACACCATTTAGGGCTTAAAAGAGTAGTATCAACAGTTTAAACTGGGCCCAGTAAGCAATTATCAACAGTGCAGACCTTTCAGTTATATCAACATATGAACATTATCCTGTACACCAGTTAACTTAATTGATTATTGATAGATTAATTACTAATTATTATGTTAGCAGTTAACTTAGGCATGAAATCCGGCTGGGTGACCTTGGGCCAGTCACTCTCTCTCAGCCCAACTCACCTCACAGGGTTGTTGTTGTGGGGAAAAGAGGAGGAGGAAGGAGTATTTGGTATGTTCGCCGCCTTGGGATAGAAAATAAATAAATAAATAAAACTGCTACATACATGGGAACTTCCAGATACTTTTCGATAAGACCCATGTAGCCTGCATTGAACTCGTCAATTCTGAATAACAAGATGTCGGTAACAGTCACTAAATCCAAATTATTTAAGAAGGGTCATATTTGCCACACCAGACATAACTGCAAAAGCACTCCTCGCTACAACTGCCACCAGCATTATCTAGTGAAAGCTGAAGATCAAGGAACACTCCAAGACTGTGAAGTTACTCTTTCAATTCCACCCCAAACAGGCTGAACTGAACCTCTACCCCCAATCCCAATATTCTATTTATTAAAGACATCTCTATCTTGTATGGATTTAATTTAGCTTGCCTTCTTTCAGCCTGCCCATTGTATAACTTAGATACAATCGAGGGTACAGCCACCTAGTGGTTGATCATCAACTGGTTGACTCATCGTTTCAAGGAATTTTTTTTTAATTGTGCAACTGGTAAACAGTACCACCAGAAAGAAAAAAGGGGGGAAATGTAGTATGCAAAGTAACCACAGTGTTGTACAGAGCAACTTGTTGGAATTCAGCAAATCAAGCATGCCTCATTAGCATATGGGTGATTGCTCTAGGAGGCAATTTCTGTGCTTCTAGAGCAGGGCTTTCCAAAGTTTTCCCACGGCGACACACCAACAGCCGTTGGTATGTCGCCGCGGGAAAACCCAGAAGTGCCGCTGTTGCGGCAGCGCGCAAAAACCCGGAAGCGCTGCTGCCGCTTTCGAGGTTTTTGCGCACCGCCGTTGGTGTGTCGCCGCGGGAAAACCCGGAAGTGCTGATGATGATCAGCGCTTCCGGGTTGTGTGGCGACACACTTTTGTGTCGCGACACACAGTTTGGAAAGCTCTGTTCTAGAGGAAGCTGCTTGATGCCCCTTCCACCGACAGAGAAGCAGCATGCAAACTGCTCTCCCTCCATCTTGGCCACATGGATGGGCCTAGGAGATTTTTTCCCCCTTTCTCCACGCAGCCTCTGGCAGCAAACAGGGCCAGAGGTATGCAGTTTAGGGAACAGAAAGAACAGAAACCAATTTACTACTGAAATGGCTGTACCTGGACAAAATAAATATAAGAACTCTTTTGTACTTACAGTACTTTTTGTACCTGCAATGTCTAAGTGTGTGTTTCTTTATGCTTGGGTGGGCTAAAAGTGTAAGAATAAGAACCTGAATCTCTCTAACGTGCTCACAGGCTGTGTTTTTAAACAATATTCCATTTTTTCTATGCACAAGTTTACACAACGTTAAGCTCTGTTCCATTCACTGGTTCTAACAGGCCACTGAATGATCTTCACAACTGGAGTTAGCTTTTTACATGGTGGATTATGTTGGGCAGGGCTGGAATTTCAGCTGAGGGAATCATCAATCATAGTCCTTAGAGTGTTATGGATTAAAACTGTATGGACAGCAGCACAGCCCAAACCCATTTTGAGTGCACAGTAAGAGTACACTGTAGGGGCAGCAAGATTTAAGGTAGCATGATTTCCTGCCAGTTCCAGAACTGGAGGGGGGGCACAGCAAAACAGATGTGTGGATGTGGCCTGAAATAGATTCCGATAATCAGTGTCATACAAATACATATGGAGTTGCAAATCCTCACATTTTAATCACCTTCCCAGAAACAGAATATCCGAGACCAATCTTTAATTGTATATATTCTTCAGGTCAAATAAAGGTTTGTTCAGCAACTGTCTTATTACTTCCTCTTTTAGGCAGGGGAGAACACATCCCATTCATGTGAAAATCTATTGAACAGCAAGCTTGTTCATTCTGAGCTTATCAGTAACAAAGCATGAAATGGAGCCATCTTCAAACCATAGCAAGTATTTCCTAAGCCTTGGGGGCCTTCCAAAATACACAGAAAAATATTAGTTCATACATTTTAAAATAAAAGGGAGAAAAAAGAACAAAAACAAGACTTGTAAAATTAAGCATGTTCATTTTTCTTTTCAACCTGTAAACCACTGAAGCAATAGAGAGTTCAAAGGAAAAATACCCAGCAGCATAAAAGTGAAGAGACTTGAGCAGAGGTACAAATATAAAGTGCTGGAATGGGGATTAGGTTCAGGTGAGAATGCTTACTATTATTCATCCTCTGAATAATCCCTCCACATTCATCTAGAATATTCTGTTCTGATTGTTTTGAAGCCAAGATGGTCCACAGCTGAGATTTATTTAGATGGGAGAAAAAGCACTTTTTCTGATCTAACTAAATTCTCCCAAAGATCATTTCAGCTGCAGTGACTGTAGGATTTGAAAGAATCAGGGATATTATCCTTCAGGAGTTCACTTCAGAGTCATAATTTTCCTTTCCCCGTCATAACAGGGAGAAGGAAATATGAAAAAAATATTCATTTTCCCCAAAAGCTATTTATTTATTTTATTTATTTATTTACTATCCTGCCTTTATTATTTTTATAAATAACTCAAGGCGGCGAACATACTCAATTCTCCTTCCTCCTCCTATTTTCCCCACAACAACAATCCTGTGAGGTGAGTTGGGCTGAGAGAGAATGACTGGCCCAAGCTCACAGGGAGAAGGAAATATGAAAAAAATATTCCTTTCCCCCAAAAGCTATTCCTTTAATCTAGCTGCTCAGCAATTCCACACTGTAGAAAGGAAAGCTCTCAAGTGATTTTTTCTTTCCAAACCATGCACACATTTATTCAAAAGTTCCCAATTTATTGTATTACATGAAGCTTTAACTATTTTACATTATCGTACATTAGCAAAAACATATCCAAACACTAACTAAATGTTAGTCCTGATTCAAAACTTGATCACATACACCCTTCACCCATAAATTTCAATATACAAAGGAAATTCAACAGCACTGGAACTCTGTCCTTAATTTTTTCCCTTCAAAGATCAGATATAGGATTCCAACTGAAAAGGAAAAAAAAGCTTACATTAGAATTTACCTCTTGCTTCCCCAACCCTGTTAAGTTTGTTATTGGCGAAAAAAATGTGAGATAGTATCTGATTGTAGATTTGTGTTTCTTAAGAGTGCTTTCCCCACCAAACTCTAGAACGAAATTTTAAAAGCTTCTCTATAATATTAACTATCACTGTGTATGCATAATTTGATTTCATTAGTTGTCAACTACTTCTTTGTGTCAGGTAGCAGGTTGGTAATAATTTGCTTGCTAAGTTCTTCATAGATACTAAATCATAAGTAAATGACTAATATTTCATCTGTCCTTATTCTATAAAAGTACAGACATTGGCTGGGTACACCCATCATGCTGAGCATAGTTTGTTTTGGTTTTGGCTTAGAACAATGAACCCATTCATTGTGGTTTGTAAACTATGATTTATGGCTTAGCATGATGTATGAACCGAGTGATTGTGCTTTAGTATCTTCTTTCTACCTATTGTTCTGAAATCTGAAGGACAAGGAAGCTTTACAACAGGGGTGGGCAACGTCAGGCCCATGTATATGGCCCGCAGGGCTCCCGCCTAAGGCCCGTGGGGCTCCCACCTGCAAACCCCGCCCCTTCCATGTGATTGGCTCCCGCCTGCAAACCCCGCCCCCAGTGCTTGTGATTGGCTCCCGCTCACAAACTCTGGCCCCCGGTCCACGTAAATCCCAGAAACCCCGACCCCGACCCCCCGGTCCCCAGTTATAAATATCCAAATGGCCCTTGGCAGAAAAAAGGTTCCCCACCCCTGCTTTACAACAAATGACAAGTACTGTAATAAAATGAATTCCAGTACAATCTTAATATAATGATAATCATAAGTCTCAAATTCTCTCCATATTTCGGTACCTCTATTTCTCCCTAAACCACTTTAACAAATTAATAAATCCAGACCAAAAACTATTTGTCATGCTTTGAAAGTCAGTGTTGATAAGTTTATTGTTCAGCAATTTATCAAAAAGTTATAAATATTAAGTATGCCTTCATCTATTTAATGAAGCAATTTAATGACGTACAGAAAAACTGCCATGAGAATACCCATCTTGACAAGCATAAAACAAAGTTTTGCTTTATAAAACAGCAGGAGTTTCTGATGGCAGACCCAACAGACTATTAACATTTATTTTGAGTCCTCTCTAGCTGCTCTTATTAGATTTGATCATCTACAAATGTTAATAAAACAGCTGTTAGAATATGGCTCTGCTAAATATCCCAGTGGCATGTTTTACTGTAAATATCCAGAGATGGTCTTCTAAGACACAGAGAAGCATAATACCATATATCTTACAATCTATATGTCTTTCTGTTTGTTGGGTCTTATATAACCGCCCAGAGTCCCCTATTCAGGGAGATGGGCGAGGATAAATTTAAAGAAAGAAAGAAAGAAAGAAAGAAAGAAAGAAAGAAAGAAAGAAAGAAAGAAAGAAAGAAAGAAAGAAAGAAAGAAAGCTGCTCCAATACAGCAAGACTGAGTGGCTTATACTTCCCAAAATGCTCAAAGGAATGAGCTACTATATCCTTTTTTTTACACAAGAGGAACAGAATATATCCCTACTGTGATTAATCTATTTGAAGTCAAGGGACTCAACATCTCCTCCATGGGGTTCAATTAAATTAATGCATAAATTTTCCTATGTTTGACTTTGTTCAATTTAGATTTTTGAAAAAGCTATTTCAGGTAGTGCACAGTATCCAAATTATTTACACTGAAGCAGGATTGACCAAAGGTCATGGATTATCATCTTTCATTAATGCATAGCTTTCCAAACTGTGTGTCGCGACACTTTAGTGTGTTGCGACACACAGTTTAGTGTGTCGCGGAGGCGGGGGGGTGCAAGGCGGCGGCGTGGGGGTGCGTGCGGCGGTGGCGGTGTGTATGATGGCAACGATGGCAGCGGTGCGCCATCAGTGCTTCTGCGTTTTAGCGAGGCCGCCGCCGCTGCCACCACCATGCACACCGCCGCTGCGCACCCCCCATGCTGCCGCCGCACACGCCCCCGCACCGCCACCACTGCCGCCATTCGTGTGTTGCCAACGGCGGCACTTTGGAAAGCACTGCATTAATGGTTAAAGTTAACACTTTCTGAATTTGACCCTGATAACCTTGATGGACAGTTCTCTTGCTTCCTGGATATCAGAAGCTGAGGATAAGATGCCATAGTATGGATGCTCTCCTGAATTGCTGTTGGCCTTAGGATACAAAAAGGCCCAAGCAGATCTCAGACAAAGGATTCTGGATATGGAAACCCCAACTGAACAATGCTGGAGTTAGGGAACCAATTAGCCAGCTAGATGCCTTGATCAGCTTAATGTATTTACATATTACAGATACATTTTCGTACTACTGTACTTCATGCAATATCATGCACATCTTACTCTCAGAAGTCCTAGATTCCTTATGTTAACAGAATCTGTTTCTAAGATGCTGCATAGTTGAATTACTGATTTATGCCCTGCTGTACTGTGATTTTTAGAGAGATTCTTTGTAATAATACCTCCTCTTCCTACTTATAGTTCAGTGAATTAGGGAGGTATCTGTCTGAACTGCTTCCAAATGTTATCTGGCTGCTGTGTACTTCAAATAAGTTTTACCTCTTGTCATCTTGGCAACAAAGCTGGCATATCTCCATCCACATCATATTCCTTACTCTCTGCAGGGTTTCTTAATGCTTTTCATTGTAGCTGATTTTTCTTCATTTGCTGTTGATTTTAACTTGTATTCACTATACTGTTGTGTGCCTTCTATTGCAATTGAAACTACATATAAATTGATTAAATAATCAAAATAAATAATGTTTAATGCATCCAAATTTTCCACGTTATGTTGTAGAGCTCATCTGCTATTAACAACCACTTCTCCTTGATTATCTTAGCCAGTAGTCTTAACATTTACTATAGTTATGCACTATAAATTATGTCAGTGGATTTGATATCCATTTTTAGTATTTTTATGTGTTCTCCCCCCATTTTGACTGTCTATACATATCTTGTTATAATGTTGTGTTGTTCATTGACCACAATAAAGACATTTTTTTAAAAGGAAATATTTACTTATTTATCAGATTTATCACTGCCCATCTCCCCCAAGGGAGACTGAGATATCCCAAGAGCCAGGGAGATCGTCTTTCAAGATCTGTGAAAGAAGTTACTAAAAATTCACTTGGATATTATAGGTCCAACAGTATACTGTTTTTTTTCCCAGAGGCTACCTGATATAAGCAGTTCAATGCAAAAAATCTGGCAGCTGAACACCAGATCTAGTTGTGAAATATTAGTGATCAAGACCCTAAAATCAAACAACTGTTTTATTTTACTGTCTTGCAAAAAAAAATTTTACAAATATATTTCACAAAGCATTTATTATGAAAGAATATTCTAAAGTCAAAACACACAGTATGTTACATTTTAGATGGGAGACATATAGATGCAGCTACTTTGGTTTTCAGTTGACATGAGGACACATTGTTGACGGCAGTCCCAAAATCCACTTCTTGACAATTTCAGTACATGCTTGCAACTGGCGCACAAAACTGCTGACACTATTATTACATGTCTGGAATTTAGCACAGACTGATGAAGACGTCCAGCTGTTGCAGTCAGAGGCAGGGGTTATAATACATGTTACTTTCATTTAAAAAAGAAGTAGAAACTCATATGCATTTATGGAAGACATGGCACCTTTACATATCTGTCAGCATAACAGGCTAAAATACCACAGCCTCATTACTTCATTCACTGCTAATTAAATTTTAAATTTAAATTAAATTTTAAAGATTTGGACGCAAAGAATTATGAAAAATATGTCTGTTAGAATTAAAGAGAATTGCTATAAGACAGTTTGGAAATGGTATATGACTCCAATAACGTTAAGCCACTATAATAAAAATAATTTAATAAATTGTTGGAGGTGTAAAAAAGAAATTGGGACTTACTTACATTTATGGTGGGAATGTGAAAAGATTAAAAAAATATGGGAAACGTTTTTTGCTGAGATCAATGAAATGCTATCTATTAATTTGCAAATAAGTCCAAAAATAGCATTATTGTTAAATTTTGGAAATATGAAATTAGAGTGGCAAAAGAAAGAGATGATACTGTAAACCGCCCAGAGTCCCCCTCGGGGGAGATGGAGCGGTAATACAAGTTAACTAACAAACAAACAAACAAATAAATAAATAAATAAATAATCTTGTTACTGCCCTAAGATTAATAATAGTTAAAAAATGGAAAATGGATTACGAGTATGAGCTTGAAGATTGGTTTAAAGAGGTATGGAATATTGCTATTAATGACAAATGGACTTGTAAACTAAAATATAGAAAGGGTTTGGTGAAAAGGAATGATTTTGATGTTATATGGGGTGAATGTCTGGAATATGTCTTTGTTAAAGGGAAAGGAGTAAAACTAGATCAATATATGTTATCTTTTTGGAGAAGAGGGCTTATTAAGAATCAGTTATAATAAAAATGTATGATAATAAAAAGTAAAGAGATAAGGAGAGTTACAAGTCCCACGGGTGATGGGTGCACGTAGAGGTTAAGTTTATAAAGTTATATGTGTTATGTTTTGGTTGTTTGACTGATTTTTTTTGTTATTATTGATTGTGTGTTTTGTTATTGTATTTTTTTAAAAAAAATTATTTTTTTAAAAAAAAGTTGTATGAACAAATAAAAAGCATTCTGTTTGATGAAGGAATGCATTTTAGAACTTTTAAAAAGTTACTAGACTTTTATGAACATTGTCCCATGAGAAAGAAATACAGTTTGTTTCTTTTTTTAAAAAAATGTAAACCCTAGAAAAACCTTTTGATAAACAACCAGCTTATCATCTTTCTCCCTCTTTAATCTAGTTCATCACACAAAATAAAAGCAATCTCTTCTGGTTTCTCCTTACTCTGCTTTTTCTCTTTTCCAATTAAAAGAAACCTATTGTTGGCTTTGTCTAAGGATAAGGATGGGTCTGGGAAACAGCTGGATTTTCCATTTTTTACAATGGAGATCCAAATCATAAGTCTCAGCCCTACATTTATACAGAAATAATCACAGAATCCTCCAGAGCTTAACATCAATGTCTAAATTTTCTTCCTCACTCCAATTGAAGACTAAATTCATGGTTCAATGCCTACTTCTTTTTTTCTAATTTACGCTAACATAAAGTTCACTGTTTTGGGTGACCTTTGAGTTGAATGTATGTATGTATGTATGTATGTATGTATGTATGTAATAAATAAATAAATAAATAAATAAAATTTAGACCTTATGGTCAACTCAGCCACTTTTCCTTGTATTTTATAAATAAAACTAATTAGATCCTTAGCCTAAATCCCATTATGCAAAGTACTTCTGCTCATACAGAACACAACAGAATTTACTCCACATAATTTGTAATATTTGATGCTCAAAATTCTTACATATACTGTATCACCTATAACAGGGGTCGGCAACCTTCTTCTGCACAGCCAGAGGCCACGCCACTGCCGTTTCCTTTTCCTTCTTGCCAGCACCGGCCGGGAGACTTGTTGCTCTGCCCATGCTGAGGCAGCTGGTGAAGCATTGCAAAAATGGCTGCCTGAGGATGTGGCAAGCTGTTCTCTCCCTCTCTCTGGTGGGCCAGGTGAACATATTTCTTTTTGAGACTATGGGCTGGATGATTTTGGGTGGCACACCACATCCATCCAATGGCCCATAGATTGCTAACCCCTGACCTATACCTTATAACAGAGGAGGAGGAGGAGTAGTTCAGTAGGAACATAAATACTCTAGTTTTTATCCAGATACTCTACTGAAATAATACCTCTACTGTAATAGAAATTCAGCTATATTTTATGACAAATAAAATATAGGCTTAGGTTCTTGGTCCTTTTTTGCCTGCCAGTAGTGATAAAATTTCATGCCCAAAAAGTTTTTGCTCAACAGCAAATAAATTCACACAGGCAGTTCTGCAAACTTTTATTAATCAACAACTCCATTACATGAATATTAACACAGTTATATGAATATTGCACAGGTACGTCATGCAGAGTGCATTTGAAGATATCCCTGTTGTGGTTATAGAACACACTGGCAGGCAAAAAAGTTTTGGCATGCAAAAAAAAGGAACAAGAGCCTAGCCTTAAATTAAATAGTCATTATGTCTGTGCCACTTTGTTAATTAATCAGGAAGCTGCTCTTAACAATACTTTCCAGTTATGTCTGAATCAGGAATTAAGATGAATAACTTCAAACAAGCCAAAAAAAATTAATCAACTCTGAAAAAAAACAACCTTTACTATTCACATGCAGGGATAAACTAAATGACAAAAAGGATTATATGCAAGTGCATGAAAGTTGCATATAATCTGGTTTATAAAGCAAGGTTTTTATCATCTAAATGCAAATAAAGATTTGTTTTCAGCATGCCCAGTTCATGGAAGCAGAATTACACTATCTGGCAATAGTTACAGCCTACTTCTACAGAGCACCAAGTGGTTGTGTTATTTACTCATGAATAACTTTTTTCAATTAAACCCAATTTTCTCATTTGTACAACATGCTATATTAAAATGTGTATGGCTAGTTTGTGAATCAATGTACCCTGCAAACACAGCCAATATAGAGAACAGCATTCTCCTTTCCTCCTGACATTTTTTTATCTCTCTAAATCAGAGCTTTCCAAACTGTGTGTCGCGACACAAAAGTGTGTCGCCACACACAGCGTGGTGTGTCGCCACACCACCCGGAAGCAGCAGCGCGCGCGTGCATGGCGGCCGCACGCCCCCCGGCGCCGCCGCACGCCCCCCGGCGCCGCCGCACGCCCCCCCCGCGCCGCCACCGTGCGCGTGCACTGCCGCTGGTGTGTCACCAGCAGCAGCACTTTGGAAAACCCTGCTCTAAATCTTCTCCCAATTGTTTCAAGGACCAATACATCTTGATTAAGGGACATCCACAATAACCTGTGACTCCTACAATATTTACTTTAATAAGTGGTCCAGTATAAATGTCAGTATGTCCAAAAATTATTAATGAATAAGAAATCATAATCTCCCTAGTTTTCCGTTACTTGAACCAACGAAAAAAGGCAAACAACATTAAGCAATGCTGTAAGGCAGGGCTTTCCAAAGTTTTCCCGCGGCGACACACCAACCGCCGTTGGTGTGTTGCCGCGGGAAAACCCGGAAGTGCCGCCGTTGCGGCAGCGAGCAAAAACCCGGAAGCGCTGCTGCCGCTTTCGAGTTTTTGTGCGCCACCGTTGGTGTGTCGCCGCGGGAAAACCCGGAAGCGCTGATAATGATCAGCGCTTCCGGGTTGTGTGGCGACACACCAGACTCTGTGTGGCGACACACTTTTGTGTTGCGACACACAGTTTGGAAAGCTCTGCTGTAAGGACTTAATTAATCCTTAAAAACCAGTTTGGTCTAGTGGTTAAGGTGTTGGGCTAGAAACCAGGAGCCTGTGAGTTCTAGTCCCGCCTTAGGCGTGAAAGCCGGCTGGGTGACCTTGGGCCAGTCACTCTCTCTCAGCCCTGGGAAGGAGCCAATAGGAAACCAGGAGACTGAGAGTTCTAGCCCCGCCTTAGGCATGAAAGCCGGCTGGGTGAACTTGGGCCAGTCACTCTCTCTCAGCCCAACTCACCTCACCGGGTTGCTGTTGTGGGGAAAATAGGAGGAGGTAGGAGTATTTGGTATGTTCGCCACCTTGAGTTATTTATAAAAATAATAAAGGTGGGATAAAAATAAAAAAAAATAAAATTAATTTTAAAGAAACAACCCCATGCCTTGTCTTCCTAGGTGCCAATGCTCAAGCAAATCCTAAGGTAACAGATTAACAAGGTTGCAGTTAGTCAAGTATGTTAGATTCATATAGCTGGAATAAGCCATTTAGGTAATGGAGTTAAAAACTCTGCTGAGTTCAGAAAACCAGGAAACCCAGTTTAAAGCATTCCAGATACAAGGCTTTCCAGCCTCTGCTCAAACACATTCAGTAAAGAGGAGCTTGCCATTGCCTAGGTAAATTATTGCACCTTCAGACTGTGATTACTGTTTTTCGCAACATCCAATGGAAATTGTGTTCCTGTAGCTTAAGACCATGATTCTGTAACTTGTACTCTGGCAGTTCAGAGAACAAATCATATCCTTCTTCCATGTGACACTCCTTTACATACTTTACACCCATGTCACATTGCTGACTCATATTTAGTGTATAATCAAGTACTATTGCAAGATCCTTTTCGCAAGATGTCCAGTATGTGTCATCTGCAAATCTGGTAAGATTCTCTCCATCTCTTTATCCAAATTGCTAATAAAAATGTCTCGAGCCTAAGACTGAACCCTACTTGGTGCATTACTTCAGCATGAGGAGGAGCTGTTAAGTAGTGCTCTCTGAGTGCTGTTTTCAGGCAAACTTAGTATCACCTGACGGATATGCCATCCAGCCCATAATTACCCAGCTTGCTCACCAGACAAGATACGTTGTCCATGGCATTCCCATAATCTACCAAGGAAGTTATTCAATCAATAAATTGCATAAAGTTCATTGGCAAGACTTGTTTTTGACAAATACATGCTAATTTACTAAAAAATAGTAACTTCATTGTTTCAAGGTGCTTAGAGTTCACTTTATGATCTCCTCTGTATTTTAACAACCTTCATCAACCTCAGCCCATTCCGATATTTAGCCTTCCTAAAGCCAGAATCTTCTCTACAAGTTCAGACCACAGTACCTACACATACTTTTCTTGGATCACCTCTTCTATCTACTACATACTTCCTTTTGACGTTGAGATTTACAACGGAAGTTTTGAATGCACTTATATATTGGCTTCTGATGCCCTCTTTTTTTGTCATTAGATCTGTGATTTGCTGTTAATGGCTCGTTTTTTAAAGAACTCCTACCCGCCTTGGTGTCTTCTTCCTATTAGTTTGTTTTGTTACGGGATTCTGCGTACCATTGTTCAGAGTTTATTGAAATAAATACTTTTTTGAAATCCAAGGTATACATTTGACTATATTCAGCCTACATGATCTGTGACTAGACAATAATAATATAACTGCAGTTTATGTGCATGTATTAATTGTATGCTTTGGGAGGTAAGATGGGTGAGGTTTTTTTAAAGCTCAACCTTATATTATCCATTATTTTTGTAAACGACGTGTACTAGGACAAAACATAGTCATGCCATTACATCACCAAAGAGATGCAACCTGGCAACAAGAAAGAATAACCCGATCTAGGAAGCAAAACTTTCAAGTCACACAGACATCCTAAACTCTCGGGATTTTAAAGTTTAAAAATAATTAACCACAGAAACCTTTGACAAAGGCAGAAAGGGGGGGGGGGGAAATGAAGTATCAACATTTAAGGCATACATCCAGGTACACCTGATACTGATAAAATATGTTTTTGAAGAATCCCATGATGGAGAAGGGAATTGAAACATTCCCTCATCCAACATGGGACAAGAATATTCTAGGCAAGTACTGTATGTGGAACATGTGCTTCCTTAGACTGAATTACGACTCCTATATACATCATGCTAACTAAGATCGCTGAATCCAACAACCCATTTTAGATTGCAAATATTATTATTATTTTATTATTATTTATTCAATTTATCCCCCGCCCATCTCCCATACAAGGGACTCTGGGCGGGTTACAACAAGTAAAAATTTAAAAAACTATACAAAATTTCTAAAAAGTAAAATATCATTATGCATTTGTCGAACACTTTCAAATACTGAAGTTCCATACATTGTTTCTTGCTATTTACATACCTACCCTATAAATGAGGCAAGATTATCAACTCCTTTTCTCAGATGGCTTACCTAAGGTCAGCTTCTGAGTCAATAAACAGGATATTTCAATGTAGGGCCATCAACACATCAGCTGTCCCTTCCTACTGCTCCTAACTGAATCCAAGAGCTGCGGGACATCGACGTGATAATGAAACACCGTTATCTGCCTGGGGTCAGAAGGGTCTGAGATCAAGCCTAACCTTTAAAGACAACGATCCTACCTCGGATTTCCACACTACGTAGGGAGAGGAGTGACTGCTGGGCATGTGCTGTCCCTTCCTCTGCTGGAGCCACTTTCTGGGCGAAAAGAAGATGCTGTTGGCACCTCCGCCCCCATAGCCGCTGCTGAGAGCCGAGGCTGAGGGCGCGCGCGCCAGGAAAGGCAGCTCCCACGCCGCGAGCCTCTTGACTCGGGGGCTCTCATAGTCAAAGTGGAAACTGCCCGAGGGGGACTTGTCCAAGGGCGTGCTAGGCGTGGAGAGCGAGAAGGCGCCTTGCGCCGTGCCCCCGCCGGGCGGGCGCAGCAGGGCGCGCGAGGAAAAGGCCGCCAAGTGTTCGGCCGACGGACCACCCGCCGCTTTGGCCCGAGTGCCGCGGGCTGAACTCTCTAGCGTCGTCCCTTCTTCCCCGCTGGAGCGGCCGATCACGGCGGGGTCCAGACTGCGGGTCTGGCGGAGCCTCCGCTTGGAGAAGCTCTTGGAGGAGGGCGGGGGACTGCCGGCAGCCGCCGGCGAGGAGGAGCACGAGAAGACGCTGTTGAGCAGGCTGTGCGCGGACATCCTGGGGCAGCGGCGCAAGAGCCGCTCAATCTCTCCAGCCTCCGCTTCCCCTCAGCCGCCGCTGCCGCCTTTTCCTCCGCAAACTGCTGCCTCGAACGCCTGCCCTGCCCGCCTTGAGGGACTGCTCAGTGCATGCTCCGAGAAGAGTTAGGCGGCAGGCTGGAGGACGCGCCGCTGGAGTTTTACTCCAGCCGTCCCGCGAACCAGTGCCTAGGTCCACCCCTCGGAGGCACCTCGCTTCCCTGCTCTGCTCTGGCAGCGCCTGCACAGCAGCCTGTTCTCTTGCCAAGGCGGCCACTCCCGCGGGTCTTGCCGCTCGGCTCTAGTCCATGGGCTGGGTTGCCCCACGCGTGCCTTCCGGCAGCCTCTCTTGCTATTGCTAAGAATGGTTCCGTGACTGCAGCCTAATTTGGCAGGAGAAGGCGAGTACTACCCCCTCCTCCGTGCCTCAGGCCCTCCCTCCAAGCTTGACCTTTCTGGAGTCCCCACGATCCACCTTGGCGCGTTGTCCGCAACGACTCAAGCAGACGCCCTGGGGCCGCGCAATCCTGAGCACCCGCTCGCTTTGAGACTGCGCAAAGTGGCTGTGGTGTATTTTATTAGCACGTCGATATCCCACGGCTCTTGGATTCAGTAAGTTGTTTGCATTATTTCGGATCAGGGTTTGATTCTGAGCCGAATTCCATTGCCGATTCTGTGTGTCTCTGTTGTCTTCCCTCTTCATCTCATCTTTGGCTCTTCTGATTTTCATTCAGTAAGCCAGGTTTGCAAGATCTTCCATCCTTCTCAGAAACAGGTGAAGAGGATTTACTTACTTCCTCACTGCTGATAAGTACTCTGCACATGCTTTGAAGGTTTTGTTTTATTTTTTATAGATGTTGCAAAGACAATCTCTTCTAAGGAGGAATAAAGGGCCTTATCCATTATCTCTAAGCAGACAGGTCACAAACAAGGAAGCCAAGGTAATAATTTAGTATCCATTCCATGATATTCTAGGACTGGAAAATGACTTTTCAATGTTTTAAAAAACCATATAGGGAACTAACTGCCTTTGAATGTGCAAACAAATGTAAACTTTAACCACAGAGAGCAAAATCATACATTAAACCAATGAGAAATTGATACATTGTGCTTTGCAAGTTTGTTAGTACACAACCCTCCCAATGCTGTATGAGTATTCCTGTAGGACAGATCAAACAATCATTGCTAAATAAAGTTTACCTATTGGCCTTCTTTACTCACTGGGTGCAGAATTGTTATTCCATAACAATTTGGCATCAGCAGTAGGATTGGAAATGGTGTACTTGGGGAAATGGGATCTGGCTCCACTCAACAACTTCGGTCTTATCGCCTTGCCCTTCCTGACCTCTACTCCAGGACCAGCCTGTTAAAAATAATTGTGTAAAGAAGGTAAGTGTCCTGGCTGAGATCTCGACACCCCATCCCTTTTACCAATCATGAGAGTTAGTGAGAGGAAACCATAGGAGCCAGTAGATCCAGCTCACATGGTTGGGTGGCTCCAGATTTTCCAAGAGGAGCCCAGCCCAATATACACAACAACTTATGGATCTTGTTGTGTGAAGAAATACATCTAAATGGAATGGATGGATGCATTAAGATCCAACTGGGCAATTTCTTAATAAAGAAACTTTATATTGGCAAAAATCTGTATTTTAAAGGATTTTTAGAGTAGAGGAAAATGGATGAATATTTGCAGGGATGGTATAAATGGTGGGCAGAAGAAGCATGCAAAAGAAATGGTCTCATATAAGGACCTGCAGAAAACTAATGAGAAATTAAAGGTAAAAGTTGCCCCACATAGTCGTGTCCGACTCTAGAGGCCGGTGCTCATCTCCGTTTGTTAGCCGAAGAGCCAGCATTGTCCGTGTTTGGCATGACGCACGCAGAACGCTGTTACATACCCACCGAAGTGGTACCTATTTATTTACTTGCATTTGCATGCTTTCAAATTGCTAGGTTGGCAAGAGCTGGGGCGAGTGCGGGAGCTCACTCCGTCACGCGGCGCTCGGGTCTTGAACCTCCAAACTTGCGACCTTCCGATCGACAAGCCTGGCGTCTTAACCACTGAGCCATCGCACCCCACCAAAATTAAAGAAACAGGTGGTTAAAACAAAGAAGGAATATTTTTGGATGGTACTTTCTCCAGTGCCACCGAGTTGCATGTACAGTATCCTTAAGTATCCATTGATGCAGATGATCCAATAAATCGTTGCCCTCCAGAGGACATTTTAAGTTCTACTATTTGGCCACCTCCATTAGCTTATGGAGCAGGATCTGGGACATTATCATCCTTGGTTCTGGATGGGGTTGCACTGCCCCAGACAGATCTGGTGCGGAATCTGGGGGTCCTCCTGGACTCACGACTCCTGCTTGAGGAGCAGGTGGCAGTCGTGGCCAGAAGGGCCTTTGCACAACTTCGTGTTGTGTGCCAGTTACGCCCGTTCCTGGATCGGGAGGCCCTTCGAACAGTCACTCATGCCCTTGTTATCTCCCATATAGACTACTGCAATGCTCTCTACATGGGGCTACCCTTGAAGAGTATCCAGAGGCTTCAGCTGGTCCACAATGCAGCTGCATGAGCCATTGTTGGTGCCCCTAGATCGGCACACATAACACCTTTGTTACGTGAGCTCCATTGGGTACCAGTTTGCTTCCAGGTCCAATTCAAGGTGTTGGTTATCACCTTTAAAGCCCTACATGGCATGGGGCCAGGTTACCTGAGGGACCGCCCCGTCCCCAATACATCTACCCGTCCCACCCGATCATGCAGAGAGGGCATGCTACGGACCCCATCTACAAGAGAGTTCCATCTGGTGGGGTCCAGGAGGTGTGCCTTCTCTGCAGTAGCTCCCGCCCTGTGGAACAACTTGCCCCCGGAGGTGAGATTAGCCCCTTCGCTCCTGACCTTCCGGAGGAACCTGAAAACCTGGTTCTGCCACCTTGCTTGGGGCCAAGGAAGGAATAGTCACTCTTGGGGATGGCTAATACCTTAGAGAGCCCCTCTCCTACATTGGATTGAGTTAGACCTTTTTACTATACTTGCCTCTTGGATTTTAATCTTGTTTTATAATTTAGTATTTTTATATTGTATGTATATTTTATGTCTCTTGTTTTTATTATCTTGTTGTAAACCGTCCAGAGTCCCTCCGGTGAAGGGAGATGGGCGGTGATAGAAGTTTGATTGATTGATTGATTGATTAAATAAATAAATAAATGTTTCTGGATATGCAGTAGGTACTCCTTTTTAATGGGTTGAATCTGGTTCTCTGCCTCCTCCCATCTCTGTTCAGGTTGCTGTGTTATACACTGTGACCTGTGCTTGCCTTTTAGCCTCTGGTTTCCCTATTAATCTTTATACTAACAGTTGTTATTGTTTTGGCATTGCACATAACTATGGAGCCAGCTTTTGCGAAACTGTGGGTTTCTTGCATCCTTCGGTTCTCCAGTTCAGATGCTGGCTTTGTTTCCTCTTTACTTGATGCTAGTCTTCTGCCCTCTGCTGTTGCTGCCATTACATTAAAAAGCCATTCTCATTCGCCTCATCAGCAATGAGCTTGCTATTTTTTGTGCTAAACATGCTGCATTCCAGTCTCTTGAGGTTTCTCTATAGCAGAGCTTTCCAAACTGTGTGTCGCGACACGTTAGTGCAGAGCTTTCCAAACTTTTCATGTTGGCAACACACACCAACGGCGGCGGCGGCGCTGATTGGCAGGGGTGCTGGTTCTTCCGGTTCCCCCCATCAGCGCTTCCGGGTTTGTGTGCGACACACCAGGACACTGCAGGAGATACAGTAGTGTGTCGCGGCACACAGTTTGGAAAGCTATGCGTTAGTGCAGAGCTTTCCAAACTGTGTGTCGCGACACAAAAGTGTGTCGCCTGTGGGGCCCAGATGTGTCGCATCAAAGCTTCTGGGTTTTCCCGCGGCGACACACCAACGGCGGCACGCAAAAACCGAAAGTGGCAGCAGTGCTTCCGGGTTTTTGCGCGCTGCTGCAACGGAGGCACTTCCGGGTTTTCCCACGGCGACACACCAACGGCGGTTGGTGTGTCGCCGCGGGAAAACTTTGGAAAGCCCTGCGTTAGTGTGTCGGCTGCAGTGTCTGGGTGAGTCGCAGCTGCTGCTGCCTCCGAGCCCTGCCAGGATTCCACGCAGGTCCTAGTGCCTGCTTTGTGCCTTGCTGCCTCCAAACCTGCCCTGCCAGCATTCCACGCAGGTCCTAGTGCCTGCATGGTGCCTTGCTGCCTCCAAACCTGCTGTGATTCCCCGCAGGTCCTAGTGCCTGTCTTGTGCCCTGCTGTAAGAGTGTCACGAAATGATGCCCTGCTGTAAGAGTGTGCCACCAACAGGAAAAGTTTGGAAAGCTCTGCTCTATAGAGTGCTCCTTGTTTTTCCATTATCTTCTGCATTGTCTGCTCAGAAAGTGGACCTAGCATGTAAGGACTGAATTCAGGTGCTTTCTTGACCCCCATGGAACTCTTCAGTTTCCAAATGGTCACTTCCTTGCCCCCTCCTCTTTCCTTTTTCCCATTTTCCCCACTCAAATAGAAACCCGGGCAAAGAAAAAGATGTGAAATGAAATTGAAAAATATTGGGCACCTGGATCACACCTATATTACAACAAGTGATCCAAACTTGCCACAAATGTCTACAGCTGTCAAGTCCTGCGAGGCTGGCATGCTCAGGAAACAAGAACTACTGGGATTTCTGAAAAGGTTCTTATTGCTAGTACGGTAGCATAACAGAATCTTGAAAGCCGACCGAACTAATTATGGTTACAGATAACCTTGGAGAAACTACAGTATGTGATACCAGTTAGAAAAATATGATTTAAGTTCAGGATAGGAAAAGACATTAGAAAGCAACTCAGACTAGTCCCACCTTAACTCTTTTGAGTATAAGAAGGAGGGAGGGAGAATATCATTGGGCTTAAACATTCTGCTACTATGAAAAAGTGAAAGGTCCTCTGTGCAAGCACCAAGTCATTACTGACCCTTTGGAGGGATGCTGCTTTTGCTGACGTTTTCTAGGCAGACTTATAGCGGGGTGGGTTGCCATTCCCTTCCCCAGTCATGATTACCTTTCCCCCATCTTAGCTGCGTACTCATTTTACCGACCTTGGAAGGATGGAAGGCTGAGTCGACCCGAGCTGGCTACCTGAGAAACCAACTTCCGCTGGGATCGAACTCAGGTTGTGGGGAGAGTTTTGGTTGCAGTACTGCCACCTACCACTCTGCGCCACATGAGGTTTACTGCGCCACACGAGGCTGTTACTATAGCCTATATCAATAAAGTTCCAGTCATTCTTGTGGAATCTTGTGCTTTTTCCCTCCCCGGATTCAAAACTCTCTTCTGTAGTCAAATATCTCTTCTGTTAGGCATTCCACCACAACATAAGATTAAGAAACCTTTACAGCCTCCCATATTGACCCTCCCTTTTCTGAAAGAACATTGAAATGCCACCTGCCCAAGGTTATGAATATGTTCTTATTTGCATTTTTAACAGTCTGAAGGTTGCCCTTGCAGGAAAGCCAAATTTGGTAGTATGGCAAAGAAGTTGGTAAAGGAATGATCCCTCACTTCAGTATACATTCCAATCTAATGTTCTTCCCTGCTCTAATGTCCATGCACAGCCATCTGAACAGGACCACTGGATTGACTCCGTATGAAGTTCTTTTGGGCCACCCGGTGGAAACCAGTATTTCACCACCAACAATCAACCAGTTGGCTTTGACTGATGATGAACATCCCTCTTACTGTCTACTGTTAAGCAGAGTGTTGATGTCTGTAAGCAGAAGCACCCTGTTCTCTGGTACTAATTCCAATATAGGGCCCAGCAAGGCCAGTGAGTGTTAATGCAGGTCAACCACAGAAATCATCTCTCCAACTAAATTTTGGGCTTCTGGGTTACCACCTTCCCATTCCCTTACCTGCATCTATAGGCATACGACTATCCCAGGTGTTATAGAAGGACTGGAATTCAGAGTCAATGCCAAACTAAAGCAACATCTACTGCAAACATGGCCATGGCCATTATTACTACCTCTTATCAAACAGGCCAGGTTGATTATGATCCCTGTGCTAATATTTCATAGGAAGTAGAAGTGGCAGAAATGTAGGAAGAAATAAAAGCCATTATCTCTAAACAGACAGGTCACATACAAAGTAACCAAGGTAATAAATTAATATGCATGTCAGAATATTCTAGGATAGGCAAGTGACCAGTCAGATTTCAAAAGACCATACAGGGAACAAAATGCCTTGGATATGCAAAAAATTTAAAGTTTAATCATATAAAGAAAAAGCATACAAAGCATACAACAATGAGAAATAGACACATTGTGCTATGCATGTTTATAAGTATTGTAACACTTGAGGGAATGTTATTAAAGGCAAAACTGAAGTACTTTCACCACATAATGAGAAGACAGGATACCCAGGAGAAGAAGCTGATGCTAGGGAAAGTGGAAGGCAAAAGGAAGAGGGGCCAACCAAGGGCAAGATGGATGGATGATATTCTGGAGGTGACGGGCTCAACCGTGGGGGAGCTGGGGTTGGCGATGGCCGACAGGAAGCTCTGGCGTGGGCTGGTCCATGAAGTCACGAGTCGGAAGTGACTGAATGAATAAACAACAAAACCAACCCAGTACTCCTGTGGGATAGATCCAACAATTGTTGCTGAATAAAATTTTACCTGTTGTCCTCCTCTACTCATTGCCTGTGGAATTGTTATTCCATATACTGTGCCAGTGAAAAATGATTCTTGAACCTAGCCCTAATGAGCTGTAGTTTAAAAGAAAGCTGCTCCTTCTGGAGCATCTACTTATTCTGATGTAAAAATAAAATTGTTTGAATTCCTTTAACTGAGCTTTGTGACTCATTTGCTTTGTAAGAGAAAATCTATTTACTCTCTCTACAAAAAAATATTATTTCAAGAATATGGTTAGGTATGTTCATGGCCACATATGAGCCAGATCAGCTCCCTTAACACGTTATCTTCCTATTATGGGCTACATATATAAATAATGTGACAAGCATTCTTCTGCTTATACTGTGTTAATACTTTTGTTCCCTTGCTTAAAACTACTGTATTCATGGATTTAATTAAGGGCAGAACTTATCTCTCCTTTCCCATTGTATTGACATTTCTGGGCAATTCCTATGTAAGCCTTGAATGAATGTAGATCTATATCAAGTGGAAAAGGGTGTGTCACAGATAAAAAATCCATGTTTACTGCCCATAATAAAGATTTGTATGTGTTCACAATACAGTTTTTCTCTTGAAATCTGAAATGTTTCTCACTGCAGGGAAAAACATACAAGTATTTTTGACTTTCACATCTATCCCCAGAGTAGACTTCTCCAGTTTAGTGCCATACAGATATATTAAATTATAGACCCCTCCAAACATCCTCAGATAGCATGGTTGTCTAAGCTGGCTGAGAATGATGGAGATGGTAGTCCAGATCTGGAGGGTCCCCCAAAAGGAAGACCGTTCAAGTATTTCTGTAAAATGATTTTGGCTTAGTAGCTATAGAAGCATGTAATATGTCTCCCCTCACCACTGTTGAAGGTACAGTAAATAATTAAGTCATAGGCAGACAAAAGGGTAAGGCCATTTCTCTGGTTTTCTTCATCTGCCTGCATCAGCAGAGATAGAAACAATAAGGGACTGACTCTCAGAGCCGTGCTGGCATTTCCAGCTCTTATCACATAATAACAAGGATACAGGATCACTTCTCCAGCCTTTGGAGTATTCTTATATATAACGGGATACAAATTATGATACACATGCTTTTAAATAAGTAAGCTTAAGTAGGCTTTGTTTGGAGGAAAAGCAGCCCTGACACTAATATCCTGCTGAAAAAATGGTTCCTCTTGTCCACTATTTGTTCCAGAAGTGCAGTTTGTAATAACAGTATTTGTATGAGAAAATAGCAGTAGTGGGGGTGGTCTTTGGAAGAAACTGTCAAAGGGTTTAGTAGGAAACCAGCTCAAGACCAACCATGGAGCAGTTATCTGGAGAATGAAAAAAGCAATCAAGAGGAAGTACTTAAAAGATTATAAATATATTGAATGGAATGCAGTGATTCCTTTCAGATTTCATTCCAAAGACATACGAATATCAGAGTGATAACTGGAAAACACTGATACCAACAAGGGGATAGAATACCAGAGAAAGAGAGATCCCCAAATGTTGGCAAAGCTCCTTATACATACTAGAGGATGATGTTTCAGCAGAAAAAATACCTGTGAGAGCAAACATTTCTCTGCTTAATGTCAAAATCAAGCAGATTAAAGCAAGAACTGTTGGGCACTTATTTTCTGGGGGCGGGGGGGAAATACAATTCTCAGGAGAGGAACTTAAAAAACTCACTGGTTAAGGCTGTGTGCGTTTGTGTGTGTGTGAACACACACACACACACACACACACTCTTAAGGAGCAATATTTAATTCCTTGGAAAGTCTTGTGAAGAAACACAAATCAACAGTGTCAGGGATTCTATCAGCTTTTTACAGAACACTTGAGGAAATTTCTAAGAACAGCTTCAGGTGTCAAGAAGTTCAATGGAAGCAGGCAGACAGCTGCTAGGGAGAGAGCTGCTACTTACTTTTATTTATTATTAAATTTATCTACCGCCCAAGTCGCGTATAACGGGCGGCTTACAGATAATAAAAATAACAATTGCCGAAAATAATTCAATATAACTATAACTATAAATACATATAAATACAAATATAAAATACAAAATATAAAATATAAATGTAAAATTCAAGATGGGAGATGAGATCTTCTCCTCGGCACCCTCACGGTATTAACCACCCCCACGAATAGCTGTCCCCCCCCCATCCCATCCCAGGCAAGGTGACATAACTATTATGCTATATCGTGGTGGTTGAGGCACAACATGCAGCAGCAATGATATTGCAATCACGCTGTGGTGCCCCAAGCCTAGAAACTGCACGCCACGCTGTTGTCATTAAGTTTTTGATAGCATTCTAGGAAGCATTCTAGATGTGGTGATTCTTAACAAGTCTTCAGCAAGCTTTTTAATAGTCTTAAAATAGCTGGACCGGAGTTTATCACAGAAACCTAGCTTGGGGGAAAGCAGAACTTATCTACCTCTGCCTGCCCAGCTAAGCTATAAAGTGCAGCACTAACACGGACTTTGTGGTGGGTGGGTGGGTGGGTGGCAGGTGTGTAGGAATAGGAGAGAGTTGCAATCACCTATCAGAATTTGGACAACAGGCTTAATATGGATACTAAGTTCACAGAATACATACAGTCATAAACTAACCAAATGGTTACACTAACATCCTCCCCCCCACACAGCCCAACCCCATAATTAAAAATAGCCAAGCTTTGCTTGTATAAATGCAGCCACTAAGTCTATCACCAAGCTGATTAAGCATGTTGTGTTAATACAGCCTATGTGTCTCTCCAGGAGGCTTTGTAGCTCATATTGGCTCAGAGAAACAGGGATCTTGTTCATGTGCTGCATGTGCTGGCAGAGGCAGTTTTGGATGGTTTTAGAGAATTTAATAATAGTTGCATACACAAATTCAGTTTCTGTGCTGAAGCTTTCCACTGAAGTTGAACTTAGATCTTCATAGCCAATGACAAACATGTTTCAGGACATCATGCATGAAATGTATTTCAGTGTATTTGTCTAGTGCAGAGCTTTCCAAACTGTGTGTCGGGACACGTTAGTGTGTCGGCTGCAGTGTCTGGGTGTGTCGCCGCTGCTGCTGCCTCCGAGCCCTGCCAGGATTCTGCGCAGGTCCTAGTGCCTGCCTTGTGCCCTGCTGTAAGAGTGTGTCGCGAAATGATGCCCTGCTGTAAGAGTGTGTCACCAACATGAAAAGTTTGGAAAGCTCTGGTCTAGTGGCTTGCAAAAAAAGAAAATCTGAGTAGCCACAGGATGAATTGCAAAAAATGTCAACAAAAGTACTGACATTCTAAGAAAACTTTATTGGGTGCCAAGCCATTATTCTCTGTTGCATTTTAAAGTTTCTGTGAGTTGTGAAGGTAAAATGATAGCTTATTGGCAATTTTGCAGCAAGGCATTTTCCCAGCACCTATAACCATGGTTGCATGTTGGGGAAATAGGTTATGAACAGTGTATAGAGACAGGCTTCAGGAACAGAATACTGGACCCTGGTGAGGTGGAGGAAAGAGAGGAGTGTAATTGAGCCCAGGAGCTGGGTGGCAGGATGAGGAAGAGTTCCAGCCAGTGGGGAAATGAATGACCACAAGTTTTGCAGAGCTATGATTTAAAGGAAAACACCAACATTGCTACTGTTTCAAATAAATCAGAGCAGAACCAGTTATAGAGTCAGTTCTCCAAAGCAATTTTTGATCATGAAATCAGAGCAGTAGATCAGAACACTCCAGAGCCAGCTCTTGTTCTTTTGATGCAAGAAACTGCTAGCCCGATGTACTTACTGCTTGCTTATTTGTTGCAAGAAATGCATTGATGATCCAACAAATCAGAAACTAGTTAGTAAATCATATGTGGCATCTCCCTGATAAACCCCAGTACTAGCTACCACTTAAGGTTGTAGGATAGGCAGGGAAGAAAAAATCTTGTCAAGGACAATTGGGTAGACAAAATACATAAAGTTGTAAATGTATCTGGTCATCACTTGTACTAAAGTGCCTTTCACTAAGGTTAAGGGATTCCACTACAGGTCCATATAAGAAAGTACTGCCTTCTCCATCACTTGGTCTTTGGGTCAGTGGACAACAGAAAGCTACATCAACAATTGCATCCAACAACCAACTTTTATAGTACATGAAACTTTATTGATTGCAATGGTATTCTGACTTTCTTCTGCCTTATTCTTATTTCTTGTAACAAAGTTGCACAGAAAATTTAACACCTTTTTACATGTTTCATCTAATTACACAGAATGTACCTCCTGAAATATTATTTTAAAATGTTTTTCTATCCAGTATAAAGAAATCAGAACCATGCTAGAATACTGCAATCCCAAAATAATTGACAAGAGTTATATGCTTTTTGGGAAAATTCCAGATAAGTCTGTTATTACTGATCTAGCAAAATAAAGATTTGTTTTCACAGATGTACTTTTCAGCATCCCAGTTTGACATTCATTGTTGTTGGAAGGGGAAGATTAAAAACAATGAACAAAGTGCCAGATGTAAAATAGCTTGTAGTACAGCAATCCCTGCAGTGAATCTTTGGCAACATGTAACAGATGAAGTGATGGTTAGTTAAAAGGATGTAATAGTAGTAGTTACTATTATTATTATTATTATTATTATTATTATTATTATTATTATTATGCTAGCTGATAGTAAAAAAATAAAGAGCTGCAACAATGAGACATAAACTTCCTGGATCAATCTCTTACTAGAGAAGTCAGAATTTCTATTTTTGTGTGTGCTCAGTGTAATTCACATGCATTGATATATCTTACTGTATATTCCATTTGGTAATCTTCTGTACATAAACAGTGACTGCTGGGTTGCCCAGAACTCTGGAAGTATTGTTAATATTTTACTTTGTTTGGTCTTGGTAAGACAAAGAACAGTATCTTTTTATAAAAGCGTACTTTCCTCAGGAAGCAAACTAAAACCCATCTGAGATTCAGAGACAGAGTGTAAAAAAATGTACATAATATTGTACTGAAATATCAATATGGTAAATCCACATGAAAATAGGTGTGGGCATAACTGTAAAGCTACAGTGCCCAACATTTATCTCAGATTCTACATTGTCAGTCCAGTGAATTTCAGGAAGCCCAAATTACAGATGACAAAGGTTACGCTTGTCATACTTAACAAGACAGCTAAAGACCTAGTGGCTGCATACAAGGTCTAACTGTGGTTGTTGGGACTGTGTGACAATCCAGCCCACTTGATTAGCATACAGGGTGGGATTAAATGTCTTTCATTATCATGGACCATTTAATGTATTGAATTTTAGATGATGATGGCAATGATGATTTATTTAGCCATCTATGGGTGGGCCTCTTGCCTGTCCAAATGCACAGGTGCAGAGAAAACTGGTGCCCTGTCATACCATGCTCCTGACTTTCCTCTAACCCAGTGTTTCTCAACTTTGGCAACTTTAAGATTTCTGGACTTCACTTCCCAGAATTCCCCAGCCAGCATGGCTGGCTAGGGAATTCTGGGAATTGAAGTGCAGATATCTTAAAGTTGCTAGGGTTGAGAAACACTGCTCTAATCAGACAGCTGCCTTGTCCTGGCATAGCAGCAGTGAGTTCTTTGTGCACTTAAGCCCAAAAATATTTGCAACCCCCCTCAAATTTCTCATAGCCCATGGGGTTTGTGATCCCCCCCAGCTTTTAGTATCCCTGAATTAAGCTAAACTAAGCAATGTCATTATTCATATTTAAAGAAGGCTGTTTAATTTGTGTTATGGTTTATTTCCAATTAAAAGGTTTTATTTTAGCAAGTTTCAATATTCTGTTATTGCTATTGATATTTATTTCTTCTTCAACATAACCTAATGAAATAATAAGAAGTATTCATAGGGGCAATTACGCAAATTCATGTATTATTTTAAGTGGTCCCAAAACCTCTGTCAGAACTCCTAGTTTAAGGTACACAAAAAAATGTAGCTAATCAGTAACTAGATTAAACACATTGCTTTCCCTTTTGATCAAATTCATTCATGGAAGCTTCCACCCAAAGCAGAAGACACTGAACATTTCAAGTTAAAAGGATCGGGTGGTGGGAAATGAGAATGGGAAAAAGGTCTCCCTGTAAATCTGGAGGATGGCAGATGAAGAAGCCACCTATTCTAGAAGCTGTTGTTATTCAGAAAGAGTACTGAACTAGAAGTACAAGTAGCTTAAACTAATATACATTCCTACACATGAGAAAAGTTATATGAACCAATTACCATGTGTCTCTTTCCACTTTTGCAAAAAGCTCTCTGTAGTATTTAATTGGCACCAGGGGAAGTCAGAGAGGATGAGGGCAAGTAGACTTCCTGTTGTTTTTCCCTCCTGTTGTTTTTCTGCAAAAAGATTCTTTCTATCCTTATGGCTTTCCCCACTGATGACAATGGGGCCTTGAAATATAGGGGGGAAATGCCATTCTTTCCCATAAGGCATGAATCTAAAAACCAATGGTGGAAGAACAAATAAGGATTTATTTATTTATTTTGCAAATGTATATTTTATTGTAGAAGCTATTATTAAGCAGAAAAAGAAAGAACAAACAAGGGTTTCTCTGAGTGAAATTAATACAGGCTATTACCTGAAATCTCTCACTTCTGTCCTCTGTTTTAAAATGAAGGAAAGAAAAAGAGGAAGCAAAGCAAGTCCTTAATTTAGGGTTAAAATTTTCAGTGACTATTGAAAATGTTTACACAATTACATTACATTGTTAACATGCTTGTGGTCAAATTAGGGTTCCACCCTCCATTAACCCTAGATCTAGCCTCTCTCAACTTCTAGCTAGAGCACAGTGCACAGAGAGGGAAGATTTAATCCTCCTCTCTCCAGTCAGGATTCACATTGAAATCAGTCAACAGAAACAATTATCTGCCATTACAACGGTGTGGAAGGAATTTTATCAAGACTGTAGCTGAGGTGGGAAATGCGTACTCTGATCTTATTAACAATTGTCTCCCTTATGTCTAGAATTGCTGTAATTTCTGTATCACAAGTACTAGGTTTAAAATAGTATATTATTTTGAACACTTTAAAGGTGAATTATGATTAGGCTAAACCACTGACCACTCCATCATGTTGAGTTTATTGAGTCCTTGTATGATTTAGCTAAATATCTGTTCATATATCAGAAAAATATAATACAATATGCATGGATCTACTGAATACCACATTTAATTTTTGCAGGGAGACAGAGAGAGGGAGGGAGAGACAGAGTTGCAGTAGTTGTGGCCAATGTTAATCTTATTGCACAGAATGACAAATTATACTAATTACTGAACATTCTTAATTTACTTAGTTGCAAGGTTTTTACAGTGCATATCATACTGACGACTCCCTTCCTCCAATGGATCAACAAAGCACAAATGACCTTGGGCTTTCTGCATAGTAGGAAAGGTACCTACTCCAAAGCTCCACCTTTCAAAAAAGGCTTGTTACACACTGATCAAGTTAGGTTAATTACAAGTAAAGTAACTATATTCTGGATCTGAATGAAAAAGAAGGCCACACTGTATTTTAAAAAACTCATTCTTATCTAGCTGTATTGGCTCTAAAGGAATTACACATAAATATTAACCACATGGTGTTGAGATTTTATGCATTCCCAGATGTTCATAATAAAGGCAGTGGTTATCTTCTTGTTATGAGCAAGCATTTCCCACTGAGAAGGAAATCTATCAGAATTCATTTCCCAGAGTTCTATTAAAACTCTGCCAGCAGAAGTAGAATTAATCCCACCAAACACAAAAACTCTTTTAAATTCAACATTTAGATCTGTATTCCTTTAGTTTGGCAGTACTCAGTTATAACATTCTTATTAAATTTCTGCTAGGACTAATTTACACATGTTGATTTTTACACTGCAATACCAATGAATTGTAACTGATTTAAATACCACTGACAAGATTTTCAGATTGTTAAACAAGCCACAGTGGCCTTGGCTCTTACATTGCCTTAAGCCAGGACATCTCAGCTTTTTTAGGCTGCTGGGCTTGTTTAGAATTTTAAGATAGCTGGCATGGTGGGCTTGACCCGTCATGTACTAGAATGCAAACAAAAAGTTATTCCCCACGTATCTCTCTTATCCTTTCAGGATGCTTTCTACCCCCTAAGCTTACTATTTTTTTCTAAGTAGCTGGATACACTTCCAAATGAAGCATTGGGCTGCAATCACCCATCACATTTGTTTTCTGGGCAGCTATATGGGCACAGGGACATTGCTGGAAATGCAGGTTATGCTTGAGATGGTATTTGGCATCATGCTACCTATTTATTTATTTATTTATTTATTTTCTAAAACAATTAAAAATCTAAAACAATACTTAAATCAAGTGAGACATACCATGTATGCAGGCATCAAGGAAGTTGTCCAAAAGCATTGTGGTGGGGGACCGGGACACTAGACCAAAAAACATGATCTGCTTAATACAATGATTAGGTGCAACTGCTTTTCACTGGAATCAGTTACAAACATTTACATATGAGCCATCAACCACTGAATGATAAAAGTGATGGAAATGCAACTGAGAATAGAATGTTATATTTGTCAAAGAGTTGGTACTGTTAGAAGCCCCAAGTTCATATGGATGGCATGACTTTCATATTTGAGAATTTTCTTCCTGACTAAGCTTCATTGAATTATGGCAGCAATTTGATTTATAGACAGGTACCTGAAGTTATTTTAATTCTTAAAAAATAGGTTGCAGAATTTCAGATCTAACTGAAGGTTTATATAGCTGAAGAATGTTAACAGATCCCTAAGGGAACTGTGCAATTACAAGATAAATACAATTAACAGGTTTGTTTTTTTTTACTAAAGACCAATTTGTAGTGAGTTGAATTGTTTAATATTTCAACTGTGTGTCTCTTCAAATGCCAAAAGCAACAAGTATAATTAAACAAGCACCTTTTAAAAAAATTAGTAATGAATTGAAATAAATCTAAACTAAATGTATCTGACATCTCATACTGTATTGCTTTTAAACCTGGAAGACAGAACATTCAGACACAAAAAGCCAATTATATATGCATCTCAGTTTATGTAGCATCATTGTGAAATAAAACCATGGAAAAATAATCCTATCTCTTCTGCAACACATCTCCATAATTATTGGATTTTGATAATTTGACATAACTTTGTGGATATTTGGGAAAAAAGAACTAGAGATAGAGATAGTTTCACATTTATTGATAGCTTTAAGAAAATGAGACTGCAAAAATCTAGAACCCCCGTTTGCTCAATAGCTATAATATACCACAGGTAACTATGGTATGTTACAACTATGTATTTAAACAAATGAATAAATGTTGTGGAAAATAGAAAAAATATATACATTCTAGATGGAGTAACTTACCCTGAATATATATTTTATAAATAAAATTATAATATGAATTTCTATTAAGGTAATAATAGGCATATATTCACATGCAGGGACTTAAGAGGCATACACTGAAATTCTGGATAATATGACTTCAATATATAAATACTTATACATTTACCATAATTTGCCTTATATTTGATGTAGATTGTTTGTGGAAATACATACCAAGAAATTTTGGAGTTTTGACTTTTTTTAGCTTTTAAAAGACTGAAGTGCATTAGAAAAGAAATCATTGTGATTTTAAAATAAGCCACATAAACTGTTGGCATGCTGTAAATGATAAGTATTTGCAAGGAGGTGTAGGTTTCCAAAACAATCGCTCTCAGCTTTGCATTTGAGAAAATTTTTGAATCTCCTCTGTGCTACCCAGATACAGCCCAATGTAACATAGCTTATCTACACTGCCAGGTTGTTTTGTTGCCACTTCAGGGCAGCAGCCATTTTTGGATGGTAGGAACGGGTGACATCACCTTTAACTCAGCCCCTCCCATTGTGAATGCAACCACCAGGATTGTTTTCCAGCTTCTGCCACCTTAAGCACTGCTACCCAGTTTGTCTGATGCACTTTAGTTTCTTCTAGTCCAGTCCCTGCACTTTAATTGGCTACTTTCCCGAGGCAGAAATGCCCCCACACTACTGTAGCTTGAATCATGTCAACTGGATTTCTATTTTCTCAGTGGAAACGTTTCGCTCCTTATCCAAGAAGCTTCTTCAGTTGAAACGTTTCCACTGAGAAAATAGAAATCCAGTTGACATGATTCAAGCTACAGACAATTCCACCTGGATGACTGAGAACCTTCATCGACATATTGGTTTAACACTTCATTTTCTTCAATAAAGTCTGCCGCAGCGCCTGTTCTCGCAAGTGTTTCTCGCTGGCTTAATTATTACAACTCTTGCCTGAGTTGCAGAATATTCAGTCTGAAATTATGCAGGATTATTTTTTAAAGCCTATATTTTTTTCCCTGAGCTGTCTATTTTTCTGTTGGGACTTAAATATTCCAGTGCAGTTCTTAAAGGCCAGCAGGGAAATTGTCCAATGGAAAGACAGAATAGCCTTAATACTTGGCAAGCTGCTGTCCAGGCAGGATTTTCTTAAACCAGGTTACAGTCAAGCCAGCATGAATACAGAAGAACAGTTTATGACACAGTTCAGTACTGTACAGATCCTGTAGTTCCTTAAAGTAACAAACAAGTCACATTTATGATTACTGTTATCTTCTAATACCAGAATTTTTAAATTAAGATTTGGACTGTAAATACTTTCATTTGACAAACAAACCTGAACATTACTGCATCTATTTTTAAACCCACCATTTGATAAATATGTATGTAATAAACATATACAGCAGGGCTTTCCAAACTGTGTGTCGCGACACAATACTGTGTCACCTGGGGGCCCCAAGTGTGTCGCGTGACAACCCGGAAGCGCTGATGAAAATGCCCTCGGTTCCGGCAGGGAGGCGAAAATCGTGTGCACACGCTGCCGGGCCGCTTCCCTGCTGCACAGCTGATCAGCACAGGGGGGGCCGGGGTGGAAATTCTCAGCGCCGATCAGCTGTGCGCTGGGAAGCGGCCCGGCAGTGTGCGCATGCACGCGTGGCAAGGCTTTTCACCTTCCTACCGGAACCGAGGGCATTTACAAGGGGCAGGGGCAGCAGTGGGCCATCAGCGCTTCCGGGTTCCAGGACACCGCTGCTGCTGCGGCGGCAACCAGGAAGCGCCGCTGGCGGCGCTTCCGGGTTTTTGTGCGCTGGCCGTTGGTGTGTCGCCAACGGCAAAAGTTTGGAAAGCCCTGATATACAGTATGTAACAATGTTACATATACAGTATGTAACAACTATGCAATGACCAAGAAATGAATTGAATTACATTTGAAATATAAGGACTTAAAGTTGCGTACTTAGTATAATTGTATACATATCCACTCAGAAATAAATTCTTGTATGCTTTATAAGTAACTCTGTGTAGCATTAAAGCTTTAAAGATTTCTAAAATTAAAATGTATTCCTTTCCTTTTTTTGCTTGTTTAAAAAAAAAGGTAAAGGTACCCCCCGCACATTTGTGCAGTCGTGTCCGACTCTAGGGGCCGGTGCTCATCTCCGTTTGTTAGCCGAAGAGCCAGCGTTGTCCGAAGACGCTTCCACGGTCATGTGGCCGCATGACACGCGCGGAACGCTGTTACCTACCCACCGAAGTGGTACCTATTCATCTACTTGCATTTGCATGCTTTCGAATTGCTAGGTTGGCAAGAGCTGGAGCTAGTGCAGGAGCTCACTCTGCACGCAGGGCTAGGGATTCGAACCTCCGAACTTGCAATCTTCCGATCAACAAGCCTGGCGTCTTACCCGCTGAGCCACCACGCCCCTTTTGCTTGTTTAGCTCTTTATATATTTTGGAGGTCTAAAAATAGAAACTAATTTGGCTCTGGTCTTAGAGCTATCTTTAGCATCTCATTTGGTGGTCCAGCTTGGAACCAACATTTTGTGTTGCCTAGGTTTCTTCGCTTAATACAAAATAGTTATTTGCATGTATTTTCAAATTTTCTGAGCATTCCTTTCATTTTACTTATGACAAAAAACGCTCTGCAAACAAGAAAATATATGTGAAATTATTTTTATCATAAAGTGCACATTTACTCTGAAATTAGATAATTCCTAACAAATGATTACATAGTGTGAATATCAGTTTAAAATCATGGAATAGCACTGTTCTGAAATAGATAGAGCAATAATAACAAAGATGACCCAAGATATTTTGGTGCTTGAAGGAGAAAATCTAAAGTGTGTTTTAACTGGTCAATGTGATAGAGTGATTGTGTTGGATCTCACAAAGCTGTTGTGAAGTAGCTGATGAAAGAATATTTCATGTTGCCTTTTTCTATACAAAATAAACACATAATGTAAAAATATATTGTACTAACTTGATTGTAAATGATTCTGGCAACCATGTCTCATGAAGGAGACAAGATAACATTTTTAAATAAATAAAAATTGGCAAAGATCTAAACCACTGTTTTTCAAACTTGGCAACTTTAAGATGTGGACTTCAACTCCTAGAATTCTTAAATCTTAAAGTTGCCAAGTTTGAAAAACACTGATCTAAACAGTAGCTTAGGCCCATAAAAAATGTGTGCTTTCACTTTTCCATGCCGCCTTCAATGCTCTATTTCTAAAGGTCTGGTAGAAGCAATTTATCAGATGACATAGAGAAAAATGAAGTCTAAAATCATTTTGGGATTCAAGTACTTAATTATTTGATTTCTTCTAATTTGAAAGAAAATAATTTGCTGTCCCCTGCTAGTATTCCAAAATGTTCACCAGAGGCTGAACACCTTATCCTGTTTGTTGAGATAACTTTGATAACAAAATTCTTTAAAGCTATGCAGAATACCATTCGCTCCATGCTCCACACATCTAGGATTCCGGGGGGGGGGGGGGGCTACTAGGAGAAATTGTATGATTTCTAGACAAGTTTGGTATTTGATGTGTTGTTGATGTTGCTATCATCATCATCATCATCATCATCATCATCATCATCATGTTTCTTACACTTTAAGGTCTTGCAAACTGGTCACTACACATGTAAATGCGTTGGAATATTAATGTAAGTTACATTGGATATAGTTTTGCTACTGGGGGATTTTTACTTTATCCTGATGCTTATGCCTAAGTTTGGTCTCAGGATTTCTTAAAAGCATGAAGTCTATTAATATAATTTAAGCAGATTTCCATTTAAAAGCACCCTGCCACACTGCATACAAATTTCTAATCACTGCAGGCTGTTGTTTTTGGAAGGACAAAATATTTCTATTACTATACAAATGCTCTTTTCCATCTTCTGTGTTTATATATCACGTAGGGAATGTGTTTTACTAATCTTACTTTTTTTCCTGGCCGTGCTTTAATCACACTAAATAGCTTTGCATTTCTTTCCATGCAAAGAACTCCACACCCATAAAAGAATCCATACCTGAATAAAGGCCTTGTGTCTAGTACAGGGTTTCTCAACCAGGATTCCATGGAACCCTAGGGTTCCACGAGAGGTCACTAGGGGTTCCCTGGGAGATCACGATTTATTTAAAAAAATTATTTCAAATTCGGGCAACTTCGCATTAAAGAGGTAAGTTTCATTCTTTATTTTTGGTTTAAGAACACTGTTAATGCATATATACAGGCCTACACATGAAACGAATATAATAATTTTGTAACTTCTGGCCTATATTTGAGCCTGAATGTGCAGGGGTTCCCAGAGGCCTGAAAAATATTTCAAGGGTTCCTCCAGGGTCAAAAGTTTGAGAAAGGCTGGTCTGGTATAATACACTGAGGAGCCTGTAGACAGAAAAACTGGTATATGAGGAACTGTGGCTCCAACTTTTTATTTATGATACATTATACTTGGATCAACATATTCTCTTAAATATATGATGGTGCAATAATGTGCAAAACCAGGCATGGCTGAATTAATATGTCCAGTCTGCCTCTTTATTATTTTACAACCTTAAATTCTTCTAATAGTTACACTGTTTTGTCTCTATTCATTAATTGATTAACCTGAATGTTTGCATTGGTAAAGACAAGCATTTAAAAACACACACAAAATAATTTAGGTTTAACCTTTAGAGAGATTTTCAAGACAGATATTTTCAGATGAAGAATGTTAGGATAACCATTCCAGTATTTAGCAGATAGGATTGTAATGTAAGGCTTGAAGAAACAACAAACAATAGTCTTCAGTGATCAATAGCTTTTAAGTAGCACTGTGATCAGAAATCAGAAAGTTATACAATTTCTATATGGAAAGAAATATCCATGGGCCTTGATGTCTGCATTATTAAGTTGCTGTTAAAGCTACAGAGGCTGAAAAATTGGCAATGCTCGATGGGTGTTATGCTTGTTGCAACTGTCATTGGTTCTTGAATACATCATCTTATGACACCAGAGCAGCTGTCTGCTGAACTGATGTTCTATGTCTTCATCTTCATTATTATTGCTAGTGCATCTGTCCCATAAACCATTTAAAATGTGAAAGCTAATGGAAAAACAAGGTCATATTTAGCCCTTAAGAGCTGGAATCTTTTAATTGCAGTCTTGCCACACATGTTTGCATTTTAAAAGATGTACTTATTTTAAAAGAACACACGTATTGCCTCTCTCACAACTGAGAACATACTTCTGATGTTATCTAGGCCTTGTATCAGTTACTTTCTTATTCCTATCTAAAAATATGTTTGGGCTGTCAGAAATTCAACTGAGTAGTCTTCCACTTACTGTTATGGTTTTTTTTTCACTACATCACTGGACATAACTTTAATTTTACTCTGCGAAAAAAAGGGGTTCCACGGAAAATCTAGATTATTAGTTTTGAATGTGCTGTAAATTAACTATTATAGTTCACATACATTTGCACAAGAGAACTTAATCTAGGAATAAGTATATCCCCTGGGTATAAGACAGGAAGCTGGAAACAAAATAAACACGATATCTGAAATAGAGCTGGTGAATTGCTAATGTCGAAGAGGATAGTGGGAAGCAATCATTGACCTCAGTCAGTAAACATGCAGACATTAGTATAAGACAAAGCACAGTCAGGGTTAGAAATCTCAACTCTGGTCAATGAGTACGTGTATTCTGGCTGCTAGTCACATGAAAGCTCATATTTCATATCCTAGCATAATATAAAACAGGCCCTTAAGTTTAGAATGATGATGTTTTTATACTGGGAAATCTACCGTTATGTTTATAATACAACTGCAGCCTTTCTCTTTCATTAATTGATGCTTGCTTTCGATTTCTTGTTTTTACCATTCTGATCTCTGATGGCTATAATTTGATGGGACCCCTACAGTAAACATTTTACAGTCAGAGACATGACCTTCCTTCCTCCCTCTTGTTACTGGAGCAACAGAAGGGTAGATTACCAGGTTACAGAAGAAAAAAAATAGTTGAGCTTTGGACTAGTGAGATACAAGGCATATTGGAGGCTCATGAGTAGATTGCAATAAGATAGTTTTTTCTTTGTTTTTTTTTCAACTGTTCTCAGGAAAAAAATAAGATTCCTGACACAAGTAATGTCTGAGGAATGCATGAACAACTGAATACTTCCTGATGTGAACTGGGTGGAGCTTCATCAATCAATGATACTCAAAACACTAACTGGAGTACCAGGAGTTAGTACTACTGTATCAGTAGCAACCATGAACTGTACTATGAGAAGGGACATAAGGTTCTATCTAGTTACTTTGCTGTCAATAGGCCATTAATAGTAGAACAGATATTAATAAAAATAAATTAGGGTTCTAGCGTATGAATACCTGTTCTCCCTATAACTTCAACAAAAATGCAATATGCTTCCAGTGATACAATAATCTCTATACAATAATCAAACATCTCTATTTATGCATACTGTATGTACTTTAAAAGTTAAAGACCCCATCAACTCAAGCTCATGCCATGTAATTATTTAGCAGCTGTACAGAAGTGATTTTCTATTGCTGCCTTCTGGATACACACACACACAACACACACACAACTGGGATTTCTGGTGGGCTCCCTTACAAATAGTAACCAGGTCTACTCTGCTTAGCTTTTTTTGAGATCAGCCAATATTGTCTAGGTGCTGCCACTAATGCTTAAATGAATACTATTTAACTTAATATCATGTTAAAACAAAATTATCCCAACACATAATTTAATGCAGTGATTGAAGTGTTGGAAAAGCACAAGGTGATCCAGGTCCACCCTTAGTCACGGACGTTCACTGGGTGACTTTGGGCCAGTCAGTCTCCCTCAGACACTATCTGTTGTGTGAAAGAAGATCAAACCAGTCCATACTCCAGGAAATAAAGCCAGACTGCTCACTTGAGGGAATGATATTAAAAGCAAAACTGAAGTACTTTGGCCACATAATGAGAAGACAGGATACCCTGGAGAAGATGCTGATGCTAGGGAAAATGGAAGGCAAAAGGAAGAGGGGCTGACCAAGGGCAAGATGCATGGATGATATTCTGGAGGTGACGGACTCGACCGTGGGGGAGCTGGGGATGGTGACGGCCAACAGAAAGCTCTGGCGTGGGCTGGTCCATGAAGTCACGAAGAGTCGGAAGCAACTGAACGAATAAACAACAAAATATATAAAATATGATTGTGATCTTAGATATGCATATATTTCCTGGAATTAAGCATGTACCATGCTTGAATTCAACAACAGTAATGTGGGGGGCAGGGGGGAGGTGATAAGGGGAAGTGGGGGAAGATTGGGAGAATCTTTGTATATTAGCAGAAGTGGTATTGGGAAGTTTGGGAAGAGGTGGTATGGGAGTAGGCCAGGTCTGCCCTTGAATTTAAATGCAGCATATCCAACCCTTTCCCAATCTTTTCAGTACCTGTATACAGGCTGTGATTCGTTTTCATGTTCTCCCCACCCCAAAACACTTGTGCTGAATCCATGCCCAAACCAAACATATGTTGTTGTTCAGTCGTTCAGTCGTGTCCGACTCTTCGTGACCTCATGGACCATAGCACGCCAGGCCTTCCTGTCCTCCACTGTCTCTCGGAGTTTACTCAAATTCATGTTCATTACATCGGTGATGCTATCTAACCATCTCATCCTCTGCCGTCCCCTTCTCCTTTTGCCCTCAGTCTTTCCCAGCATCAGGGTCTTTTCCAGTGAGTCCTCTCTTATTAGGTGGCCAAAGTATTTGAGGTTCAGCTTCAGCATCTGTCCTTCCAATGAGCAGTCAGGGTTGATTTCCTTTAGGATTGACTGGTTTGACCTCCTTGCAGTCCAAGGGACTCTCAAGAGTCTTCTCCAGCACCACAGCTCGAAAGCATCAATTCTTCGGCGCTCAGCCTTCCTTATGGTCCAACTCTCACAGCCATACATTGCTACTGGAAAAACCATAGCTTTAACTATACGGACCTTTGTCGGCAAGGTGATGTCTCTGCTTTTTAATATGCTGTCTAGGTTTGCCATAGCTTTCCTTCCAAGGAGCAAGCGTCTTTTAATTTCATGGCTGCAGTCACCGTCTGCGGTGATCTTGGAGCCCAAGAAAATAAAATCTGTCACTGCTTCCATTTCTTCCCCTTCTATTTGCCAGGAAGTGATGGGACCAGATGCCATGATCTGGGTTTTTTTAATGTTGAGTTTCAAGCCAGCTTTTGCACTCTCCTCTTTCACCCTCATCAAGAGGCTCTTTAGTTCCTCTTCACTTTCTGCCATTAGGGTGGTATCGTCTGCATATCTGAGGTTGTTATTTTTCCCGGCAATCTTAACTCCGGCTTGTGATTCATCCAGCCCGGCATTTCTCATGATGTACTCTGCATATAAGTTAAATAAGCAGGGTGATAATATACAGCCTTGTCGTACTCCTTTCCCAATTTTGAACCAGTCGGTTGTTCCATGTCCGGTTCTAACTGTTGCTTCTTGACCCACATACAGGTTTCTCAGGAGACAGGTAAGGTGGTCTGGTACTCCCATCTCTTTAAGAATTTGCCACAGTTTGTTGTGATCCACACAATCAAAGGCTTTAGCGTAGTCAATGAAGCAGAAGTAGATGTTTTTCTGGAACTCTCTTGCTTTTTCCATGATCCAGCGAATGTTGGCAATCTGATCTCTAGTTCCTCTGCCTCTTCGAAACCCAGCTTGCACTTCTGGTAGTTCTCGGTTCACATGCTGCTGAAGCCTAGCTTGTAGGATTTTGAGCATAACCTTGCTGGCATGTGAAATGAGCGCAATTGTACGGTAGTTTGAACATTCTTTGGCATTGCCTTTCTTTGGAATTGGAACGTAAACTGACCTTTTCCAATCCTGTGGCCACTGTTGAGTTTTCCAAATTTGTTGGCATATTGAGTGCAGCACTTTAACAGCATCATCTTTTAGGATTTTAAATAGCTCAGCTGGGATACTGTCTTCTCCGCTAGCTTTGTTGTTAGTAATGCTTCCTAAGGCCCACTTGACTTCAATCTCTAGGATGTCCGGCTCAAGGTCAGTGACCACACCATCGTATTTATCAGGGATATTAAGATCTTTCTTGTATAGTTCTTCTGTGTATTCTTGCCACCTCTTCTTAATCTCTTCTGCTTCTGTTAGGTCCCTGCCTTTTTTGTCCTTTATCATGCCCATCTTTGCACAAAACGTTCCCTTGATATCTCCGATTTTCTTGAAGAGATCTCTAGTCTTCCCCATTCTATTGTTTTCCTCGATTTCTTTGCATTGTTCATTTAAGAAGGCCTTCTTATCTCTCCTTGCTATTCTCTGGAATTCTGCATTCAGTTGTTTATATCTTTCCCTTTCTCCCTTGCCTTTTGCTTCCCTTCTTTCCTCAGCTATTTGTAAAGCCTAATCAGTCAGCCACTTTGCTTTCTTGCATTTCTTTTTCTTTGGGATGGTTTTAGTTGCTGCCTCCTGTACAATGTTACGAACCTCCATCCATAGTTCTTCAGGCACTCTGTCTACCAGATCTAATCCTTTAAATCTATTCCTCACTTCCACTGTATATTCATAAGGGATATGATTTAGGTCATACCTGATTGGTCTAGTGGTTTTCTCTACATTCTTCAATTTAAGCCTAAATTTTGCAATAAGAAGCTCATGATCTGAGCCACAGTCAGCTCCAGGTCTTGTTTTTGCTGATTGTATAGAGCTTCTCCATCTTTGGCTGCAAAGTATATAATCAATCTGATTTCGGTATTGACCATCTGGTGATGTCCATGTGTAGAGTCGTCTCTTGTGTTGTTGGAAAAGAGTGTTTGCTATGACCAGCGTGTTCTCTTGACAAAACTCTATTAGCCTTTGCCCTGCTTCATTTTGTACTCCGAGGCCGAACTTGCCTGTTATTCCAGTTATTTTTTGACTTCCTACCTTAGCATTCCAGTCCCCTATGATGAAAAGGACATCTTTTTTTGGTGTTAGTTCTAGAAGGTGTTGTAGGTCTTCATAGAACCGGTCAACTTCAGCTTCTTTGGCATCAGTGGTTGGGGCATAGACTTGGATCACTGTGATGTTGAATGGTTTGCCTTGGATTCGAACTGAAAGCATTCTGTCGTTTTTGAGGTTGTACCCCAGTACTGCCTTTCCCACTCTTTTATTGACTATGAGAGCTACTCCATTTCTTCTAAGGGATTCTTGCCCACAGTAGTATATATAATGGTCTCCTGAATTAAATTCGCCCATTCCTGTCCATTTTAGTTCGCCGATTCCCAATATGTCGATGTTCAATCTTGTCATCTCATGTTTGACCACATCCAGCTTACCTTGATTCATAGTTCTTACATTCCAGGTTCCTATGCAATATTGTTCTTTACAGCATCGGACTTTCCTTCCACTTCCAGACACATCCACAACTGAGCGTCCTTTCGGCTTTGGCCCAGCCGTTTCACACTTTCTGGAGCTACTCGGAATTGCCCTCCGCTCTTCCCCAGTAGCATTTTGGACACCTTCCGACCTGAGGGGCTCATCTTCCGGCGTCATATCTTTTAGCCTTTTGATACTGTCCATGGGTTTTCTTGGCAAGGATACTGGAGTGGTTTGCCATTTCCTCCTCCAGGAAGTCTAAGTCCTGCTTAGACTGTTTTTGAATGGAATGCTTTACGCATCATTACTTATATCAAAGTAAATATGCTTACGAGAGCCAGTTTGGTGTAGTCGTTAAGGAGACCATGAATTCTAGTCCTGCCTTGGGCATGAAGCCAGCTGGGTGACCTTGGGCCAGTCACTTTCTCTCAGCCCTAGGAAGGAGGCAAGGGGAAACTACTTCTGAAAAATCTTGCCAAGAAAACTGCAGGGACTTGTCCAGGCAATCTCCAAGAATCAGACACGATTGAACGGATTAAAACATATGCTTAGGATTTTGCTGTATTTTTGCTTAAGGAGATGAAAATATTATTTTCTGTTCTGCCATAACTTTTATTTTTTTTTATTTTATTTTTAAATTTTTATTATTTTTATAAATAACTCAAGGTGGCAAACATACCTAATACTCCTTCCTCCTCCTATTTTCCCCACAACAACCACCCTGTGAGGTGAGCTGGGCTGAGAGAGAGGGACTGGCCCAAGGTCACCCAGCTGGCTTTCATGCCTAAGGCAGCGCTAGAACTCACAGACTCCTGGTTTCTAGCCCAGCACCTTAACCACTAGACCAAACTGGCTCTCTTAATAAACTGTTTATCAAGCATCACACAGAAACACTCGCAGACTATGACAGATGTTTCCAGAAAAAAACACTACCAAAGAACTTAAATCAAGTGCAGACAATTCAGCACTAGATTGGTTACACCATAAATTTCAGCAGTAATCTGTCAGTGCAAATGCAGGCAAAACTGGATACTTGCATCCTATAAATTTGGAGTGTCATGATGGCATCCATGCCACCCTGACATGATAATAAGTCACATAAGCATATCCCTCAGCCAGGACGCCAAAAGCTATCAATAGGAAGAATGTAACAACAAACCGCCAGACAGGCAATCACTGCACAGTGTGGATTAGACGAAGGCATTCAGCACCTTCAACGGACAGCGCCAAGCCGCGAAAGAGATGGTGCGAGACAGAAATGGAACTGACAGACACATTCTATGGGAGGGGGAAGATTGGAACCTATTAAACCAGGGCTTTCCAAAGTTTTCCCGTGGCGGCACACCAACCGCCGTTGGTGTGTCGCCGCGGGAAAACCCGGAAGTGCCGCTGTTGCGGCAGTGCGCAAAAACCCGGAAGCGCTGCTGCCGCTTTCAATTTTTGCGCACCGCCGTTGGTGTGTCGCCGCGGGAAAACCCGGAAGCGCCGCCGTTGCGGCAGCGCGCAAAAACCCGGAAGCGCTGCTGCCGCTTTTGGTTTTTGTGCACCGCCGTGGCTGCAGCGCTTTCGGATTTTCACACGCTGTCGGTGTGTCGCCGTGGGAAAACCCGGAAGCGCTCAGCGCTTCCGGGTTTTGACGCGACACATCTGGGCTCTGCAGGCGACACACCTTTGTATCATGACACACAGTTTGGAAAGCTCTGTATTAAACTGTAAGGTCTTGTATCTATGCTTTACTTGGTTCATTGAAGTGGAACCAGATCGCTTGCTGTAAATAAAGCTTTTACATATCCTATGGAGTGTGTGTCGGAGCTTCGTTTGCTAGTCGAAGGATCGAACCCTCACATGGAGACAATTCAAAATCACATACCAAGCCATGATTTGTTTAGCCATGATTTACTGAATAACACACCATGGGCTGGGTTTCCAAAACATTCTAAACCACTTTAAACAACAGTGACTGGGTATCTATAACACAGTAAGCCAAACAAAATTGCATTACGGCTTTGCACGTTATAAGAAACTATCCTTTGAAGAGTTGTTGTTTTTTATCACCCAAGTTCTCTTCAGGCTTCAAGAAGGAATATGTAGAGCAGAGCTTTACAAACTGTGTGTCGTGATACAAAAGTGTGTCACCACACACAGCGTGGTGTGTCGCCACACCACCCGGAAGCGGTGGCGCGCGTGTGCATGGCGGCGGCGGCAGCGGCGCGGTATCAGTGTTTCCGCGTTTTAGCGGAGGTTGCTGCCGTCGCCGTGCACACGCGCGCCGCCACCCCCCCACCGCTGCCGTGCGCGCGCGCCCCCCCGTGCCCCCCCCGCTGGTGTGTCGCCAGCGGCGGCACTTTGGAAAGCCCTGATGTAGAGGCTGATAGAGACACAGGGATGCCGATGGGAAAGACAGTGGGGCCAAAGTGGACACTGAACCTTGAAAGGGATAAACTCAAACACTAGCCCTCCATATGAAAAGTGTGATGAAGCCCACAATTTGAGAAGAAAATCTTTCAGATCACTTTGAAATATTCACCCCCAAAATTCCAGTACTGCACCATTTTAGATTTAGATGTAGAAGAGAAATCCTTCCTAACATGATAGGTGTTAGAAGAGACATGATGTTTCTATATGCTTCCAGGTATGACTTTTGCTCAGGTTTAGTGTCAAAGCTATGTATTGGAATAAAACTACCGTTGTGGAGAGATGGCACAAGCATGTAGGCATCCAGTTGAAAGCTTGATTGGATTACCAATTTCATCAGATCCTTGTGCTGGTTAATGACCATAATAAAGACTGCTGCTGCTGCAATTTCATCAGTACTGATCACCTTGAATGCAAAAAGGTGATGTTTTTAAGATAGTCATTTTTAAAACAATCACAATTTGGAATCCTTCTGTGAACTCGCCACCCAGTGAGGGGATGACACAGGAGCATCTCTGAATACCCCCTACAGGGCAGACAGTATTAAGTAAGAGAGTCCAATTCGAAAAAAGTTCCTAGAACTTATTCATGTGGATCAGCACTTTTGTTTGCAACAACATGGCAGCAAATAGAGATGGAAAAGATGCTCATATTGTAATACATATAGTAGCTCTGAAATATATAAACAAAATTAATGATATAAATAAAAGAAATGGCTATGCCTTCTCACGTTGAGACTGCTTAATGTATTGCATGTAATAAAAAACTAATTGAAATTTAATCTGTGCCAGTACAAAAACACTTCCACTTTGAAAAAGATATGCTACATTGCATTCAAAGCAACACAAAATATGAATATGAATAAATAAATATGTTTGCCACCTTGAGTTATTTATAAAAATAATAAAGGCGGGATAAAAATTAAATAAATAAATCCACATTTTTCCACAAAAGCTTGCAATTAGCCATTTATTATACTTGCTAAATGAATAATGAATATACTGATTAATATTTTTATTTATTATTGATAATGATTAAGGAAAACCAGCTACAATTCAGTTACAACAGGTCATAAATGTACTGAATAATATCTGCAATCATGGGCAGGAAAGAGTATGTTTTTCATATTATTGGCAAAATGTACATTGCTCAGCATTGAGACAATGCTACTATAATATATAACTACCATGCAAAACAGAAAAGCATGTGAGTAATCAGGAATTTTGGTTTAGTGCCTTTTCTACTTTAGTAAGGTAAAGGTTCCCCCCACACATTTGTGCAGTCATGTCCGACTCTAGGGGCTGGTGCTCATCTCCATTTGTTAGCCGAAGAGCCAGCATTGTCCGAAGACACTTCCACAGTAATGTGGCTGCATGACGCGCGTGGAACGCTGTTACCTACCCACCGAAGTGGTACCTATTAATCTACTTGCATTTGCATGCTTTCAAATTGCTAGGTTGGCAAGAGCTGGAGCTAGTGTGGGAGCTCACTCCGCACGCAGGGCTAGGGATTCGAACCTCCAAACTTGCGATCTTCCGATCGACAAGCCTGGCATCTTACCCACTGAGCCACCACGCCCCTTTTCTACTTTACATGGTATCTAATTTACTGTTCTTTAATAATGCTCATCAAATGCTTAAGAATTTGCATGTGGTCCTTGTATTTTGCTTTGTTTTTCTTAATGGAAAACAAGATGTATATTATTCTAGATCTGCCCATCAATATTTAGATAGACTCCTTTTTAAAATTTACTAAGATTATTTCAAATAGCTGTAGCCTACTAAAATGATCATCTTGCTTTCACAAGGTCAAAAAATATTCACAGGAAACAAGTATGTTGCTTCTGAGAACTCTGGGAGATTTTTTTTTGGAAAAATAAGAGACAGCTGTTATTCATTTTCAACAGTTTCATTGCTCCAGTAATCCATTTGGTTAGTCTGACCTACAGTTTTTGAAATATTTTCCTTGTTATTATTGAATACAAGTTGGGTTTTTAGGCCATCTAGTGGGAAATTGGAAAAAATGGACCTTATACTAGCTTCATTGTAAAGATAATCTTCTTCAGCTTGAGCTCAACCCCTGGTGACTTTGTAGACAAGTCTGTGTTTTCTTGACAATAATATGGAAGTATTTTGCCACTGCCTTCTTATGATTTTTTTTTCTCAATTCCCAATGTAACCCACAGGATTTCCTGGTAGTCTCCCATCCAAAAACTAACCAGCTAGAGGATTCTTTATCTGTGCCCTGTTAGATTGTGTTTCAATTTTTATAGCAATCAATAGACAGAACTGACTGTGATAACTAAGGGAAAAAAAGTACTTCGGATTCTGAGATGAAAACTTCAGAATTTCAGATTTCTTTACAATGTGGTAGGGACTCTGAAAACTGATGTGGTAGTGACTGCATTTTAAAATTTATTTTTTAAAATGTATTGCTGAATTTATAACCTGTTTATAGAAATGTTCAAAGTGGCTTATACAGTAATTTTTAAAAAGTCAATAAAACATAGTAAAATTGAAAATTAAAATAAATTATAAAATTAAATACCAAAAGTTAAAATCACAATAATTAAAATAATTCATCAATAATCCCAGTTTCAGTAACTTCTATTTCCAGCCCTAGCTGGCTTATGGAATCGCCAATGGTCGGATACGACTGAATGGATAATTCAAATACTGTTGCAGGCTAATCTGGAAGAACTATATCATCATGTTGAGGATGTTCAGCTTTCCTTGGTCTTGCTATTAGCTACCAGCTTGCTACTAGCTTGACCCAGACAACCAACAGATAGCAGTGAAAAGTACTGAGTGAGTCTACTAGATCTGGGCTCCAAAGCTCTGAGCAACTACTAGTTGGCAGCAAAGAAACAGAGGAAATTCCATCTTGTGATCGTCTAAATTTTGGCAGCTCAGATCTGGTAGCCCTAATACTGCAATCAAGTCATCATAGGTAACTTTCCAAGGGGATGGCCACTGCAATCTACAAGTTAGATTTGAAAAATCAAGACAATGTTCTATCTATGGAGTTATATAAGATGAATCAGACCTCTGTTGAAATAAAAAAAAATGGTTAGAAATGGATTTAAATGCAATTCAGAAGCCTGCAGAACATCCAAGGCTCAATCACTACTGTATTAGTGCATCAGAACACTTCCATCCAAGCTGTTTGTGCCACTTCTGGATCAACTCCACACCTCTGCGATCCCAGGCCATAGTTTTTCTTCAATAGATGAAATGCTAAGCTCCAGTGCCAGAACAAATTGCTCTGAAGCTAGTTTTTAGCTGGAAATGATGAAATTGGTGAAACCTGAAGGTACTGTAGACCATTTTCAAATGGAAGAAACTCTTTCCTCTTGGTTCCTAAGGTTTAGCCACAACCCTACCAACTCTTATCAGGAGAATTATGTTTACCAAGTTCCCATTTCTCCAGAATCTTAACAAGATTCTGTCAGTCTCTGGATGATTTAATTTTATTTATTTCATTAAATTTATTATAGCTGCCCAGAGTCTGTTGGAGTGGGTAGCTATAATAAGTTTAATGAAATAGTAAATTTAGCTCTGCAGATGATCCTTGGAAGGGCCAGAGAAAAATACATAGTTCAGCAGAAACTATACGAGGTTTATAGGACTGAAATGCTATAGTTGTAAAATAGCATCTGGAATAATGGAAAAGTCTGGCTTCCTGCATGACATTGAGCAGGAGATACACTAACAGTGTTCTTATCTTCTTCCACCGATCTGGACAACTCTACACATGGACATCACTGGATAGACAGACAGCAGCACCAAAATCAAATTGACTATATATTCTGCCAGGAAAGATGGAGTAGTTCTGTGCAGTCAACAAAAACAAGCAGCAATGCTGACTGTGGTTTCAATCTTAAAAAATAGCAACTTAACCCCTTCGTTGCACTCTGAAGGGCTCCTACGTGTACAGAATCTTCCATAGCCTGTTAGTGGCTGTATTCTCACAGTGTATTCATTGTAAAGTTCACTAATAAGTGTAGCACCATGTTCAGTTAAAGAGCATATACCACTTTATTAGAGAATCATAGTTTACTGTCTTGCCCAAAGTGGATTTTGCATCCTAGGTTTATTGTAATTTACAAAATCCAGTTTCCAGATCTCCCAAGTGATGCTGAATTTTAACATATGGTGCAAACACAGCCACTATTTAGAAGACATACAGTACTATAGTATCTGATGCATTCTGGAAACTCACTTCATGTTTTTGAAAGTCACAGGATGACAAACGCTATGGGAGTTGAAGTCCAGTATCATGGCAATGTCACTGTTTGGGGGAAGGCTAAATTCAGTAAAACTGGAATGAACTCTGATCAGAACTCATTTTTCTAAGATGGATAAACTCTTAAAATTAAGAGCGCTAGACCATTAAATTATCTTTTACCTCATTATGCAATCCACATATTATCCATTATCAACATAATAAAACCAAGAATTTTTAATCGTTCTATTAACTTTCCATGCTTACAAATTTAAACACCTTTGGAAGCTTTAAGAGCTGAAGTACTTGTAACTAACATTGGATTAGTGGCTTTGATTTTCATTCATTTTACCTGCGTTATTAATCTACTATTTGATTTTGCTACGCTTTAAATTACCCACTAACCCATCCAAAGAACTCAAGTAAGTGGATTAAAAATATTAGTATAGCAGTATTAACTACTGAGGCTGACAATTAAGACATTGTTTTGTATGCGTTCTTCATTATATTCATATCTCAGTTTCAGTCGAGGAACTCAAAGGGAGACGGTACTGGCCCTCTTCCTTTATTTCAAGGATGGTGGGATCTCTGCTTCCTACACAGCTTTAAATTTGGATTCAGACTAAGACTGCAATATCAAGCACGCTTCCGAGGAAAAAGCCGAGCTTCACGTGGCCCAAGCTAAGCAATCCTGGATGACCGACTTCACGGTATCCTCCGGACGAAGAAACCCACCCTACGCGGCGCGAAGAGAGAGGAGCCCGTTCCCCTTCGCTCGCGCGCCACCGCGCGCCCCCAGCACTTCCTCGCGGCTTGATTAGCAGGAGCGGGGCGGCCCAAGCTGCGCCTCCCTCTCCCCGCTCTCCTGTGGGGCGTGGCTAGCTCTGCCTTTCGCCATGATGAGCAAATGACCTCGCGGGGAATGAAATTTAAATTCCACAAAGACGAGAGAGTTCTTTGCTTCGAGCCGGACCCGACCAAGGCGAAGGTGCTTTATGATGCCAAGGTGGGATTTCTCCGCCCAGCGCGCGGTCCTTCTCTCCCCGCGCGCCAACCGCCGCCTCTCTACGGAAAGCGCCTCCTTCTCCCTGGCGCTTCCGGGTGTTGTTTGTGTCGTTGAGCGCAGGAGGCTGGCGGCCCTTATTGCGAGCCTTCTGCAAGGAGCTCGGAAAGAGGAAGCAGCTCTCTTCTATTTCCGTTTCTCCCTCTTGCAAAAAAAAAAAAAAGTAGGATATTCGTTTTAAACTGTTAACGTTGCGTGTGCCTCTAGGTTGAAACGGGCGCTGCACGCAAATATATGGTGTCGGGTAAGGGAAGAGATGGCTCTGAATGAAAGGAAGCAAACTTCTCCTTTCTCTCTCTCCCTCTGCGCCTAATCGTATTTGTTGCAGAAGGGCCGACAGTTTTCTTAGGATGTGCGTTTAAAACTAGTGTGATCCGCAGGGGTAACACTGTGGTAATGGTTGGTTAGCATAAGCAAAACGCTGGGTGCAGGTAACAATTTGATTATTCCTTTATTTTCTGGTGTGTGTGGGAGTACCAGGTCCTTGAGTTCCTAATCAGAGGCAAACATTTGGTAATAAGGTATTTCTGTTTATAGAACAATCCAGATTCAGTACCAGTTTACTGCACACAGTTAAACTGTCACTGGCATTTCATGCTTATTCATTCAGTTGTGCACATTAACACTGCTTTCAAACAGAATACCAGATTTTCATCTTTTCTGGTTAATTGGCGTTTGTTGATTTTTGTGCACTGGTTTAACATTATTCAGTGCAATGCGTTTTTTTTACTGTTTGGTTACTAATATGCAAGCTTTTTTATAAATGAAGTGAAATTGCATTGCAAAGTATTGTGGTTTCCAGTGACTATATTTGTATACTATTCTTAACAGTTGGCTTATGTTCATGGTTCACCTAACAGGTAGACAACCTATGGGCTATGTGTAGCACCCCAGCTCCATAAGATTCTGTGGATGAAATTTAGGGCAAAATAGTTATCTTTTTGGTGGTGCAACGTTGGACCTTCTGGAGTAGATTTTAAGTTGGATGTAAAAATTATTTGCCTCCCACATTCCCCTTCCACTTTTAATGCCTTGGAAAGCAAAAAACTCACAATATGTGTCCTGGGTTTCTATAGCATGCAACACTGCAATTGTGATTTAGTGCATCATGCACACCAGTACAGAGTCTTTGAGGGTCTACAACAAAACAAGATTCACCTTTATGATAAATATACTAAATACAGTTCTCTACACCAGGTCCCCACCATCCCCTTTTCACAACAAGAAGATATTTTTATTGTTACATTTTGATGCTTTATCATACATAGAGATGAGCATACTTTAAAACAATATAATGGTTTAACATATTCCTATTTCTGTAAAACTGAGATGTTTAGTTGGCTGGTGACAGTTATTTGATTAAAATTTGAGCATTGTAATGGAGCTTGCTTCCTTGTGCAGAAGTGTCCCTAAGAAATAAAGGAACATCTTGATACACTGCTATGCTAAATATGCACAATTTTGTTACTGTGTTCTAAGTTCAGGTGTGCATATTTGAATGTAATTAGCAAATTGGTATGGAATTTGCTCAGAAGTGTAATTCCAGGAATCTCTTGCATATGGGCCAAATGTAGCAAGGTTTTAACATCCAGTATATTCCATACAGAATATTCCAAGAGGAAGCAGTTGATTCCTACTTCATCTTGCATTGACAAAGTCCCTTTATTTTTCCTTCTGAATAAAAAAGGGCTCCAAGAGGGCTGGGCTTGAAGAAGAGTGATGCTTCCCTCACTGGACTCTTGTCTTCTGACTTGCTTGGAAATGAAATGAAGCAGGGATAATTTGCATTTCCCAACAGGATTCAGTTTCATATCGCCTCCCTTAGCCAATAGTATAGATGTATCAATCCTACATAACGGTTTTCAAAATAAACAGTAGTACATTTTTAAAACAAATTGGTATCATTTCTACTTTGGGGGGGGATTAATGGATTTCTTAATTTGGGCAAGAAATCAAATTTTGAAAAGCCAGGGACAAGTAGCAATTAGTAATTCATACTTGGAACAAATGCATAACTTAAAAACACAGCTACTTCGCAATTTATATTCTCAGGTAATTGCCTGTTGATAATATTCTTGGACCAGTTCTATACAGTAGTATATGATGCAAGCCACAATAAGGCCCAAAGGGCAACACATGCAGTGATGTCATAATGTGAATGTTGCTGTTGTGTGCTTGTGTCATGATGTGTGATGTCATCACATGTTTGCCCCCTTCAGTCACCCATCCCTTATTGGCTTCTGAAGAAAGCAAATACCAAGGCTCATTTCGGTTATTTTGTATCTGATGCCAATTGATCTAGTTCAATCTAGTACACCAGGTGCTTTAGTGTTTTTTGTAATAGAGGGATGTCATTGCATCCAAATGCTATATTTTAATCTCTGAAGTATATTTGATTTTTTTAAAAATGTTTTGAAATAAGTTATTGAATTTATTCTTAATTACTTTGCTTAGGCTCTTGTGTTATAAGATAATGAGTTGTGAAACATTTTTTTTAATAATTTGAGTACATGCCTATAGAAATGTTTACATAAGCATGCACGTGTTTGCTTTTAGATCGTTGATATTGTTATTGGAAAGGATGAGAAAGGAAGAAAGATCCCAGAATATCTGATCCATTTTAATGGTTGGAATAGAAGGTGAGCTTATATTTAAATAAAAATGCCAAATATTCCCAACTAGGAGAGAGTTAGTAATCCATATTACTCTAGATGAAACGTGGACTGTAATGTATTCTAGATCGACTTTAAAAATGGTTCAGAAGCTTCTTCTGGTATATTGTGCTGCTAAATGCTTGTAAGTCCTTGGTAGTTAGTTTACATAGTGCCCTGGTTGCCAGCATGTTTCCGACTTTAATTTTAAGTAATTTGAAATCTTGATTCAGCAGACTTTAGGTGAAAATCAAATTTCCATCTCAACATCCCCCCTAAAACAGTGGCTTACATAGTTGGGATAAGGCAATTATGTTAATTTTACCTTGATTTTAAAAACTCCCAGATAATTTATGCCATTTGTGTAATAACATTAATGTACAAATGATAATATATATGTTTGTGTGTGTGTGATTTTATATCATACACAAGTGCAAATTAATGCAAATAATGTAACTGATTATTTGTATATTGATGTAGTGTAAATTATGGAGATTGCCATGATGATACACTATTACATACATTTGGGGGCAATGGACTCCCCTTTCACCAAAATGGCTTGTTAAAATGAGGGTTCCCTGTCTTGATTTATCCATGCCAGTGTACCCACATTGTCAGATCACAGTCGAGCCCTCACTATCTCAGTATATCATAAACAACTGAGCTTCTGCAGGCAAAATAACCTCAGTCCGAATGCTGGTCTGTTGTAAACGATAAATTCTGGATCCTCAACACAACATCCACCACCCCCTATGTCAGTTTTCTCAAGATGATTATTAACGGAATCCACAGTCCTGTGTTATCTGCTCAATACAGAGTGCCAACACTTAAGATCAATTGGGAGCTATGTGCACAGTAACGTTCAAGCTGACTTGCTGCTTGATCTAATGCATCCAGTCAGCTAGGTAGACCACCTCCTCCACAATCTAATAATTATTTTATTATAATTTGCTTTTTTTAAACTACTTAGTTGGGACAGATGGGCAGCTGAAGATCATGTACTTCGTGACACTGATGAAAACCGCAGATTACAGCGCAAATTGGCAAGGAAAGCTGTGGCTCGCATGTAAGGATCAAATATGGTTATATTATAAAATTATAAAATGCAGATAAACTAGGCTCTTATAAATGGTAAACCATAGGAACGGAAAAAGGAAGTATGTTACTATAGTTTGTAGTGTGTGAGTTGGCCCCTATGTATTTGAAATCTATTGTGTTTTTCATGTTCAGAGAAAGAAAGTCAAACATTATGTCCCTTTTCTCAATGCTAATTTTTACTGCTTTAAAGCAAGTAAAAAAATCATGAAGTTAGCTAAATGGTAGCCTTTCTTCAATCTCCTTTAGGAGAAGAAAAGGAAAGAAAGGGCGTTGCAGATTGCCTGGCGTTGATTCTGTTCTGAAGCTCCTTCCTACTGAAGAGAATGAGAAGAGTAGTGAAAATTGTAAGTTGACATATTGGGGATACTTGTGCTACCTAATTAAATATTACTGTATCTAATTAATAAGCAGAAAAATAGATAAGTTCCTCTTCCACAGGTGTTTGCAACCTAAAAGAAATCATGGTGATTAAGGAAGTTGTAGTATAGAGGAGATAGTGAGTATAATCAAATATATTGAATGTAGGCCTGTTAACTATTTTCTCTCTTTTTTTTTAGTGTCTACTTGGATAGTTGAATTTAATCCGTACATTAAAAATATTAAAGAACATATTAAATATACATTTTGGGATTCTTTTTAGGTCAATTATTTTATGTATTGTTCCATAGTGTTTCAGAATTCAGGTTTTGAAAATGAACGTATCTTGGGAAAAGAATCAAAGCACTAAAATGTCCAACAAAAAGTAGGCTTTTGTCAACAAATAATAGTAAGAGGTTTATTATTTGTTTTATTACATGGTTTTATATACAGCCCACTACCAATTAAGTTGGCTTACAAAAACAAGGGGATACATGTAACAAAAAACAGGAGCAAACAATAACTAACAATTTATCTAACAGACAGCTCACATGTGATTACGCCACAAATACTAGGTAGAACAGCCAGGTCTTAAGCTATTTATTTATTTATAAAAGTTATGTGGCCGCCCATCTTTTACAATATAACCCTAAGCAGCTAACAATAATCAAACCACTATATGTAAAAACTTAAAACCAGGAAACCCCCCCCTTTCCTTTTACTCTCTGGAAAACTAAGGAGGGTCCCTTCTGAAACTCTTCCCATGCCCCTTCTCCTTCTGTGGACTGAGATATCTTTTACATGCCAGTTGTCCAGTCTATGGCTCTTCCTCCTGTCTCCCAAGGTCATTCCCACATACCATTACAAATTGACATTTGATAGAGGGGGCCTGGACTGTGCCCGTCTTACCCAATCTGGTGGACAGGCAGATACCCTCAGGGAGGAGGTGGAACCACAGATAATCTGGCCTTGTGCCATTCAAGGCTTTAAAGGTGATAACCAGCACCTTGAATTCCACCCAGAAGGAGACTTGGAATCAGTGCAGCTTGTGCAGCAGCAGTGTAACATGGGCAAAGCTCAGAGTGCCCAGAACTCCATGCACCACTGCATTTTGGATCATATGAAGCTTCTGGGTGGTCTTCAAAAGCAGATCCATGTAGGGGGCATTGCAGTAATCCAGTTGGGAGATGACTAAGGCATGGGGGACAATGAGCAGGGCCTCCCAGTCCAGAAATGGGTACAATTGGCACACCAGATGGAGTTTTGCAAAAGCCCCCTAGCCTTAACTACTACCTGCTTCTTTAGGACTCCCAAATCTCCAATGCTTTCCAGGGGACTTCTACCCCATCAAGAGTTAAAAATAACTCTCCAGATGCAAGGGTCCCAAAAATCCAGAGCCAATCCATCTTGTTAGGGCTAAATTACAGCCAGTTCTTCCCTATCTAGACCCTCACATCCTTCAGGTACTGGGTAAGCACCTGAATGGTGTTATTTGTCTGGCCTGGGGAGAGATATACAGCTGAGAAAGGCAAGGATGTGTAGAATTTTCCATATTTTAGGAGGCAAGATATTCCATAGCATGGGGGCAGCTACAGTTGAGGTATATTATTGGGCCCTCAGTCTCTTGACTTTACTTGGTGGTAGTAATCAATCACAAGGTAACAGTAATCATTTCCTACGAGAATGCAAAGATCATGTCAGAACTTGACAAGAGGGTTGGTCCTGTAGGTATCCAAGAATCCAAACCATGTAGGGCTTTAAAGATGATAATCATAATTTTGAATTGGTCCTGGAAACAAATCAGTAACTAGTGTAGCAAGCATAGCATAGTCCAGAGCTTTCCAAACTGTGTGTCGCGACACAAAAGTGTGTCGCCACACACAGCGTGGTGTGTTGCCACACCACCCGGAAGCAGCGGCATGTGCGTGCATGGTGGCGGCGGCAGCCGCTGCCGCCACCACCGTGCACACGCGTGCCGCCGCACGCCCCCCGCGCCGCCGCACGCCCCCCTGCGCCTCCGTACCCCCCCTGCGCTGCCGCCGCGCACCACCGCACATCCCCCTGCGCCGCCGCACGCGCCGCCGCACGCCCTCCTGTGTCTGTGGCACTTTGGAAAGCTCTGGCATAGTCGCTAAATCTGCTACCTTTAGTTAGCTGAAAGGATGCTTCACTTTGGACCAACTATTGCTTCTACGTTTTCTTCAAAGGTAGCATCATGTAGACAGTGTTGTAGTAGACTAACTGAGGTGACAATGCATGACTTACTTTAGTCAAGTAAACCTTCAGTTGGTGCACTAAGTGTTCACCCTATAAGGTAGATCAGGCCAAGAAACCAATGCCATATAGGTCTAAAGCTACTTTTATTGGAACACCTATAGTAACAGAATCTTACAAGTCTGAATGTGCCCCCCCCCCCATTTTATCTTCATGTGAAGTAGGGAGGGGCTTGTCTGGGGCATTTTCTCAAATTAGTTTATTGGAATGGACTCAAGCCCCATTTGCCTGATCATTGCCTATGTAGTGACTCTTCCTCTGGTCCTTCAAAGCCATTGTCTATGCCAGAGCTTTCCAAACTCTGTGTCGCGACACAAAAGTGTGTTGCCACACACAGTCTGGTGTGTCGCCACACAACCTGGAAGCGCTGATCATCATCAGCGCTTCCGGGTTTTCCTGCGGCAACACACCAACGGCGGTTGGTGTGTCGCCGCGGGAAAACTTTGGAAAGCCCTGGTCTATGCCCTCTACACTAAACGGAGCTAGCCAAAACCTCCCTGGCCATGTCTTCCACCTGCTGCTTTGGTTGGAGCTGTAATCCAGGAAGAACCCCCAATTGCCTGCTTCTTAAGGTGGGGTGCAATATGTCCATCAGGAGCTAAAACCAAAGCCAGGATAAAGACAAATTTCTTAACAATAGACAGCAACTCTGTCTTGGAGAACTTGCTTTGGCCTTTCCAGGTACCAGGTCAGGATTTTCATAACATTGTGGCTTGGTCTGGGGTGGCAATATATCAAGATATTGACACCTCACCCCAAACTAATGGATTACTTCTGTAGTGGCTTCATGTGGATGGTGAGTAGTGTGAGGAAGAGATAGAAGTTGCGGTACTCGATATTGGAGTGACTACCTTCCCCATGCACACTTACAGAAGCTACCTGCTAAAGAAGGAGTGAAACCAATAGAAAAGTGTTTGCAACACCCAAACCCTGTAGGCACTCTGGAAGGATACCATGATAGATTATATCAAATGCCAATGAAACCAGGAGGACTGCAGTCCCCTCCCTCCAGATACAGACTGTTGTTATCGACAAGGGTAATAGTGTTGTTTCCATTCCATGTCAAGCCTGAAACACTATTGAAAAGATGGGAGATTGACCAGTATGTTGCATACGTTGGTTGGATCAAGAGATGGTCTATTTAGAAGTGGGTACATAATCACCTTTTTCAAGACTGATGGCACCATCATGATGGTAAATGTTTACCATCTCCCAAAGTAACCACACATAGTCCATCCACACAATTCATGGATCCAGCTTGCAAGAAGCAGAGCTCATGCCCTAGAAGAGTCAATCTGCTTCCTCTGTCTCCTCCACAAACTCAAAAGAATCTCAGATAGCCTTACAAGATGTAAGTAATTTGCTTTACCTGTCTAATGCTTCAGAAATTAGAATTCAAAATCACTGTAAAATGGTGCCCAATATAATACTCCCGTGAAACCAATTTAAATTCTATAAGGTTCTAAATCTTGGAACAAGTAGAACTTCAAATTCCTATTATTTATGTTTGAAATTCAAAAGCCTAAAGATTTTTGTGGTTTGTTTAAATGCTGTAATTCAGCTATAACCTCTAGTTAATATGCTGCCTTGGTTTTGAAGTTTAACTTCTCTTTGTCAAATAGGTAACTGTTAAATGTGAAAGGTAATTCATTTTTTCTTATACAGCTATAAGTAGTTCTTCTTCTGATGACAGTGATGAAGGCACAGATGAAGAACTAAAGAGTGAAGAAAGTGACATTGATGAAAAGATAGAAATGGTATGTATAAAAATCTGTATATATTTACAAATAAGAAATGCCACAAAACACTTTAGAAGCATCAATCTCCATTTAAGTATAAAGAATGAGAATATTGATTTTAGAGTGGATTGTATAATTAAACTGTGCAGATGCTGGGTAAAAAAAAAGCTGTTAAAAAGTACCTTTATTTTTTGAAATGAGTCTCAATAGACCATATGATTTTATAAGTCATTTTCAGTTCCCAGGCACATTGTTAAAAATACAGATTACTGTAGTGAGACATGCTACCAAGTAAATATGTGATATTAAGCTGTTAAAATAGAACTAACATGTCTTAGTAATTTTAGTTTGAAATTATAGATATATGAATATATATATATTATTAAAATATTATGTAAAGTCACTTCAAATCTGCCCTGTGGAGTATGTGCATTTACTACAAGTTTTGATTTGGGGACTGAATCCAGAGCTTTGGAAAATCCTAATTTGCTTTGGAATGAACTATAGATTTTCTGATCTATGACTCTAGAGCCAGATGAGAATATTTAAAAGAGATGATCAGACTACTGGTATCCATTCTCAAATAAAAAACAAACTCAGAGGGCCCTCTAGATGGTATGCATTTTACATATTGTATAATTTATGTCTTGGATAGGAGAATGATAGCTCTTTAAAAAGAGCAGGGAGATGGGGAAGTTACACGCTGATCAGTTTATTGTCTTTTCTGAGCAAATTGTAAAAACAGTAATTAAAAAAACAGTAAACATGTAGAAGCCCAAGAATTGCTGAAAAGAAAGTTGGCTAGGATTTTGTAAATGTATCCTGCCTCACCAACCTTCTAGAGTTTTTATTTTATTTATTTATTTATTTAATTAATTAAATTTATATAACCGCCCATCTCCCCCAACGGGGAACTCTGGGCGGTTTACAATAAAATAGATTAAAACAGGATAAAACATCAATGTACAATATATAAAATTAATAAATAATTATAAACCCAGATGGAGATGGAATTAAACGAAGGACAATAAATTAAGGAATTAACCACCCCCATGAGGAACTATCCCTTCCTCCTTCCCATGCCAGGCAGCAGAACCAGGTCTTCAGCTCTTTCCTAAAGGTCGGGAGGGAGGAGATCTGCCTCAACTCTGGGGGCAAGATGTTCCACAGTGTGGGCGCTACCACAGAGAAGGCCCGCCTCCTAGACCCATCCGATGACATTCTTTAATTGATGGGGTTCGTAGCAGGCCCTCTCTGAATGACCTGGTGGGGCGGGTCGATAAAATGGGGACAAGGCGGTCCCTCAGGTAACCTGGCCCCATGCCATGTAGGGCTTTAAAGGTAATAACCAACACCTTGAATTGTACCCGGAAGCAGACTGGCACCCAATGCAGCTCGCGGAGCAGAGGTGTTATGTGTGCAGATTTTGGTGCACCCAAAATTGCTCGCGCGGCCGCATTCTGCACTAGCAGAATTTTTTAGATTGTTAGTATGGATGGGACTGACCATTGCATACTTGGATTTGCAACAAGCCTTTGATAAAGTTTCTTGTCAAAGGCCTTTCAGGAAATTTAGCACTCATGGGATAACAGGACTTGTCCTTGAATGGATTGCTACTATTTGTAACTAACCAGGAAAAAGAGACTGGGAGTTGTAGTGGATTGATCAGTGAGGATGTTGACTCGTATCTCCAGCTGTGAAAAAGGCAAATTCTATGCTAAGGATAATTAAGAAACGGACTGAAAGGAAAGTAGATTTTGTAAAAAGCACTGAGATTTACATCATCCCAAAGCTGTAAGATACAGATCAGAATTGGACTTTTATCTTGAATAAAGCTATTTTGGTTGTGTTTCTCTTTGCCTTGGTCCACTACAGGTCTTTAATTGTGGTTTCAGGATTCATCAGGCTTTGATGTACAGTGGGGCAAAAAAGTATTTAGTCAGCCACCAATTGTGCAAGTTCTCCCACTTAAAAAGATGAGAGAGGCCTGTAATTGACATCATAGGTAGACCTCAACTCTGAGAGACAAAATGAGAAAACAAATCCAGACAATCACATTGTCTGATTCGGAAAGAATTTATTTGCAAATTATGGTGGAAAATAAGTATTTGGTCACCTACAAACAAGCAAGATTTCTGGCTCTCACAGACCTGTAACTTCTTCTTTAAGAGGCTCCTCTGTCCTCCACTCATTACCTGTAGTAATGGCACCTGTTTGAACTTGTTATCAGTATAAAAGACACCTGTCCACAACCTCAAACAGTCACACTCCAAACTCCACTATGGTGAAGACCAAAGAGCTGTCGAAGGACACCAGAAACAAAATTGTAGACCTGCACCAGGCTGGGAAGACTGAATCTGCAATAGGCAAGCAGCTTGGTGTGAAGAAATCAACTGTGGGAGCAATAATTAGAAAATGGAAGACATACAAGACCACTGATAATCTCCCTCGATCTGGGGCTCCACGCAAGATCTCACCCCGTGGGGTCAAAATGATCACAAGAACGGTGAGCAAAAATCCCAGAACCACACGGGGGGACCTAGTGAATGACCTGCAGAGAGCTGGGACCAACGTAACAAAGGCTACCATCAGTAACACACTACGCCGCCAGGGACTCAGATCCTGCAGTGCCAGACGTGTCCCCCTGCTTAAGCCAGTACATGTCCGGGCCCGTCTGAAGTTTGCTAGAGAGCATTTGTTTTTTTTCAAAATTTTATTGGAGTTTTAAGTATACATAGTTAAAAGGGTGAAAATGAAAAAGAAATACAAATCAAAGAAAGAAGTAAAAGTGTATAGAAAAGTAAAAAAAAAAGAAAGAAAAAAGATAAGGCATAGATATAGTCACCTTCCGATTTATCTCTGGTCTTAGTAGTTCAGAAATTTTTTTTTCTTACATGCTAGTTCTATATATAACATACAAAAACATTTCCTGTCTAATATATCAATCCATATATATTTTAGTCTTCAAAACCCCAAATGAGCTTTGCTCCACCTGCATGTTGCAAATAGTCCATTAATGGTTTCCATTTTTTAAGGTAGTAACAATTTGAATTATCTTTTAATAAGCATGTCAATTTGTCATTTTCTGCCATATCCATCAATTTTAACATCCAATCTTGTATCGTAGGTAAAATTTGGTTTTTCCAATTTTGCGCATATACCAGTCATGCTGCAGTAACCATATGTTGCATAATTCTTACAAATTGTTTTCCCATTTATTCTTCCCATATTCCTAATAAAAATAATTCCAGTTTAAATGGGATTTGAATTTGTAAAATATTTTGCATTAGTGAATGTATCTGAGTCCAAAACTTCTTTGCAATTTCACAAGTCCACCACATATGATAAAAAGACCCCTCTTTTTTTTTACATTTCCAACACAAGTTAGAAACATTCCCATACATTTTTGCAAGTTTTTGTGGAGTCATATACCATCTATACATCATCTTATAAAACTTTTCCTTCAGGTTATAACACAAAGTAAATTTTAACCCTTTGTTCCACATATCTTCCCATTGTTGCATTTGTATATTATGTCCAGTATTTTTTGCCCATTTTATCATACAATCTTTGACTTGTTCCTCTACCATTTCTCCTTTTAACAATAATTTATACATTTTTGCAATTAAATGGTCATCAAGTTCATCAGACTCAACTTCCGGCTGTCGAGGTGACTAGTGCGCTGAGCAGAAAGCTCCACGGTTTGCCTGTTTGCAGTGATTTATTACAAGGAAAAATCACTGGAAAATCGCTCTCGAAGAGAGGGCGATCAGAAGATTGATCACAAAAGGGTCGTCGGATCGCCGCTCTCTCCCGACCCCCGTAAATCCACTGCGGGGAGAGGGAGATAGAAGCGGTGAAAGACGACTGGAACTGACAGCTATTGCTCTGCAGAAACCGCGAATCTGAATAAAGATAAGTAGCACGGCACCCGAACTTTTTAGACACATACTTTCATTTTTTTTAATATTATTTGCCTATTAATCTCTAAGATTTACCTCTGGACTGATTTATAAATGCTGGTGTTTTATTTTTTTTTCCTTGTCAAAGGAGTGTTTAAACGGTGGATTGGAAAGCTAATTGACTCTGCCTGATATACACTGAGTGACTTTCTCTTTTCATTCTTAATATTCCTATTTTTGGTTGACTTTCATTCCTACTGCAATTATAAGTATTTTTCTTTTGAGACTAATCTGCCTGGATTTAAAGTTTTTATGGATAAATGAATTAATGATTTGATATTCTTTCCTTTACCTGTTTGGGATTTTTATTATGAAAGAATTCCTTTTGCTTTTTGTGTTTTGCTTTTTCTTATAAGTGTTTGAATATTCCTTGGATTATATAAGTTACTTTATAGAATTTTTTATGAATGCTTTGGATTCCTAACCTTTTTGTATATAAATTAGACATCTTATTCATGGCTGGATTGTGTGGATATAAGCTGGCGTGAGAAACTCTGGGATTGTTTATCTTTTTTTGTTATTATTTTGACTACAATAGAAGCCTCTCTGTTCTTTTTTTATCTTGTATTCTTTTGCCTTTACGCTTGGACATACAATTTTAATGGACTAGATTTTAGTTATTTTGATAATTGCATTTAAAGACGCCAGGCTTGTCGATCGGAAGATTGCAAGTTCGGAGGTTCGAATCCCCAGCCCTGCGTGACGGAGTGAGCTCCCGCACTAGCCCCAGCTCTTGCCAACCTAGCAATTTGAAAGCACGCAAATGCAAGTAGATGAATAGGTACCACTTCAGTGGGCAGGTAACAGCGTTCCGCGTGCATCATGCCGGCCACATGACCGCGGAAGCGTCTTCGGACAGCGCTGGCTCTTCGGCTAACAAACGGAGATGAGCACCGGCCCCTAGAGTCGGACATGACTGCACAAATGTGCGGGGGGAACCTTTACCTTTACTTTGATTTTTGAAGTTTTTCTTTAAAAAAAAATAGTAGCCCCTTTTTCTGTTTGTTTTTTGTCTTCCCCCTCTCCTCTCTTTTTTTTCTCTTACAGGGAAAGTATCTACATTATGACAACCATGGCATTGAGGAAGAAGGAGAAGGATAAAGAAAAAGAAACTGGAAGGACATCCACAGATTCTTTAACACCTGGAGCATCAATGGAGCCTCCTCAATCAGAAATGAAAAAACTTCTGGAAGCAATGGCATCATTTAACAAGAAAATGGAAGATTCAATGACATCACTTAACAAGAAAATGGAAGATTCAATGGTACAAAATAAACAGATGGAAGAACAAATTGCATCTTTAGATAAAAAAATTGATAAGATGGAAGAAATGAAGAAAGAGATAACACATGAGATTACACAGGAACTTAAAAAAAAGGTTCAGACAGTAAAGGAAGTTGTGAATACTATGTCAGGGGAATTCAAGGATATACAAGGCCAGATGCAAAGATTAGAGACTAAATCAGAAGATGTTACTAAGGAACTTGAATATAATCTAGATATTACTGCATTAGCAGAAATGAGAGAAAAAGAATATATTTTAAGATTGAGAGCAGTTCCAGAACAATTAAATGAAAATGTAAGAGAAAGGATTGTTTCTATTTTGGCTAAATTTTTGGAGATGAAAGAACAAGATTTAGATTTGGAAATAGATAAAATTTTCAGAGTCAATTCACGCTATGCTAGAGATAAGAAAGTACCTAGAGATATATTGATACATTTTGTGAGAAAAGTTATAAAAGAGCAAATTTCGAACAAACATCATAATACTGGATTAAATATAGAAGGAAGAGAAATAATTATACTAAAAGAAATACCGTTGAGGATATTGAGAAAAAGAAAAGAATACTCCTTCTTTACAGAAAAATTAAGGCAAAATAATATTTCATTTAGATGGGAGAGATTAGAAGGGGTATCTTTTATATTTAAAGAACAAAGATTTAGGATAACTTCCATTTTAAAAGCAAAAGCATTTTTAGAGAAATACAAGACAGATTTGAAAGATGCATCTGGAGATTTGGAAGGAAAAGTGGAGATATCAAAGGACAAAGAGATGAGTGAAGATTTATCTGCATTGGGAGCTGCAGGACTGGACTGGAAAAATGGTTTTTAAACATCAAAACACTTATGGAATATAAATATTTGACATGGAACATAAATGGAGCCAATTCTCCGCAAAAGAGGCGAAAAATGTTCCATTCTTTGAAAAAACTGAGATTGGATATAACTTGTCTACAAGAAACTCACATTTGTAAAAAAGACATTAAGTATTTGATCTGTAAACAACTTGGAGAAGAGTTTATTTCGGCTGGACTTAAAAAAACGGAGTAGTTTTGTATATACAACCAAAGTTAAATCCAAAAAAGATACTAGTTGATGATGAAGGAAGATATATAGCAGTTGAAATTAATATACAAGGAACTAAAACATTAATTGTTGGACTTTATGCACCAAATATGGACAAAGGAGTATTCTATAAAAATTTAATGGATAAACTTTTGGATTTACCTTATGATAACTGGTGTTTTATGGGTGACTGGAATGGGGTTATCCACCCAATGACGGATAGACACTCACAAAAAGAAGTGAAACATGCACAGGGAAAATTACCACAAACATTTTTTGATTTGAAAGAAATGTTGGATTTACAAGATATTTGGAGATTGATGAATGGGACCAAGAGAATATACATACTACTCAGATTTAAATCCTTCTCTAGAATAGATATGATTTTGATTTCTAAAAGTTTAATGATGGATATTGGTAAAGTTGAAATATTACCTAAGACCCTCTCAGATCACAACCCTGTAATGTTGACCCTTAAAGGAAAACGGAATGTGTTTAGATGGAGATTGAATGAGTCAATCTTTCGGAAAAATGATATAGTTGATGTATGTAAAAAAAGGTTAAGAGAATATTTTCAATTGAATTTAAACAAAGGCACGAATATACAAACTGTATGGGATGCCAGCAAAGCATATATGAGGGGTTACTTTATCCAATACAATGCTCAAATGAGGAGAAAGAAACAAGGGAGAATACAATTGATGTTAGATGAAATTAAAAGCAAAGAGTTATGTTTAAGAGATAAACCAATGGATGATACTTTACTTACTCAAATTAAATTTTTACAAAAACAAATATCAATGATACTGACACAAGAAATAGAAACCCAAATGAAATTTACAAGGCAAAAATATTTTGAGCATGCAAATAAACCAGGGAGATGGTTAGCTTATAAATTGAGGAAACAAAGATAAAAGAATTTAATTGTCAATATACAACATTAAGGAAAAATTTTGGTGAATAATATAGATATACAACAAGCTTTTCATGATTATTATTCAAAACTATATAAAAAACAAGATGTCAATCTAGCTGATATTGATGAATATTTGTGTAAACAAAAGCTAACTGTTCTCAATGACCAACAAAGAGTAACATTAAATAATCCGATAACAACAGAAGAAATGGAAACGGCCTTCAAAAAAATTAGTAGTGGGAAAGCACCTGGACCTGATGGATTGTCAGCAGCTTATTATAAAAACTTCAAGGATGAACTATGTTTACCTTTACAAAATACTGTGAATTTGATTTTGGAAACAGGAAATATGCCAGAGACTTGGAAAGAAGCGCATATAACATTGATTCCTAAAGAACAACAAGATTTGACTTTAACTAGGAATTATAGACCAATATCTTTACTGAATAATGATTATAAGATATTTACAACCATATTGGCAGGAAGAATGAAAAATATACTCAAGGATTTTATTCATCAAGACCAAGCTGGTTTTTTACCTAAGAGACAAATTAGAGACAATGTTCGAAATATATTAGATGTATTGGAATATTTGGAACAACATTATGAAAAGCAAGCAGCTTTGATATTTATAGATGCGGAAAAAGCTTTTGACAATTTAAATTGGTCATTTATGTTTAAGGTATTGGAAAATATGAACTTTGGAGGAAATTTTATTAAGTGGATTAAATCAATATATACCCCCCAATTTGCAAAAATAATTGTTAATGGAGAATTTAGTAAACCATTTGAAATTCAAAAAGGTACAAGACAAGGTTGTCCATTATCTCCACTTTTGTTTATATTGGTCCTAGAGGTGTTACTTAGAGACATTAGACAAGATGATGGTATTTATGGTATTAAAGTCAAAAAAGAAGTCTATAAACTAAGAGCCTTTGCTGACAACTTAGTCATTACCTTGGAGAATCCACTAGATGGAATTGAATTATTGATTCAGAAATTAAAAGACTTTGGGTCACTAGCAGGGTTCAAAGTGAATTTACAGAAAACTAAAGTATTAACTAAAAATATGGATTACCATCAACAAGAGAAACTGAAAGAAATAACGGGATATTCAATGGAAGAAAAAGTAAAATATTTAGGAGTATATTTGACATCTAAAAATGTTAAGTTGTTTAAGAACAATTATATTTCACTTTGGACAGATATTAAAAAAGACTTGGACCAATGGAAAAAATTACAATTATCATTGTTAGGTAGAATTTCAGTAATTAAAATGAATATTTTGCCACGAATTTTATATCTCTTTCAAACACTGCCTATATTAACATCAGAAGAACCTTTTAAACAATGGCAACGGGATATTTCTAAATTTATCTGGCAAGGAAAGAAGCCAAGAATAAAATATAAAGTTTTGCAAGACTCAAAAGAAAGAGGTGGACTAGGTTTAAGGGATTTGAAGCTATATTATGCTGCTTGTTGCTTGGTATGGATTAAAGAATGGATAACTTTGAAAGATGAAAAATTATTGAATTTGGAGGGTCATGAATTAAGATACGGATGGCATGGATATTTGTGGTATGACAAAGTGAAAGTTAATGTGGACTTTAAAAATCATTATATTAGAAGATCCTTGTTAAGAATTTGGAATAAATATAAACTAACTTTATGTTACAAAAGACCTTTATGGATTTCCACACAAGAAGCATTTTATAGAACAGAAGTAAGAAATAAAGATAAATGGCTGACTTACAAAGACCTTTTAAAGAAAGAACAAGGACAATATATAATTAAAACAAAAGAAGAACTTGCCCTAGAAGGATATACATTCCAATGGCTTTCATATATGCAACTTGTAGAAAAATTTAAATTAGATAAAAAAAAATTGAATTTGAACAAACTAAATCGGAATTTGAGAAACAACTATGTGAGACAGATGACCATTTAATTTAAGTTTGCTAGAGAGCATTTGGATGATCCAGAAGAGGATTGGGAGAATGTCATATGGTCAGATGAAACCAAAGTAGAACTGTTTGGTAGAAACACAACTCGTCGTGTTTGGAGGAGAGAGAATGCTGAGTTGCATCCAAAGAACACCATACCTACTGTGAAGCATGGGGGTGGCAACATCATGCTTTGGGGCTGTTTCTCTGCAAAGGGACCAGGATGACTGTTCCGTGTACAGGAAAGAATGAATGGGGCCATGTATCGTGAGATTTTGAGTGCAAACCTCCTTCCATCAGCAAGGGCATTGAAGATGAAACGTGGGTGGGTCTTTCAGCATGACAATGATCCCAAACACACCGCCCGGGCAACGAAGGAGTGGCTTCGTAAGAAGCATTTCAAGGTCCTGGAGTGGCCTAGCCAGTCTCCAGATCTCAACCCCATAGAAAACCTTTGGAGGGAGTTGAAAGTCCGTGTTGCCCAGCGACAGCCCCAAAACATCACTGCTCTAGAGGAGATCTGCATGGAGGAATGGGCCAACATACCAGCAACAGTGTGTGCCAACCTTGTGAAGACTTACAGAAAACGTTTGACCTCTGTCATTGCCAACAAAGGATATATAACAAAGTATTGAGATGAACTTTTGATATTGACCAAATACTTATTTTCCACCATAATTTGCAAATAAATTCTTTCCGAATCAGACAATGTGATTGGATTTGTTTTCTCATTTTGTCTCTCATAGTTGAGGTCTACCTATGATGTCAATTACAGGCCTCTCTCATCTTTTTAAGTGGGAGAACTTGCACAATTGGTGGCTGACTAAATACTTTTTGGCCCCACTTTATGCCTCATTATACAGTTTCAATATACGTAATAGTTGTATTTAATATAGCATAAGTGAACCTGTATTATTTTTTTAAAATGTTGATTATATTCATACAGAAAGAAGAGCAAGAGACTCATGCTAAAAGGGATATGGAAGAAAGAGCAATAAACATTGAAATTCCTGAAATCTTGAAAAAGAAACTTGAAGAGGATTGTTACTATATTAACAGGCGAAAGCGGGTATGAAACATTTTATGCAAATTAAAATAATTGGATATAGTAATGCTGAACACTTGTATGCAAAAATTAACATTATTTGACAGTGCAATCATATGCATGATTTGTCAGATATAAGACTAAGTTCATGCTGATGCCAGGTAAGTGTATACAAGTTTACAACCTATGCAGGCAAATATGGAAACTAGTAAAAAAGTGTTCTACAGTATGGTTTAATAGTCATTTGTTTTATTAGAGTTCGAAGGAAGTAGATTAATTGTAAGTTGAAATCTTCAGGATTCTCCTTTTTGGTTGCTTTTTATATTCCACAGGTAGTCTGAGAGTATATTAGCCTTGAGGTAGCAGAGGGGTAGCATTGGGACATTAAGATTCTTGAGTGTTGCCATATATATATGTATGTATGTATGTATGTATATGTATATGTATATGTATATGTGTGTGTGTGTGTATTAGTTATTAAATACATTAAAGCAATTTCTCATTTATTTGTATTTACTTCATTTCCCCATCCATCTTACTGTGATATCAACAACAATGAAACCGTACTCATACCTTAAATTAGGATGCTAAACTGAAGAAAAATGAGGACTGAATACTTATACTTGATAACTGTTGTATGAGAAAATTGTAAACTCATTTTCCTTAAGTGAAAACAGAAAGGCGCCTTGTTTCTTAATTCTAAATGTATGAACTCCCCCTTTTATTTTTATTCTTATTGCAGCTTTTCTCACTTTCTGATCTCTGAGTGTTAATGCTAGAAAACCCAAGACTAGCCTTACTGGACCTGGCTAAGGTCCATCTTAGTTTAGCATTTTGTTTCTGGTTTCTACAGGCATCTGGTAAGGGACTTACCAGTCACCTGTAGGCAGCTCACAAGTAGTAAATGAAGACATATCCCTCTCCTGTTGTGGTTCCCCTGCAACTGATATTTGAAGGCATGCTGCCCTTAACCTGGAAATATCATTGATTTTTCAAGACTAATAACCATTGATATATCTGTTATCCATGAGTTTATTCAATTGCCCCTTTAAAGCCTTAACCAGTAATTAGGGAACAAGAAGTAGGTGCAACAGTGTGAGAGAGGGTGGGAATGTTAGGGTTAAGTCAGTTGCATGTTTATCTCAGAAAAGGCAATTCAAGTGTAGCTATTGAGAGAGGTAGGAAAAACTGCTCCAACCACACTCAGCCATAATTAATTCACTGTATATGAAGCTTCAAAATTCCCATTATTTTCAAGATTCTGTATTTACCCCAGCCTAGCATTAAGTATAACCTATTGAAATATGTGTGGTTCTTGATTCCTTGGTCTTGCCAGCTACATGAGGCTTGACAAGGAATAAGAAAAATAAAAGAAAGCTTGTGAGGAGGAAAATGTGCTGTACTCCTATCATTCTTATTTGTTCTTGTTTGTCCAGACTGTAGGCTAGTGGGCAAAGCAGTCACAAGAAGAGAGAGGAGAAGTGGGTTTGAGAGCAAGGTAGTAGGGTGGTGGTGGTATCCAACATATTTTTTTAATTCAGCTTTGTCTGCATAAGCATCATGTCTATTTGAAAATAAGAGAATGTGTAAGTTGCTGCAAAAATTACTTGATTGGATAATTAATTTGCTCTTTTATTTAGCTTGTGAAATTGCCATGTCAGACAAATATAATAACCATCTTGGAATCATATGTGAAGCATTTTGCCATTAATGCAGCTTTTTCAGCCAATGAGAGATCACGACACCATCAAATGACTTCACACACCAACTTGAATCTTCATTATGTCCCACCAGAAAAAAAGTAAGTAAATGCTATTTAGTTTTGTGTCTAAGCTAAGGTTTAAAATGAAAGGCTTAAATTCAAGTGAAGTATGTTCAATTAATCAGGTATTAGCAAGCTTAATAAATTTATTTCCCATGGTTTTTGCATTCAGTTCACTTTGTATAAAGGAACAGTAATGGTGTTCTTCCATTATCAGGTGCAGATGCAGTTTTCGTAGACATGATAAATAAGTCATGCAGCCACTTAATAAGCCAACTATATCCATATTTTAACTTTTCTCCAGCTACACCATTTATCTGTTTCTCAACATTCTCACAACATTACAGTATGACTTTCTTTTCATCATCTTTTTACTGACATGACATACATTCCTTATGTTCCACTCTTTAACATATCACTATCATTCCTATACAAATTTCTAAAATACTCTATTCCTTCTCTTCAGTTCCATCCCAAATCATTTCATCACTTTTATTTTGAGTTGCATTCATTCTGGTGGAGGCTCCTTCCTTAGGCCTTTTCATTTATTTCCAAAACCGTTTTAATTCTGTCAAAATCACTATGCATTTTACTTGTTCTCTTTTATAACAATTTTTGAAAGCCATTTCAGTAACCTGTGCAAAAGCCAGGCCATGGAAGGGAGGAGTAGATGCTAGTATGAAAAAAATCAGGTATTACATAGTACTCTGGTTAACTAACATATAGATTGTTGGGAGCAACTTCCGATTGTTTAATCAGTAGAAGAAACACATAAAAAATAAGTTGTCATTCCACTGTAGCCTTCTAGGCATTATTTTTGGCTTGTTTCTAATTGTGTGCTTCTGACCCCAAATGGATGCTTGAGCTAAGAGGGTAATATCAAAAACAGTATGAGAAGAATCACATGTGCATAATAAACTTGTCTGGCAGAGCTCTTCCGTAACATTTCATTTGCAGTTTATACTAAAATGGTACAATAAGAGTTATATTGGAACAGTTCAAGGGTTTCTTCCAATATTTTGCTCCCACACTTTCTAAGCAGATACTTGTGAAAGTCCAAATGCAAGAGAGGAGTGCAGTAACATCTTGTAACCCCTTGCAGTTGATATTTAAAGTTTATTTCTCTGAAGCTGATATATATTGATTATTATGACTCTGTTCTTCAAAATAAATCCAATATCAACATAAACCTTATTTGTTATATAAAATATTTATTTCTTCTGTAATCTTATTTTTCTAGTGTTGAGTTATGTAAAGAAATGGTGGATGGGCTAAGAATAACCTTTGACTTCACTCTTCCCTTGATTCTGCTATATCCCTATGAGCAAGCACAGTTTAAGAAGGTGACCTCCTCCAAATTTTTTCTACCAATAAAAGAAAGTGTAGCAAATTCTAACAGGTGGGTTTGTGCTTTTCTTCTCTTAGCATTCCTTTCAAGAAATAGAGTGGTTTTATGGCATTTTATTTTTAACCTTAGTCATAAAACTATAATTTTTACTGCTAGCCAAGAGCAAGCTGAAAGAAGACAATAAATATGAAAGTCACATAGTTACTATTTAAAGCAGAGCTTTCCAAACTGTGTGTCGGGACACATTAGTGTGTCGGCTGCAGTGTCTGGGTGTGTCGCGGCTGCTGCTGCCTCCGAGCCCTGCCAGGATTCCGCGCAGGTCCTAGTGCCTGCCTTGTGCCTGGCTGCCTCCAAACCTGCCCTGCCAGGATTCTGCGCAGGTCCTAGTGCCTGCCTTGTGCCTGGCTGCCTCCAAACCTGCTGTGATTCCGCACAGGTCCTAGTGCCTGCCTTGTGCCCTGCTATAAGAGTGTGTCACGAACTAATGCATGTCTAAAAAGTGTGTCACCAACATGAAAAGTTTGGAAAGCTCTGATTTAAAGTGTTCTTTATTTGCCTAGTATATTGTTCTGCAATAACCACATAACATCCTAGTACACCATATTTTTCTGTTTGATCAGAAATCAAGAAGAGCTTTCTCCAAGCCCACCTCTTCTGAATCCATCAACTCCACAATCCACAGATAGTCAGCCTGCAACAGGAGAACCTGCAACACCTAAACGCAGAAAAACTGAACCTGAAATATTGCAGTCTCTAAGGCGCTCTACACGTCACACATCCAACTGTGACAGGCTGTCAGAAAGTAGTGCTTCTCCACAGCCAAAAAGACGGAATATTGAGGCTCCTGCTTCAATGCCAAAATTGTTTCTGCATCTTGAAAAAAGTATGTTTTGTGTTAAAATGGATAACTGATTACATACAGTAAAAAAGTACAAAGGTGTGAAAAGTGTTTTAAGTTTATTGGTTGTTTTTTAACAAGCTCGATAAGGCTTTGATCATGATAAATTTGAGTGCTAATAATGGACATTTTTCAAAGGCACGGCATGTGTACTTAAAGCTTTTATGATAAAACTGCCATCGCCAACATCACTCTGTTTAAATAGACTTTTGAAGATTAGCTTTGGGATGGATCATACTAAGTATTTATGCTACATCTAATCCATGTTGGATTTATTATTTATTTATTTATTATTTAAATTTGTATCACCGCCCATCTCCTCCATACCTGGGGACTCTGGGCGGTTCACAACAATAAGTTAAAAATATAAAATTATAGCAACAATAATTTACATATAAAATCCAAACAAAAAGATGTCAATAATAAGGCGGTTTTCATGGCACCAGCCACTCCCAAGAGGAACTATTGGCATTCCCGTCCAAAGCCAGGCGGCAGAACCAGGTCTTCAAGTCTTTCCGGAAGGTCGGGAGCGAAGAAACTTGCCTCAGCTCCAGGGGCAAGATATTCCAAAGGGCAGGTGCTACTGCAGAGAAGGCACGCCTCCTGGATCCCGCTAGATGGAACTCTTTTGCCGATGGGATCCTTAGCATGCCCTCTCTGCATGACCGAGTGGGGCGGGTCGATGTTCTGGGGATGAGACGGTCTTTCGGGTAACCTGGTCCCATGCCATGTAGGGCTTTAAAGGTGATAACCAACACCTTGAATTTATCATGGGTATGTCTCCTGATCTGATTTTTGTTGTAATAACAGCAGATAGTTGCAGTTGATAAAAAGCATGTTTATTTATTTATTTTTATTTGTCAAATTTATCACCGCCCATCTCTACAAAGTAGACTCTGGGCAGTTTACAATAAAATATTAAAACTAAAAACCTATAAATCTTAAAATACAATCCAATAATAAATAGTAAAAATCCAAATGATGGTAAGATGTTAAAAGGAGGACACCACTAAGCCAACCACCCCCAGGAGGAACTATTACTTCCTTTGTCCCAAGCAAGGCGGCAGAACCATGTTTGCAGTATGATAACATGCATTTCAAGTGTCTTCACTTACATATGGTGACAGTTCTAGCAACAAATGTTGGCACCTGAGGAGGATGACCCAGAAACTATAAGCAGAGCAATATTGTATCATGCATTCTGAATGACCAGATATTAGAGTTATTAGAGATTTTTTATTTTAGCAACAGGCAGATTTCTTGGGAACATCAGTTCTAGTCTGATTGTTTTGTAGAAGCAGTGGAAAGGACTTGCTTTATGCTAATAACTTGCCAGAACCCATTATCAGTATTTTGTTTTGTAGCAAAATACTTTGTCTGATTTATTAGCTACTAGCAATGTCCACCTTAGACATGAAGCCAGCTTGGTGACCTTGAGCCAGTCACTCCTCTCAGCCCTAACAAGGAGGAAATGGCAAACCACTTCTGAAAATATTGCCAAGAAAACTCTAGGGACTAGTCCAGGCAGTCGCCAGGAGTCCAAAACTGACTCGAAGGCACACACAACACAGCAAAGAATTATTAGCTCCTGGATATCAATGTGTGAAGAGTAGTGACACTGGGGGATTAAAAAGGTCCATATTAGAAATTATATTTTTATCTATTTTGAATATTGATCAAAGATACTAATGTGGTTATCACATGCATTTATATTTACTGTAATTTTATAAAAATAAGAGTGCCTAATTCAAAGGAAAGAGCCATGTGGTGCAGTGGTTAAGGCACCAGGCTAGAAACCAGGAGACTGTAAGTTCTAGTTGCACCTTAGACACAAAACCAGCTGGGGGGCCTTGGGCCAGTCGTTCTCTCAGCTAGGAAGAAGGCAGTGACAAACCAGTTCTGAAAATCTTGCCAAGAAAACTGCAAGGACTAATCCAGGCAGTCGCCAGGAGTCAAAAACTGTTTCAAAGCGCACCCCCCCCCACCCCCAAAAAGGTCAAAGGAACTTATTAACAGCTGTAGGAAATCTCTCATGGCTGAATAAGAGTTCCTGTCCCTGTATATCTGTGCACAAAATAATGCCTTGCTCTTTTCTTGAAGAAACTCCTGTCCACAGCGGGTCATCATCGCCTATTACGCTGACACCTAGCAAAGAGGGTAGTGCAGTATTTGCTGGATTTGAAGGCAGAAGAAATAATGAATTGAATGAGGTAAGCCCTTTTTGTCCAAGACCTTGGAAAGCTGGTACTGTGAATCAAGATGTCTTGGAACTAAGAATGAGGACCCTTTACTCCTCCAGACATTGTTGAAATGCATCTTGCGTAATTTTAGCTTACTGCTTAATACAGTTCCTTTCTCAGTATGCTGAATTACATATCCTTATATTTTACATTTGATACATTTAGAGCTGTGGTTAAGGTTTTAAAGGAACTCTGTTGTGTATTACAATTTGTACTCACAATTAATTAATTGTGTACATAATTCTGTAAATTTCATAGCCTTTAAAAAACCGTTCTAGAAGTGGTTCTGACTCAGAAAAAAGAAAGTTGTGCAAATTAGGAGAAAGTTTTTGTTATTTTAATATATATTTCAAACTGCCAAGAAAAAGATTTTGACCAAAATTTGGTGGAATCCTGACATGATTTTAAATTGCATTATTTCCTGGGATACTTTTTTGTAGATCAAGACAAAGATTATTCTAATTTTATATTTAGGTGTTGTCATGGAAACTCATGCCAGAAAGCTATCCCCCAGGAGATCAGCCGCCACCACCTTCTTACATTTATGGATCTCAGCATTTGCTGCGCATGTTTGGTAATATATATGAACTTCTACAATGGTTTTCGTTATAATTTTAATTCATGCAGTATATTTATTGGAGATTTTAAATTGTAAGTTAATTCTGCTTTCCTAATAGGGTTTAGTTCACTCAGGTATATATATGCAGCAGTACTTGTAAGTACTAAGGGGGCGTGGTGGCTCAGTGGGTAAGACGCCAGGCTTGTCCATCGGAAGATTGCAAGTTCGGAGGTTCGAATCCCTAGCCCTGCGTGCGGAGTGAGCTCCCGCACTAGCTCCAGCTATTGCCAACCTAGCAATTCGAAAGCATGCAAATGCAAGTAGATGAATAGGTACCACTTCGGTGGGATGGTAACAGCGTTCCGCGCGTGTCATGCGGCCACATGACCGTGGAAGCATCTTCGGACAACGCTGGCTCTTTGGCTAACAAACGGAGATGAGCACCGGCCCCTAGAGTCGGACACGACTGCACAAACGTGCGGGGGGTACCTTTACCTTTACCCTACTTGTAAGTAACCTGACCTATTCAGAGAGAGAAATTCAGAACTATACTTCAATCTAACTCACTTTCTGTTTTTCATATTGGTTTCTTGGGCCAATTATTTACTCTCAGCCCAAATTACCTTATAGCACAATTGTGGGGAATAATTGGATGAAGGTAACCTTGAATGCTTGAAACAAAGGTGGAATTTAACACTAACAAATAAGAGAAGGTTTCAATGGTAAATTGATTTTAATTGAATTTTAATTGAAAGAAAACAAACTGAAAAGGTGGAATTTTTTTCCCTTTTTGTTTTTACAGTGAAGCTTCCAGAGATACTTGGGAAGATGAGCTTTCCTGACAAAAATCTAAAAGCTTTAGTAAAGCATTTTGAATTGTTTCTAAGGTAATGTATGGATGACAGCAAATTTAGAAGCCTAAATATTCAAGAACACCTAGTAACCTGCAGAGCAAACATTTTAGTTGTAGGGGAGTTATATGTTAGATAGGTAACTCAGCCAATAGGAGAAAAGTAGAAGATTCTAACCAGGATGTTTTAGCTTCTGTAAAAGTACTTTCCTTTTAATATTACAGGTAGTCCTCATTTAGCGACTGCAATTAGGGCCGGCAACTTGATAGTTAAGCGAAGCAGTCGCTAAGTGAAAAATCTCGTGACCGCAATTGTGCTTACAATTTTACTTCAGGTTTCCTTTGCTTTACAGTGTCAGAAGGATACAACCCAAACAGCCGGGTGAGCCCAAATGGCAGGGAAGGTTTCCGGAACTTGACTCACAAGGAAGCTGGGTAAAAGGGTAAACCTTATAGCCCTTTTCCCCACCCTTTGGAATGCTCACCCGGCACTGGGATAATTACCAAGAAGGGAATTAATGTTTGTGTATACATTCATTGGAGAGGAAGGGATTACAAGAGAGTAAGCAGGCACACAATGGGGAATACACATTGAAAGGAATGTGCTAGCCCAAGAGCTGCTTAGGAGGCAAACAAAAGCCTTCAGTGTGAAACTGATTAAGGTCTGGTCAATTTCAGGCAGCAGGTGGGAGCTGGTGGAGGGCTCTACTCGACTAAGGAAGGTCACATTGCTGAGCTTGTAAACCTGCAATTAGCACTCCTTAGGGACGTGTTGTGCTGCGGAGAAGAGCAGCTCAGGATAGCTTGTTTAGGCTATCTCTCCATTCTGCAAGGGGAGAAGAAGAAAAACAAACGGGTCAGGCACAGGACAACGTGAACTAACTAATGGTGAACACGTGTCAGAGAGAGATGCTGCGAAGGTTGTAAATGTGGGCATTGGTCACAAAGTTACTTTTTCATCACCGTCGTAACTGCGAACGGTCGCTAATCAAGGTAGTCGCGGAACAAGGACTACCTGTATTGTGTATAAGAAGTTGACAGAAATGATGTGCCAGACTTATGATTAAAGTGACATTTCAGTGTATGTGGAGCTTGCATATAGATCAGAAAGATGATTGTTCTTCCTGTATTGCTTAAAAGAAGGTGTTTGCACCAAAAGAATATGAACTTGTTCATACTCTGTCAGTGATATATAATGTCATATAACAAGCATATAAGCTGCTCAAAAAAATAAAGGGAACACTGAAATAAGACATCCTAGATCTGAATGAATGAAATATTCGTATTAATTACTTTGTTCATTACATAGTTGAATGTGCTGACAACAAAATCACACAAAAAGCAATGGAAATCAAATGTAAGCAACCCCTGGAGGTCTGGATGTGGAGTTACACTCAAAAATTAAAGTGGAAAAGAACACTACAGGCTGATCCAACGTTGATGTAATGTCCTTAAAACAAGTCAAAATGAGGCTCAGTAGTGTGTGTGGCCTCCACGTGCCTGTATGACCTCCCTACAACGCCTGGGCATGCTCCTGATGAGGTGGCGGATGGTCTCCTGAGGGATCTCCTCCCACACCTGGAGTAAAGCATCCCCCAACTCCTGGACAGTCTGTGGTGCAACGTGGCGTTGGTGGATGGAGCGAGACATGATGTCCCAGATGTGCTCAATTGGATTCAGGTCTGGGGAACAGGCGGGCCAGTCCATAGCATCAATGCCTTCGTCTTGCAGGAACTGCTGGCACACTCCAGCCACATGAGGTCTAGCATTGTCTTGCATTAGGAGGAACCCAGGGCCAACCGCACCAGCATATGGTCTCACAAGGGGTCTGAGGATCTCATCTCGGTACCTAATGGCAGTCAGGCTACCTCTGGCGAGCACATGGCTGTGCGGCCCCCTAAAGAAATGCCACCCCACACCATTACTGACCCACTGCCAAACCGGTCATGCTGGAGGATGTTGCTGGCAGCAGAACATTCTCCACGGCGTCTCCAGACCCTGTCATGTCTGTCACATGTGCTCAGTGTGAACCTGCTTTCATCTGTGAAGAGCACAGGGCGCCAGTGGCGAAGTTGCCAATCTTGGTGTTCTCTGGCAAATGCCAAACGTCCTGCACGGTGTTGGACTGTAAGCACAACCCCCACCTGTGGACGTCGGGCCCTCGTACCACCCTCATGGAGTCTGTTTCTGACCGTTTGAGCAGCCACACACACATTTGTGGCCCACTGGAGGTCATTTTGCAGGGCTCTGGCAGTGTTCCTCCTGTCCCTCCTTGCACAAAGGCGGAGGTAGCGGTCCTGCTGCTGGGTTGCCCTCCTACGGCCTCCTCCACGTCTCCTGATGTACTGACCTGTCTCCTGGTAGCGCCTCCATGCTCTGGACACTACGCTGACAGACACAGCAAACCTTCTTGCCACAGCTCGCATTGATGTGCCATCCTGGATGAGCTGCACTACCTGAGCCACTTGTGTGGGTTGTAGACTCCGTCTCATGCTACCACTAGAGTGGAAGCACCGCCAGCATTCAAAAGTGACCAAACCATCAGCCAGAAAGCATAGGAACTGAGAAGTGGTCTGTGGTCACCACCTGCAGATCCACTCCTTTATTGGGGATTTCTTGCTAACTGCCTATGCTTTCCACCTGTTGTCTATTCCATGTGCACAACAGCATGTGAAATTGATTGTCAATCAGTGTTGCTACCTAAGTGGACAGTTTGATTTCACAGAAGTGTGATTGACTTGGACTTACATTGTGTTGTTAAAGTGTTCCCTTTATTTTTTTGAGCAGTGTATATAATGTTCATACTCTGTCAGTGATTATCCTGTAGGTCCATTGCTGATGTATATTTAGGATCTGATAATTTTTTTTCTATGTAGAACAATATACTTGCCATTCAAAATCAATGTCTCTTAATTCTGCAGCATTGAATTGATCCTTCTGTGAAATGCCATATAACTGCATAATGTCTGACTTTATCAGTCTTCTAATTAAAATATTCAGGTATATTATTTGTAGGAAGAATATTTTTAAGTAATATAACTTGCAGTAATCTCTTGCCAACCTAGCAATTCGAAAGCATGCAAATGCAAGTAGATAAATATGTACCACTTCGGTGGGACGGTAACAGCGTTCCACGCGCGTCATGCCGGCCACATGACCGTGGAAACGTCTTCGGACAACGCTGGCTCTTCGGCTAACAAACAGAGATGAGCACCGGCCCCTAGAGTCGGACACGACTGCACAAATGTGCGGCGGGAACCTTTACCTTTACTAACAATACTGTATATACACATACACATACACACACAGTAAGATGCCAGGCTTGTCAATTGGAAGATCGCAAGTTTGGAGTTTCGAATCTCTAATTCCGCATGACGGAGTGAGCTCCCGCACTAGCCCCAGCTCTTGCCAACCTAGCAATTCGAAAGCATGCAAATGCAAGTAGATTAATAGGTGCCACTTCGGTGGGTAGGTAACAGCGTTCCGCGCGCGTCATGTGGCCACATGACCGTGGAAGCGTCTTCGGACAGCGCTGGCTCTTCGGCTAAGAAACGGAGATGAGCACTGCCCCCTAGAGTCGGACACGACTGTGCAGGGGAAAACCTTTACCTTTACCTTTTTGTTGTTGTTTATTCGTTCAGTCGCTTCCGACTCTTCGTGACTTCATGGACCAGCCCACGCCAGAGCTTCCTGTCGGCCGTCACCATCCCCAGCTCCCCCATGGTCGAGTCCGTCACCTCCAGAATATCATCCATCCATCTTGCCCTTGGTCGGCCCCTCTTCCTTTGGCCTTCCACTTTCCCTAGCATCAGCTTCTTCTCCAGGGTATCCTGTCTTCTCATTATGTGGCCAAAGTACTTCAGTTTTGCCTTTAATATCATTCCCTCAAGTGAGCAGTCTGGCTTTATTTCCTGGAGTATGGACTGGTTTGATCTTTACCTTTACCTAAGTTGCAGTAATAGCCTGTGACCACTAGTCTGTACTACTAGGCAGATAATACAGTTCCAATCTATATTAGCTATAGCAAACAAGAGGCTGTAACTATTAGATTAGGATTTTCAGAGTGTATTTTAAAGTTCTTGTGCAGGGAAAAAAACCACTCAATCATCAAGTATAAAATTACAATGCTATCTAATTATTTTAGTTTCAAATGAGCCAAAGGGAAAATAGGAAAAATCTGTAAAATCTGTTCAAATAATGATTACTTCTTAACAAAAGCATTTCAGAGGCATTTCAGTGCTTACTTGCAGCTGTCCAGAGCTCAAAAGTAAGTCCCATTGGGTATAATGGGAACCATTATACATTAATAATGATAAATTATTAAAATTTATATAATTTATATAAATGATAAATTATATAAGTTAATTTATATAAATTAACCATTTATAAGACTTATGGCATGCTGTTGTATGCACATGGTTAATTTATGGCAGTTTTTCAGAAGCATTTTAAATATATCTGATCTTGGATAATTTAATAGAACAAATAATCTTACATATTTTACTTCTATAGGTTTCTAGCTGAGTATCACGACGACTTCTTTCCAGAGTCGGCTTATGTAGCAGCCTGTGAGGCCTATTATACCACCAAAAATCCACGTGCTATCTACTGAAACGGTGGATACAATCAGATGTACAAACTCTGCTCGTTCCATGTCCTACTTTATTGCATTACTTCAAGATCAAGAAAAATTGGAATATATAATTATAATATCACAAAGACTTTCTGCAATGTTCTTTTGAAATAAAGAAAATTTCATTTCATTTAGAGCTATGCTGGTATGAATGTTACATTCTAGCTTCACTGCCAGATAAATGAAGCTCTGCATTGACTGTTAATGCATAGGACTGCATACAAATAAAGTAAGAAAAAGGAAGAGATGCATTAGAAACAGACTTCAGAAGAAGTAATCATCCTGTGTTCTACATTATTATAACCTTGCTTCAGATTGAACTCTCATCATTTCTGTTTAAAGTGAATGCAGAGTGGCATTGTATAGGTTTTTCATATTTGGGATTCTTTTTTTATATATATGAAACTGTAATTAACAATTTCTGTGTTAGCATCCTTTCTGTCTCCAGTGATTAAACATAAGGGGTGGACTTGGGGATACTTTCAAGGAAGCATTTTTCCTTCCCCATGGTAGGTCCATTTCACAGTGACTAAATAGCTTTGATTGGAATTAATTAATCCCAGGCGTTGTTTGAATTGGTTTAGGGGGTTAGGGCTTTTTGTATTTAAGAAAAGCATGTACTTGATGATTTTTGGAAGAATGAATGATGAAGTGATAATCATTTGGCAAAGTTTTGGATCCAGAAATGCTTTGACTTGCTTGTTTTGTTTTAATTTGGTAGTTCTTGCTAGATTTTATTTAATTTAATTTAAATAAAATCAACTCGATTTTATTTCTGGAAATGTCAGAAGAATCAGAATATTCTGTTTGTGTTAACAAAAGTTAACTGATTTCTAAACTGGAAGAAGTTGGTAAACATGAAGATATATCATTTAGTCAGGTCTTACTGCAGCACAGCTTGAAAAATCCCATTAATTTCACTAGGATTATTATGGTCCGCTCATCTGATACATTACAAATGTAATGTGCTTGCATGAGATAAGATAACTAGAATACTTCATATTTTATTCATATTTTACATTGGGATAATTGAGCCTGGTGAGGCAACCCTAATACGTAATGGCACCCTACTGTTTAATTTTAGAAATTTAGCGCATAAGATCAAGTAGCTAATTGTTAAAAACGGGAATAACAATTGTGATCCCTGTGATGATGTGAACTACAACCACAACCCCAATCAGCATAGTCAAATCTTGAAAAAATCTTGGTACAGAAATTGTAGGAAAAACACTGTTGACCGCTAGTCTTCAACACTCAGGTGATGCTTTCTAATGCTTGCCATTGGGATTCTGAGTTCTTGCCATTACATAGAGAACATTTTTTTTAAAAAAATCAGCATGCTGATATAAATGGGTGCAATTATCTTGGTGTCCTTAAATAATATTTGAATAGTCACCTGTTAAAAATGTGTGACCAGCTCTGTAATTTGTGAGCTGTTGTTTTGGGTGCTAAATTCAGTGATAAATGCGTTGATTGATTGCATGCACTACTTTTCTGACGTAAGTCCTAAATCTTAAAACAAATTTAGTCTTCAGATTGCAGCTTTATAGTGAGGCAAGCATTTATTAAGTTTGGTGTAAAATATTGTTTTAAAGATATAATTAAATTTTAATGGTGTATGAATATAGCATAATATCATTTTTTGTCATTCTGTTTCAGCATGTTTGAATGCTAAATACTGTGTTTTGTTGCATCCAAATAATGCATAGAAATATAAAACCAGGCTACAATAGCTGAACTGACACAATCCCATATGGCTGCTTTTACATGGGGGGGGGGGGAGACACTTGGATGTACTGGAACACAACATACTTTATGTGAGTTAGGCATTTGAAAAGATTACAGTCCATCCTGTTTACAGGATATTCAATATATTTTGCTTAGTTGTTCTCTCTTTCATATGTCTACAGTATGCAATGGTAATTAAATTCTCCCCGTACCACATATTTATTGAGATAAGATTTATCATAGCCAGAAATGGCTGATTTCTTTTCTGATTAAGCTGTTATGTTAATGTTTATGTTAATTCATGTAGTCATTTATTCAAGCATTTAAACATACCACAGAAATAAACACTAATATAACAGCTTTATAGTGATACTTTATTATTCAGCCTTACCAGAGGAATGGATCTACTTGACATCTTGAACCTATTTTTTTAAAAAAAACTTCTAAAAAATGTAATGATCTGAGATACAAAAATGTAAAAATAAGATAGGTACAGTATTTTAGTATAGTGTTCTTGAAAGGAGTTTCTCAAATACTGTTTTGGCATAAAATAGTTGTATTCCATTTCAGGGCTAAGCTGATATTTCATTCTGTAGTTATCTATTGCAAGATAACTATCACTACTAGATAAATGAAGCCTCTGCTTTAGCATCCATGGCTATGGAAGTTCGAGAAACTTCCAATATACTTGGTTAACAGTCAGCTTGCTTGCAATTACGCTCTTGTCCTTCTAGCAATAATCCCCTTGGACAGGATGTAAAATCACAGGCTAGCTAAGAATTATGACAATTGTAGTCAAATCCAGCTGACACCTACACTGCCTATCTAGAATGTGTGCATCCACGCATACATATACTGCATGTTAGTAACAGTAACACTGGGACAAGAGAAATGCAGAAAGTATATCTAAGGCAGGGGTTATAATTAGAATAGGCCATTGATTAGCAAGAGGAGAGACATTTGAATAAATATGCATAAGATCAGTCTGTTCCACAGGTTGCCTTTTTTGGAACATTTATTTAGAATTCATAAATAGAATGAAGTTCAATTGAATCCATCAGTTTTATGTGTATTTCAATATGCAGAGGATTGCAATCTAATTTAAATTTTTGAGAAGATACCAAAATTAGGAGTTCAGAATATAAAAGTTTATATGAAAGAATTACACATATCTAATCCAGATTTGTTCCCTAACCTACAGATAAGAATAGGAACACTAAGATGTGGGTGCATTGATGTTCATCAAGTTAGCACAATCTGTGAGACTACAGAATGTCCTTACTGTTTAATGCAAAAATCAATGATATTTCTTGGATCACCGTGAATCTAAGCATGTTGCACTTGTACATTTTAAAACAATACACATTTCCTGTTTTTATTTGTGTGTTCCAATTATAATCATATGGTTTACATGCCTTATTCAAGAGTGAATACATTGGATATGATCCAGACTACCCTTAAGAATTTGTCGTGGGCAAATTGGGTGTTTCCCCCTCCAATTTTTCTTGTGTTCAAATGTAAATGTATACAACTGTAAAATGTGTGAATATTTTGCCGCCTGTACAGAAAATAGACCTTAAGTGAATTGCTGCCGTTTGGGGAAGGGGACTCCTGGGAGAATTGAAAAGAAGCAAATGTGAAGAAGCACCTATAATGTACTAAGTAGTAGGCAAAAATGAAGGCGTAAGACCTATGATCATTCCTGGAGGGGAAATATGTTTCAGGCTTGTTTGCCCAGTGGCTAACAGAGAATTAAAGGAGACCATCTCTCTCGGCATTTAATACTGTGGCTCACTTCAACAGCTGCCAGATAAGATAAATTCAGTACAGAAAATGAGAGCCAGTTTAGTGTACTGGTTAAAGGTACTGGACTAGAAACTCGGGGAGAGAGTAGTAGTTTTGCCTTAGGCATGGGAGCCAAATAGATGCTTTTGTGCCAATCAATCGGTCTCAACCCTAGGAAAAAAGCAATCACAAACAATTTCCAAAAATGTTCATGTAATTCCAAGTGTCAAGAATGACTTGAAAACGAATAAAAGCAAAAAACAGCTTATAGATAGCTCCTACTGTCTCCAAGGTCAAAATAAAAATTGGCCATGACAAAACAAAACATGGAATAGCAGCTTTATCGTGCTTCCCTATGAAACTGGTGGCTGTCTTTTGATTCAGAAGCATGTAGATTTGCTATTGATGACCACCTAACACAGAGCTTTCCAAACTTTTCATGTTGGTGACACACTTCTTAGACATGCATCGTTTCGCGACACACTCTTACAGCAGGGCACAAGGCAGGCACTAGGACCTGCGTGGAATCACAGCAGGTTTGGAGGCAGCCAGGCACAAGGCAGGCACTAGGACCTGCACGGAATCCTGGGAGGGCAGGTTTGGAGGCAGCAAGGCACAAGGCAGGCACTAGGACCTGCGTGGAATCACAGCAGGTTTGGAGACAGCAAGGCACAAGGCAGGCACTAGGACCTGCACGGAATCCTGGCAGGGCTCGGAGGCAGCAGCAGCCGCGACACACCCAGACACTGCAGCCGACACACTAACGTGTCGCGACACACAGTTTGGAAAGCTCTGTGCTAATCTATGTTTTTCTTTAACTGTGGTTTGTTATCTAAATAACCTGTTCGTCATTTACAAACTGCAATGCCTGTATAGATTCAAGTAACACTAAGCCAAGCCACATAGCTTAATGTGATGTGTGAACCTAGCCTATATCTTAATAGGTTAAAGTAAAACTTGCAAAAAAAAAACCCAAAAACCCTGAATGTTGGAAGCCCACCCACCCCAAATATACTGGTTATTAGGGAAATTTATTTTTTCCACCTATGGTGAAATCAGCATGAGGCAGGTATAGAAAATGTTGGCAATATTAGGCTGTTCCATTCCCTATTTTCATCAATCATACAGTTTGAAGGACTGGGTAATGGCAACTAGAAATATACATTCATAGTTCAAGGCAAGCTTCATTTATTGGCTTTCTAGAAGAACCTGGTGCTTGTGATGGCAGATATCCTTACTTTTTAAATTTATAACTGCTGTCTGAAAGTATGGATCTACTTCTAATAATACAGAATTTCTCTATGACTGTCAGATGGAATAGTTTCAGATACATTGCCGGTCCTCAGCTATTAATGGACGTCAAGATTACCAGAGTAATAAATAATTCATCCATGAGTCATTTTTATAGCATCTTCATTTTTCATGTTTTGCTTCTTCGTGGTGATCATAGCATCTGCTTTTAATAGAGGTCTAAAATGCCTGGCTTTGGTAGAGCAATAAGGTTTCTTATACATTCATATATAGCAGGGGTACCCAACCTTTTTGGCACCAGGGACCGGTCGCGTGGAAGACAATTTTTCCACGGACCAGGAGGGGGGTTTGCAGGCGGGAGTCAATTGCGCAGACTGGGGGGGCAGGGTTTGCAGGCAGGAGCCAATTGCGCAGGTGGGGGGGCAGGGTTTGCAGGCGGGAGCCAATCACGTGGACGGGGGCAGGGGTTGCAGGCGGGAGCCAATCACGTGGGCGGGGGCGTGGTTTGCAGGTGGGAGCCAATCACATGGACTGGGGGGCAGGGTTTGCAGGCAGGAGCCAATTGCGCGGGCGGGGGGCAGGGTTTGCAGGCGGGGGCAGGGTTTGCAGGCGGGAGCCAATCACGTGGGTGGGGGGTGGGTTTTGCAGGCGGGAGCCAATCGTGTGGACCACCACCGCTCACCTGCTGTGCGGCCCACTTCCTAACAGGCTGCGGCCCACTGGTGGGCCATGGCCCACAGGTTGGGGACCCCTGATATATAGAATTATTCAAATAATGTAGAAATGTAATGTACATACTTACTGCAGAGGAAATAAAGAGTATGACAGTATTCTAACTTTGAATACAGTTCTCAAATGGTCAACAACTGGCTTCTTTAATTGCTTTCTCTCCCCCACCAATCATGCTTCAAGCTGGCTATCTGACTAGGGCTATCTTGAATTGGAGAGGTCATGGGAGAGAGTGACAGATGTCAATGCAGCACACCTGGTCTGCCAGGTTCATCTGAAATTCACACATGAGCACCATCCCTGTGACCTTCCGCCCCTCTATATAGACAGTGAACTCCAGGACAAAGGAGTTTCTTAACTTCCACGTTAGACTCTCCATGATGGTTGTCGTGTAGCAGGAATGGAGGGGGCATTTTCCAGATCCATGTAAGTCTTCTCTGCCCAGACTTGTCTACTGACCTCGGTGAGCTGTTGAGCCCATCTCCAGGTGGGGTGGGAGGGTGCGGAGCGATCCTGTCTCTGTTGCCCTTGACAAATTGCCTGGCCTGTCTTTGCGTGCCAGAGGGGAACTAATTCCGACAGGGGAGGTGATATAAAGAATGTAGAACTGGCCTTGGGAACGTGTAGGAATGAGCCCTGAGAAAGATGAAAGTATGAGAAAGAAACTCAAAATAATTCTGCCTTAACTTTGTTTAGTATAAGATGGGACTAACAGAAACTTGGACAAGACTTCAAGATTCTTATTCTACCATACTACAATAGAGAATATTCCTGGAATTCCTGCTGTGCCTTTTTATTAATCTGGGCTTTTATTAATCTGAAGGGATGACAGTTGCCAAAAGAACTACATGGATAATTTTATTACCTTTTAAAAATTATTATTCTTTCATAATAATACATCTATACCTTAGTATGCTGTTGTTTCGGCCACATTTTCCATTGGGCATCAACCTTAGTTTTCTATTATTGCCATTGTACTTGCTTCTAACAGACACAAATAATGCTTGCATCCACAGGCATGCATTCTGCCAGCCATTTTTATCTTCATTACAAAATATAGTTTGATTGACATCCATGAAGAGCTCTGCACTATGCAGGAAATTTCCAGTCCTTTGTTCTGATAAGTGAAAACATATTTTTGTCCCATATTTATGTCAGGGTATACTCAGAAAATGTATAGATAATTTTACTGTGTGAATAAGGGAATGACAAGGCAAAAGGACACAGCTGAGAATAATGAGTAATTAGCTCAGAAGGACCATGGGAGCTAATTGCTAGCACCTGTACTGTTACTTGGACATTTCTGTAAATGACTCCGCACATATCAATGTATATAAGCAGTGGGAGATGAACGTATTCTTGCTGGGTGTTGCTAAGTATTTCTAGAGAGTATTACTGTGTATTGTTGGTTATGTATGGCAAAGGATTTGCTTGTATATAGATCTGTATAGTAAAGTCTGTAAATATTGAAGCCACAGACTCCAAGCAGATTTCTTTCTAGGCCACTCAGTGGATGGCACAACGTGCGCTACTCTGACAATTTAGACATCTAAAATATATCGTGTTGGATTACTCCTATTCTGAGTTTGGCTTTAAAAAATGTTGATAAGCATGCCTGTAGTAGCACCCAAGATATCTTACTACTTATAAGACAGAAGGCAAAATGTTGGCTTATTTTGTTTCATGCACAGAAGTTGAGTGCCATGTCAGTTCAATTAAGATTCAGTCATTCCATTTAGCTTGAGGGCAACAGCAGGATAATTTAGGAAGTGCTGGGTAGGCTATTCAGCTGCCCTCCAACATCTTACCACTACGCCATATCCACCATTGTCCTCAATGAGGGGCAATCTCAGTCCAAGCTGTAGGAAATTCCATTGCCCGGCCAACCATAAACAATGTCATGAAATCATAACTTATTGTGAGCCCGCCCAAACTTCTCTAGTAGACTTCCAGGAGAATGGAGCAATGCTGGTTGGGCAGCAACTTGTAAGGTGGCTTTTGGCCAAGGTAAGCTGTATTATGGCATGGTACAGGTCTGTTATTTTGTATATCCACCTGTTGTTGATGCTATAACAATGCCTCTGCATCTTGTCCTGCAGACAGTAGGATGCCTTGAGGATCTGTCACTATAGTTAAGGCCTAAAAGCAAGGTTTGATGCCTTGCTGATGAGAGAGTAGAGAGGCTTTCAAGATTGATGTAATTCCTTTGAGATAGGCCAGGTCAAGAAAAGACTCTAAATTGTTATCCTGTGTTATTCTTTTATCTTCTATTTTGCTAGCATTTGTGACCAATTGCAAAAATAAAGTAATTTTGTAAAAAAGGAAGATGATTCAGATAAGAACTGTATAGCAAAAATAAAACGCAGTACTGAAAAGTTGCCTGGAGTGATGGTAGCATAAACCTAAAAGTAAATATAGCTGAAAATGAATATAAACTTACAATTGACCTACTGAGTGGCTATAAGAGCATCAAAGTACCTGTTCGCCAGTCACTTTGTGGATTCCTGATCGAAAACCCTGTTTAGGATGACCCTGGACCCTACTTAGGAAGGATGGTCAGGATAAGGAGCTGGCAGGCTGTCCATACAGGTTTGCAGGTTTCCTTGAAGATACAATTGATTATGTTCGTTTCAGTTTAGATGCTAGTTGGGCAGAGCTAACTGAGGTAAGCAGGCAGCACCTTGTGATATAATCTGGGATTCTTTTGAGCTTGTGTAAGCTTAGGAAATGGGTATAGTTCTCTGCAGTATGAACTCCTCTATGCCCCTTCTGGCTCCTCTGGTTGGCTGGAAAAACTTCCTGGTCCTTCTAGACTACTAAGTGGTGTTCAAAACCATTGTCCATGGTATCATGATGGGCTGCCACTGTTTCATGGTTGATTGGCTCCTACTGACTGGAGCCGCCCACTCTGGTTAGTGGTAATGGAGAGTGAGAAGTGAAGCCCTTGACAGTTCCAGCATTGGGTGCTGTAGGGCTTGATCCTCTGCTGATGGTATTTAACATGTTTATGGAACTGCAGGCAGAGGTCATTCCTCAGTTGGGAAGAAAGTGCCATCAATACACCAGTGACCTCCAGCTATACTTCAGGCTGAGCCAAAGCAGCTGCAAAGGTCTTAAGCAGTGCCAAAAGGCTAGAAAAGGTTGGATGGGGTAAAATAAGCTCAGAATACCAATATGGAGTTTGTTTGTTTGTTTGTTTGTTTATCAAATTTATAAAGCCATTTGCTATGCAACAACATTGGATCCAGTATTGCAGTTGATGGGTTTGTGCTTCTCTTGAAGGAGCTGGTTTGCAGTCTGGTCAGGCTGGACTGATAGTTGAGGGACCTTCCCCCGGCTTCAGTTGGTATATTAGTTACAGGTCTACCTGGACTAAGGAGCCTTGGCAACCATGACTCATTCTTTGATCACCTTGTGGCTGAACTAGTGAAATTGGCTCTGTGTGGAGCTGCCTTTGAAGATGGCTCAGAACTTCCGCTAGTGCAAAATGCAGCAGCCAGACTATTAGTCACGGCAACTCATTTCTTAGTATTACACTTCACTACATTGGCTGCCAGTATGTTTCTGGGACCAATTCAATGTACTTGGTATCACCTATAAAACCCTCTATGGCATGGCATTGAGATATTCACAGTCCACCTTACCAAGCATGATTCTGCCCATCTGGCCCAAACCCTCAGAGGGCCTATTAAGCATCCTTCTCCACTGAGGTAAAAGGGATTCAGGCTGTGCATTTTCCAAATTCTCTTTTATTACTCTTTTTATTATTTTATAAACTATGTTTAGTTTATAAATAATGTAAAATAAAAAAAAAGAAATTGCAAGACTATTCCAGTTCTGGGAAAGAAGATAGTGGAGTCCTAGGTGTTCTCTGAGCCTTGTTGTTTTCTTGCAGACATTTCATTGCCAGACTAGGCAACATCTTCAGTGCGAAAAGGGAGTGGGACTAGCTTTCTGTTTATATATTGTGGCTTGTCTTGCTTGTGTTGGTGGAGGTGCTGTTTTCCCCTTAGGAGTTCCTTGATTGGGCTGTTGTTTGCTGTTTGGTTGATTGACTAGGTTAATAGTTCCTTGATTAAGGTATAATGTACTGTTTGATTGTTCATCTGGTGTTAATCTTGGTGTTAATCTTTGCATATCTGGTGTTGATTGCTGGCAAGGAAGTGTTCTGGTCTTTTGGCTTTTCTATTGTCTCTTTTTTACATACCATTCTCACAGCTCCAAACACTGATTATGATCCTGATGATCCTGATGATTTGTTCCCATTCTAGTTGGGATATAGTACTGATTTGATCACTTTGGTGGTCTGGATGGGTGAAGTAGACCATGGAATCCTTCTGGATTGCCTGGTGGGACTAAGCTTCAGGGGCATCATTTTACAATAGTTCAAGTCCTCTCAAGCCAAATCCAAAAAGTGATATGGAGGACTTGGTGACTGGTGGTATCCACACAGTTCTATTTTGTCCCCCATGCTTAGGGTTAATAAACATCCAGTGAAAGGAGGACATGTCCTCCTTTTGTCCTCATGTCCTCTGTCCGGCAGGTATAGCCTTAAAATCAAACATTGTCCAGCTTTTTGAGTATCTATAAGCTATGTCTTCCTGAGCAGCTTTTCTCTGCAGTGCAGTGCTTCCCTAATAAGGGCTAACTGCAAGTTAACAAGCTCAGCTCTGTGAGATTGGTTAGTACCCTCTGGCCACCTTGGGCTGCTGCCTGAAATTGACAAGACCTTAATCAGTTGCATACTGAAGGCTTTTGCCTCCTAAGAGACTCTAATACATTCCTGCCATTGAAAAACCAGTATTTCTGATGCTGGAAAAAGTAATTTCATATACATGTAGGCCTAAGTGCTTTTTTTTTTTTTGCAGTTTTTCACTGTAATTTTTGTCACAGATACCAAGAAAGTTAAACAGTTAGTGTGTCCTCCTTTTCCCCATTTGTCCTCCTTTCCTTTTTTTTAAATAAGAATTTTATTAAATTTGAAACAAAGATAAAAACTACAGAAAAGCAAGAAACTACAAACTGAAAAAAAGGAAAAATAAAAGTGTAGAACACAAGAACAAAGAATTTTAAAGATTACATACAAAGGCGACTTCCAACTTTCAACAGCAAGAATATACAGCAATAAAAGTATATATATAAGTTTCTAAATCAACTTCCCTCCTCCATAAGACATTTATTTAATTATTTCCTTCCTGCTACTATTCTATATATTTCTGTCCACTATAATAAAAACCAAGTTATAAAAACGTATAAATTGTCTGCTTTTATAATTAATAATACTACAACAATATTAACTTTATTAAACCTAAAAGACCAAGCAATTGTTATTATATCTTACAGATACCTTATAAATCTTACAAATCAAACAAACCTTAACAAAGATCCAGTAAATCTTAATCCAGCTCATTAAAGAGAAATGAAATCATAATAACCTCATTATCCATCCAATTACACATTCTTAAATTTTTACCCCACTTCAAAATAGACCAGAACATTTACATATCTCCCTAAAATATACTGTATAAATTGTCTACTTTTACAATTAATAATACTATAGCAATCTTAACCCTATTAAACCTAAAAACCAAACATTTATTATTATACCTTATAGCAGTGTTTTCCAAACTGCCGCTGTTGGCTACACACCAACGGCAGCAGTGGCAGTGGCGTACACGGTGGCAGCAGCGGCCTTGCTATAACGCGGAAGTGCTGATGGCGCGCTGCTGCCACCGCCACCGGGCACACCGCCACCGCGCGCACCCCTGCACTGCCACTTTGTGACACACTAAACTGTGTGTCGCGACACACTAAAGTGTCGCGACACAGTTTGGAAAGCTATGCCTTATAGATACCTTATACATCTTACAAGTCATACAAATCTTTAAAAGAATCCAATAAATCTTAATCCAAACCATTAAAGAAAAACGAAATCATAGAAGCTTCAGTGTCAATCCAATTAAACATTCTTAATTTTTACCCTACTTTGAAATAAACCAAAACATTTATATATCTCCTTATTACACACAAGGCATTTTTCTTACAAAAATCAAACAGCCCAACTGCCCCCCCTTAAAAACACAGACTTCTCAGCAAAAAAAATACCTTCCACAAAGCAGATTCTCTTCTCTCCCATAACAATCCCTCAGAAAGCCGTGTCCTCCTTTGCCTGTTCAGCTATCTGGTAACCCTGGTAATTTCTGGGGAAGATCATCCAGAATGTTGGAGTAGGATGTCATCAGTTTGCTCTGTTGCACTTTATCATCCAAATCTAAGGAAGCAACTGGTAGTTTTGAAGATTCCTTAAATTCAAGAATGGGCTGAAGGAAGCAGAACAATCCAGGCGTGACAGAGAGGCTGTTCCTAAATAGAAAACTGGACTTGGATATTGAGACTTTGTGGGGGAGGAGTTCTGTATTTCTCCAGATTTCTTGAGAGTCGTGTTTGGGACCCTGTCAAAGCATTTAGAAAATCTATAAAGTCATTTTGCTTATAGTTACTAAATGATTTCAGTGCCTATTTTCTTGTTAATTTTGATCTGATTTTTAAAAATCTTTTTATATTCTACTTTTTAAAAGTTTTGTTAGGTACATTGAGTACTCATTAGTCTAGAAAGGTGGAGTATAAATCAAATGCCTAAATTGCAACATCAATGTTTTCTCAGGGTACAATATTTTGCTCTAATAGGTAATCCAGAAACTTATGAACTGTGTAAAATCTATAGCAATAATGTGGTTATTTCTCATAAGCAAAGAGGAGAATAGATAACATTTACATTTCACCGAGGATGACATCTACCCCCCAGTTTTGCCAGCATCTCCTCTAGTGTTCCTACAGTGCTCCTATAGTTGGATACTCCTAATGCTGCCAAACTCATAATTTGCTCATCCGGCCTCTATCAGGACCAAAACCAGCATTCTTAAACTTCAAGTGTAGTAATCTGAAAATTCTTTAGCTTTCATATTTTTCTCATTTAAATAAACCACTGAACTAAAATGGACCATGAGCCATTTAAATGCCTAAACATGGAATTAATAACCTGTGGGTGGGATCTGGCTTTTTATTATGCTGGGGCAGCAACCCTGAACAAAGTTCTGTAACCACATGCGATCCTTGACAGCTCCCTTCTCATATTCCCTATTGCCTGGCAATTAACTGAATAGCATGCTGTAGGGCAGTGTTTTTCAACCTCAGCAACTTTAAGATGTGTGGACTTCAACTCCCAGAATTACCCACTCAGCATGGCTGGCTGGGGAATTCTGGGAGTTGAAATCCACACGTCTTAAAGTTGCTGAGGTTGAGAAACACTGCTGTAGGGGAACTCTAGGATTCTGAGAAAATATCCCTCTTCCTAGTCAATAGATGCATTTCCACACAGCCTGCCAATCACCTCTCTGCATCTCCCAGAATGTTCCACCAATCACAATTCATTGCATCTCCTGCCAGTCAGCTCTCTGTATCTTCTGGGAATCATTTTCAGTGGGCTAGAGCATGCATTCCCTTAAGATTAAGCAGAATTGCTTGAGTGGGAAGGGGATGAAGCTTTTCCTCCTCCAGTGACTCTGCTCAGATTGCTCCTTCCTTGCATTTATTGGTTATCTGAGGTGGTGCCATTGGGGAAAGAAATATCACTTGCCTTTCCAGTGACCTTTCTAAAGATTGCTGCTTTCCCATTGCTTATGAAGTCTTCCCCAGTGATGCTGGGGTGATGCTTTTGTGTAGTGGCAATGGGTGGGTAAAGCATGTAAGAAGGATAAAGCAACTGACCGTGATTCATGGACAGAAAAGTTCCCTGACCTGATCTTATCATGAAACCAGTGCATCAGAGGAAATATCTGAGATGCCTTTAATAAGAGGTAAACACAAAACACCGAAACAGCCTATTGTGGACTAAACATGCATGTTTTAACGAAGTGACACAATACCCCACTTGGAAAGAACCAGTCCACACCATGTAAAAATTGTTTTGCTTTTGCAAACCATTGCTGAATTAAAGCTATAGAGAACGATTTCATACATATAATAGAGGGGAATTTACTGAAAATTGAATTAGGCTGAAAGGTTCAGTTAAAGGGCAGTGCAGGATAAGAAATGCAAAGTACATGGGCTGAGAGCAGGTGCTTAATACCTACTTTGCTTTTGAACTCTTTAGCCTTGTGGATAGCGGCTTTGTTATATACTTCTGGTGACTACAATAGTTTAATTATTCATATTAAATTAGGTTATGTTGTAGGATATTTAAGTAAGAACTGAGCTATTTTAAGTGCTAATCTATTTCAGCAGGAAAAGCTTTTGACTGCAAAAGTACATTCTTACTACATTTATATAGTCAATCCAACTGGGGCCATGGGTATTCATTGCATTTTACCCTTTCAACAACTCTGGCTACATTCACTCAACACACTAGGTTAAAACTTAATTGGCTAACATGTTGTGTCTCAGGGTACTGTATGAATCCAATAAAAATGGTTAGTTCATGATTCAGTGTGTACTATGAACTCAGGAATTCACATTAATGCAGTAATCATAACTGAGTTAACTATAAGTTAAGTTTATGTGAGCACTGCGTGTGGGAGGCAGGATAGACCGACACTGAGCTCACATATCATACTTAGGCAAAATGTGTTTGGCTTCAATCTGATTGAAGAAGATTATAATCCTCTTAATCTAGATCAGTGCTTTTCAAACTTGGCAACTTTAAGATGTGTGGACTTCAACTCCCAGAATTCCCCAGCCAGTGCTTCCTATCAGAGTTAACATATATGAGAAGGATTGATTCAGTATAACAATATCCTCAGTTCGAAAGGCACTTTATCATTGCAGGCATTTGGTAATGGAGGTTTCTAGCTAAACAAATTTACTGAGTACTGGCAGCCATCTGTACTGGAGAGCAGTATCATAAGAGGACTATTCTTTTTGAGTAACTGTAACTACACAGTGAACTGAATGGACTTTTTAATCCAACATGGTGGGGCTGCCCTTCCATTTTTATCCTTAGATCTACATTTTAGAAATGCCTACCAGTCTGATAGATATTATATTTCTGTGAATAATTCTATATAAAAAACTATTTCAAACATGGGATGTAAAATATGTTCTTAAAATATAAGGCTAGATCCAGACCTCATCTTGCATTCCCTAAGCATGACTAACATTAGGAAAGTTTAGACCAGTAGATGAGTTAGCATCTATTTTTCATGTTCAGCTTAATAGACTTGCTCAAATATCAGCAACCAACCAAATTTCATTTTAGGTTTTTAACTCCATTTATATCCTGAACATAACCATATAATGTTTGATTATTTTTCATATACATATTATCTATAATGAAGCCTGAAAATCTTTTAGTATCTAATTATATTCAGCTGAGTAAAGAAATTTGCTGTATTTTAAAGAGTAAAAGAGGGGGTGGATAAGCCTGTCTTTATACTGATGAGATTTTTCAATGCCTCACTAAATGAACATACTCAGAATTCAAATTTGCCATAACTTGTCAACTGCAGAATATGTTTCTTTTACTTCTCTGCTTCATCTTTAGCTGTTAGACTGTGAAATTAAACACAACTCTATCTTAATAAGCATCGGTATCAATTAAAATGTGTCTACTAAAACAAATATGTGATTGAGCTTATAGTTCAGTGTTTCTAGGGATAGATTTCAGGACAGCAAGGGGTACTTTATTGCAGATAGTGGGCTGAACCCAGAGTACTAGGGCAGGGATGTGTGGACCTCGAGAGTCAAGGTATTATTGAACTCCACCTATCATCAGGCCTAGCAAATGTGGATTTATTTTAAAAAGTATTTCTAAGCCAACCTTATCTACTTTTAAAAATGGGATATCTCTTCTTTACAGGTTGTCCTTGCTTACCGACTGCCTTGTTTAGTGACTGTTCAAAGTTACGACGGTGTAAAAATATACCTTTGCAACCAATCCTTGCATTTATGACCGCTGCAGCATGGTCTCGTGATCACCATTCACATGCTTTGCAACTGACTGGTGGCAAACAGAGTTAATAGAAGGCAGAAGTAAAATTGTAAGTTGTGGTCATGTGATGTTTCACTTAGCAACTGCAGCGCTTTGCTTAACAACCGAAGGGGAAGTGAGGTCATAAGTACATTGCAGTCACATGAATTTCTGCTTGGCGACCATGGCTTTTAGTGATCGAGTTGCCAGTCCCAATTTTGGTCGCTAAGCAAGGACTACCTGTAGTAGGTTGTGGGAATGTTGTATGAGTAAAAATCTTGATTTCAGCAAATAATTTGATAAAATATCTCATGACATTATAATTGGCAACCTAGGTACGTGTGTGATGGATATTAGGTAGATCATAGGGAACTCCAAAATTATACTCAAAGAACACTCAACAACGGTTTGTTATGAAACTGGAGACAGTTGGATACCACAGTATTCAGTATTGGCTATTAATGTTTTTATTAAGGACTTAGAGAAAGAAATGTAGGGAATTCTTGACAAATGTGCAGATAATGTAAAATTGGGTGGGATAGCTAATACCAAAGACAGAAATAAAATTCAAAATTACCTTGGTAATGGCTGTTGTGGGTCTTCCGGGCTGTGTGGCCGTGTTCTGGAAGTTGTGGTTCCTAACGTTTCGCCAGCATCTGTGGCCAGCATCTTCAGAGGGCAGGAGCACAGATAGAAGCAAAATCTCTGTGCCCAGGTAGAGTGGCAATGTTCTATTTATAGAGCTAAATTATAGGAGATTAGGTGGGGTTTTTTGTTGTGTTGAAATGTTAACGAGTGGCTGATGAGCGTGATTAGCATGTTCATTGTGAGAAGTATTCCCATGTCCTGGTGGTTGGACTGAGTTCGTTGACCTTTTGCAGGCTGTGTTTTTCAGGACTGGTAGCCAGGTTTTGCTAATTTTTAAACTTTCTTCTTTTTTATTGTAACTGTGCTGGTGTTTGTGAATTTCAATGGCTTCTCTGTATAATCTGGTGTAGTGGCTTTTGGTGTTGTCCAGTATTTCTGTGTTTCCAAATAGGATTTTGTGTCCTGTTTGCTTGAGAGCATGTTCAGCTACTGAAGATTTTTCCGGTTGCTGTAGTCTGCAGTGTCTTTCGTGTTCTTTTATCCTGGTGTGAATGCTTCGTTTTGTGGTTCCGATGTATACTTGTCCACAGCTGCATGGTATGCGGTATACTCCTGCAGCGGTGCGGGGGTCCCTTTTGTCTTTTGCTGATTTTAGCATTTGTTGTATTTTTCTGGTGGGTCTGAAGACTGTTTGAAAGTTGTGTTTTTCCATCAGTTTTCCCATGCGGTCAGTGACTCCTTTGATGTAGGGCAGGAATACTTTGTTTGTGTGGGGCTGTTTTTCTTCAGTTGGATGTTGTTTTCTTGGTTTGATGGCTCTTTTTATTTCATTCTTGGAATAGCCAAACCCCCACCTAATCTCCTATAATTTAGCTCTATAAATAGAACATTGCCACTCTACCTGGGCACAGAGATTTTGCTTCTATCTGTGCTCCTGCCCTCTGAAGATGCTGGCCACAGATGCTGGCGAAACGTTAGGAACCACAACTTCCAGAACACGGCCACACAGCCCAGAAGACCCACAACAGCCATCGAACTCCGGCCGTGAAAGCCTTCGACAATACATTACCTTGGTAAGTTAAAAAAATAAGAGAAGTTGAACATAACTGTAGTGGCAATGCAAGCAAGCAACAACTTTATTGATTAGTCTTACGACCATATCAAAGATAAAATAAGATAACAAGAATACAATACAATTCAATTTAACTGATAAAATTGATAAAAATACACCAAAATAGGAAATAAGATAATTGAATAACCTGAAATAATAATAAATACAATACATGTATATCTAATCAGAATTCAAATGAGTTCATCACCCCTACATGGCACTCCAATCTTTTCCATATAATGGGCTCTCTGGTGAACTGCCTTGTCTACAAACTTGGCAGTCCTATTCACAATAAAAGTATTTGAGCCCGAAAGAAAATAAGATAATCTGTGATTAGAATCCCAGTGTGCTGTTCTTTCTAACAAAGGAGACAGGAATTTAATCCTAAGTGAATCATATAATTTGCAGTCGAACAAAACATGGGCAATATCTTCTATGGCTGGGTCCCCACATACACAAGTCCTCTCATCATATGGCAAATGATGAACTGTAGTGGCAATGCGAAAGACCATTGTATTTCGAGGAGTTTAAGTGACATATTTTGATTTTTCTCCTTCACACAAAGAAGCTTAGAGTTTATTTTGAGTTATACTAATGTTTAGCTGGCTTGTTTTTTATTTCTGTTTGAAATGGGGGGGAGAAGAGAAAACCCCAGGATTGTTTTTGTTAAGCACTAGCTTATTTATATAGCTTCCCAGGCTTTTGGATTATGTCATAAACAAGTGCCCTAAACCCTGGGAACTATCCAGTCAAGGTCAGATCCTGCAGTCTCTGTACCATGGAAACAGGGTCACAAGATTTTAGGGCCAGAGTTTGATAAAAACCTTCGGATTACCCTTTGAGTTTGGGAGCTTCTGCACAGTCCTGAGCGCTGGGTGCTGTGGAAATGGAGCAGCCCTGGGGTATCTCTGCTGTCTTTATTAAGAGGCTCCTGACAGCCTATGGGAGATTGGGTATCAACTTGCTTGGTATGTTATGATTTTTCTTTCTTTATATTTCTGTTTCAATCTGTTTGCCTACGTTTATAATAAAGCTTAAAATCTCTTTATTCACTGCCGTGCTTATTGTCTCTGGATCTAAAAGAACCAATTGTCTGGGCACCTGATCACTGCTTGGACACTTGGCAGAACAAGAACCAATGCAGATTTGTTCACTTGGGAGGTAGAAGTCAAATGCACATGCAGCTGAACTTGTGAAAAAGATCTTAGAATAGTAGTTGATTACAAAATGGATGAGTCAAAAGTGTGATATGGCGGAAGGAAGGAAGGAAGGAAGGAAGGAAGGAAGGAAGGAAGGAAGGAAGGAAGGAAGGAAGGAAGGAAGGAAGGAAGATGAAATTGTAGGTTGCATCAAGAGAAGAATACTTTCAGAACAAGAAAAATAATAGTTTATCTTCATTCCTATAAACAATGCTGGCTGGGGAATTCTGGGAGCTGAAGCCCACAGATTTAAAGTTGCCAAGTTTGAAAAACAGTGGCTTAAAGCAACATTCCCACTGCTTGTTGCAAATTTTCCTCTCTCACCCCACAAGATTCAATTTATAAAGCCTGCCCCACCATACTTTGGCTCAACATATTTTCACTATTCCTTCTGAATTGCAGACCATCCCATGCTAGCATTCTTTCATCCTGATAACTGAAACCATAACCCCCAAAACAAAATCTCTCTCATCAACATCATTTGAGCAGCCAGTCATTCACTTGCAGTATTTTTATTTTATTTTCCAGTCCTTTTTTATGGACTGGATGATTGAGAAGACCACTAGAGCATTGACTAGGGTCCAGTCCCTCATAGCAGTTCACTGACGAGAAAGCACTATTCTCAGGGGTTCAGAGTAGGCAGGTTTATTGCAGTGAGAAAGAGAATGTTATTTATTGGAGAATGGATATTTGTACCTTGGCCATCATTTATCAGTGACAATGTTAAGGTGGGGCCTACATATTGCCTTTGATCTTCTTTCTGAAAGTCAACACTTCAAAGTAGTCAAGGTCCAGAAACAGGAGAGGCAGGGATTCCAGAAATAACAGAATTTTGAAAGCCTGTGAAAGTTCTTGCCTCATTTTATACTAAACAGAATCAAGGCAGGATTATTTTGAGTTTCTTTCTCCTGCTTTCCTCCTTCCTTCCTTCCTTCCTTCCTTCCTTCCTTCCTTCCTTCCTTCCTTCCTTCCTTCCTTCCTTCCTTTTTGGTGCCTTTGAGTCAGTGTTGACTCCTGGCAACTGCCTGGACAAGTCCCTGCAGTTTTCTTGGCAAGATTTCAGAAGTGGTTTGCCATTGCCTCCTTCCTAGGGCTGAGAGAGAACGACTGGGCCAAAGTCACCCAGCTGGCTTTGTGCCTAAGGCGGGACTAGAACTCACGGTCTCCTGGTTTCTAGCCTGGTGCCTTAACCACTACACCAAACTGGCTCTCCTCTTTCTTAGGAGTGGTACAGGTAGTCCTCACTTAGCAACCACAATTGGAACTGGCAACTCCATTGCTAAGCGCTGCAGTCGCTAAGTGAAACATCACATGACCACAACTTACGATTTAACTTCTGCCTTCTCTGTTAACTCTGCTTTACTTTGACGGTTGTAAATGCGTGCCAGTTGCAAAGTGCCCAAATGGCGATCACGTAAGCCCGGGATGCTGCAACGGTCATAAATTCAAGGATTGGTCCCAAGGCTATTGGATTTTTACACTGTTGTAACGTTGAATGGACACTAAATGAGGCAGTCCATAAGTGAGAACTACCTGTAACCTTTCTCAAAGTTTTTTCTTGCCCATTCCTTTCCCATTCCCAAGCTCAGATATAGATTCCTTTGCACTGAATATTGGTTTAATGGGGCAGCTGTGAGGGTCATTATTTGTTCTTTTGGAAACATTCACAGGTTCAGAAAATTCCATCACAACTAGACAGTAGAAAAGTGATACTGCACAGAAAATGCTTAGCTGCCATCTAGTGGTCATCTGGATTGTTGCAGCTCATAACTGGTAGCTCTAAACCAGGGCTTTCCAAAGTTTTCCCGCGGCGACACACCAACCGCCCTTGGTGTGTCGCCGCGGGAAAACCCGGAAGTTCCGCCGCCGCGGCAGCGCGCAAAAAGCCGGAAGCGCTGCTGCCGCTTTCGGTCTTTGCGCGCCGCCATGACTGCGGCGCCTTCAGATTTTCATGTGTCGCCACGGGAAAACCCGGTGCGGGCGGGGGCGTGCATGGTGGCAGCAGCGGCGGCAGCCTCCGTTAAAACGCGGAAGCACCAATGGCGCGCCGGTGCCGCTGCCATCGTGCACGCCCCCGCTGCCACTTCCAGGTTGTGTGGCGACACAGCCGACTGTGTGTGGTGACACACTTTTGTGTCGCGACGCGCAGTTTGGAAAGCTCTGCTCTAAACAATCATGTTTGAAATAATTATATAATAATACAATTGGACTTTGTATATATTTTCTGTGGACAGTTAGAAAATAAAAATAATGGGTTATACAAAGTTTTATTTTTACAGGAGACAAACATTAAGGTTTATGTCTTTTGTCCCAATATGGTATTACCCAGATATTTCAAGTCCCATAAATCCAGATGTTTTAAGTCCCATAATTCCCATCCAATCAACCAGTCAGCCATTGGTTGAGAAAGTTTGCTTTAAGACAAAATTGACGTTTTAAAATCCTTTGTTTCTTTCATTATTGGATGTGGACTGTTTTATGGTTCTACACTTCAGTGCTTGTTTTGTAGTCTCTTGGGAAAATAAAATATACCATATAAATAAAGTTTTCAGCATCTGAATGCTACAATAAGAAAAAAAGGCATAATACTTTAGAAGAAGCTTTAAAATCAATATTTTCCAGGGAAAGGGATGAAAATCAATGTCATAAAAAGGGAAGAAAAGCAACCATAATTGCTTTCATTTCAGAAAAAGCTCATTTATCTTCCCACTTTAGTACCACGGCATACTGAATTTTTGATAGATTAATTAAAAGTTGAAATGTGTTAATTATTTCCTTTTTAATGTAGATCACACTGCTCAATTTGCCTCTTTAATTGCTTAGATCAATTTCATCTTGAAATAAAGTCAGTGGTGATTGAGGAAAGAACCATGTAAAGCACAGAGGAGCTTGAAAGAAATACTCTTTCCATAATACTGTGTTCTTCAGAGGAGACTTTGGAATCTAAGCACTTACAATCTGCTTGCTTCATCAATTGTTTAATTCACATTCTACCATGTTTGATTCTGAAATCTGGAGGGACATGGACAAGACCATAAAGTGCCTTCTTTATCACTTTTTCCTAGACTAAGCATTGTACTTCTTCCCTGATACCTCATCAACTTCTTTGCCTACAACTGACTCTGTCACATCACACTAGACTGCCTTGTGGGTGTTAAATGAGGGTAAAGAAATTGATTTAGCATAATTTGAGGACCCAACATGACTTGTCAAGAAACCATGTTTAAAAATTGTGGTATCAGAAAATATGTGAACCCAACCAGAACTCATCTTTTTCCTTTCCTTTCCTTTCCTTTCCTTTCCTTTCCTTTCCTTTCCTTTCCTTTCCTTTCCTTTCCTTTCCTTTCCTTTCCTTTCCTTTCCTTTCCTTTCCTTTCCTTTCCTTTTTGCCTTCAAGTCAGTGCTGACTTCTGGTGACTGCCGGGACTAGTCCCTGCAGTTTTCTTGGCAAGGATTTTTGGAAGTGGTTTGCCATTGCCTCCTTCCTAGGGATGAGAATGAGTGACTGGGCCAAGATCACCCAGCTGGCTTCATGCCTAAGGTGGGACTAGAACTCACAGTCCCCTGGTTACTAGCCTGATGCCTTAACGACTACACCAAACTGGCTCTTAGAACTGAGCATATGGTACACAAAGCACTATTATAATTTGGTTTAGTGTGTCACCCAAGCCCAGATTATGGGTCACACTATAGTTAAGAAATGCATTAATCACACTCTGCTATTTAAGCTTATTGTATTTTGGATTATTTTAACTACAAATCAATTGTATCATCCAAACCTGGATTAATTGGTAAATTAAGGTTGAACTGCCATTAGTCCTTCAGAAAAATAATGAATGTTGGATCATATTTCTTAAATTGGGGTGGTGGTGGAAATGCAAATAGCTCTGCATTTATCATAATATAATATTTATCTCAATTTTTTATTCAGATTATTTTAGAATAGGGGAATGTGAATAAACTAAATGGTCACCAACCATCAGCCTGCTGTTTCTAATTTTCTTGTAGGGAGGGTTTGGGTTATCTTCATCACTGAGAGTCTTCCTTCCACTTGGCTTGGTTATCACACAACACTAAACCAGAATTTTTTAACCACAAGTTTTAACAAGCTAGTTGCTTCAGACACACTCTTCTCCTAATGGTTGGGTTTATACAATGCACAAAGCTCAAAAGAAAATGACCTAATTAAAGCTTAGGCCTATGCTCGAACCAGTTCTATGTCTGTCCAAATTTCTGGTTTAACAAGGCCTAGGATTGGCCACAAACACTTCCCTTGCATTTCATACCAGCAAATGTAAGGTTGTTGTCCAACTGGATGAAACAGCAGCTACAATTGTTCCTTTGGATTTCAGTGCAACACAAGCTGGTTTTGGGCTGGGAAAAATATAGTTCATTCCAGGTATAGCAGATGGCTTTCTCCCAACATTGATTTATTCTGAATATTTTATGACTCTCATAAATAAAACAGTACATTGAAAATCAAATCATTATGATAGCTCTTAGTGTTTCCATACAAGATTATGCTGTCACTTCAAATTGTTATAGGGAGATCTCTGAAGTGCCTGTTACTGAACATTTTACTTACCGTGTAAATACCTATTTGGTAAGATTGCCGGCATTCAGAGCCATCATAAGATCTTTGAGCATTTATTAGGCTGCTTTTGTTTTAAATATACATGGCTCTATCCCAAGCTTTTGTTGTTTTTATTCTTTGGGAATTGGAAAGAAATACATCTTTCATTGCAACATGTAAAAGAGAGTGGGTTTTTATGAACTGGCTGACTCCATATCTTACATTAAGTTATAATGTGGTTGATCGGGTTTTAGCTTAGCATATTTTGTTATTTTGGTTTAAGGATTAGAGCTATGTGAAAAAGGTCATTACAAGTTTTGCAAGAAAGCAAAGTTAAAATAATCTGTGGGTCACATTAATGTACAATCCCAACTGAGGCTAGGCTTAAACAAAACACTAGACTATAAAGCTCAGTTACTGAGCAGTTAAAGTTTACTCCATGGCAATTTGGAGATCCAAATATGGGGCTTTATACCACAAACGGTCACAGCCTGGTTTCTTTGATCATCAGGAGGCTGGCCATGTTTGTTCCTTTATTTTCTGCTTTCTGAATGAACCTAAATGCATATATTTCATGAATACAATCCCTTCTCCTATATCCTGATTTTTAAACCTTCCCCTCAGGAAAATTCTGTAGAACTCAAAAGCTTGCAATTTCATGTGACATTTTGCCAAGGGTGCCTGCAGGGTATGGTCAAAAAGGTCAAGATGGCAGCCATGATGGTGTGATTGAAAGTCTACCCATTTTTTATGTACGTTGCGACATAAAGTGGGATTTTGGTTTGTTTGTTTTTTTAATTTTCCTCTCCCTATTAATTTAAAATTTATAGTTAATTGGCGACCTTATGTTACTTCTAAGACTTATTATTTATTTTAATTCATCCAATTTTTAAAACATTATAGAGGAGGGCATTCCCTTAGCTCTATGGCAAGTATTCCAAGGCATTAGAGCAGTGCTTCCTACTCAGAATGCCTGGGGCACAACAAATGATTTGTTTTAAACTCTTACAACAAGGTCATAAATTATTTACAAAACAATTACAATTACAGCAGAAATTTGGTTTTCTTTGTGTATAACAATTCATTCTTGTATAAATGATGCCAGGACTAACCCAGGCTGTGGTAGAGATATGAACTTGTTATTGCATTTTAAGTATCCTGAGACATCTTAACAGACAAGCTAAGTATTGGTTTAAAATGCCAGAATGTTGGAAAGCTGTCCGTGTATGAAGCTACTGTCAAGTAACCAAAAGAAGGGATAACTATTCCCTAGTTAACAACTGGAAGAATGTCATTTGATTGATCAATAAGGAGTTGTGATAGTGGTTCCATTGGACAATGTAGACGGTGTCTGGAAGTAATCTAGCCTAAAAACCATGATGTATGTCAATAAGAAGAGAAAATATGAACATGTGGAGTGTAAGGACAAAGTGACAGATGAAGATGGAAATATGTGTGAAAAAGAAATATCCCAAAATCAGCAGGCCTAATATGATTACAAAAACAAATTAAAACTGTTATGTTTTGTCATTACCTATCAATGCCATTACCTAGCAATTTGCCTAGTGTGGTGTTGAATTTAATCCTATCCCAGAATGTGCTCTTTGTGGTGATCAATTGGCCAATGAAGCAGTGGTATCAGCAACTTAATTAGGCATTTCTTGCTAAATTACAAGTCCTCTGGCTGACAAACCTCAATCCTACTTTGTGTGACTTTTAAATTCTAAAAGACAGCTTGGATTTGCTAAAACAGTCTGAGTGTCAGATAGACTCAATAATTCAGGTATTTAATAGATAAATTGATGCTAAAACTACAAAACCTCATACAATTGCAGAGACACTGATTCTTCCAACTTGCAATGCCATATTAAAGATAGCATTTGGGAGTAAAGTAGAACAAGAAGTAAAAAAAAGTTCCTTTCTCTAACAGTACTGTAAGTAGACAGATTCATGGATTGTCAGCTATCTCTGAAGGAAGTGTTTGCACCTCAGTTATTAAAGTGATGCAGTAGATGAATCAACGAGATATTGGAGGAAAAATTCAATTACTGACATTCTTTTGTCATATTTACTGTATGATTGTAAAATGGTAGAACAGAATTTATAGAAACAGAATTTTCAGAAACAGAAACAGAAACAAAAGAAAAAGAATTTATAGAAACAGCAACAGGCCAAGACATTTTCACTGCCATTACTTAGAATCTGTTTGTTTGTCCTGGAAAATCTGTGGAGGAATTAGTACAGATAGTGCTTCTATAATAACTGGGTCAATAAAAGGGCTTGTAGTGTTATTGGGGAATACAATGAAGAAAAGCATTGTAAATACATTATTTACAATAATTTAAGCTTAATTGGTAAAACAGCAGCATGCAAGGCAAAGCTAAAAATACCTGTTTTCAGACAAAATTAATGTTCTGAGAGAGAATTGGCACTATGAAAGTGAAAGAAGACAATATGTTCATGTTCCCAAATGTTGCTGCAAGAGGCAATAATGTGGTCATACCCCTAATTGCTGAGCATCTTGGAGTACGGGAAAAGAAAATTCAGTACTATTTGTAAATATATCCATTGAAAACTAGGTTGGTTGTGAAACCCCTTTATTGAAGCAAAATCAAACCAATCCCAGTTTAGGCTGACAGAAGAAGAATAATTAGTGGAATATATGGAATGATTCCAATTTGAAATTTAAGCATGTGGAAGTGGCTCTTGATGAATTTGAGGTACAGATGAAGAATGAATATCCTCAGATTGCAAAAAAAATTCTGGTAATCTTCATGCAAATTTAACATTTTGCCTTTGTGAGTTGGGATTTTCTGCACTCAAGAATATAAAAACTGGAAAAATAGATTACAAATGGTTGAAAGAAACATGAGAGTGTATTTATACAGCACTCCACCAATATCAAAATGCTATGTAAATCTCATCAAGCTCAATATCGGAGAAAAGAAAAAATTTAATTTAGGTCAGTTTCAATTATTCCATAGTAATTTAATATTGAGAATATATTGGTAATGCAAGCATGCATAATAATTAAACAATTTTGGAGGCTGCTAATTTATTTGGAACAGCTTATAGAACTTGTAATTGCAACACAGTGCCTTTGGAAAATAAACATTTTCTTTAGGCTTAGCTTTCCTTACAGTCTCTATTGCAGAGCTTTCCAAACTGTGTGTCGCAACACAAAAGTGTGTCGCCACACACAGCGTGGTGTGTCGCCACACCACTCAGAAGCGGCGGCGTGCGCGTGCACGGCAGCCGCCATGCACGCGCGCGCTGCCGCACGCCCCCCGCACCGCCGCACGCCCCCCCGCGCCGCCACTGTGTGTGCGCGCCGCCGCACGCCCCCTGCGCTGTTGCCAAGCGCGCGTGCGCCGCCGCCACCGTGTCGCCAGCGGCGGCACTTTGGAAAGCCCTGCTCTATTGTCTCCTGTAATGCAACTCAAGACTCCAGTATGAGTTCTTCAGGATACTGTACTAGTAGAAATTGGAGTAGGGTGCCACTGAATACAATATATAAGTTAAAGGTGTCATCAGCAAAAAAAAAAAAAAGTCAAGAACCACTGTGTTACAGTATAAGTCCATAAATTATTGCACAGTACTGTATGAATATTGAAAGCATCCCTTAATTTGCTATATAGCTGAACAGCGTTGATGCCTTTCATGAGAGGGCTCCTTGAAGTGCTCCCAGGACACCTTCCTTCTTTAGCAAACTGCTTTCATTCAGTAGTTTTCATTATCTGGTAGCTATATTAGAATCTTAGTTCTAGAGCTCTTCTTACAGTTTTAGAACCTAAAGCAGCGGTCCCCAACCTTTTTGGCACCAGAGACCGGTCATGGAAGACAATTTTTCCATGGACCGGGGGGGGGGGTTTGCAGGTGGGAGCCAATTGCACGCACCGGGGGGCGGGGTTTGCAGGTGGAAGCCAATTGCGCACATTGGGGGTGGGGTTTGCAGGCGGGAGCCCCGTGGCCCACTTCCTAACAGGCCGCGGCCCACTAGTGGGCCGCGGCCCACAGGTTGGGGACCCCTGACCTAAAGGATTGCTAGATGATACAATGGTTTTAAACTATCTTTTAAAATATCTATTTTAAGTAGCTCAGCACTTTAATTCTGCCCCAGCTGTTTTGATAGAAGTGTATTAGTCTGAACATCAGATCTGAATATCAGTGGAAAACTATATTTCTGTTAAGACTGGGCGGGGGCAGGGTAGAAGATTATTGTGGTTTATTGCAGTTTTTGCTTTTGTTAAGTACTCTTAGTGCATGCTGTTGTAAGAGTATCTTGTTTCTACCCAGCAGAATAATGAAATATGGCTGGTCTCAAACATTTATTGCCTCTACTTTTCTGTCGATGTGTCGTCATCATCATACTTGCGCATTTTCCTTAGCTATTTCTGTGGCTGCCTCCTTTCACTGTCCTTCTGAAAGATTCCAGTGTACTGGCAAAATTTCCTCAAAATCCTCTAAAAATCATGGAGAGAAACTTCACTGGAGAAGAAATTCAGCAGCCGCTTTGCCTTTCCTGGGACCTTGGCAAAGTTAGCAGTCCTGAAGAGGAGCAATGTTGTCCGTGAGTAAAGATACCTAGTTTTCCTCTGTTACTTTGCATGCTCCTTTAGAGCATAATCAATTTGAACTACGACATAAAATAGCATCCTTTGAAATTAGTCTGATGAATATTAGAGATAATATCTCCTTGTCCAAAATGATGGCTGCTTCCATTTGTATACTTGAATACACAATGTATACCCCATATATACATTATTAAGAATGAGAAAAATAAAAACTGGTTGCAGACAATTTCAACAGTAGCAGTGCTTGCATGGCAGTATTTATATTTTTATCTCTTCAATGTTTTTTATTTCAAACTGTTTATTTTCAAATATGTATATTTGTCTTCAGCTCACAGGATCAATCTTTATACTTGTTCCAGTATTGCCAGGATACACATAGTTAATATAATAGCAAAAAGAAAAGCTGAGAGGGTAGTAGACTCATAGCAGAATAATTTTGATGTTAAGTTTTCTTTACATATTGTACTTTCATTATTTTGTGGGGCTTTTTAAAAAGAGCAATGCTGCTTTTAAAAAGTCAATATTAATTGCTCTTTATATCTGTAGAAAATGCACAGACAAGATTGATTTGTTAAAACCAAGCATCAGATACGTCAGATATAAATGGATGTATGTTTTAAATAGAATGGCCTTTTTTTAATACAGTGGCTGTACTGTATTTGTTCCTTTGGATTCTGATACCATCACTATTCATCTTAATCAAGAAATCTTCTCTCATTGGCAAAATTGCAGGGAAAGCAAGTTACAAGGGCCAACTTAATATCTAACAATATCTAACACCGTGCTTTTTTATTTATTACATTTTAATCTATAACTTTTTTTGCCCACTGGTTAGAAGTTTTTCACAAACTTTCCCTGTCTTGCCAGCGAAGTTTATTGTGTTTCTTGTGTGCCAACCCTGTCTTGCATGCCAAAAGAGAATAGAAATAAAGACTGGATTGATATTGTGAATAATTCTTTAGCAGTAGTGGCTACCTATGGCTGGGCAGTAAAGCAATTTATTCTTGGTTACAGAAGATGCATCTTGTTGTGGCTAGCAGTTTATTATTATAATAAATATTATTATTTATTAGTACTGAGAAAGAAGAAACCCTAAGAAACAGTCTATACCAGCTTCCTCAGTGCAGCATTCTCCACATGTGGGCAAACTTCAACACCCATTTTCCCAGCCTGGCTGCAGATGCTGGAGCTATTATTATTATTATGGTTGGTCATGCAGTCAGCCAGATGTTTAGACTGGATTTGGCATTTTTGTCCACCTATCGAGTCTTTCCCAAGGACCTGGGACAGGCAGATGTTGTTGTTTAATAATATTAAAGGTATCATTGCAGGATGTAAGCTGTTCCAAGTAAAGCTGCCTTTTGCAATGGACTGATGGTGATTTTGTCAATGCCAATGGTGTTCAAGTGGTGCTCCAGATGTTCTGGAATTGCACCTATTACTATTGATACTATCTTTGCTTTCTTTTACCATAGTCATTCTACTTCTATTTGTGGGTCTTTATATTTTGTGGTTTAGCACATCTAAACCATGTGTTTCCATTTACAATCAATTGTAATAAAAAGTATGGGAGGAATAGTTTAGCTTTATCACATTATTCTGGATTTGCTACAAGGATCCTTTCCAAAGAAGGTATGACATTCATACATTCATTCATATTTGAGAATGAGTATATTGTGCAAACATATCCAGTATGGGCATACTTGTTTTTCCTAAGAAGGTAACACACAACATTAAGACATTTTAATTAACCCAGCTTCCATAATTTGAATTTGCACATTTTTCAACAGATTAAAGAAGTATTTCTATATTTCTTTAAACATGGAATATAGTTATCCATAAGCCATAGCTTATGGCTAAATAACAGTCATAGTTCTATAGTTTAACCATAAAAATAAATTTAAATTTCCAGTTGAATTGAAGGCATGACCTCTAATTTATTAGTGTCCCATTTTTAATTTTTTGATTTAAAAATGTATTTTCAAAAAATATACTATCTACAAATGGACAGATAATTACTGAAGATATACAATTAATGCTCAATATAACATTAGTAAAGGATACCAGAGTACACTGAGTTGTTTTCATGATATAAAAAAGAAGTATATATTTTTGAGCTTAATGCCAAAATCTCCACTATATTATTATTTATAAATGTTAAAACAACAACAACAAAACACCCCTATAAATAACTTAGGTAAATATCTAATTGAGAAAGTGGTTGCACGGCAGCTTCAAAGAGCTCTGGCTGAAGCGGATTATCTGGACCCCTTTCAGTCAGGATTCAGGCCAGGATATGGGGCTGAGGCGGCATTGATCGCGCTCTTGGATGACCTCTGGCGGGAGTGGGATGGGGGCAGTGCTTCCATCCTTGCTCTTCTTGACCTCTCGGCGGCCTTTGATACCATCGATCATGGTATCCTTCTGGATCGGCTTTGGGAGTTGGGGGTGGGCGGCACTGTGTTGCACTCGTTCTCCTCCTTCCTCCGGGGTCGGTTGCAGTCAGTGTTGATAGGAGGGGACAAGTCCAGTCCACGGCCCCTACTGTGTGGTGTGCCTCAGGGATCAGTTCTCAGCCCTGTCCTATTTAACCGCCCAGAGTTGTACATGAGATGGCGGTAAATATATATGACAAATAAATAAATAATATCTGCATGAGGCCACTGGGGGAGGTGATCTGACAGTTTGGGTTGAGGTATCATCAATATGCTGATGATACCCAGCTTTATATCTCCTCCCCAGGCTGTCTGAGTGATGCCGTGGATGTCCTATCTCAGTGCCTGGAGGCTGTAGGGGCCTGGATGGGGTGCAATGGGCTCTGGCTCAACCCAAGCAAGACTGAGTGGCTTTGGGTGTTTGGGCCTCCCAGTACCAAGGTTTTTCCATCTTTGGTCCTGGATGGGGTGGCACTGCCCCAGACGGACCCGGTGCACAATTTGGGGGTCCTCTTGGACTCACGGCTCCTGCTGGAAGAGCAGGTGGCAGCCGTGGCTAAAAGGGCCTTTGCACACCTTTGGGTTGTGCACCAGTTGCGCTCATTCCTGGACTGGGAGGCTCTACTCACTGTCACTCATGCCTTTGTGACCTCCCGTTTGGACTATTGCAACATGCTCTACATGTGCATAATATACTGTATATGGAAGCCATTCTTGCTTAAATTTAGTTAAAGTTTTGTTATGTATATATTCCGTTAGTTTCACCATTGCTGCATTGTTGCATTCTTGGTGCTCCATTTTGTTCTCCCTGTTATGAAACATAAAGTTCATATATATACATACACACACACACACACACACACACACACACACACATACATACACACGCACACACACACACACACACACACACACCAGTAATTTTGCAGACAAATAAATGTGGCAATCCTAATATTCATCAGTATTAAAGATTTCTATCCCTGCTTTTCCCATGCATCTGACAAAGATTTTAAGTTGGGCGATGCAGGCATAGAAAGTCTTTTTGAAGACAGAGATTACATTTTAACCTTTTAGGGCTTGCTTCTGGAGTAAAGATTTTTATCTCACATTACAGATAATTGCTGAGTGAATTGAATGCAATCCTCCCAGAGAGCAGGAACTAAAAGCTGGGCATGCCTGTAATTTAATATATCGTTTATCTTGACTAGAAAGGCAGCTGTAACTCAATCTCTCTCCACCCAAAGGCCTTGCAATTTCCTACCTGTGGGCTCCATGTATTTGTTCATGCTCTCTGGGCACAGATTTTGATTGAAGTGATTAATCCTGCTTGTAGTTAATTACTGTAACCCAAAGAGATTTGGGGCGGGTCAGAACAAAGCTTCAATTTGTACAGTCATCATGTCACATCTTGTCAGAGGAATCTTTGAACAGTCCAGATGATCTCTGTAGCTCTTCCATTTTTTCCAACAACTTAGCAGAAAAGAGAAATAAAGGGTGCATGGCGCCTGTTAATTTTTAATGCTAGGAGACCTCCCTCAGGAAGGTGCCTTGGGGCTCATTGTCATAACAAGATTTATGTGCATTCCTTCCATCACTGAAATGACAGCAAAATATTTCAACGTCATTAATGTGGAACACATTAAGGAAGGTGAATAATGGATTCCTCACCGTAGTTTCCCTTCCCACCAAGTGTCACTTGCCAGCAGTGGGTTTCAGTGACTTCTTGTGTGGCTTCTTGTGCCATGGGAGTTGCTTTCCAGAAGCCTACCAACCAACTGATTGGAGGGCTGCCAGAGAGTGCTATTCCTAATTAGCATTATCCTTCCCAACGGTCCATTAAATCATTGAGGAAGCTGGAATTGTAGGCTAGTTTATTGAGAGAAGGAGATAAAGGGAATGTGGATGAATGTGCATGTGTTGCATGTAAAAGTTTGGGAAATTGTGTGTTTCAGTGGATCCCTAAGTGAATAGAAGCTGACACAATCTCTACATGGTACAAAATTAAACATGGCATCATTCTCAAATTTGAATGCATACTTATTAACTTTGTGCAGTCGTTTAGATTCAGAAGAAGAAAAAAGTGAGTATGGCAGTACAAAAGTGTGGACATCGTTCCAGTTGACTCTGGCCTATTTACTCAACTCCTCAATCAACCCAGGACAAAACATACAAATCAGGCTCAATGAACAACCTGGCCCTAAATTTTGAAGTAAAAGCCAACTTTTTAAGGCCTTCCAAAAGGCCAACAGAGTCAGGGTCATCCAAGTCTTAGGTGCTGTGACAGAGAACAAATACCTCTTAGGCCTCGTAAGATGACATGTTTCACAGAAGGGACTTGGAGCATGCCCATCTGGTGGATCTGGTGGGATGGTTTTGGGGGAAAAAATGTGGATCCCCCCCCCCTTAGTCCCTTATGGAGGCTTGTTTTCCCCATAGTCCCTTGCAGAATTTTTAAATAATTCTGGTTCTCTTGTTAATAGAGTTAAGGGTATCAAAAAATCTTATTCTGTGATCTCACTCTAGACCAGGGGTCGGCAAACCGCGGCTCGCGAGCCACAAGCGGCTCTTTGGCCCCTTGAGTGTGGCTCTTCTGTGCGGGCGCGCGCAGGCAGGCGTGGTGGGGGCAGCCCCACCGCTTATACGCACAAACCCTCCCGCGTCCGTCCTATTCTTACCCCAGTGAGAAGCTCCTTGGGGGAAGCGAGTCCCCGTGCACAAAGCTTGATCCCCCGGCTCCTATATCAATCCTACATTCCTGCAGGAAGGTAGCCAGGAATCAGCCCCGAGCTCAGGCCGCTTTCCCCAGGTACAGCGCGCGGACAACTTCCCCACCGCCCTCTCTCCCCCTCTAGCTCTCTTCCCCACGAACCAGCGTGCGCGCTTCCCAATTCCCTCCCTCCGCTTTCCAAATCCCTACGCCGGCAGCGGGCATGGTGTGCATGGCGACTGGAGCACTCGAGCCTCTCTTTCCCTTCTCCTTCTTCCAAACCTCCCCCGCCCCCTTCCACGCGATTGGCTCCTGCCCGCAAACCCCGCCCCTTCCACGCGATTGGCTCCCGCCCGCAAACCCCGCCCCCTTCCACGCGATTGGCTCCCACCTGCAAACCCCGCCCCCTGGCCCTCGAGTGATGTTATAAATGTTATAAATGTCAAAATGGCTCCTGGCATAAAAAAGTTTGCCAACCCCTGCTCTAGACGCTTCCAGATGGAAAGCTACTAATATTTTCTGTCTAAAGAGATTCTGCAGCTGTTCCCGCTTTCTCTTAACAGATTTTCTGGCTTACAAAAAAAGGCAGGAGAAGTGGAAGGGTTGTAAATGAAGAGAGCTTTGGAAATTTTCTGTCAAGGTTCTCCTTCACAGCTTTATGAAAGGTCCAGGCCATTTTTCCCCATTTGTCATGATTTTCACATGGCTTCTTCCATCTTGTTTCTTATGCATACAAAATGTTAATGTGGGGGAAATGGAATAGTAGCCAGAGTATAGCCTTTGAAATTGGGATATTTAGGTCAGATTTGGATTAAGTTGCTCATCTAGAAGAGCTTTCTGTCAAATGCATGAAGCAGCACAGCAAAACTACCTATACAGTCTCACAGGACAACTAAAGTTTTCCTTTCCTCTTTCATATTCATCAAAATGTCCAACACAGTTCAGCTGCACCATATAGAGTGTATAGAAATCAAATTGACTATATTATTGCTAAAGGGTAGTAGAGGAGCTCAATTATAGCATCAAAGACATGGCCAGGTGCTGTCTGTGGAACAGATCACAAACTGCTCATGTGCAAGTTCCAAGTTAAGCTAAAGAAAAAGAAGAAAGCCAGTCAGTTTCCATGATATAATCTTGAACATTTACCAACCATATTCAAGGAGAACATCAGGAATCGCTTTGAAATCCTGAACCTCACTGATAGAGAACCAGAGGAATGGACATAGAGAACTGCTAATGGACAGATAGCAACTGATTCAAAGGAGATCAGAGGAAGATGGAAGGAGTATATTGAAACACTGTACAGTAGAGATATCAACATCTGAGATACCTTAGAAGATATTCCCTACTTACAAGATCCTCTAGCATGAAAATATGAAGTTAGATCTGCACTCAGTTCATTACCTAGTTGGAAGGCTATAGGAACTGATGCAATACCCACTGAAATATGGCAAGCAACAGAAGAAGAATCAGTCAGAGTTCTAACCAAGCTATGCCAGCAAATCTGGAGAATGACACAGTGGCCAACCGATTGTAAGAGGTCAATCTACATTCCAATACCAAAAAAGGAGACTTAACAGAGTATGCAAACTATTGTACAATATCCTTAATTTCACATGCTAGAAAATAATGCTTAGGATCATCCAATGCAGATTAGAGCCCTACATGGAAAAAGAGATATCAGATGTTCAAGCTGGCTTTAGAAATGTCCACGGAACATGAGACATTATTGCTGATCCATGCTGGACAATTGAGAAAGCAAAAGAATACCCAAAAGTAGTCATTATGTGCTTCATTCATTATAGAAAGGCCTTAAATTGTGTTGATCATGTCAAGCTTTGGAATGTGTTCAGAAAAATGGGAATCCCAGAATATCTCATCATCCTCGTGAGAAACTTATATACAGGTCAGGAAACTCCAGTACAGACAGAACATGGAGAAACAGACTAGATCCAGGTTGACAAAGGAGTGTGACAAGGCTGTATACTCTCCCCTTATTTATTCAATTTATATGCTGAATATACAGTATATTAAAGAAAGATGGATTGGAAGAAGATGAGCATAGTTTTAAAACTGGAAGAAGAAACATCAATAACCTATGCTGTACTGATAACACTATCCTGATAGCTGAAAATGCAAGGGATCTGCAAGCACTAGTAATGAAAGTCAAGGAACACAGTGAAAAAATTAGATTAAAATTAAATATAAAGAAGACCAAACTAATGGCAACAGGCAGAACCACCAGCCTTAGAAGTGAAAATGAAGATAATGAAGTGGTGGGTAGCTTCTGCCTTTTAGAATCAATCATCAACAGTAAAGGAACAAGCAGTCAAGAAATACGCCGCAGACTAGCACTTGGTAGAGCAGCCATGAAGGCCTTGGAAGATATTGATATGCCGTTGTTTGTTTATACCTACAAAGATCAGAATCATGCAAGACATGGTATTCCCCTTGACACTCTATGGAAGTAAAAGTTGGACTTTGAAGAAGCATGATATTTTGTTTTCCTTTGCTTGGGGAACTCAAATATATGCCCATCCTTGCATGAACTGGGAGATTAAAGTAGATATGCGAAGGATAAAGGTGTTCTGCATGCTATTTAATGCTTCTAATGAAATCTAAAGCCAATCTCAGAGCCTTATTTTTTTAAAATATTTTTTTCTGAAACAACCTTCTATAATTTTGGCTTGGGTCAAGAATCACTCTCAGCAACAACTATATAACCACTAAAGATTTTATTTAACATGACAGCAAATAATCAACCGCAACCTGGTTGCTTACCTGCAGAAGCCAGGAATATGTAACCTCAGCGCATTTCTTGAAGTGAAGATGCAGTCATGTGCATTACATGTTCCTTTCCTTTTAACACTGACTCTGTGCTTATTTCTTGGCATATTTTCTGCCCACCTGTTCTTCAAAGCCAACTGTAAATGTAGCTGTGCTACTGAAACGAACTACTAAGTGCTCAGCCATACTCCCCCACAGCTCAGATGCTAGGATTTACTTTCATCTGTGATGTTACATAAGACTATTTTCATGCTATACTTACAACATATGGTTATTTTTTTTAAAAAAAAAAAAGGTATGTTTAGTAAAATGCCTAAGGTACATTGCACAATTGCTCGTTCTTCAAGAAATTATTTGAAAATGAATTTTTCCCTTTTACTCCAAATGGGAAGCATTGCATGTTTAACTGTTTATATTTCATACTGTATACTATTGCTATAACCATAATAATTATGGGATCATAATATAAAAAAATAGGTCAGAAACCTAGCTTTATTACTGGTTGTGTTCGCATGTTGCACAAAACCGTAAAACAGCCAACACGTTTTAGCCTAGTGCAGAGCTTTCCAAACAGTGTGTGGCGACACAAAAGTGTGTCGCCACACACAGTCTGGTGTGTCGCCACACAACCCAGAAGCGCTGATCATCATCAGCACTTCCGGGTTTTCCCGCGGCGACACACCAACCACGGCGCGCAAAAACCCGAAAGCGGCAGCAGCGCTTCTGGGTTTTTGCGCGCTGCTGCAATGGCACTTCCGGGTTTTCCCGCGGCGACACACCAATGGCGGTTGGTGTGTTGCCACGGGAAAACTTTGGAAAGCCCTGGCCTAGTGCAATGTATTATGCAAACCCCACTTCTGTGGTTTATTTATTATCCCAACCCAGAATGCTTTTTATTTAAAACAGACCTGAAGTAAGGGATGTCTTTCAAACCAAAAAACTAAGTTTATTGAGTAAACCGTGGGTGTTTTTTTTGCATATAGCCAAAGTGTACTGGGCTGAAAACAATGATGGCTGGTTGAATTATGATTAACAGGGAAGCACGATCAAGCTGATAGGTTTTAAAACTGACTCAGGGAGGTCAATGTGTGGCAACTGGAATCAGGGCAAGGAGGAAACCTTTTTGTTTGGGAAAACATAACTGCTGGGAAAAGATCTAAGGGTGATGGTGGTGGGAACAAACAGCTCTGATAAAAGATTGTGATGAAACTTCAAGGAAGCAGCAAAGTCCAGTTTCAAAGTGTTTCAAGCAAAGGTTTGATCAGAAGAAACTTTAGCATTTTGTTCTTGAAATATTTGAATCATCCTAGAAGCCAGAAGGAGCAGGAAAAGCTGAAGAAATGCTTGATAACATATCCCACATATTCCATCAGAAACAAAGGAAAACAGCTCCTTAAATAAATTTAATTTATTTAACACGACCCTCTAAGAACATGCAGCCTGGGCTACAGTGTGGGACTGGGTTCATATGTCACTCTAAGCTCTAATGTTTGTTTGGTTTGACACAGCATTTGGTGAATCAAACTATGATGAGTTGTAAATTACAGCTGATATTTCATTCAGTCAGAGAATTAATGAAGAACATTTATATTTGAGAGTGGCATTCCTAAATAACATTGTGCTTTCAGATGGTCCATTTCTAGGATGGATCATTTATTCTTAGTTTATTGATTTAGCATAATTTAAAATTTTGGTTTATTAAATTGTAATTTTAAAATGTATATAGTCATATACTGTAGGTCACAGCATGGGTGTATAGAACAAATAATTGGCTTCCAATGAAAAGTAATCCCTCCACCTCCATAACTTTAGTTTAAATAGGGGATATTAATATTAAAAGAAACCAGAAAAATAATCCTTGAAATGAGCTACTTTGTTACTCGTATTTACTTCTGCACACGATGGCCACCATTTTCTCCACATTTCTGCCAATGACAGACAAGCTTCTTAAGCCGTCACAAAAGAATGCCACACTTTGTTTCTTCAACCAGTCTTGATAATCCTTTCCACTTCTTCTTTTGAGTCAAACAGATGCCCACAAAGGTATTCATTCAATTTAGGAGAAAGGTAGTAGTTGCTGAGCACCAAATTAGGTTTGGTATTATGGTGGATGGTGGATGGGGTAAGACAGGAAGATCCAACTTCACAATTCCCTCTCGAGGTGTGAGACTCAGCATTGTCATGTTGCAGCAAAATTTCCTTCTTGTGCTTCTAAATTCTATTTCATCATTGTTCCAAAGTATTGTACCACTCTGAATTGATAGTAGTGCCAGGTTCAAGAAAATTCATGTGAATTAAACCATCTGCATCCCATACAACTATAACCATGAGTTTTCTTGTCAAAGCACAGTTTTGAATTTTTTTTCCACAGGTGAAACTTTGTGATGATATTCCATGGAGGGGAATTTCAGGGTCAAAATGATGATTCCATATTTCGTTGGCTGTCATGATACTGTGAAGAAATTGTTCACCTTCATTCTCATAGTGTGACATCAATTGCCGGCGAATTCCAACTCTTGAAGCTTTCATCTCTGCTGTTAGCATGCAAGGAAACTATCTTGCACAAACCTTCCATTCTGAATAACATCTATAATGTGACCAACATGTTCCTGTGAAATGTTAAGCTTAACTATTTCTCTTTGATCTGCTGATTGTCCTTCATCAACCCTTCTCGTGTCTCAGGTTGCTCTCACAGGTCATCCACTTCATTCTTTATCATGCAAATCAGTCCTTCCCAGTTCATCATTTTTACATTTTTTAGCTCAGCAATGCACAATATTCATCTCAATGCAGTAATTACCATAAACAATTTGCATTTGGCAGTGAATTTCAACTGGAGACTCCTTCAGCAGTCAAAATTGCTTAAGGGACACTGATGAGTATTCACTGCAGGTTTTCATTTCATGAACAATAGCAACACAACCTTTTCTCACAGTAACTTCCCACCAACTGAAGTAAAAGCACAGATGCTAAAAAAGCAGGTCAGAGCTTTTAGCACATCAGTACTGCTATCTGTTGGCAACTTATATAATTGCAGGCATTACTTTTCATTCAACCATCATATATCGTATTGCCTCGAATAGCATTCTTCCATTTGCAGAAGGTCTCAATTTATGAAGTGGGGAGAGACGGCTTTCATCAGTTCTCTCTGGAGACTCCTTGCACTGTTCCTAAGAATCTCTCAATATTGTGGAACAGATTTCTGTAGGTGCAATGGAAAAATGGCTCTCCCACTACTGCAACTGGACACTTTCGTTGAATTACAAAGCAGTTTCAAGAAAGCAATGACATCATAGAATGCAACCCACTGGTATTATATTTGCCATACAATACATATTAAATTCATTATGTTTGCACAGATGTGTACACGTGGCATCAGCTACTCACTCTACATCTTTTACTAGTTGACATCTGCTGTTCCTGCGGAGAGGTTAATAGCCTCAGAGAATTCTAAAAGGTTTGTTAGGCAGAATTTTCTTTTGTTGAAGCTTGTACTTCTACATGGTATTTAGGTCTGGCTTTTAATCATTTTTTTCTGCCCATTTACCCAGGGCAGATGGTAGGTTGATAGACTATAATTTCTCTGTATTCCCTATATCTTTTTTAAAAGTTGGGGTTACATGGCTATTTTCTAATCCTACAGAAGCTGATTTTAGGGGTCAATTGCATCCTTTTGCTGAAAGAGCAACAATTGTACATTTGAGTTCTTTCAGGAATCTTGGCTATATACTATACTATGTACAGCATGTAATAATGAACTCACATGTCACAACAATTGGGATGGATCAGATCAGGGCTTGGATCAGCAATCATCTGCTGTCTTGTGTATATTTCCTCAAGTTCAGTCATGGAAAATGTAACTCTAGTAAAAATATAAACAATGTACAGTATATTGTTTCTACATTGGATGATTTGTTAATTTTTAATTTGTCAAGTTACCCTAGAATTAAAGGGATGTGGTGGCTCAGTGGGTAAGATGCCAGGCTTGTCGATCGCAAGTTTGGAGGTTCCAATCCCTAGTCCCGCGTGATGGAGTGAGCTCCCGCACTAGCCCCAGCTCTTGCCAACCTAGCAATTCGAAAGCATGCAAATGCAAGTAGATTAATAGGTACCACTTCGGTGGGTAGGTAACAGCGTTCCATGTGCGTCATGCCGGCCACATAACCGTGGAAGCGTCTTTGGACAACGCTGGCTCTTCGGCTAACAAACGGAGATGAGCACTGGCCCCTAGAGTCAGACACGACTGCACAAATGTGCGGGGGGAACCTTTACCTTTACCTACCCTAGAATTACAACTGCCTTAAGTTAGCCCAGGACCAGTTTAGAAAAAGTAGTAGAGATATAGGCATTTGCTGTTATGAAAAAAAGGCCCATAACATTCTTCAGATGTGGCGTTACTGTATATCAATATCACTTTTACTCCTCTGTCTTGTAATTATCTAACAACTCTGCTAACTGGGTTTCCATTTTATGTCTAGCTTAAAAAAGTTATTTTTACTTGTTCATTGTACAGTTCAATATTTATATATTGTATTCGTTGCATTTCTAACCCCACTTTTCTTTGGAAGATCAGGGCAGCAGCATACATGGGAATTTCCCCTGGTTTATTCCCACAAACAAAAGTGAGATAGATTTTATTGAGAGTGAATGCCCCAAAGTCACCCCTAAATTCTGTGGTCGAGCTGAACCTTAGTCTCCCTGCTCTAGTCCAATATCTTAATTATTGTGTTACATTGGTGCTACCATAAATATGTTTATTAAGGAGGAAACATCAATGAGATATATAGAACTGATCACAATTTTAATATTTATGGCATCATACTGTTCACTTCCTTCCACTCTGCCTTGTTTTATTTACTGATATATATTTGGTGTGTGTGTGTGTCTTCCATGCAGACATATTTTCCCATTTTAAAGAAGGTTATCTTTTATAGATTCTTGATTCTACATATTACTATTCTTCTGGAATTTGTTTTCTTGAGGTTCTAGTTTCTTTGAACTACCATTACTATGGTTTTGAATAAGCACGGATTAGCACATTATGCTAAACCATGGTTTGCTTTAACTAAGCTTTGTTGAAAAGTCTAAGTGAGCTGGGTTCACACAACATACAGTACTAAGGTCAAATTAACATACTTTGGTTTGAGATAAAGTGTGTACCCCACCTTAAATAATCTAAAGGGATTTCTCAATTCTGTTCTAGCTTCTTTTTAATTAATCTTCTCATCTCAGAGAACACAATGTCCACTCTTATGATTATTCTAAAAACCAAGTTGTGACCTTTCCCAGCACCTTATCCTCATGGATCTTCATTTTTTTTGTCTTTAGATGGTATGCATTCTGGATTTTTTGCACTTGAGTTGAAGTGCCTTTCAGTAAACATTCAGTAAGCAGAATTATAGCATTTTTTATTTGATTGTAAATAGCCAAAGAAAATGTTTAAAGTCTTATTTCTCAGTCTGTACATCAGTCTGCCATTGACACATGGCTCTATCTACAATACATACCCTGTCAGAACTCTTTCATTGCTTTGTGATGCATAAAATTGCACAAGACAAAATTCAGAAAATGATGTATTTGAAAAAGGAATCTGACTGCTATTAAGAGTTGAATATTCATTCAGAAAGCAGTCTTTTAGCTTTTCAAACTGTCTGCTTGCTACATGTTACTATATTTCCCCATCTTAAAATAAATACACATTTGTTAAGACTAATAGTGTGGTAGTAGTAAATGCTTAGGTGGCTGGAATGTGAAGTTTGGTAATTATTTAACCCAGTTTGATTGTATTAGTTTGATTAAATGCAAAATTGAAACATTTGAACATTTTAATATATTTTGCATAAAGTGGGAGTTCACTTGTCATACAGAAATCATTATTTGTCAGGCCTTAGGAAATTCAGAAATAGGCAACAGCTAGGCTTCTAGTTCCAGAGGAGGAAAATAGGCAAATGGGCTCAGTGTCAAATTTAGAGCAACAAATAAGGAAGGGTAGTAACTTGACAAATAAAGTCTCTGAGCTTCTTCTCATACAAAATTGACTTGGATAGTAGAAGTTCATAAGATGTACCAGATCTTGATTGCTGCACCTGTGGACAATATTAATCTAGTAACCGAGGACTGGGACGCAATATCTTGGCATCCACAATACTACCTCAGCTCTACTTATTTCACAACTTTTCTATACCTCTGTTTATTCTACCCAATTTTTCTGCCCATAAAAAGGTAAAGGTACCCCCCGCACATTTGTGCAGTCGTGTCCGACTCTAGGGGCCGGTGCTCATCTCCGTTTGTTAGCCAAAGAGCCAGCGTTGTCCGAAGACGCTTCCACGGTCATGTGGCCGCATGACACGCGCGGCTGTCATGCCAATGACATGCCAATGACGCGGCTGCCCATACCAATACCCTATTTCACTTCTACTTACCAAATCAGGTTCCAGATGGGGAAAATATTCATTCTGGCTTATCAGACTACATTGAATGGGAATGGACCTGATTATTGCCATTCTGAGTGATAGTTAAAGGTCAGTTCTGAAACAGAAGGTCTAGGACCACACAAGAGAGGATTGTGTGAAGGATAGAGGTCCGTATAGAAATGATTAATGGCTCTTAAAAAACAAGCAGGGAGGGGGAGGGGGCTGGGGAGAGCGCTGTGAGGTGAAGGTATCTCTGGAGAATCAATAAGGATAATAAATTTCTCTCCATATAATTCTCTTTGTATATTTGTAATATAGCAGATTTGATAACTGCTTTTTAAGACTCCTGAGGAAACTGAAAGCTGATTTAGCATTTCCCTGAAACTTCTGAATGCTGTAAACCTTCCAGATGATATGAGGTCTGTGGTCATCTCATTCTATTCTACGCTGTTCACAAGGAAGAAGGGAGACTGTAGTCTAACATGTCTTATTAACATGACCATATCATGCCTCAATTTCTGTGGAATTTTTGGTTTTTTTCTTGTTTCACTTTGATTCTGAAGCATAACTATAAAACTAATACTCAGACTGTAAACATGGATTGCTGCATCTCTCTGTTTCTGGATAAATATTAAACCAAACAAACCAATGTTGAGAATTACTTGGCACTGAGGATTCAGTTGGATTCTAAACTATTCTAAGATAATCATTTGCTAATAACTCTACCTATTATATGAATTACTTGACTGAATTCTGGAACAGAATAACTTTGACTGTTTCCTTTTCTACTCTAAGACTTCTTTCATATTCTCTAAGAAGTTGAGGTATGTGAAGTGAAAACAAAGTAGGCTAGAATACAGGTGCCAGAAAGTTCAAATAATATGGTAGCACTACAGCACAGAACTTTTACTTGAGGATTTATGCAGTAGCAATGGAGACATAAGAAATTAGTGAGGGCCTTAACATAGGGGAGCTCCCTTGGAGAAAGACATCCAAGCTCTGTTTGAGAACATTAAGACAACAGCAATCCAACCATTGTTTTTGCATTGGCTTTCAGTTAAATCTAAGGAATGCCAAGTTGTAGCTTGGTTTATAGCTTTGCAAAAGTGTTTTCCTTACTGTTCCTTTTAAAATATTTAACTGCTTTATCTATTAGCTGGCCCAATTTTTATACCACCTCCCACACAAGTATGCATACGTTTTACTACTGAGTGGTTTCTTTAAATTGCCATCACACCTTTGACTTCAGTCATGTGGAACTGATGGTATATGAACTCAATCAGTAAATGACTAAATAGAAATACTTTCTTTGCAATAATCAATTAATTTTAGAGTAAAACAAAAAAAGTGAGAAGCAGAGTATTATATGTACAAATTACCATCTGATTTGGCTTTGGCAAAGCTAAATTACTGTGTTCCTAGAGTCTATCGCAAACCCTTCAAGTCTACTTAGTTCTACTAAGTTGCTGTCACTTGATCCCTGTTACATTATTAAGTTTGGGGGGAAACTTAATAATTTGCACTTGTTGAAAATACAGCTCTTAAAATCTGAAGCATTTTTTCCCCTGCTAAGTCCCCTACAAAAGTCACAAGACAGTTTCAAGGATGCCTATGACAGAGCGGAGGATTATCAGCAATTATGATTAAAATCTAGCACTTTTGGTAAAGATGAATTATTAAATGCCTGTTTGTACTTTGATATTAAAAGATTAAAAAAAATTGTCCAGGCCAGATTTACCAAGCACAGATCTAGCATATAGCACAAGAAGCCTCTATAAAGTTTCTCATTTAACTAATAGTTGCTTCCCTGTGCTGATGTATTTTCAATTAGTTCTCAGGATATATCTGATCCAGTACTCTACCATTCATTGGTTTAGTTTTTGTCCCAATAGGATAATAGGACTGCATTTTCCCCTTTATGCGCTGATATTGAACAGACACATGAGCTTTCTGATTCATTCTCTGAATCTCACTCCATTTTAACAAACTATCTTCCAGAAAAACCATTTAAACTTGATAGCAAGAATATCTATTTTTTTCAAGATCAGGCAATTTAGTTTAATGGGAAAGTTATGCACATACTTAAAACTCCTCTCATTGCGACTGGTGGAATTTAATATGTTTGACTTTGGCTGGATGCTGCTCAGTGCTCCTTTTACCATTTGCATCTGCAGCACCACGCAAAGGGCTACGTAGGCATTTATCCATTATAGCTGTTCGCAGGTGAAATGCTGGGAGAACAGGGAAAACATGCAGTTTAACGTAAAAGCAATTTCTTGGTCAAATGATGTTCTCTTGGATCAAGTTTAACATGTATTTATCACAAAAATACAAGAGAATGTGTGTTTGTGTGTGTAATATAGATTCTCTCTCTCTCTCTCTCTCTCTCTCTCTCTCTCTCTCTCTCTCTCTCTCTCTCTCTCTCTTGTAAAATATATAGTATATCTGCTGGGTTTTGTTTCCCTACTGTCAATGTCATCTCCATTGTCATTTCAGACAGATGGCAATATCCTAAAGTCAATAGGCATTGAAACAGTAGAATTCCATGAAGACCCATATTTTAAAATAGCAAATCTCAACTGAGGTTTAAATTACATAAAGAACTGAGGAAGGAAGTGGGGGAAGTTTCCTGCTTAAAAGACTGATACAGAATTGCCTATGTAGCTGTAGCACCCAAACCCCTCAAAGCTGTGGCACTGTGGCTTTCCAGTTTTCTTCAGGGAAACTTTCTCATATTAACAGCATTCCCAAGGAACCCTGGAACACATTTCAAAGACTTTGGGATACTGCTAGGGGCATCCACAGAAGCTCGTCACTTTCATCAGAATGATAAAAGCAGATACTGCACTACAGAGCTTTCCAAACTGTGTGTCTGGTGTGTCGCCACACAACCCGGAAGCGCTGATCATCATCAGTGCTTCCGGGTTTTCCCGCGGCGACACACCAACCGCGGCGTGCAAAAACCTGAAAGCGGCAGCAGCGCTTCTGGGTTTTTGCACGCTGCCGCAACGTCAGCACTTCCGGGTTTTCCCGTGGCGACACACCAACGGTGGTTGGTGTGTCGCTGCGGGAAAACTTTGGAAAGCCCTGCTGCACTACAAAATCCACCCCTTGAGGCATGTATGAGACATCATGGCACATACAGAATACAGGCAGGGATTCCAACATGGCATTGCTGATGTTAATCAACCCCCTCGTCCCCCTCCTGCAGACACTACTGGCTATTCTACAAAATTCTCTGAAGAGATTTGGATGCAAATTTACTAAATTTAGTGAAAACACCAATGGTGAGATTTATTGTGTCCTGAGCGTTTGAGCACCAAGTATGCCAACATTCTCCTACACCCAAGGAAATTTAATTATGATGTCAGAGAGCACTGCTCACCTTGATTGATTCCCTCCTGTTCTTAAATAAATTTCCAGGGAATTCTGAATTGGAAAACCATCTGAGAGTAAGTCACTTCAGTGGGACAATCTGGTGAGTCAGCTGGTTTCCAATCAATCATGCTCTCTTCTGGGATACAGCATTCCATGTGTCTCACATTCCGTGTCTCTCACATGTCCTCTTGTGACAGACAGCATGCTTGCTTTCAGCCCCACCCCATAAGAATATTTCCCCTACAAAAATATTATTTGCATTTTTGTAATACTTCAGTTCTCCAAGCTTATGCTTTGTTTATTTTTGTGTCATTTTGGTTACACAAAGATAGATTGTCTAAGAAATTGGGAAGTTGCTAAAATTAAATATGAAATGTTACCAAACAATTGAAGAAAAAATAACTTCTCAATTAAAGTTGTATACGGAAGTAGTTAGAAATATTTGTAAGTATAGTATTATGGGGAATATAACACTGAAATTGTAGCGTTAATTTTAAAGTGATTAAAAGAGAACACGGTTGTTGTTTTTTTAGTAATCCATTACATTCAATCATTATCTACCTTATTAAGCATTGGAAAACTACTTAAAGTAGAATTGTTTAAGAGGGCCTTTGAATCTTAAATGATGCCATGTTTGTTCTTTGGTTGATTATTTTTATATTTTTTACTTTTTATATTTTTTATATTTGTTTACTTAATTTGTATTGTACTAATGTTGCTTTCATGGTATGATTGTAACCCACGAGAGCCTCTCAATTGGAGCAGATAAAAAAATCAGATGAATGAATGAATCATTCTGCTGAAATGAGTGTGACTGAAGATGTGCTTATTGCATTTTCAATCTTGCATAGTACACTGAGATATGTACTATGATTTTTTAAAAATTTGAACTGTTACTTCACTGCTTTATTTTTTAATCACCATATACATGCTTTAGCAATAATTTATTTTATTTTGTCCTACTTTTTAATTTTAAAAGCATTCTAAAGATTAATTTTAAAAAATAAATGTTAAAATGGTTATCACTATAAAAATTACTCTACGTGCTTAGATTGCTCAAAGCTACGGTTCTTAAGTTGCATAAAAGATTAGCATTAAAAGCATCTGGAAATATTTTCTTAATGCCTCCTTGCTACTCAAGATGTTAAATCTTCTCAAGTATAAAACTGAAGAATCTTTAGACTCTTTTGTCATGGCACAAACCTGCTCTGGCAAAATCTTTTTTTCTGCTCTGCCCCCATGCTATGTTCATCTCATTCTCAGCCCATATGTGAGTCAGAATTAAATCATCCTTAGTTATACTGGTGTTAAAGTGAAATTTTCCTTCTTATTCTGTCCAAGGACAGCCTTAAATTGTGCAAAACCTGCTAGCCTTTGTCCTCCATTACCTTGGAAGGAAGTCAGCTGACAGGCAGTATCCAGAAACAGAGGCAATAGAAGCAAGATGGGGATTAGCAGTGGAAACAGGCAATTTCATGCCAGTATAATTTTCTGGCAACTCAAGGATGGGTAGAAAGCACTTCAATACAGACGTGTGGAAAGGACCTTAGGTACAATGTACAATGGATGAAGATAATAAAAAGCTTATCCTCAAATTCCCCTAACTGCAGCATAAATATGCCCTGGTAACCATTGTTTATGACTTGTCCTCATGACATTGCTTTCACCTCATCCCCAGCCCATGGCTGAAGCAACCTGAGATCTTTTCCTGTTCCAGTTTTAAAGTCCTCCTGTCACAGCTTTTGCCATGGATGCAATGTAGCAATATAGTGTTTTTTTTCAATGAGGTGGTGGTAATGTGATATGGGGCTGCGATCTGTCCAGCTCCATCTGGCTATTTTAGACAGCTATGGGCAAGCTCCCCCTCCAATTCCAGAAGATGGTTTTAAATTATGAAAGAGAGCTGGTTGTACTGCTGGTTCCATCACCAATAAGCCCATTACAGATTATCTGTGGCTTCTGCTAACAAGGCATTTCGGGTGGCCAATTTTTTAATTGTTTTGTATTAATTTGATGCAAGTGACTACACAATTGTATTTATCATAGGCCATTTCCTGATGCTTCTAGCCATGACTATTCAATGCAGCGGCACCATTCCTTTGCAAGGATTAAGATCACTTGTTATTGATGTTCCGTTCCAGTTGGGTGCTCTCTCCCAGGCAACATAAGGCTTTAGTTTCAGTTTTAGGCAGCATTTCTTTCTCCTTGCTCCCCTGCATCTCTTCAGTAGCCTGAGTTAAATGTCACTACCCACCCAGGCACTTGAAAGTGAGTTTATTCTTCACTGGCAAAGAAAGTTTCCAGCTCCGTGGTCTAGAGCAGTGTTTCTCAATCTTGACAACTTTAAGATGGGTGGACTTCAACTCCCAGAATTCCGGAGTCAGCATGGCTGGCTGCAGAATTCTGGGAGTTGAAGTCCACACATCTTAAAGTTGCTAAGGTTGAGAAACACTGGTCTAGAGCAGGGTTTTCTCAACCAGGGTTCTGCAGAACCCTAGGGTTCCATGAGAGGTCACTAGGGGTTCCCTGGGAGATCACTATTTAAAAAATTATTTCAAATTTGGTCAACTTCACATTAAAGAGGTAAGTTTCATTCTTTATTTTTAGCTTAAAAACACTGTTAATGCATAATTATTTGGTCCCACAGTGGTCCCTTTTCTTCAGTGGGTCTTGTCCCAGGCTTCACTGTTCTGCTTCTGAGAGTCTTTTCCCAGCCTCTGCTCAAACCAACATCAAACCTTCAACAGCCAATGTTGTCTGTATATGTCTTGGTTTGCCAGCCATTACATCTCTCTCTCCTTCGCTGTTTCCCAAAACACTATTGGCCACTCAGCAATAGCCTTATTTCCTATGGGAAAGTATTGCCTATGTGAAAGCTGAGAGAACCTATACCAGGGGTCGGCAAACTTTTTATGCCGGGAGCCATTTTGACATGCTCGTGCACATTTTGTGCACGAGAGCCAGGGGGTGGGGTTTGCGGGTGGGGGCCAATCGTGTGGAAGGGGGCGGGGTTTGCGGGTGGGGACCAATTGCATGGAAGGGGCGGGGTTTGGGGGCAGGAGCCAATGGCATGCACTGGGGGGCCGCCACGCCTGCCGCCATGCCTGGTGTAGGGGGATCAATTACGGACCTGCTGGCTTAAAAGACAAAATGGGGGGAGGGGGGGCGGGCGGAGCTGTTAGTCTACTTCTGTCAAATGGAAAATTCTCGGGACACCTTCAAAGGGGCGGATTGTAGTGGAAAAGTCTGCGTCTTTGCATGAAGGAGCCTGGCTCAGAGCTCTGGGAAGCAGGGGAACATTTGCCCTCTCCAAACGCCACTGTCCCCAAACCCAGCCAGGGCGCAGCTTCTCCAAGCAGCCTCGAGGCGCGCCTTCTCCCCTCCCTCCCTGCTCCAGGGCGCGCGTTTTAGATCCTCGGCCGCCTCCTCCTCCCCACCCCTGGGCTGGGAGCTCGGCTCCCCATCTCCCTGCCCGCCCACCCCCCGGGGAAAGTATGGCCTGGTCTTCTCCAGATTCCACTGGGCTGCACAGGCAAGCCGTAGCGCTATGTGTGGTCAACCAGGTATGCCCTCCGATGCCTTTTCCAAGTTTCTCCCCTTTCCCCCCAGCTGGGATCCCCTTACCGTCTCCATAGCCCACCCCACTGTCTCTGCCCCTCGTACTGCCCGCAGCACGCGAGGGGTTAAGCCCGACCTGACGTGGACTTTGCGCGGGGTGGGGGTGGGGCAGGGCGGGAGAGCCACGGAGTTTGGAGGCATCAAATCATCCTTTCGGTCTTTTCTTCTTTCAGCAAAAAGCCCCTATCAGGTTTCAAGCCCTGAAAGAAACTCTTGATCATTTTTCCTCCAAACAGACTGGCCAGCTCCGCCTTGTCTGCGAGTCCAGTTAATTTAATAATCCGGCCTTCCGCTGTAGCTTTTTCATCGCTTTTCCAAATTTTTGCACACCGCAATCTTGCCGGAGGGGGCTAAGATGCGTGGACTCCAACTCCCAGAATTCCCCAGCCAGCATTCTGGGAGTTGGAGTCCACCCATCTTAAGGTCGCTGACGTTGAGAAACCCGGCATTAGCCCACCCGCCCGTGCTGGTCCTCGCAGAGGGAAAATCGCTTCCTTAGGCTTAGCCAGCGAATCCCCCCCTGGATGGAATTTGCTTCTCTGGCTGGACTTCGCTAGAGTCGCAGCTGTCTCCAACCGCCCGGTCCGGATCGACGCCTTGGGCTTCCTGCCCTTCGCGCACGGAACCTCCTCGCTGGGCGTCGTCTACCTGCGACCCGGAGGCGGCGCGCAGAATAAGCGCGCGGCCCCTTTAAGGCGGCGGCGTTCCAGGGAAGCGGAAGTGGCAGGAGATACTCCGCGTTCGGAGCCGAACGTTGGGGTGCAGGCGGCGTGCTGTCATTGGTCGAGCGCAGCGGGGCGGGGGGGGCTTTCGGCAGCATTCCATCGCCGGTCACGGCCCTGTGTCTACGCACTGCCGGGCAGGTGAGGGTCGGCGAGCGGCGGCCCCGGAGGTGGTTTCCGGGAGGAGTCAGGGCACGGGGGAAGCTTTGTGGGTGGCTGGGAAGTGGGGGGTGGGGGTGGGGCAGGGCGGGAGAGCCACGGAGTTTGGGGGCGGGATCCAATTGCGTGGAAGGGGTGGGGGTGAGTTCAGCTGCGGAGCCAGACTCAAGGCGCCAAAGAGCCAGATCTGGCTCGCGAGCCGCCATTTCCGACCCTTGACCTATACTATCTGTCTTTATACTCACCGTCCTACTTCAGCTAAAAAGAATAATGTGTCTGTTTGGTTCATATATGAGAGGATGCTAGAGAGCTATGGGTGACTGTAGTAGTCGAAATTCCCTTGCAACATATTTTTTCCCCTGCTGTTTCCCTATCACAAGGGTCGGAAATGGCGGCTCGCGAGCCAGATGCGGCTCTTTGGCCCCGTGCGTGTGGCTCTTCCGCAGCTGAACTCACCCCTGCCCCTTCCACGTGATAGGCCCCCGCCCGCAAACCCCGCCCCCTGGCTCTCGCACTGAGCGAGGCCCGGCACGGCAGGGAGGCAGCGCCATCTCCAGCCGCAGCAGCCCCTGCGCAGAGAGAGGCAAGCAGGCAGGTAAGCGGGTAGGCCTCGTTTCCCGCCCCCCATCATCTTCTTCGCTCAACGCGGGCAGGTGGAAGCGGACGAGGGGGGGCGGGCCCGGCGATGGAGGCCAGGGCTGCCCGCTTACCTGCCTGCCTCTCTCCGCGAGGCCCCCGATCCGGCTTGGATCCGGGGAAGGCAGCGGGGGGCCTCACGGAGGGAGCCAAGCAGGCAGGTAAGCGGGCAGGCCTCGTTTCCTGCCCCCCATCATCTTCTTCGCTCAACGCGGGCAGGCGGAAGCGGCCGATGGGGGCGGGCCCGGCGGCAGAGGCCAGGGCTGCCCGCTTGCCTGCCTGCCTGCCTCTCTCCGCGAGGTCCCCGATCCGGCTTGGATCCGGGGAAGGCAGCGGGGGGCCTCGCGGAGGGAGCCAAGCAGGCAGGTAAGCGGGCAGGCCTCATTTCCCGCCCCCCATCATCTTCTTCGCTCAACGCGGGCGGGCGAAGAGTGGCCGTGGGGGGGGCGGTGACAACAAGCGGCGCGCTGAAAGCCTGAAGCGCGCCGCTTGTCGTCGCCGCCCGCCCCCCCCCACGGCCGCTCTTCGCCACAGATCCCGCCGGAGCTGATCTCCCTGGACCCCGGGCAGCTGGGCTTGCCTCCCTCCGTGAGGCCCAGGCGCGCTGGAAGCCTGAAGTGGAGGAGGAGGAGGCCCGGGCCGGCTTCCAGCGCGCCTGGGCCTCACGGAGGGAGGCAAGCCCAGCTGCCCGTGGTCCAGGGAGATCAGCTCCGGCAGGATCTGTGGCGAAGAGCGGCCGTGGGGGGGGCGGGCGGCGACAACAAGCGGCGCACTGAAAGCCTGAAGCGGAGGAGGAGGAGGCCCGGGCCGGCTTCCAGCGCACCTGGGCCTCGCGGAGGGAGGCAAGCCCAGCTGCCCGGGGTCCAGGGAGATCAGCTCCGGCGGGATCTGTGGCAAAGAGCGGCCGTGGGGGGGGCAGGTGGCGACAACAAGCGGCGCACTGAAAGCCTGAAGCGCCGGCGGAGGAGGAGGCCCGGGCCGGCTTCCAGCGCGCCTGGGCCTCGCGGAGGGAGGCAAGCCCAGCTGCCCGGGGTCCAGGGAGATCAGCTCCGGCGGGATCTGTGGCGAAGAGCGGCCGTGGGGGGGGGGGCGAGCGGTGACGACAAGCGGCGCGCTGAAAGCCTGAAGTGCCGGCGGAGGAGGAGGAGGAGGCCCGGGCCGGCTTCCAGCGCGCCTGGGCCTCGCGGAGGGAGGCAAGCCCAGCTGCCCGGGGTCCAGGGAGATCAGCTCTGGCGGGATCTGTGGCGAAGAGCGGCCGTGGGGGGGGGCGGGCGGCGACAACAAGCGGCGCGCTGAAAGCCTGAAGCGGAGGAAGAGGAGGCCCGGGCCGGCTTCCAGCGCGCCTGGGCCTCGCGGAGGGAGGCAAGCCCAGCTGCCCGGGGTCCAGGGAGATCAGCTCCGGCGGGATCTTTGTCGAAGAGCGGCCGTGGGGGGGGCGGGCGGCGACGACAAGCGGCGCGCTTCAGGCTTTCAGTGCGCTGCTTGTCGTCGCCACCCGCCCCCCCCCACGGCCGCTCTTCGCCACAGATCCCGCCGGAGCTGATCTCCCTGGACCCCGGGCAGCTGGGCCGGGTGGACGCCGTCTCCCGCCCGCAAACCCCGCCCCCTTCCACGCGATTGGCCCCCGCCCGCAAACCCCGCCCCCTGGCTCTCTAGCATTTCAAAATGTGCACGAGCATGTCAAAATGGCTCCCGGCATAAAAAGTTTGCCGACCCCTGCCCTATCACATTGCTTCATCTGGTCCCAAACCTATGAATAGGACAGGCTTAAGCTGTACTGAAGTACTTCCCCCCTTATTCCAGCATTAATAGGGGTATAACATCTGCTAGACTGTTAATTTAGAGGGAAGCCAGATGATTGCAATTATTTGAATTGAAAGCTATAGAAGCAGGACAGGGAGTTGGCCATATATCCCCGCTGCTTATTTCAGTGAAGTTGGTACAGCTCTTAGTTTTTATCTGCATATGTATTGTAGCTCTCCACTCTTATTATTTCCCTGCAAAATGAGGAGACAAAAACAGCAATCCAGTCTGTAGCTTGCCTGCATTAAGAGAATAACTACATTCGACACACATTCCTCACATTCCCAATAGTTCATTGGTGATGCTCGATCCATATTTGTTTATGCCTGAGGGTACCCAAAGAACAATCTATCTTGATTTTTAGGTTTGTCAGAACTGGCAAGAAGTGGTGCAAAGGGGAAATGGCTACGAGGAGGAGAGTAAATGACAGGATTAAAGCTCTCATTTCAATGAAACTCAACGCTTTAAGTATTATATTGTGCTATTTAGTCTGAATGATATTGTAGTTTCAGTGTTTACTATAAAGAAAATGGATATAAACAGTTTGCATTTGGCAATATGTTCCTAAGCCCTTTAGCAGCATTCTACCGTTTCTGATGTTGCAGCGCATGATTTTTTAAAAAGTGTATATAAAGTTTATAACCTGAAATGTATGATACTTGTCAGGCTTCACACCCAGGCTCAGTGATAAATCACAGCTCTCCAGACACTTAACCCTTAATTCATCTTTCAGCTAGGCTTGGAAAAAGACTTCCAGACAGGACTCAACTAGATTAGAATCTTTATTGCGGACAACAATGAAGCCTAGGGAAGAACAGTTGACTCCCCACTTCAGCGCAAAGGTCTCAGCAATGTATATCTCTGCCCTAGGGTTTAAACTCCAGGCTTCTTCCTCCTGCCCTTCTGAATGAATGTATACTTGGCAGCTCACTTGATGGTCTTGGGAGGCAGCGGCTGCAATATATTCATGTAATGGCTATCTCTAGGAACTGCAAATCCCTATTTTTAAATTTAAAAAATACTTTAACTTTAAACACAATTAGAAATGAAACTAGAATCCTGTAAAACAAAGCACCAGACCCCAGAATCAACCTTATTTCCACAAATGTCCCTGAATGCCACAGAGATCCTATAAATTTGAATGCAGGAATTGTCTTACTGAATTTATTAAAGCCATATCAAGCTCCTTTTTTGGCTAAGAGCAGGCTAAAAAGCTTTAGCTAAGCAGTAAAGATTGGTTGGTTGATTAGGTGCCATCAAGTCGTTTTCGACTCCGAGCAACCACATAGATAGATTTTCTTCATGATGATCTATCCCTAACCTGTTCTTTCAGGTCTCCCAGCAGTGCACTCATCGCCACTGTAACTGTGTCCAGTCACCTTGCTGCTGGTCGACCTCTTCTTCCCTTCCCTTTCACCTTTCCCAGCATTAGAGACTTTTCCAGAGAGCTGGGTCTTCACATAATTGGATAAAAAGTAATGTCTTATAAACTATAGTCTCAGAGTACACATCTGTAGCATGGATACTGCTGCTAAGTTTTTTTTTTAATAATAGCATTTTTTTCTAGACAGATGGAGCAGAGCTAGCATACTATTTTAGCAACATCCTTCTCAATTTCTTGAACAGAATTAGGAATCTCTCACACTATTACTGTTCCCATTTTGTGGTCAGAAATTTTGAATTTGTCTGAAGTGGCAACATCAAAGAATTTTAATATTAGAGGAAGTAGTCATAAAATTCCATTTTCAGTAGTACACATGCTTTGTTAACTTAAATCAGCCTCTTACACAAAGTTATATAAAAGCACATGATTGTCAGACAGTTTGCAGTCCAGGAGAGAATCATCTTGACATGTAACACTGTCTTATAGAAAAATTCAAGAAATAGAAATTATAACCTTCATGAAATGGATCCAGAATATATTATTGAAAGCTGATATACATATTGGAAAGATTACTTGTGTTTGCTTTTTCAAAGCTGAAGTTTGTGTTCATGCATTAATGATAGCGTTTCTGTGTATGCTGCAGCAAATGTTGCCTTGTTTGGTGAGATTGTTTGTGATACCCGTGTTCATTGCTCAGGCTAGGCCTGATTCAATATTCAATCTCCATGAATGACATGTTGGGGAAGTGTGCAGGCAAATTGTCCCAATATATGATTATCTGAAGTACACTGCTTCTACACATGGACTTTCCATTTAGTAGCCCTCACCAATAGGTCAAAAACACAGACTTAATTTGCTATAATTAGTTATCTGTTCAAAAAACGCATTGAAATGTTCCTGCCTTATCCATCTTGGTGGTGTATTGGAGGGGCTGCAGAGGAAATGTCTAACAGACAAAAAGCCTTGAAGTTCAGATTTGAATCCAGAAAGAATATCATATAAGCAAGATTTATTGCCCCCCAGAAGAAAGGGAGAAGATTCTGCTTTGGAATAGATTTTACAGATTTAGTATCCTTTTACACATAGGGAGTATTCATCTTCTCATGGTGCACCTTCTCACAATGGTGGCAACAGTGGTACAACACCTAATGCATAGCTTTCCAAACTCTGTGTCGCGACACAGTACTGTGTCGCCTGCGGTGTGCAGGTGTGTTGCGCAAAAACCCGGAAGTGCTGATGGTGCGCTGCTGCCGCCACGCACAGGAGCACGCGCGGCAGCGGCATGCCATTGGTGCTTCCGGGTTTCGTGCGACACACCTGCACACCGCCTGTGCCGCGCGCGCCGCCACCGTTGGTGTATGTCACCAACAGGAAAAGTTTGGAAAGCTCTGACCTAATGGATGGACACCAATGCAGGGGGTCAGATCTGCCCATGAAGACGTTTGCTGTCCTGCTCTGTGTGTCTGAGTTTTATTCTTTATGAAGAAGAGCTTCTCCACTGGTTGAGAATCCTTCTTGTAGTATAGGCAGTTAAAGATGAACATGTTTATGAAAAGACATAACACTACCAGACTGAAATTGTCCTACTTAAGATACTGTACATTATGCAAAAATCTAGCTCTCTGGAGAAGTCTTAATGCTGGGAAAGGTAGAAGGAAAGAGAGAAGAGGATGACCAGCACCAAGGTGGATTGCACCAATGGGTGCACCATTGGAAAACCTGAAGGACCAGGTTGGGAACAGATCCTCTTAGAGTCAACACCAACTTGATGGTTCCTAATCAATCAATCAATCAATCAATCAATCAATCAATCACAACATTTATGCAATCATCTTTATAATTATATTTTTAACTAAGCAATACTGGTCAGCCAACCTATTGATTCTTTCCCTCCTTGGGATTGCAAATATCTTCCATTTTATGCCTTTTTTATAGGATGGGTCAAGGAAGTATGATATTGGGTTAAACCAAAGAAACCTAGTTCATAGCCCAAAAGTAGGTAATTGGGTGCCTCTGGATATTTTGGACCAATGCCCATCAGTTCCAAATGCACTGTCAATAGCAAAGGATTGTGGAAATTGAATTTTACTGCAGTGGGAAGACATCAGATTCAACAGACTTCCCATAGTTCTCCTTATTACACAAAGGAGCTATTTCCTAATTCACAGAATCAGTTTGCTACATATCCATCATGTTTGTACTATTATTTTAAAGGCTATCCTAGCTACTGATGCCACCGCTGAGGCTTTTCTAAAAGTAATTTTCCCTAATGCTCTGAACAGGGAAGAATAGGGTGACTATTGAGGGAAGAGGGTGATAGTGAGAAAAGCTTTGGTAATGGAAGTAGCATTAAGTGAATTGTAGCTATTATTAACTGTTAATAAAATATATAAAACCTCTACCTGCAAACGTTAGCAAGCTGTCTCTAGTTGAATCCTACTTTTCCATTAAGGACTGCACTAACAATATGCAGCAAATTTCTCAGGCTTTAAGAGATGGGTAAATTTAGTGGTCTCTACACACAAAAAATACATTACACAAATAGTACTCAGATAGAAAATGCTATTTACTTACTTACTTACTTACTTACTTACTTACTTATCTATTTATTGGAGAACAGATTCATTTTGGTAGTAGCCAGATTGCTGTTATAGAGTATACCTAAATTGTTGCTTAAACCCAGCAACTAAGGAGAGGATAAATGAGAACAAATGGATAATATTTCTACTTGTTAGAAGGAAGCTGCATGATATTCTACGCTGCAAGATTGATGAGCATTTTTCCTCCTTTCTTCTCCTTCTAATTCATTTTTTATGACGATTAATTATGAAAGATTAAACAGACTCACATTATATGCCAAAGGAATAGCATATACATTAACATCCCACTGGGCTCTGCAACTGTTATATCAAGAAATTAATTCAGTCTCTTTTCAAAATGCTTGTTTTCCTGAATGCTTTCCCTTCTACTTTGTTATCCTTCCATGAGATTTATGATTGCACATAATAAAAAATCTGTCTTTTCACATGTTCGTACATATTTATCTTGATTAAAATACATAACTCAGAGTTTTGATTATATGTGCACCAAATGTTGTAGAAAACTTGCCACCTTAATCATTGTTTCTAATTAAAACATCCATTTTTTATTCATTTTTTCACAACTTAGCTGGGGAACCTCAAGAATCATAACAAAGTAAGATGGGAGCAGAAAATATCTGTCTGCCATAGCTTTACAATATAGGAAATAAATCAGGGATAAAATTAAAAACAGAATACAGTAGTTCATACTGCCTTGAATTAAGAAGCTAAATTGTGACAAATATTCCCACAGGACACTGGTACATTATCAGGGACTTAACAAACAAACAAACAAACAAACAAACAAAATGTTCGGTATAGAAATAAATTCTTCAGCGGCCATGAGAAATATAAAAGTTGTTCATGACTTTGCTTATTATTTATATACGCTTTCCACTAAATCATATATTGATGGTCATAAAATGTTGATAGAAGTATATATTTTTAAAAATTATACTAGATATGTAAATAAGCGGTTGTTAACAGAGCACTTGATATATTTCTTCTTAGAAAGTTATAGGAAATGACCTTAGATGAGAAAGGCTCGACCTAGTGTCCCAAAGGGGCTGCAGCGTGGTCTGGAAATGGTGGCATCCCCGACTCCCGTCTCCTCTTACTGGAATAGTGCCAACACTGTTGATGATCTTCAGGCTACAAGGTGATATTATGAAGCACAAATGGGATGATTCCGAGTGTTTTCTGCCCATGAAAACACTCTAGGGCAACAGGAAAAGCCTGCCTGTGCCTCCAAAAAGAATCCATGCTGTTAGGTCTGCCCGCTTATCTTGTGACCAGGGTGTTCAGTCGGCCATCTTCTCACCGGAAGCCCGGAAATGACCTTAGATGTTGATGAAGTTCATACTGCTGGTACAGTATATTTCAATTGGAAAAAAGGCTTGGATTCAAGATGGCGATAGGGTAGCAGCTGTTGTAAAGAGCTCTCCCATGGCTCGCTTGATTGTTTTTTATTACCCATTACTCAATATAACTAGAAAGATCTTTGGACTATTAGCACAATTTTGAAGCTAATTAAGGATTAAGGATGCGGAACTTCAAAGTAGAAACAAAAAAGACCTTGAAAGGAAAGACCAAAATGAGGCACAAACAGAACGTCCACCCAAAAGAAAACCTCAAACAAAATAAGGCGGAGATGATTTCCAGACAGCTGAAGATAAGTGATCTACTCCAGTTTAAGGATGCTAAACGTAAGTCTTATTTTCCTTCACTTTTGACTCCTGCAACCCCTGACAATAACCTCTATTCTTCACTGGATTGGGATGTGGAAGACTACCCTAAATTTGAAAATGAGGCTGCAATAAGTGATAAAGGGGAGGACACCGCCCATACTAGGACAAACTTTAAAGAGACTTTGATTTGGTTGCCAAGAACTGTCTCTTAACAGCACAAACAGTTATTGCAATGTTTGACCAACTTCTGGGTGTTAACAAAAAAATATAGATGAACTAAAGAGTCTAATGGAAAGCCTTATCTCCAAATCAGCTAAGGAAGCAGATGACAATATACATACTTTAAAATCCACCTTTAAAATGCAGTCAGCGCAGACGGAGCAGGGCTTTCTGGGTGAAGATGAGTCGGTGCAGAGGCTGGTTTTGCAGAGTCATAGGATCTTGCTACAAGTTACTGACACACCTCTGAATAGAGACAGGTGGCACAATAGACGAGCAATATTAAAGTCCCTTGCTCAACTAATTTACTGTAGGATATATTCTAATGAGCTCACAGAAATCTCCTGGCTGACTAGCAGACATAGAGTCAAAAGATTATTGCTAACTTTCACGCAGCCTACTCTTCCAACAATGCTTCTTAAACTTAAGAGTCATTTAAGGAAATACCATATCTTCCCAATACACGTGTATTATAACAACTGTATCCAGCCTTTGCTAAATTCTGGGAGGAGAGCCAAGTTTGAGAGGGAGGATAACATAAGCCTCAGAGCCGCTAATCACAACCGGCCCTTATCTGTAATATGGAAAACTCCTTCTTTAGCAAGGTCAGAATATGACAAGCGCATGGAAGGAGATGAACCAGTCTTACTTAAAGAAAAGTCCCGGGTGTCGGATGTTTTAATAAATGATGAGGAAGAGCTGATCCAACAGTTTGCCACCCTCACCCCTGTGGAACAGCAATCGATTTTGAACAAGTTTGAAATTTTTGTTGTTGTTCAGTTGTTTAGTCGTGTCCGACTCTTTGTGACCTCATGGACCATAGCATGCCAGGCCTTCCTGTCCTCCACTGTCTCCCGGAGTTTACTCAAATTCATTTTCATTACATCGGTGATGCTATCTAACCATCTCATCCTCTGCCGTCCCCTTCTCCTTTTGCCTTCAGTCTTTCCCAGCATCAGGGTCTTTTCCAGTGAGTCCTCTCTTCGCATTAGGTGGCCAAAGTATTTGAGCTTCAGCTTCAGCATCTGTCCTTCCAATGAGCAGTCAGGGTTGATTTCCTTTAGGATTGACTGATTTGACCTCCTTGCAGTCCAAGGGACTCTTAAGAGTCTTCTCCAGTACCACAGTTCGAAAGCATCAATTCTTCGGCGCTCAGCCTTCCTTATGGTCCAACTCTCAAGTTTGAAATAGTTAATTGGAAGAAGAAAAAACCTTTGTGGCTTTTCAAAGCTTGTAAAAAAATTAATATTTCAAAATCTTTCAGAGATTTTGTTCAGCTATAAAGTTCTAAGAAGTTTCAAAGTTACAAAAGTTCTTTGTATTAAACAAAAGCTTAATGGCCAAGCAGCAAAATTAGAAAATACTTTAATCTATCCTTCTCCTTCAAAGTCACAGCAAGAACAAATTAAGTTATCTGAGTCTGACAACACCAATTATACTGTTTACCATAACTGGTCAAGCTATTTTGATATTCTGGACTATTATAATAAATGGCTGTTGTGGGTCTTCCGGGCTGTGTGGCCGTGTTCTGGAAGTTGTGGTTCCTAACGTTTCGCCAGCATCTGTGGCCAGCATGCCCTCTGAAGATGCTGGCCACAGATGCTGGCGAAACGTTAGGAACCACAACTTCCAGAACACGGCCACACAGCCCGGAAGACCCACAACAGCCATTGAACTCCAGCCGTGAAAGCCTTCGACAATACATATTATAATAAACTTTTCCATGGCAGGAATCACTCTTTGCAAGAGTTCAGGCATAAAACGGGGACCCTTCTCATGGTGTGGTGGACCAGGCTGTTTCTGCTTTTGGGTGACATGGCAGAGTTAAGATGATGGTCCTGGACCACTGACGGCTTTGACATTCCTTGCTTGTTAACATTCTGTAAGATTTGCCATTACTTTTCTGTAATGCTTTTTTGAAATTTTAAGTGACAAGTACAGTATATACCAAGAGCATGAGTTTCCTGCTGAACTGATCAATGCTACCAAACTGTAAGTATGGTTCTGCTACAGACTATGCTGTCAATTAAAAAGTCCCTTTTTGATTCCTTCTTTTTCTTTTTCCTATTCATGCTGCAGTTCTCATGAGCACCTGGTAATTTGATGTGCTCATGACAAGACAAATAGATTGAGACCAGTCCAAACAGAACATGGTCATGACCAACCTGACCCTCAGAGAACAGAGGGACGGCAAACATTGAGCAAATCAAAATAGTCTTGCAGCTTAATTTTTTCCCAAAGATAAACTGCCAATCTGAGGCCAGACCAGCCTTCCTCACCTCTCCCAATGTGCTAGGATTTCATATTCCAGAATTCCTGCCTGTAGATCTAGCCTTAGGAAAGAGAAGGAGCAAGCAATCATTAAAGGATCACATGGATTACTCAATTCTGAGGAACTCAAAATAAAAAACCTATCTTGATTTTGTTTAGTATAAGATAGTACAGAGAAATTCTGTCAGGCTTTTAAGATTCTGTCATTCTCCCCTACAACAACAGAAAGCATTCTTAGAATCCCTGTTGCTTCTGTTTCTTGGCTTTGCCAGCCACAAAGGGCTGATGCAGCCATCATGGCCATTGGTTGGGAGTTTCAGGAATTATAATGCCAAGAGAACTGCATGGCATGAGGTTGGGAAGTCCAAACTAGATCAGTTCATCTTTCAAGGGCAAATGGACATCCATTTTCCTTTGATTAGGACCACCAGATTTGGACCACAGAAATACAGATGACCATGGAATTAGGATTTTATGTATCTCTTTTCTGCCATCTAGAAGTGGTCTGGATTTTGCAGCCGATATCTGGTAACCCAACCTCTGTCAATCATTGATTTTGTGCTGAAGTTCCTCAAGCTGTCTTTTGCTGGCCCTTCTGTCTATCTACCACTATATTGTTTACACTATTTTTTCCCAGCTGGGTGTCCTCTAGATGTGTTAGAACACATCATAGAACTATAGAATCATAGAACTATAAATCATAGAATTCTTGTTCAGAATAGCCTTTGGAGAGCCACAAGATGGTACCCAGGTTGGGAAATATCAATCTACTGTATGCTAGTTGACATAAGGACTGCAGGGTTTCAGATAGGCTTTGCCACATCAGTATCTGGAGATGTACAAGACGAGTCAGTCTGCAAACGGTCTGCTTACTGAACATCTATATTGGAATGAACAAGGGAAAGTATTTTCTAAAGTATTGGTGAAAAAGCTCCAATAAAAGATGGAATGTTTAGCAGAATAAGAAATCTCACTAAAATAGGTCTGTACATGCCCTATATATCTAGTTGTACATTACTAGCAAAAAAAGCTTTTAAAATCAGTCATTCCAGTAGGGAGAATTTATTTCCAGATGGTTGAGCAGAAGACATGTGAAAATAAATGTGAAAATAAATGATTTTAAATGCTCATTCCCTTCTGCTTATGTTTATCAGACAAAAGACTATTTTATCCTGTAAATATTTTTCAGAAGTAAAGTTTTCTGGTATATTAGGGACACTTGTGGCCAGGGAAGCATGGCAATTGGCTTGTGGTGGCTATTGTATGTTATCAGAAGCAGTATAACGTAAATCTGTTAAAAACTCAGAGCGGTATCTTTGCCACCTGTGAATGGCCCTGAAACAACAACAACAAATGTTACATGCAACTGTCAAGGTCAATGTTTTTTCCTCTTTGGTGGCCTGACCACCATGTACACAATTTAGGCACATAGGCAGTGACAGAGGAAAGGGGAACAAGTTTGAACTCCTTAGAGTCATCTGCAAGCTGCCATGTAGGTTCTCAAAGAAGCCAGAGCAGGTGGAAAAAAGAAGGGAGAGGTTTGGCAGGAGATGCTGCTGGAAGATGGAGCTAGGAAGTAGCAGCTGAGAGAGCCAGAAAAAAAAGAAGGGAGAGGTTTGGCAGGAGATGCTGCTGGAAGATGGAGCTAGGAAGTAGCATCTGAGAGAGCCAGGAACAAAATGATCCATGGCCTAGGAGAAGAGGAGGCCAGGAAGAAGCCCGAGGCAATTGAAGCCAGAGAAGGAAACTGCAAGGAGATGTCAGAAAGGAAAACCGCGGATGGTGGCAGAGCAAACACCAGGTTGTTCAGGTGCTGGAAAACTGGGTCAGAGGGAAAGAGAATAGTAGACTTCCATATAGTTACAGGCAGGTGGGCAAAGTTGTTTTACTACTACATGAGTGGGTTTATTCTAAAATGTAGCTCGTTGTGTAGCTTTGGCTAATGTCTCCCCTTAAAGTCAATCAAGGACATTAACTACAGCTATAAGAATGCTAGTCTTGTATCTGTCAGCCTTCCCAGGTAGACCAGACAGGAAACACAACCAGATGAGTTAATTCTACTTTTTTTTAATGCTACATCTTGCAAGTCTGAAAATACAAATCTCCCGCCATCTCCTTTACAGCCTGAGAAGTTAGGGAGAGTCCCTTCTGAGTCTCTTTCTCTACCCATTATGCAGCTGCGGGCTATGCCCTCTCTTATCTGACCATTTCCTAGGCAGCATCACCCCATTTCTCAAGGTCTTTCTCACATACCATTACAGGATCTCCTCTGGATCCTCTTCTTCCTCTCTGGTCAGATAAACATGTTCCCTTGAAGTCTGGTCCTCATCCATCTTCAATGACCTTCCCATTACCCAGGAACTTTTTGGTGATCTTTGGTCCATTTGGAATAGGCAATTCTTTGGCAACCAAAACTACATAAACTCAATTTAATTTGCCAGCCATCATCTTCCTTTCTATCTCCTTAACTCCAGCTCATTAGCCCATTTCAGCTTCCTTCCCCTGCAACATAAGGAACTCTGTACATGAGTGACAATCTTATCTATTTCACTCCCTATTTTCCTATAGTGAGCTTATCGTCCTCAAGTACATCTTGTGTGTCTGGGAGACCACCGGACAGGATAGCAGGCAGTGCTTAGCTGCTCCATTCTGTCAAGGCTGGAGACATTAACTGTTTTTTTTAGATTTGAGGCATTTATTTTACATATTAAAGGTACAATAGTTGTTGTAAGTAATTATTTGCAGGCAAAGATTACTTAAAGTGAAAATGAACATTTCACTCACATATAGCATGAATCTTGCAATCGTGGTTGAACTTTGGCACACAGACTGGATCTTTCCCTCTCAAAAGTGTGAAGTGCAAATGAAAGGTAATGAAGCAAAAACAGTTGTAGAGAGGAACATTCTTTTAATAATCTGAAAATACAAACTTGATTCTTTGGAATAAGAAACAAAAATAATTCAATTTAAAACCTAATTGGATCTTGCCAATTTCAATATAGCTTTACCAGTCCCCAAAGCACTAGAAGAGTCTGTTTTCTGTTTTTTTAATAGGGTAGAAAGGAACAGAAAAGCTTTTTGGTTTTCCTTTCTTCAAAAACATTTAGATTCTGAAGAAGCTCAAAACAACTATCCACTGTTATTGAGTAATAAAGTGTGCCTTGTGGTTACCCATTATTTGAATTAACTATATCAAAATGTTCAACTTTACTGAATGGTTCTACTTTCTTTGCATTGTCAGCTCTATCTTGTTGTGATATTAAAATGAGAGAACCTCAGAAGCCTGGCCTCTGGAGTTCTTCTAAGCTGCAGGAAACACATCCATAAAATGATCTCTCTTCCCTGAATCCTGCTTTTCAACTGTGACTCAGGCCTTTGCATCATTCAGGGATGCTATTCCCCGCTATTCTAAGGTATTACAGCCCATCCTTCTTTTCATTTAATTGGCGTTGAGAATTTTTCCAAGATGCAGGGTGAAGGATAAGAACTATGTTAGCCATTCTGCAAGTTAACATTCAAAATTGGTGTTGAGTTTCGCAAGATGTGTATGTGCTGGAATTGATAAATGTTTCTATTTATATACTGTGAGGTTGAGCAAAGCCAGCAGATCACAGAGATGTTGAATGAACAAGAGACTGTGATGTAGAAAACAAATCCAGCATCTCTGCCTGCTGGATTCATGGCAAATATGTTTTTTTTCTTTTCTGCTTTCTCTAGCTATACAAAATGTCCTTCAAGACTGTAAGGAGAAAGATAACTCAGGGAGTTTTACACATGTATAGATAAAGCTAAGATGAAAAGGGAAGGCTATGTTTTGAAAGCATGCACCATCAAAAGAGACAGCCAATTTTCTAAACAAGTCAGCTTCTTAATTGTTCCAGTTCTCAGTGGGGTACTGACCTACTTGAAGAATCAGGCTAATTATGAAGGAGTATAATAGTACAACACTATATCTGGGATGTACTGCACCTTTTTTAGCTGAAGCTTGAATATTTTGATTCCATAACTGACTAGCATTAATTTGTATATATAATTTTTCTATAACATTAATCAGAGAATATACCAAAAGCTGCTATTTTTAATTTTATATTTATAAAAGTCAATGCTCACAAATTGCATTTCTTTAAAAAAAAAACTTCTAAATTTTTCTTTAAACCTATGTCTTGTGATCAGCAGCTGAAAATCACTTGTAATATGGCCAGGATCTGAGTATGTCACCTTAAGGGGTTTCTGGCAGAAGATCATATCTGGAAAAGGATTCAAGTAGGAAATTACAAAGCATACCTGCAATTACTTGCAATTGCTACCATTGTACCAAAGCCTAACTCACACAAGTTAGAACCAGAATTGAATTTTTAAAAAGAAACATCCTAAAATTATTCATAAATTATAAACAAAAAACCTGAAATTGATCTAAAAATATTTTCTATATTAAAACTGGAGAAGATAATCAAGGCCTTTAAGAAACACAATACTTAACATTTCCTTGTTATACCAAAAAAGTAAATACCTTCACACTTCACTCCCAAATGAGAATCAGAAACTAATTACAGCATAAAGCAGAATGATGACAATTAGCCTGATTTCATTGTCTGCTTGGACTAAGGCGCACACAGAATAACACAGCCATTAACTGGTACCAGTTAATGTAGGTGGGAATGTTTTTTGCAATGTATATTACTATTAGTTACCCATAGGAAAGATCGAAGAAGCTCAAGTTGACCGGTTCTATGAAGACCTACAAGACCTTCTAGAACTAACACCAAAAAAAGATGTCCTTTTCATCATAGGGGACTGGAATGCTAAAGTAGGAAGTAAAAAAATAACCGGAATAACAGGCAAGTTCGGTCTTGGAGTACAAAATGAAGCAGGGCAAAGGCTAATAGAGTTTTGTCAAGAGAACACGCTGGTCATAGCAAACACTCTTTTCCAACAACACAAGAGACGACTCTACACATGGACATCACCAGATGGTCAATACCAAAATCAGATTGATTATATACTTTGCAGCCAAAGATGGAGAAGCTCTATACAATCAGCAAAAAGAAGACCTGGAGCTGACTGTGGCTCAGATCATGAGCTTCTTATCGCAAAATTTAGGCTTAAATTGAAGAACGTAGAGAAAACCACTAGACCAATCAGGTATGACCTAAATCATATCCCTTATGAATATACAGTGGAGGTGAGGAATAGATTTAAAGGATTAGATCTGGTAGACAGAGTGCCTGAAGAACTATGGATGGAGGTTCGTAACATTGTACAGGAGGCAGCAACTAAAACCATCCCAAAGAAAAAGAAATGCAAGAAAGCAAAGTGGCTGACTGATGAGGCTTTACAAATAGCTGAGGAAAGAAGGGAAGCAAAAGGCAAGGGAGAAAGGGAAAGATATAAACAACTGAATGCAGAATTCCAGAGAATAGCAAGGAGAGATAAGAAGGCCTTCTTAAATGAACAATGCAAAGAAATCGAGGAAAACAATAGAATGGGGAAGACTAGAGATCTCTTCAAGAAAATCGGAGATATCAAGGGAACGTTTTGTACAAAGATGGGCATGATAAAGGACAAAAAAGGCAGGGACCTAACAGAAGCAGAAGAGATTAAGAAGAGGTAGCAAGAATACACAGAAGAACTATACAAGAAAGATCTTAATATCCCTGATAAATACGATGGTGTGGTCACTGACCTTGAGCCGGACATCCTAGAGAGTGAAGACAAGTGGGCCTTAGGAAGCATTACTAACAACAAAGCTAGCGGAGAAGACAGTATCCCAGCTGAGCTATTTAAAATCCTAAAAGATGATGCTGTTAAAGTGCTGCACTCAATATGCCAACAAATTTGGAAAACTCAACAGTGGCCACAGGATTGGAAAAGGTCAGTTTACGTTCCAATTCCAAAGAAAGGCAATGCCAAAGAATGTTCAAACTACCGTACAATTGCGCTCATTTCACATGCTAGCAAGGTTATGCTCAAAATCCTACAAGCTAGGCTTCAGCAGTATGTGAACCGAGAACTACCAGAAGTGCAAGCTGGGTTTCGAAGAGGCAGAGGAACTAGAGATCAGATTGCCAACATTCGCTGGATCATGGAAAAAGCAAGAGAGTTCCAGAAAAATATCTACTTCTGCTTCATTGACTACGCTAAAGCCTTTGATTGTGTGGATCACAACAAACTGTGGCAAAGTCTTAAAGAGATGGGAGTACCAGACCACCTTACCTGTCTCCTGAGAAACCTGTATGCAGGTCAAGAAGCAACAGTTAGAACCGGACATGGAACAACCGACTGGTTCAAAATTGGGAAAGGAGTATGACAAGGCTGTATATTATCACCCTGCTTATTTAACTTATATGCAGAGTACATCATGAGAAATGCCGGGCTGGATGAATCACAAGCCGGAGTTAAGATTGCCGGGAAAAATATCAACAACCTCAGATATGGAGACGATACCACCCTAATGGCAGAAAGTGAAGAGGAACTAAAGAGCCTCTTGATGAGGGTGAAAGAGGAGAGTGCAAAAGCTGGCTTGAAACTCAACATTAAAAAAACCCAGATCATGGCATCTGGTCCCATCACTTCCTGGCAAATAGAAGGGGAAGAAATGGAAGCAGTGACAGATTTTATTTTCTTGGGCTCCAAGATCACCGCAGACGGTGACTGCAGCCATGAAATTAAAAGACGCTTGCTCCTTGGGAGGAAAGCTATGGCAAACCTACACAGCATATTAAAAAGCAGAGACATCACCTTGCCGACAAAGGTCTGTATAGTTAAAGCTATGGTTTTTCCAGTAGTAATGTATGGCTGTGAGAGTTGGACCATAAGGAAGGCTGAGCGCCGAAGAATTGATGCTTTCGAACTGTGGTGCTGGAGAAGACTCTTGAGAGTCCCTTGGACTGCAAGGAGGTCAAACCAGTCAATCCTAAAGGAAATCAACCCTGACTGCTCATTGGAAGGACAGATGCTGAAGCTGAAGCTCAAATACTTTGGCCACCTAATGCGAAGAGAGGACTCACTGGAAAAGTCCCTGATGTTGGGAAAGACTGAAGGCAAAAGGAGAAGGGGACGGCAGAGGATGAGATGGTTAGATCACCGATGTAATGAACATGAATTTGAGTAAACTCTGAGAGACAGTGGAGGACAGGAAGGCCTGGCGTGCTATGGTCCATGAGGTCACAAAGAGTCGGACACGACTAAACGACTGAACAACAAAAGGAAAGATCTTCTAAATAAATAATTTCTATCTCCATTCTGTTACCTTAACTGAAATATCTATCTACCTATCTGTATCTAATGAATATTTATTTTAATACACTGAACAGAATCTGTGTGAGACTATAAATTAATAAATACCAATTAAATAATGTACTCAGTTGAACTAATGGTGTTAATTAGTAGATCCAGCCTACTGTGGAGTATTACAGAGTTTCTAAAGCAGCTCATACAATCCATAAAACAATGAATGTTGACCCAAATGGGGTGAAGTTACTAGAATACAAACAGGAACAGAACCAACTAAAAGCCACTGTTGCTATAAGAGGAACTTATTGTAGCCCTAGAACAGGGGTGGGCAACGTCAGGCCCGCGGGCCGTATACGGCCCGCAGGGCTCCCGCCCGCAAACCCCGCCCCTTCCATGCGATTAGCTCCCGCCCGCAAACCCCACCCCCCAGTGCTTGTGATTGGCTCCCACCCGCAAACTCCGGCCCCCAGTCCGCAGAAATCCCAGAAACCCCGCCCCCCAACCCGCAGTCCCCGGTTATAAATATCCAAATGGCCCTTGGCAGAAAAAGGGTTCCCCACCCCTGCCCTGGAACATCTGGAGGAGCGCAAGATTTTTACAATGCACTTTCAAGGATTTAAGGCAGAAGCCTTTTTCATTATCTAAATATAGTCCTTTTAGATGGAGATGCCAAGGTATATTTGTTAAGGTTATTTGGTTAAAGCATTCTATGCAGAATTAAACGCATGGCATTTTCTTCCACTGTGTCTGGCCAGAGAGTGGAAAAATACAAGTGAAAACAATCTACATTGTTTTCCGCATTGTAAGTTTGGTTCTCAAAACATCTGAGACGTAGATGGCAGATGGTGAGTTGTAGATCTCTTTAGCTAGACATAATAAAAACTTGTAATCACGATTGTTCTCAAAACAACTATAGCTCAAAGAAAGGCCAATACACAACACTGCCATCGTGTGACGCTTTATAGTAAGTACAATTACTACCAAAAATGCTATGCTGAAAGAGATGCCCATGTTTGAACCAATCAGATGTGAGCTATGAACCATGGGTATTCCTTTATACTTATGTTCTCACTTATGTTCGTCACATATGTCTTCTGTTCTTTATGTAGGCTGCTATCTACATGTACTTGTATCTGAACTGTAACCATGCCTGGTCTTTGCACAGACCATGATGTTTTTCTTTCCTCACTTCTGGTGATGGAACTCTGCTTATGCTTTGATTTTACCTTTTTGCAATAATGCACTATACATCCATTATTGCCTTATGCTATCAATAAAGATATTGTTAGCCTTACAACACGTTGTTTGGATTACTTCAAGCCTGGAACCCCGCGTAGTTAACCATCACCTAACAATATTCCATTACTAATGTAATCTCATATGGATTACTGCAATGTGCTCTACATGGGGCTGCCCTTGAAAAGTATTTGGAAGCTTCAACTGGCGCAGAATGCACTCCTAGATCAGCTGATGTTATACTTCTGTTCCGTGAGCTTCATTTGCTGCCAGCTTGCTTTCAGGTTCAATTCAAGGTGCGGGTGATGACCTATAAAGCTCTTCATGGCATGGGACTAGGATATTTGAGGGACTGCCTCTCTCCAATTACATCTACCAGTCCCAGGTCCAGCAGGAGGGGCATGCTCTGGGTCCCATCAGCTAGGGAGTGTTGTCTGGCAGGACCCTGGAGGAGGGCCTTCTCTGTCACAGTTCCTGCCTGTGGAGCATCATTCCCTCAGAGATCTGATTGGCCCAACCTGCTAGCTATTCACAAGGCCTTTAAAATAATGGTTTTGCCAACAGGCTTGGAGACCTGAGAATGTGATAGATCCGGTGCAGTGGATGTGCTGGCTGTTATTAACTGATGTGGTTTCTTTGGCTGTGAATTTTGTTATATGGTTTTTATAAAATTTTAATTGTTTTTAAGTTGTATTTTTTGATGTTCTTTATATGTTTTAACTGTTTGTGAGCCACCCAGAGTCACACGCTTGAGATGGGGTGCGGTGGCTCAGCGGGTTAAACCGCTGAGCTGTAAAAAGACTGCCGGTCTAATGGTCAGCAGTTCGAATCCCTACGTGGCGAAGTGAGCTCTTGCCATTCACCCCAGCTTCTGTCAACTCAACAGTTCGAAAGCTAATGCGAGTAGAAAAATGGGTACCACGTTAAAGTGGGTCAATTTGCTGGTGTCCTGTCGGGGGTCGCCCTCGGAACCAAGAAGATCTGGTGAATCCCGTGGATGACGGCGGAGGACGGCGGATCCCGAATGACAACTTCCAGGATGTCAGCAGCTGGCTCGGAAGCGAGGGATTCTGGGGCATGTAGTCTGATTCCTGCGGAAGAAGAACCAGTTCCCTCACCCCCTCCCTAACGCGTGGGTAATACATTGTTAATATATATGCTGTATAATATGTATGAATTCAATGATTGTAAGCCGCCTAGGGAGGGGATAGGCAGGGTATAAATACGTAAATAAATAAATAAATAAATAAAAATGGGGACTATATAAATTGGAATAATAAATAAATAATCAACAGAGAGCAAGATCCCCATGGACCCTTATCCATCTAGGAGTTCAGCATGGATAACTACAATGGGACCTCTATGTACGAGTAGTTAGTGACATATTTGTTATGTTAATGTGACATGAAACCAAGCTTAAGTCAAACAAATATTTTGGGTTCACATGACACCTTGAACTATAGGCTGGTTATAGTTATATGGTTATAATTATCTCATGATCTGATTTGAATGATATTTTAACTTATTTTCCCATGTGCAAACTTAGTCTTCTATTATTTGCCATGGGCCTGATGTCAAATAAATAAAATTATCATTATACTTGGGGCTACCACATCTGGGCTATAAAAGTCTGGACACCCATATAGAAAACCTAGATCTTTGCTGCCATCTAATAAATATAATGATTTTTGCAGCCCAGGTGTAATACTCATATACTGTATATAGGCAACTCATTAGCTGGAAAATTTTAAATGTAGCTGCGCACACAGAGACTGTCACTGAAACAAAACATCTGTATTTTAAACTGACATCAAACACGTTTTTAATAGTTTTAATAGAATTAGTATACATTGGTTAAAGATAAAGTGTTCTACTGCTTCACTTGTTGCTTTCTCATGGAGCTGTAAGTTATCACCTGCATCTGCATACTGTTTTGTCTGGACCAAGCTTCATCAGTCCCTTTATACTGGTACTGTCACAATTATTATTTTGATACAGCTGTGAATTCTGAATTATGTTCTATAACTGAGATTAAATGGTTGCAGCCACTTACAAATATGAATGATATTTTAGGACCTGACATTTTTTTAATGTAATTTTATTAAACATTTTAAAAACAAAGATAAAAACTAATGCAAACTAATATAGAGTAAGGAAGAAAAAAAAAGAAACCAAAGAAAGAGCTAAAAGTGCAAGAAAGAAAGAAAAAGCAAATGAAAAAAAGAAAAGAAAAAAAGATACAAAGAAGTGGCTTCCAATCTTTTTTACAGCAGGTATATCTCTAAAGTTGCATCATGACTTCTTTCTATAACCTATCCTATCTAATCATCAAAACCATAAATCAAGTATAATTTTTTCCCCACTGATTTAGTCTGGTGATTTCTTAAGAAATATAAGCTAATTCAAGAATCGGTGACTGAAAAGTCACAGGTGTGCAATGAATTAAGCATCATTGCTAATGCAGTTGCACAAAAAACATTGTCCATAAAAAATCTGTTCACCACTGAAGTTATGATAGCATCCGTAGGTTCAAAGTTGCAAAACTGAGACAGTGTAAGAGATTGATTAACCTTTAAAACATAGACTGAGATTAAATGGAACTGACGGGTGAATTCTCAAAGGTGTTGTGGCTTCTGTTTTAAAAAAAGTAAAGCTGAATCCAAAATTCCTCATATTTTGTAGTTACTGTCCTTCTCATCCATATTCTCCTTCATGCACAATGAACCTCTGTTATATATATATACATACATACATACATACATACATTCTTTAATTCAATTAATTCAAGAAAAATAGTTTGCTATTTGCAGCATATAAAGGCTTAAATGAAAGAGATTAGTCAGATACACATTCAGCCATAGCCTATATCTGCATTACATATTGCATCACAAAGTAGTCAACTCTATTTTAGCTCAGTGTTTTGTGCAAACTCAGCCTGTATAGTTAGCTTAGAGTTTATTATGTGAACAGCAAAATATTGACTTGAGTAAACCACAATTCAGTTAATTTAGAAGTTTCATGGAAGGGAAATATCCCTCCAGGTGTGACTTATAGTAATAATTTATTAAATTTATGGCCAAGCTGGCAGCATTATAATAAAGGAAATTATTGATTTGGCAAAACTATCTATGTAAAGAGTTTTTGTAAAACCTGTCCTGGATTTAAATACAGTTCATGTACATATATACAGAGATGCTAATAATTCTACTCAGTATGCAGAAACTGCAAACCATAGATTGGCTCTCTTACAACAGAAGTAGTTACTCCAGTTACAAAGGTAGTTCTCTACAGCAGCCATTGCATCACGTTAAAATCCTAGAAAGGGTAGGTTTCCTTAGTGTACTTGGCAACTGTGACTGATGTTTTAGACAAAATTGATATAGACATTTAATCAAACGTGTCTTCCTTTGGGAAACATGTGGCAGGTCTTTTTTTTTTAAAGAAGGTATTGACAGGTGCACCATGAGTTACCCCATGCACTTCACACCATCTTTTCCTCTTAAATCCAGATTGCCACATTGCTCTAATAATAAATATCCTCATAAATATCCTCATACATTTTTCAAGAGCAAAACCCACCTCTCAGCTTCATAGATAATATTTATAAAACGATGTCCATCGTTTTTTAATCCAACCATTCTCCAAGGAAATGGCTAGGCATTAATTTAATAACAGAAGACAATAAATACATAAAATGTAGTCAAGTAATCATTATCATCATCATGCTAGGTCCTTGGGAAGGACTTGATAGGTGTATAAAAATGCCAAATCCAGTCTAAACATCTGGCTGACTGTGCGACCAACCATAATAGTATAAGAAAGACCAAATGAAGACAAGAAAAGAGACATGGCAAGGCAAAGTATTACATGGCCAGTACATAAAAAAACTAGCAGGCAAAGCAGATAACAAGAAGACCTGGCAATGGCTAAGAGCAGGAAAGTTGAAGAAAGAGACAGAGGGGCTAATTCTGGCTGCACAAGACCGAGTCCTAAGAACAAATGCATATAAAGCCAGGATTGAGAAGACAGCAACAGACAGAAAATGCCATCTCTGCAAATAAGCTGAAGAAACAGTGGGCCACCTAGTTAACTGCTGCAAGAAGATCGCACAGACTGATTACAAACAATGGCATGACAAAGTAGCAACAGTGGTGCATTGGAATATCTGCAAGAAATACCACTTGCCTGCAACTGGTGGGACCACAAAATAGACAAAGTAATAGAAAATGAAGAAGCTCAAGGGATCTGGGACTTTAGAATTCAAATAGACAAGCATCTGCCACACAACACTCCAGACTTAACAATTGTAGTTGCAATACCTGGAGACGGCAGAAGAGAAGAAAAAGAACTGGAGAAAATAAAAAATATAAAGACCTGCAAATAGAAGTAGAATGACTTTGGCAAAAGAAAGCAAAGATGGTACCAATAGTAATAGGCGCCTTGGATGCAATTCCAAAACATCTGGAGCACTACTTGAATACCATCGGCATTGACAAAATCACCATCAGTCAATTGCAAAAGGCAGCTTTACTTGGAACAGCTTCCATCCTGCGATGATACCTTTAACACCATCAAACAACAACATCTGCCTGTCCCAGGTCCTTGGGAAGGACTCGATAGGTGGACAAAAATGCCAAATCCAGTCTAAACATCTGGCTGACTGTGATCAACAATAATATATTAATAGAAATACTCACTGGCTTTCTGTAGAAATCCACAGGAAAAAAAATGCTTTCTCTAAGTGTTCTAGTCAACGGAGTACAACACATAGGCATGCATTTGGATGAATCAGACTGCAAGTTGCGAGGGAAATCTAAATGTTTTCAAATTTTCTCTTTAGAACCTAGCACTGATAGCATTCAGCACTTTATGTTGCATTGATTCTTCCAATCTGTCTGCTCTCTTGACAGAGACATGCAAATGTGTGTGACAAAATAACATTCCTCTGCCTAGCAGGCATCAGTTATTTTTTACTTTTAAGCTACAAATACCATACACACAGTACTGTGATCAATTCCATATGGGAACGGGAACTAGATGAATCCAGACAATCGTGAACTGTGAAGAAAAATTGCTGTTTTGAATAGTAGCTTTTCCTGATGTTTGCAGAAATCTACTTTAAATTTAATAGAATTTAATGATAATCTATTGGAAATATTACTGCAGTTCTGTAAGATAATTTTTTAATATTTCATATTTAAAAAGTATGAATATTTATGGATATTAATACTTTCAAGGACATTGTTAAATATTTTCACTCTTCTGAACACTGATTAAAAAATGAAAGTGATTTGTTAGATAGATCTAAGCATGTTATTAAATCAAGGTCTTAATGCTACAGACTATTTCTACTTGGTTATTGTATAATATTGGATAGCATCACAGCAGTTTATCAGCATAGATATCCTTCTTTCTCTTCCTTTATCAACAGTTTGGACTATTGCACCATTTACATGATGCTTCTCTTCAACACCATTTAATTTAATTGGGTTGGAGGGGAGGAGTCTAACAGGCAAATAGCTAAACCCAATCACCTGGGAAATTAGAGGAAATTAGTTTTCAGGTAACTTCCTTCAGACAGCCACATTGTACAATCAGACACAAGAGAGCTATTGACAGAGACAAAAGCCTAGAGCAACCATACAAGAACAGGATTGCCTAGAATCGATATCTTGCTACTCATTTTATATTTTACCACACCAGGCCAAACTTTTGCATCAAGTAGGAAGATGTCTAAGGTGGTTGCTTTCCATTTCACCTTGTTGTTGTTGTTGTTCAGTCGTTCAGTCGTGTCCGACTCTTCGTGACCTCATGGACCATAGCATGCCAGGCCTTCCTGTCCTCCACTGTCTCTCGGAGTTTACTCAAATTCATGTTCATGTTCATTTCACCATTTCATGTCCATTTCACCTAGGTATTTGCAATCATGCACCGTTGATGCATGGTGGTAAGCGGTTACCTCGGCTGATTATGATTGTGCAAACCTGGACTTTCTTCTCATATATTGCACTTTGAAGATGAAAACACCTTCAAATTATCTACTCCCACCCATGTTTCCAATCCCAAAATCTATTATTCAGAATTCCTGCTTAGATCATTAAGGTTCTTCCAGGTAAGGTTGCATAGGACTATAACCTCAGAATCAGGCCAGCCACATTTCTTTATTATACTCTAAATTGTGATCTTTTGGCCAAAAGTGTATAGACAGAATGTGGAACAGTCACTTAGCCCAGTTATTAGAAGGCTGAATGAGATCTCAAGATATATTCTTACTTACTTACTTACTTAGATATTTATATAGCCTCCCATCTCATAGAGCGTGACTCTGGGCAGCATACAATAAAAATAATTAAATTAATAAAAACTAAAATTGATTTTTTTTAAAAAAAATGTCTGTCAGATGGAAATATCAAGGTGTGGCCTAAGTTCCCCAATCAGTGAGAGAAACTGATCAGTTGTAAAATTAGGCATATGGTAATAGTTGGAAAAATATGGTATAATACTATAGAATTAAGCCGTTTCATTAAACTAAATCTGCATCTTTCTTTTGCTATTAGAATTTAAATAGAAATTCATATACAACATTAAGCCACTGTATGATTTATGTAGTTTTGGCATAGAATGGATTTGCAAACCCATTCACTGTGGTTTATAAACTATAGTTTCTGTCTTTGGATGGGTTCTCATATCATGGTAAGTCAAATGAAGCATCTTATGACTTAGGGTCAGATATTTTTCAGTCCACTGAGCTTATTTTAATAGTTCACACTGGACAAATATTTCAAGATGCCACTTGTGAAAGAGTCTTTAAGGGAGGGAAGGAGTTTTGATTATCCATCAAACAATTCTGGTGGTTTGTGTCACTGGGCTTGATCTAGTAAAAGTAAAGGTTTTCCCCTACACAGTCGTGTCTGACTCTAGGGGGCGGTGCTCATCTCCGTTCCTTAGCTGAAGAGCCAGCACTGTCCAAAGACGCTTCCGCGGTCATGTGGCCGGCATGATGTGCACGGAACGCTGTTACCATCCCACTGAAGTGGTACCTATTTATCTACTTGCATTTGCATGCTTTCGGATTGCTAGGTTGGCAAGAGCTGAGGCGAGTGCGGGAGATCACTCTGTCACGTGGCGCCCGGGTCTCGAACCGCCGACCTTCCGATTGACAAGCCTGGCGTCTTAACCACTGAGCCATCACGCCCCATGGGCTTGATCTACCTCCCCCCCTTTTTTTTTGCAAGGGGCTGCATTAATTATCTATTCTAAAATTCAATTTACTTCAGTTCAATTAGACTTTTTATTATCTTTTTTGTTATGTATGCTGTAAAATAAAACTCTTTAAGAGATTTTACTCCATAGTCACATTTTAAAATGTGAAATTTTTAACCACTTTCTACACTAAAAGAAACCATGTATAAATTGAAATTTTCAGAGATTCAGCTGCTTATTACATGGTTTGAAAAGAGGGATGTGATAGTACAGTACTGACAAAACATAAAATAAATGTTTAATATTTTCATTCCAATTTATATTTTATTTCATCCCATTTGAAAAGTCCCTCCAATGGATAGATAATTTTATTAGATTCATTAAATCAATGAAAGAACAAAAAGCATCAATAGAAACACTATATTTTCTTATAAACTGCAGTCACTGCTTGTAGCAGTCCCTGTAAAATAGACTAAAGATTCAATTTTAAGGAAAGAGTTATTACCCCAATTTCGTTTTGCTGGCTGAAGAGCTTATAATATTAAACTATGCAACAAAACTTTTGTTACTGTTTAGATTTCAAATATTCTAGGGCTGTAAATGTTAAGAGCACCAAATTCATTTTCAGATGAATATACTCCACATAGAGCACAATCAGATACATGTCTTCTTAGAAATTAGTCCAAATGAGTTTAAGAGAGCTTATTTCCTAATAGAGAGCCAGTTTGGTGTAGTGGTTAAGGCATCAGACTAGAAACCAAGAGACCGTGAGTTCTAGTCCCGCCTTAAGCACAAAGCCAGCTGGTGATCTTGGGCCAGTCACTCTCTCTCAGCTCCAGGAAGGAGGCAATGGCAAACCAGTTCTGAACAACCTTGCCAAGAAAATTGCCGGGACTTGTCCAGGCAGTCTCTGAGAACTGGACATGATTGAATGGATTAAAAAAAAAATTCTTAGAAGTGCACTTAAAAGTGTAAAGGTAAAGGTAAAGGTTCCCCCCACACATTTGTGCAGTCGTGTCCGACTCTAGGGGCCGGTGCTCATCTCCGTTTGTTAGCAGAAGAGCCAGCGTTGTCCGAAGACACTTCCATGGTCATGTGGCCGCATGACGTGCGCGGAACGCTGTTACCTACCCACTGAAGTGGTACCTATTAATCTACTTGCATTTGCATGCTTTCGAATTGCTAGGTTGGCAAGAGCTGAAGCTAGTGCGGGAGCTCACTCCGCATGCAGGACTAGGGATTCGAACCTCCGAACTTGCGATCGACAAGCCTGGCGTCTTACCAATTAAAGAAACATCATGCAGGGCTGATCCAAGACCTTTTGCTGTTGAGGACAAATGAAAAGATGGTGCTCCTTCCCCATTCCATATTTGACAGTTTGTGGGAAGGCTGGGAAAGTCACTGGAACAATATTGGGCATAAACAACCAAGAGATAGAGGAGGAATTTGTTCCTTTG